>OW387784.2:10973592-12226940 GCA_936446665.2 Synanthedon andrenaeformis
TTGATAATCCCACATCTAATTTCTTTTTATATGTATTTTACTTATTTAAGTCCTAAATAGCGGTGATAACTGCATCAAAATCGGTTAGCTACTTTTTATGTTATTTACAAAACATGTGTGGTATTTGGTGTGGTACTTGTATAATATCTTATTGATGTACTGTTCATTGTTTGTATTATTGATAGTGAGGTTTGCGATGGTACGGAGGGGCACACTGAAATGATCGGGAATAGAATATTTCGGATTGAGTTACAATAAAACTTTTTTAGAATTTGAATACTGGCCTCTTAGAATCTTAATGACATTCAAACAATTTAAAAAAATGATTAAAAACAAAAACTATGATGGTTTAAAGTTGACACGTCGTTAACAGAAATGGAGCTCACGCGTGAACATTTCCGTGCCATAATTTATCACAATTTTCGTCGCGGCTTATCTCAAGATAAATGTCTCAGCGAACTTGTTTCGATTTATGATGTTGAAGCACCGAGTCAAACGACAATATACCGCTGGTATGCCGAGTTCCGACGCGGTCGTGTGTCGCTCAGCACTGTTTCTTCTGCAGGTCGACCAAGAACAGCGGTCACGCCTGAAAACATCGCAGCTGTGCGAACTATTATATTAGATGACCGTCATGTGACATACGAGCAGATTCGGGCTGTTGTCAGTATCGGAATGACTGCAATTCAGTCGATATTACATAATGAGCTGTGTGTAAGAAAGCTAGTTTCCCACTGGGTTCCCCACAATTTGTCCGAAGAGCAAAAGGCGGCTCGTGTAGATTGGTGCTCTGCAACGCTTCAACGATATTATAAATGCCGTTTATAATATCGTCTCAGGTGACGAATCATGGATTTATTCATACGAACCTGAAAGAAAACACCAGTCAGCAGTTTGGGTCTTCGAAGACGAGGTCAAACCAACGAAAGTAGTTCGCTCCCGCAGCGTGTCAAAGAAAATGGTCGCTACGTTTGTCTCGAAAAAGGGGCATGTTGCTACAATTCCTTTACAGGAACGCAGAACGGTTACCGCCGAGTGGTATATCACGGTTTGTTTGCCAGAAATGATAGCCGAACTCCGAAAAAATAACCCGAAACGTCGCATCATCTTACATCACGATAATGCGAGCTCCCATACGGCTCGGAAGACAAATGATTTTTTAAAGCAGGAAAACGTTGAGCTGGTGAGCCATCCTCTGTACAGTCCTGACCTGAGCCCAAACGATTTATTACGCGGTCAACGGTTTGAAGACCCCGAAGCAGCTGTGGAAGCGTACAAATCAGCCATTTTGTCAACATCAACTTCAGACATGAATTACTGTTTTAATGATTGGTTTGAACGAATGGAAAAGTGCATTAAGTTGAACGGAGAATACTTCGAAAAATAATAAAATACAATTTAGCTATACCGTGCACGTGGTTTTTCTTATTCTCGATCATTTCAGTGTGCCCCTCGTAGTAGCTTTGATAACTAAGCAACATAGGGCCACTTATCAACTACACTTATTTACTTATCTCAATTATCAATGTATACCTACAGATTATATGAACACCTTGATGACCATGGGATGGACTTTATTTTATAATAATGTATATATAGCATAGCTAGATAAAGATATAGATGCAGCGATGCTCAATAACACCGAAATTGAACTCGAATTTTGAAAGTATTTTTGCATCTGTAAGAAAAATAATCATTATTATTTAAAAAATCATTTATTTCGAACATCTTGATGACTTTGAAAAATACTAAATGACAAGACCTTGTTCATTTATTCAAAAGTTCATAATTTATTTATTCACAACAGAACATCATTTTATGACTCACGATTTAAAGAACATTAGAAAAGCTTTTGTCGACGTTGACCAAAATGTTAATAGGTATAAATTTTTTTTTTTTTTTTTTTTTTTTTTTTTTTTTTTTTTTTTTTTTTTTTTTTTTTTTTTAATACAGATAATTTTAATATCAATTGAACCTAAAACTAAAAACCTTAAAAAATATAATATAATAATTAAAATATATTATTAAAAGAAGTCCCTTTAGGCAAGGTTCCGAAGATACTGGCAGCATTCCATTCCATTCCATAAAACGTATAAATTATGTGACTTAGCTGAAAAAATATTGTATTAGTATTAGCAGATATACTTAGTTTGCTTGAAAATAATATTTACGTGACCAAAAAATCTTGCGAAATTCAAAAATTTCATGCAACAAAACAGTTTTTCTTCATTCCCAACTTTACATATGCACAACCAAATGAACCGGTAGAAAAACTACTATAAAACCCCCGGCCACTAAATTTAAACTTATTCCCGTGGAAAAAGGGAATGTTACATTTATTATAGCTATAAATTTAAAGAACATTATTTACACAAAGCCCAGGAGACGTTAAAGGCCATTTTCGAAAGGCGGGTGAGGGGGTCGCAGATCTGTTGCTGGAATGAATTTATGTATTGGGTGGACTGTAATGAACTTGTACCGGTTGTACGTAACTGTGCCGGAGTAAAAATTTAGTACGATTTGTTCCGCATACGTTTGTCAATCTATTTGATGAGCAAGTCATTTATGATTTGATAAGTTATGCATTTTTTCCGTTATGGATCTATTACTGAGTGGCAATCATTAATGAGCTCGGTAGCCTCGCTAACGTTGAATTCTGTCATTAAAACTCGTCAAAAGGCGATATATTAATTACTAGTACTGCTCACGTTCTCATCTATAGATCGGAATGGTCTCCGTCAATGGGAATGCAAAGATGAAACATGCTTTGATATCCGCTATGTTAGCAAATGTCCCTTACTGACAAGGCCTTATTTGAACTGGTCTCTACTGTATCTCACCGTACTTGTGGAATATACTGGTATAGAAGCTATATTGATTAATTATTTATTAATAAGCTATAACCAGACCTGTGATTATGTAGAAAAAAATATCAGCCTCTGTCTTTTTCTATAATAAGTAATCAATTATGTTAAGACAACAAAATACTCTTCCGTGTATGAAGACTTATATTGTTCGCGATTTTGTTTGTGTCTGGCTATTTTTGCGAGGACTTCTGCAAAGAACTCGCTAAAGTAATAACGACCTTTAAAAGAAGAACCACAAAATATTATTATTTTTGTAAATAAAATAAAATACAATAATATTACTTAAAGTAGTATGACAATCATTGTCTAGGTAATACTGAATCTAATATAATATATAGTATAACTAATTATTAATGTTTAAATATTTATAGATATAACTCATAACTGAACCATCTTATTGTCTTAAAAACTCAGAAATTCTTTAACACTTATCGAACAGATTTTTGTTTTGATTAGACAACGTTTTTAGAGGTTGCACTCATTATTTTGGAAAGTTTATTACAAAATATATGGGAAAGTTTCTAAATATAATACTTATAGATAGGCAAGGTACTCTCTTAGTATAACGAAACGTCTTTCCCCTAATTTGAATATCAGCAACATTAGGTCTATTTATTATAATAACTATTGCCACTAAATCACTTTTACTGCAGCATGTATCAAGTTGAAATTACTTAACAATATTAAGAGTGAGTTACGACTTTTGAATGGAGTTTCTGTGTCCCCATTATCATTATTTAGAGGTTTTTCTTAAAGACGCAAAGGCTGTACCAAAAATGCTTTTAAGAAACAAGAAAAGCATTGAAAAGTCACATAATATAGATATACCTATATTTTAGTGTCATATTATAAAATAGTTAATAATAAGATTAAGTTCTTACTAATCTTCATAATAAGTTACAGGATGTTGTGTTCTAAAATTTTAAATGGCAAAAAACATAACAGTAAATACATAACAGTATTTTAACAGTAGGTAAATAATCTTTTACCATCGTATGGTGAAAACCGCATCAAAATCCGTGGCTTGCTTTAGGAGGAGTTCGCGAATATACAGATAGACTGATGTCCAAAGCACTATAATAGTAAAAAGAACACCATATATTTTAAACTGCCTTAAAAAAAATCCCCAACTACAAGTAAAGTGTTGATTAGTTATTTTTCAAGTAACGCTAATTGGCGAATAAATGTTACAAGTATCTTGTTTCAATTTCACTGAAATTACCTTTGAGATTCGTACGGTTAAACTCGTACGCTTTCTTACCGGTAACTTTAAATGGCGGTTAGCCTACTTGACACTACTTAGAGATGGTGAAAGAGGCCCTCGTGTAACAGGTTTTTAAATAATCAACAGATTAGGTACTAATAATAAATTTTAGACTAGTAAATTAATTTTATATATTTGTATTTGAACGAAGTAGTTTACAAAATAAAGCTCTCTTTTCAAAACCGCGTTACACTTGAAATGAGTATTTCTTATGTCACGTAACCGACCAGTTGAATGAAAGGAAAGGAAGTCATTTCACGAAGTCTTGAAAACCCTTTCGCGGCAACGTTTTCTAGGAAAACTTAGTTGAACCATCCGGAAGTATAAACTAGATCGTATCTGGGCTGCATACCGAGAAACCTAGTACAGTCGGGAAAATGTCAATATACATACGTATATAATAACTATTGACCCGTCCCGGCGTCGCCCGGGGTATATTTTTTATTAATAAAAATCTCCCCCGTATATGCCTCTTTCCATATGTGAAAACCGAATTAAAATCGGCCTACCCATTCTTTATGAGTTTATGTAGCGCACACAAACCATTTTATACATATATAAAAAGTATATAAAGAAAGATATTCCTAATCTTTCTTCTATCACGGTAGCCGTAAGCTTATATGTCACCGTTTGTGACAGAAAATATGTTTTTTTTTTTTTCGTAACATTTAAAAATAAAATGAAAAATATGCTATTATTATTTGTAGTAAGAAGTAATTTCAATAATGCAGTATTGCAATTTCTTTGCTTTCCCAGAAACGATTATCCCCTTGTCATGTAAGAGCTGTATAAAATGGTTGCGCTATTTGAACAGTGCACACGACGCGATAGTAATTTATCTCTAATATGATAAATTATTTTTAAATAAGTTAGACTAAGTTTTTGTTGAAGTTTAGCAACAGAATTAATAAACCAGATAGGACGCACCGTCAAATTTTTATGTCATGAACTGTACCCAAAAACTAGATTCAGTCATTTACATCGACAGTTAAATGATGACAGGTACATTGACGGTCAATATGGTCAACACGCCATAGGTTGCATTTGCACTGCCGACCTTAATATAATAATGAATAAGGTTCTTGCATCCTTTACATGCACTAAAACGTACGAGCGCTGTTATTTCATGACAAGTGCTGTTGTTAACGGGATGGTTACTGCCGCCAGATGGGTTGCCCAATTTATGAGTGTGGGCTTCTTAGTTGTTATAAAGTCTTCCTTTTTGTAAGTCTCTGTCTTACAAAAAGTCACCTTTTTGTAAGTCTGGAAAGTTGTGAACGGATTGTTCCAGACTATATCGATGGTAAGAAGTTTTTCTGAGTGTGTATACATAATAACGTACACTACATTCTAAATCCAATAAATTTAGTAGCATTAAATCTGACCCTGTATTTTATACGATTATTTTCAGGGTTATTTTTAAAGCACTTATTATGACACTAGTTCAACGGGTTAGGATACTGTTTTAAATGTTAGGTTCTATAAGAGACTGCGTTAGAAATCTCACACACTGTGCATCTGTGATACTGTGTCATGCTCGTCCACTTCGCTCACAACTCAATGGGTATTCGCGGCAATTTTCATCTTCAAGGAAAACGTAAGAGCTTTTTGAGTTGTAGGGAAGGCATAGACGGTTTCAGGAAATATGTAGCAAAAAGATTTAAACGTTCTTTTTATATTTTCAAGTGAGCAAGTAACCTTAACCTGTACTTTGCTTATAAATTTCTAAATGTAATACAGCTGCAAAAACAAAAGCCTTCATACAATTATGGAGGCTGTTGATGGACAAACTTACCAGTTCATCGTTGTTTTTACGAACATCGTAAAGCATAAGAATAAAAATGTAGAGGAGCACTTGTAAAACACTATTAATTTTGCGAAATTATTTATCTATTATTTTGGAAGATTCAATTGGGGACAGAATAATTTTGTAGCTTTAACTAATCAAGCTGGTGTCCGCGACTTCGTCAACGATGAATTCTTAATAAATCTTGTTTTCACATTTATATTATTAGTGTGACTGTTGGTAAAGTTACATTTCTCGTTAACGACATTATTAGAAGAAACCGTATTCATATAAAACCAGCGCCATCTAGATAAATATTGTTACATATTTTAGTTTTTCCAGTAGGCTCTAGATCGTGTGTTCCGTGATGCCGTGTAGGTATTTTCGCCTTTTATATGATAGATTCCGAATATGCTTTTTACTTTAAGAGTGATAAATTGAAAACTATATTTAATCTTTTTTTTTGTAAACCAATTGGAATATAACAAACACTAAACGTTACGGAAAGCTTGATACAATACATCAATGAATTCAAATGCTTTCAAATCGGTTAAGCCGTTTCTGAGTAATGGAGAAATGGAAAAACAGACGAAATTTGATTTGATTTGAAATCCCAAAAACCATTTTTTTTCAAATTGGTAACACAACTAATTTTTTTTAATATTTAAACTCCTACTTATTGTTTGTTAGAAGATATATAAAACGACTAATAAGAGGTTAACTGTTCGATTCAATTACTCAAAAAATGAAAACGAGACAGTTTTTCTATATAATTTTTCCTTCAAAAAACGTCTTGCAAATTTAAGTAGTCAGCTATTGAAAGATTATCGTCATTTCAGCCCTTATACATTTGAAACTCGAGTATTTATCCGTCGAGAGTTCTGGCGGCGTGCCAAGGGGTTGTTGTTCGCTTCTGATCATTTTGTCCTGATGTGATCGTTTTTCAACTGGCGTCTCCTTTCAAAAGTAGAGATTTCGACCGACTTTATCAAACGTCAGCCGGTTAGGGTGCGGTGTGAGAGTCACTTTGGGGTTTCGTTTTGGGATGTAAAATATAAATAATTAACATTCATTAACAAGATTAATTCATACTAAAATCAAATAATTATCTAACTAAAGTTATCTAGTAAATAAATAAATATATTTCATAATAGAAAGCCGCCTCCGGCTTCGCACGTACAAAATCCTTTCTTAGCTACGTTATAAAATCAATACTAATAATAAATCTGTAAGTATTGTATGTATTTATGTTCCTCCATAACTCTTAAACGAATTAACTGATTTTCATGAAACTTGGTAGATAAACATTTAGACGTACAGGATACAGGATAGGCTAGTTTTTTCTTTTTCAACGCGGACGAAGTCGCGGGCGCCAGCTAGTATAAAATAAACCTGTTTCAAATTTCAGCTTTCTAGACTTCTAGTTTTAGCTGTGCGTTGATAGTCATTCAGGACAAATCTATACTTTATACTTACAATAATATTATAAAGAGAGAGAAGATTTGTATTTCTGTATGTTTGTAATGAATTAACTCAAAAACTACTGTACCGATTTTAAAAATTGTTTCAAGTATAGAAAGATACGTTATTAGAGAGTAACATAGGCTATATCTTATAAAGTTACGCGAGCAAATTCGCATGCAACAGCTAGTGTTATATGTATCTAAAGCCTAATTATTTTATTAAACGTGAAAAATTAAATTAAATGTCTTTTATACTTTTATGTACAATAAATATATATATATAGTTGGGAATTTTCCAGTCCAAAGAATACAGCAAATTGCTACCAGCACATAGCTGGAGGCGGGTATTTAATGAGATTATTTTATAATTCGATGAACCGATAAGTGCGCGGATATTTTAACGGCTAGTAATTTGGTTACTGCAGGGTGAGTATGCGTGAAAAATACCTTTCCTTTTAATATAGTAGAAGATCCGAACCTACATCGACCTTCACCAAGCTGATAATAGAATGAAACATATTTTATCATGAATTTAGTGTATTAGAAAATATATTAAAAATGGGTTTGCTAAAAAAATCCTGGACAGGCTATTTTTAATTATTTTTTTGAAAAATATTGCAACATCAAGATAATAAGAAAATTTTGTCCTGACTTAAAGTATAAAACGTATAGAATGTGCAGCCGTTGGGTTATCTATTATTCACCTGGGCGAACTACTGGGTTGTCAGGTATGAACAGGTATGTCGATACCAGTTAGGTACTTTCACTTGATTGGATAATAGAATTTTTTTTATATCATCATAAGCGCTGTTTTATTGCGCACACGTTGTAATAGGGTTGTCTGCAAAAAATTCGGTCCTATTAGGAGTTTTTGAAAAAATCATTTTTCAAAAAATAATTAAAAATAGTCTGTCCAGGATTTTTTTAGCAAACCCCTTTTGTAATATACTTTTCTAATATACTAAATTCATGATAAAATATGTTTCATTCTATTATCAGCTCGGTGAAGGTCGACTTAGGTTCGGATCTTAGACTAATAAATAATGTTTAATTTTATCTGTGATTATAATTATAATATACTTACTTATTTAATACTAGTTGGTGACCGCGAATCTGTCACCAACTGTGAAGTAATATCCGTATTTCTTATATGTTTAGACGATCCCTAGGAACCTAACACTATTCCAGGATAAAAAGTATTCTATATGTTAAAATCCAGGTCAAACTATCTGTGTGGCAAATTTCATCTTAATCCGTTGAGCAGTTTTTGCGTCAAGTTTTTAGAGGACTTTTCCTCCAGGTTAATAAATTCCATCCTCTATACTTACAGATAAGATGTAAGTGCACAAATAGTATATTATGCATTTTTAAAATGCATAATTTAATAAAGTATTAAAATATTGGTGGTAGTCCTTATTCTCTTCGCTTATTCTCTTCTTTACAATAGTTTAGTTAGAAAAACAACATTCTTTTATAACATTAATGTATTTAGGTAAATTTATAATCTTTGATTTCCTAAAGATAAGAGTAAGTAGGTGGGTGTTTTTTACAACGTTATAATTAATTATAATCGTCAACATAATCAATTTTTGCATCAACTATAATTACCTACAGTCGCGGAGTGAAATTCTAAATTTTCCGCAAGAAAATCAAGTAAAAATCAGTTCTTGATTTTATTACTACGTTCTGCTTCCTAGTAGAACATAAAAATTAATGTGAACTAATTTTTACCTTTCGTTTCCAGGACATCACAATGATCGTTTGGAGACTCGACAAGAGATAGATGCCCGTAATAAAATGTCTGTGCTGCGACACCTAGCTGGCATACATCCAGCATCACGACACCTACACATATAGGACAATAAACAGGATATGAATGTGTATCAATCAGTTCAATTATAATCTTTATTACCAGCGCATTAGAGTATTAAAGAGAAATTTTAATGTTATAACATAGTTTTATAGGCAATGGATTTAGTGTTTGTATGTTAGTTAATTGTTGGAAAAGAACAAAACAATGTTTAAATATCATCGTTCCTTTGAAAGTTTTCATTGTTAACATAGAAATTGTTTGTTAGACCAAAAGACCACTGTGAAAAACAAAAAATCATTCTTCTAATAGTTAATACTGTCAAAATCGGTACTACATTTGCATGTTCCATTGTATTATTTATTTATTCATAGATAGCCTTAGCCACCTAACGTTAAAAGTATTATCAGTCTGCTGCCCGAATTATACATCATTATAGAGCAAACCTCACCTATAAGCAAAAAGTACCAAGGCATGTAGGTGGGACGCCAATCGAGAGTAGAGTTTATAAAAGGGGATCAAATGAGAGGATATATGGCTCCGGAGTCTCTTACTCAGTCGCAGAACAGCACACGTGCCGTTATTTCACGGTTATCTTCTGATAAGATATACGACGAGCTTACTCTTAGATTTTTTGTAAAATTTTTGGACTGCGGAATGCAGTCTGAACTATCACTGCAACTGTGTCTTTTATTAAATTATGATATATTTATGTCCTTTGTCCTTAATTAATAACATTTGTATTATGTATGTCCTTTGTTCTAAATTAATAACATTTGTATTATGTATGTTATTTTAGAGAAAATATTAAACATCCGCAGACATAGCAGCGGGACGATATTATATTAGTAATATACGATATTTGCACTGCAAACAAGAGGCGTATGAATGAATTATTGTAAGTTCAACACCTTTTAATTATAGACTTCTAATGAATTAGATATATTTATAATGACAACTATAGAAAATAGGAGTAGATTTGTGGGACTTCTTGTTCACTGAACACTTGTTGCATCATCGTTACGAGATTAAGTATTAAAAACGCATTTCGGTATATTGGAATATCTCAAAATAATATATGATAGTCGACTATGTTATATTGGCAAAATATACTAGGTTGAATATATGTATACTTATATATTTTGTCAAAATAACATATTCTATTGCGTCGTGTTAGTGCTTCTTTAAGATTTTTATTGGGATTTAAGGAGTTTTTGACATAATTATCTGGCATTCTCGACCGATTTCTTTTACCATTACACCAAGTCATAATTATTTATAACCTTTTCTTTGTGTAAGGGGGCGTCAGACATGCCGACAGTTCATTTTGATAGTTGGTGGCTACAATCGTCCATAACGAAAGCAACGCATCAGGTTCTAAAACGCCCTGCTGATCATAATAGGATTAAGGAATAGGAAGGGATAGATGGACTCTCGCATTTTTACCACTCATCAAGCCCAAATGACTGCGAGATGAATACCTGCTACAACCTGAAATCATATATATATATATATTACTTAAATACTTAATTATTACATTATTACTTAAATTAATCTGAAAAAAAACTACTAAAAATGAACAACCGAAAATCTGATGTTAAGTTACAAACAACCTACAACCACAACATATCAGTAGTATATATTATCTTTTATATTTTAGTTTTTATTTTCAAATCAAAAGATATTATTTTTGGCTTAATTAAAAAACCTATTATGAATCAGTTAGTGTTTATTTCTATTGTTTATATCATTATGTCACGAATGGTGTTATAAATTTTTTTTAGAACTCATGCAAATAATGAATCCTCTATACGTACGCATACATGTTGCAATACGATAATGCGATACAATGTAGCAACGGCAAACTTAACTATTTAACTGTGTCAAAGTAAGCGGTGCTCTAGTAAGGCTACGTCACAATACATTTAAGTAAACAACAGTATCTTAACTCATTTCCAATGTATCAGCTATTTTTTTTTACTATGATAACACCTTTACACCGTTGAGCTGTGTAACAAACATTCAAAGACATTATTAGGATATTAGATTGAAAATGTGGACCAATTCGGCTATGTTAACACCCGAGGAAAGTTTATATGAAAAGAAAAAAAAAATTGCTCGAAAAATTATCACTAATTTTTAATAAAAATGTATTTAATTTAGTAATTCTATCGGCTGAAGTTTTTTAATATAAGAATAAAACATCCTACCGTCGCCTATAAACATGCAACACCAAGGAAGTGTCTAAACATTTACTTACAATGTTAAATAGGAAACGGGTTCTAACATCACTTATTTTTGCACTAAAGCGGAATCGCACCTGCTCAAGGTGAGGACTAATTTGAATTTTTTTTTTTTGTGATATTTTTTTTATTTCAAAAGAACACATATATTTTGATTTTAAAACGAAACTTATAAACTAAATACCACTATATAAAAATAAACATAAAAATACATGCTAAATTTGATTTCTTAGAGTAAGTTTAGAAAAAGTGTGAATATGGGAAATTTTTTCCAAAAAATATCTATTTTCTGAGAAAAAATAGCCCAAAGAAACCTTTCTCGACACAGTAATAAAAATTTTCAGCAACAACTACATTGGTTTTTAACTTATTAATTAACGTAAGTTCTGTACTAAAGTTTTAATCGCTACTTTAAAAAAAATATTTAAAAAAAAACCTTTCAATCCTCAGAATCCTTTCAATCCTTTATCTCCGAGAAGCTACAAATTATATTTGTTGTGCAATATTCAACTTAATTCATAGAAACTGTGTTCGGTCAGAGGTTAGCTCTTGTCTTAGTTTCATGTAAAAAAATTTAAAGTTTGCTTATGCTTCAATTTTTTTACACTTATACGCACCTTTTGAGTAATTCATTGAATTTGTCCTAATTAGATTATCTACGAGTTCCATTACTGCATACACAGTCATAATGTATTCATCTGCTTGGCTATTGTACCATTGAGAAGCCCATTGAATGCAACTCTGCAAATAGAACTGTCGAATAGAACTGCTCATTGTGCGTTCTTGAATATTGATAGAATATCTTCCCATATTACGAGGATATATATGTAGGACAATGCATAGCGATAAGACAGAGAGAAACCAGTGTCTCTGCAGGAGACAAAGAAATTGACTCAGACCTAATTAGAATGAATAACTACCACCTCACAGATTACCACTCTACAAAAAAAGTATTTTTGGAGTATGTAAGTAAATGATGAGAGAATTAATTTTCAGGTTTTACTTTTCCTTTTTTTTTATCTTTTAATTTTTTTATCTCTATCCCTTCCACAGAATAAAGACCTAACAGAAAGAAGTTTATATTATTGCATACTACCTATGTCCGCAACATCTAACCGTTGTTGTGTGATCAACAATAGTGTGGTAGGAAATAGTTTGAAAATAATGAAAAAAATATTATCCTTAACTTAATGTGATAGCAACGAGTAACACTTACTTAATGACAAGAAACACTACGTTTTTTAGTCATAAATTGGGCAGCGCGTCTGGCGGCAGTAACCACTTACAGAACTGAATAAGACCTTGAAATAACAGAATGTGTGCTGTTGTTTCGGTGAGTGAGTAAGGGATGCCAGATTCCAATTCCGTATCCCTTATCCTTAATCCTTAACCCTAAAAGGATTATTAATCTAGGTGACGGTAGCCGTCGGTCTGTCTGTCAAGTGTTAGGTCAACCTGTCTTGACGACCTTAACTTACAAAATCAATCGATTCATATGTATGTAAATATTTTTTTCTGTGTAAAAGGCTTAACTTTTAATAAGAAAACATAGTCATAATTTTTTTCTACGCCATATAAGATATGTTCTTTATATTCTTTTCATAATACGAGTTCAAAAGAGTACACATGCAGTTGTTTCGCTTAACATTAAGCAATCAATACTAGTTGTAAAGCACATTAAATGTTTACTAGGGATTGGAGACCGCGACGGACAATACGAGCATCGATTGGGATATTTATTATTAAAGTCCCTTGTATCGATTTTGGTCATTTGCTTTTAGCTGGCACTTACTCGTATAAAGGACGTGGGCACACTTATTAATATTATTTCATTTTTTTCTCCATCCTCCTACCGAAGACCTTCGTAAAATATATCAAAAAGCTTACCTTATCTTACTTATCCTTCTTATATTATTCCTATCCTATAGGACTTCGCAGCTACCATTTATTCCGTGTCCTTGCTAAGCTACGGTGACCTCTTACCATCATTAGTTTGCATTTAATATAACACTGAACAATTTCTTATAATGTATATTTTTTAAGATGATGTAGACGTTTTTATATAAATACTAGCTGACCTGGCAAACGGTGTTTTGCCATACAAAAAAATATCATTTAGAGGTATGGAAAATATATGTTGGCCGATTCTCAGACCTACCCGATAAGCACACAAAATTTCATCAAAATCGGTCCAGCCGTTTCGGAGGAGTTTGGCAACAAACACCGCGACACGAGAATTTTATATATTAGATAATCTAATAAAATATCTATTATTCTATTATTAAAGAAAATAGACGAATATTCTATTCTATTATCTAAAAGAAAGAAAATATTATAGTTATATCTGGCTTCCTTAGTTGTAAAAAAACACGAATCTCTACTATTATTAAAAAAAGATGAATTTGTAATTAATATTAAACTTATTTATAAATGAGATAAAAATCCAAACATACTTAAAACCCTATAAATTTTGATATAATTAAGGAAAGAGATAAATTGAATTCCGGGAAAGTCAAACGGAAATATGACCCCGATGTGTCCCTTACCTATTAATCCTATTGATTCTTCGTTGCCAGGAGAAATGTAAAACAACAATAACTATAATATACCACCCTCAACCGTCTTCATATAGAAGTATAAATACATATTTATGTAACTATATGTTTATACAAAGATATTTGAAAATACATTTTCCAAACACTAGCGATATAAATAAATTTGACGAGTCCGTTGGATGAGTGGTTAACTTGTTTAATTCGTTGTCCCAAGGGTTTTTTTTTATTCCGGATTGAAAATGAACTGTGGCTCTGGTCTGGATCTGTTTGCCAAATTTCATCCAAATCCGTTCAGACGTTTTTGCCTGATTATGTAACAAAGAAACATACAATTTTATACATTTATATAACTAGCTGATACCCGCCGACTTTGTCCCGAATAACGCCTGACATCTTTATCGCTGTGACGACAGTGGCGCCGATTCTTTTATATTCTTAGACGATCCCTCGGTAACCTAATATCTTCCGGGATAATTAATTAATCCTTATGTGTTAATCCAATTAATAAATTATATTATGTGTTCCAATATTAGGATTGAAAAATTTAAACTTAAGTATATATAAAAAAAATCAAATGATCAAAAAATCAAAGGAAGAGTCAATCAAATGAAAATAACACACTTGACTAAAACAGCTTCGATATGTCTTCAGAGACGTGAAACTAAAATTAGCCAAGATAATGTTTATTCGTTATACTTTTGTAACGTGAATATAAAAACGGACAGCCAATCATAATCCATAAAGCGAGAGCGCCGTTCGCCGCTGTGTGTCATTGGCAAAAATTCAAAAATGAACTCTCCATTTGATATTTGAAAGGCGATCGGGACTTTTCTGAGTTTTCCATCGCATTGTGTTTGTGTGAGTTAGATGCGTCTATGAAAATAAATTGTTTATAGAGAAGTTCAAAGCATAATATACCTAACAAACGGTCAGTTGTTAGTGGCTGGTGTATAAGAGTGTCGTGTAACGGGGTGTGCAGTGGTGTTTGGGGAAATAGTTTAGCGTCTTTTACAGTTTTTAGTTTAGCGGCCAGTATCAACACGTGGTTCTCGCCTTGTGAAAGTTTCGTGAACTTTTCGCCTGATTAGCGAAGTTGCGGCGCCACATTTAATTACGGATTTCGCGCCAATTTTTTTTTTGTGTGTGCGAATGAGTTATTAGTGTTTTCAGTGATTAACACTGTGTTGGACGGATGTTTTTATGTTTTTAAAGGTGAGTTTTTTTTTTAATTTTCACAGTAATTAATACAGAAAATTTGCGGGAGAGCTGAAATTTAATAAACAAAAATACGTAAATAAAATAATAATAATTTTTAATATTTTACTGTATTAGCGTATGCATAAATATTATCTTAATATACTATATCTTACTACATTTTAAAATGAGTACATGAATTATAACTAGTAGGTACTACGACTGCTTTTACAGAACAATGTTAAAAAATATATAAAAAG
Source organism: Synanthedon andrenaeformis (assembly GCA_936446665.2). Classification (NCBI taxonomy): domain Eukaryota; kingdom Metazoa; phylum Arthropoda; class Insecta; order Lepidoptera; family Sesiidae; genus Synanthedon; species Synanthedon andrenaeformis. The sequence goes on from OW387784.2 coordinate 10,989,035, forward strand.
AGATCTAAAATTAATAAAGCCTTATGATTTATTTACTTTATTTGTTTGAGCTATAATCAAACGAATCGTTTAATGATTTTATACAATTTTTTGTGTATTCTATTCTTAGTTGTCTGTTAGAAAATAGGCACAAGTGTTTACAATAAAAAAATATGCAATGTCAAAAGGTGACATTTAACGATTTTGTAAACATTGAAAACATGAAAGCCCGCCAAATTGCTATATTCTTATTCGAATCTGTAAAGATAAAAAACAAGGAATAAAGAGAATTTGTATTACACAATTTTTATATACCTACTTACTCAATTTATATTAAAATGTCTGTTGGTACATCGGACATAGATTAGTTCAGAAACAGTTTGAGCGATAACTATGAAACTTATCAAACTTAACGTTTTCCACGAATGAATCAATAGTTTAATTAATATTTGGAACACCAATGTCGTGTACAATTAAGAGCGGCCGGACTCTAGGGGCGAAGTTAGTAACATTCAATAAATGTTACGAGAAGCTATCTATAATACATCAGTGAAAACTGCATTGAAATCGGTTAAGCCGTTTCTGATATTAGCGTCCACAAATGCACAGACATACAGAAAATTCCAAAAACTATATTATATAAGTATACAGTGTACAAATTGATTTTTGAAAAAAATATTTACTGTACTGCCTAATGTGATTTAAATAAGCGTTGATTTTTTTAAATCGATGTATCGATTTTGATTTATCGATTTTTTTATTGACCAAATAAGTAGAATATGCAAAATGTCACGGTGATCGATCAATTTGCGATTTTGAACAGACGATTTATTTTATACCTAATACAAAACTATAAATAAAATACTTAGTAATTTTATATAAATTTCTCATAAAATAACATCATTTTAAGATCACATTAAAGGTATTTTACATTTACAAGGTTATTTTATTTGAAATTTTTATTTTTATTGAACATCGTCTTTCTGGTGCTTTATTCCAAGTAAATGCTAGTTAATTTTGAAAACAATGTATGCGATTATACTTTTCCATGCAATGTAGATAAGCTTAGATATATTCGGAGTAATAACTGTCATATTCTACTTATGCTTTATCAATAATACAATAATGTCACAGTTCATGACGGTTTTAGTTGTACAAGTTAGATATATATAACAAACATTCTTTGTAAAATTTGGTTAAAAGGTTAAACTAGGTTGTTGTTTTAACATAAAAAATTATGCATTTTAATGACTCTTTTTAATACATAAATATACTACATACACACATAGGAGGTCCATTCCACTTCCCCTCTATATGGCAGTCATTTTTTTTTGAATTATTCTCTATGTGTGTAGTACAAAAAAATATATATCTCAAAGTTTTGATCTTACTGAGATAAAAGTGCTTACGAAACTTTTAAAATTCAAAAAATATCATAAAATTATGCTCATCAACAAATTACTATACATTACTGTAAAACAATCTCCTATGACCACCTTTTTATTTTTTTACTAGATCGGCAGATTTTGAGCTAAGCTATATATAATGCAAAACTAAATTTACAACTGTTTGTTTATTTTAAGAATTATTGTCTTTTGAACATACAATACATTATGCACAAGCACAAGGGGCTTGTACATTTGTGTAAGCTAATATCAGAAACAGCTTAACCGATATGAATGCAGTTTTCACTGATGTTTTGTAGATTCCGGATACCACGCGTAGTTTCGAACCCAGCTTAAAATAAAATAAAATAAATATAGAAGCGCATTTGCATATTCGTTAAGTTTCGTCTGATTCACATCCCGCAATAAGTCTGCCTTTCATGTACATTAACAATTTTATAAATTTCATATAACTAGACAACATAGCGATATAGAGCAGAAAATATCAGCATGCTATAATAACTGTCATATTGATTTCTTGTTACCCTTCCCGTCCGACCTATTAGAATATAAAAATATTAGATCGCATTGTTATTAATAAAGGCTTGTTCACACTTTCACATGACAACAAGATATTTTTTTTTAATCGGACAACTGTTTTAGTTTTCCATTATAATAGGCTGTTTACAAAGTTGACATAAAGTTTTGAGGGGACGAGGAGAGTTTTAAGGTATGAGACAATTTAGAATATAGTAATCGTCTTAGACAGTCTTTTTCATATATTTTTTTACAATTTATGGTTTTATTTAAAAAAAGGAACATAAAATATATTTTAAAAATGATGGATATTCTGAAAAAGAATTAGAGCTGTAAGAAAAAAAGAAATATAATAGTTATAGTATTAGCTGTTTAATCTTATTTTACAAATTTCTATATAATTCTCAATATCACGCACAGATATTTACATAATATACCAAACTGAATGAAACTATTTAAAAAATTGAAAGACTTTCGCTAAAGTATTTATTTTCTCTATTGAAATAATGACCTTGAAAAATATACAACCTGTATAATATTTGTTGATTCATGTACAAGTGTTTATCTTTTTACAATTAATACAATTTGCTACAATCATAATTTATATTAAATAAAATAATATAAAAAGATATATAATATACCTAATATAAGCAAATCTACAATTACAAGAAAATTAACATAACAAATTTCTCATATTGTGGATGACGTTCATATATATATGAACGTATTTACATACATGTAATGAATTGATGCAATTAAGTAGCTATTGTAAAACATTTTGTGTCCTACCTATATAAAATAAATTACGAAGCTACAACAATAACAAGTAACAGATTATGAATGTATGTGAGAAAAAAAATTTATTGATATGCAGACTACATAGGGCTTATGAGATTTAGGAGTTAAATTAGTCGTAAACAGTTATTTGGCTTAAAAAATCTAGTAGTTTTAAACTAAATAATATTAACACATATGACTAGAATTTACTATTAGGTCAATTATTTAATTAAAATTATTTTGAGCAAACCGTCTGTGTAACAAATCCCTTATGCGAGCCAACTGACCTGTAGTTATCAGCGCTCCGCGCACAGGTCAACGCATATGCGCATACCCACTCTATCTTTATCTATTTGATCGTACCAGTTGTTGCGTAATAAATTAATTTATACTGTCCTATCATGCGGAAGAGTTTCTAGATAGCCAATATGTTGTTTAAACTATCTTATTAAATTTATTATTTAAATTTCATAACAGAAAGTCGGTGCGCGTTTTACCAATATTCTGCAGATGCAACGGTAGTTGGTTTTGCATTTTGAATTAAAGAAATAAATGCAAGGGCACTCTGCATTTCTTAGTAATTTTGGCAGCCTGTCTGGCGGCAGTAACCACCCTCTCGCAGAAGACCAAATGGCATCCTAATCATGTTATGCCAGAAATTTAAAAATTAGTCAACAATACTTAACAGACTGAAAATAATTATTATTTATCAATATTTTTTTCAAATATAAATTTCAATCAAACTACATAATTCATATGCAATTTTTTTTTCTTTTAGATTAAAGTGTCTACTTTTTACGACATATATTCTCTTCCCATTGCTGCTTACAAAATGTATATACATATATTTTTTTAAAAACACCTTGAATCTTTTCTTGGAGACTTTCCTTTGCAAAAAATTCTCTTAAAAAGTTAAATAGTGATTAAACGTGAAATATATTGCAGCATTAACAGGCGCGCTGCACACGAGAAAATAAAATGCGAATACGTGGGTGTGACCTCGAGATTGTAATTATTTTGGTCTTGCAATGTGAAACGTCCCGTTCTCGATGAACGGATATAGTCTGTCACTAACGCGTCAGATCGTAAAATCACACTGGATCACTGGATCACATCACTGGATGGAGCTGGAAACTATAAAACATATTAATAATATTAAAAGTGAATTATTAAAACAACATATTAAAAATAAATTGTCATCCTTATTTTTGACTTGATTCCTTTACAGCGTATAAAAATTTAACCCTGTCTTATGTATTTTTTTTTAGTTTTCACTTTCAACCAAAGTTTTAGTTTGTTCAAATACAGGTCCCTCACTAAGTGAAGTAGGTAAGTAGATTGTTTTAAGTAAAATTTGAAACAAAAAGAAATTAATTTATATATAATAGTAAAATTGATGGTTTTATTGTGAACACAAATACTAAAATTCAAAACATCTTGTTTAGATTTGAATAATTTAAATTAGGAATTCAATTATAATATTCTGCCGCGGTTCTGTCTGCGGTCAGTACGCTAAGGTTAATTAAACCAAATACCGAAGCGAATGTTCCAAATATTTGGCAACATCTACATTGACTCAATATACTCTGATATATAATGAAACAAATCAACATTTGTTTTATTTTTCTCGCGATATTTTTATCAAAATTATATTGGAAATATTTATTTTCAAAGAATCTTGAAAAAAAAAAAAACAAAGAAATGGTTTAGTTAAAAAAACCAAAGAATATAAAATCGTGATAATGTGGTGTTATGGTGATATCGTGATTTAATTATTTTATTGCAAAAGAATTTCATCCCCCAGGTTGACACTTCACCCCTTGTAGTGTCTCCTGGGGATCCACAGAAAAGCACTGTTCCTGAAAAAAGTACTGTGCGGACAAAGTTGCGCTCAAAAGCAAGTTTTTAATAAAAATCTTGATTTGAATTAAGGATTTTCACTATGTGTAAGTCTACGTGAGTAGGTACGAAAATTTTCAACGACTAAATTTAATTTCACAATAATAATAATAAAATCTCTAATGCATCGCGTTACCCGTGAATTTCGGCTAAGTATTTTGGATCGACTCCAAAACAATTAGTGCAGTCGGCGCGGGGTATGCCGGCGGATGGTAGAATTGAGAGAAACACTAAACGCAGTTACCGGCTTGTTACACTTTCAACATTGTACCTACTGTACTAGGTACTTGTTTCATTTAATTATTAAGTACTCGCGTTTTAATGATTATTTAAATGCATTAAATAGTCATCCACTTAAGGTCTTCTTTGTACCTAGTTTGTAAAAAAATATTTTTTTACTCATTACAGTTTTTCATTGTAGTTATAAAAATTTTAAAAGTATCTTATCTATCGGGATTAAAGCTATATCGTATACTGAATTGCAATACTATTGTTTTAGTGGTTTAGAACTTCTCTCTATATAAAAAGCTGGTTGGAGATCTGGTGTCATTTGTTATACTTTAATATACATATGTAGTATAACATAGTATGAAAATCCCTTATCCTCAATCCCACTATGGCCTGAAACTCACTTGCAGGACCTATTACTGCAATTTTCTAGTTTTCTTGTGTTATAGTCGACGGTAGCCAGCTACCATCAAGAGGACCGTCAGTCAGTCTGTAGACCTTAACACAAAAAATAAAAGAAATTGATATGTTTCCTATAAATAAAAGGAACCACAGTTTTTTTTAATACTTCATGAGCCATCTGTGTAGATTCACAATGATGACATTCGAAACATATTAAGTGAAAATGTATTAGAATGAAATGCATGGGTTAGTTGTATTTGTTGGCAATATGCCGAAACATATCTTACGTTTTGACAATACATGAATTATAATATTGTAATATAAATGTATAGTTTTATGTATACATCAAATTAACAATAACAATAATAACTATTAACAATAATAATACCATTATTAACAAAATTAATTATTATATTTATTATACTGCTGAAGGATTAAGGGCTCCAACGCTCGACAGCCAATGTAGCATACGCAGATAATTCAGATCTAGTCTATACATTATATACAGATATGGCCTATACGGCCTCTATATATGTGTGTTAATAAATATAAAACAACTAACCATATTTTCTATCCAAATTATTTATTCGTATTGTAGCACAACTCATAGCTCCTTAGGTTTTTAATATTTCAGATGTAGGTATTGTAAATCTGGACTGAAGAACTAATTGGCTTCTATTAGGGCACTGAAATTCAGCGAGGTCAGAAAATATATTCTTGGAGAAAAATGCCTAAATGTGAGAAAAATTGTCACTTTCCTGTGGGGCGATTTTCCAAAACTCAACCTTTCTACCGAAATAATACCTAAAGTAAGAACACAAATAAAAGAGAGTATATCTATTATCTAACCTAAAAATAAATTACGTATCTCCCTATTTTTATTCGAATTCCCATAGTATATAGAATAGAGGCGACACGAATTGTGTTCAAGAAATTTTAAAACGACTATATTTTAAATATTTACCAAATTATTGTCTGACCCGCAAAACTTTAGCTTAATTAAGTCAAGACTTTGACCTCAGGCCACTTTGCACACTAAATCTAGTAAAAAAAGTGTGGAAATAAAAACGTCCGTTTTATTCCTTCATAATAAGAAATAGGCATAAACTTTATTTAGTGGAAGCGAAATTACATACTTGGTCAAATAAAATAAATTCAAACTCTCCAGTACAGCTATAAATTAACGACACAAAGACGTCATAGTCAAGTCGCATAGACTATATAGTAAATCGATATGAGACATTCAATTGTTGATGAGGTCGCAGCCAGTTACTTGGATACGTGCGATATGAACACAAAACGCGTATTGACCGTTCTGTGTATCTGTTTTGTTAGGGTGCTTGTACAATATACAGACTTGATGGTGAACATTATTGAATACCAATTATTATTTTTATAAGAACAACAATAGAAGTTTTAATTCAGATTTTGATAAAGGCAAACAAACGACACTCACATCTCTCTTGTCCAGCTTAACTCTTTCTATTTTTTTCCTTCTTCCTTCTCTGTAAGTAGTAACAGACTTACTCACTCAGTTCAATCAACTATAAGATCGGTAACGAGACGAAGGAAAATCCTGGTGTAATATGATATTCTTAGCTGCTAATATAAAATCTGAAATTATAGCATTATTTCAGAGAGTGTATCTCATGGAGATTGTGAGCGACTTAATATTGGAAAAATACTATGCATTAGCGACGGCGGATATTGATTTTGACATATGGACAACATTATTTATTTAAGTTCAATTTTGGAAGAAAAAAATAAATTCGTTATCAATGTAACGCTTAAAATGCTCTGAATGCCGATAACAGAAAATGAAAATAGATAATTTCGTAGCACCTTTTGAAAAAAAGAACAAATGTCACAAAATAAAAAAAAAGAAAGCGCCATCTTCTGTTTTAGAGGTGAACAAAATAATCACTGCATTTACATGTTACAACTAAAAAAGGACACGATAGCAGCCAGTGCCCTAGACGCGATTAATCTTGCAGTAATCTTCCCCTTAAGTGCTCTCTCACAGTATTACTTATTCATGAACAATTTGCGATGCAATCAGGTCAAATATAAAGCTTTTACAATGTCGAAACACGATTTGACTTTGATAAAATATGATTATAAACTTCTTGGGAAATGCTTTTTTTTTTCATGAATTTTTTATCCAAACGAATTTATGAGTAGTGTGAGACTTTTCGTGGGTAATAATATTCTTTTCATTTTGAAATGCATAGATTTATGATGTTATACTTCTTCAAAATATTAGGCGATAAAAGGGCTTTATCGCACTTGCGGGTGGCGGAGCGGGAATCCGCCACCCGCAAGTGAAGAAGCTCAATCGAGCTTTTGCTTGTAGCAAAAATTTAAGCATGGCACAAATTTTGTACTGCAGCCATATACAGGGAACCACCTCATTACAGAAAACCAGCAATTGTGGTTGTTTTGGTGAGTGAGCAAACCCATTTTTCTTACCTTTGCCTCTATTTTTTCCTTTCGATTGTCTTGCAGAGGTTTTTAGGCATTATCTTGTCTTATTGGCAAAAAAAAATAGTTCAAATTATCAAAATTTATCATCAATTAAAAAAAATTATCAAAAGTTCAGCCCCTTTGCATAATTTGATAAATAAATACTAAAATAAAATAGACTAAAACTTTCTTTATATTACTGTGACATTAGGGCAAATAATTGATTCATTAAATAAATGAGTATAACCTCCCTGACCCAGTTTCTATCAAATAGACGTTATATAATTGAGTTATAGTTAACCTATTTTTTAAAACCTTTTTTAAAAGATAAAAAAAAACTATTCTGAAAACGCCTGAGACGTGTCATTTTTTGGTACATCAGTTACAAATGGCAGAGCAATGTGACTAAAATTTTAGTTATTATTTTGTGTTGTGTGTTTTATTTTTATGTAGTCTTTTTATTTTGACTTTTTTGATTAGATTTTGTGCGAAATTTTCAGTGTAAATAATTTTACAGTGTTTACCTATTAAACCAGAAATATCGTGACTTGTGGGATTATTTTCATTTTCTAACTAAAAAGGTGAGTTTTTCGAACTATTATTTTTAGAACATCGAAGCTTTCTGCAGTCTTCCATTGGGAAGACGACAGAAGACCAATTGACGGAATCATAACAGAAGACCACAAGGAAATAACAGCCATTGTGCAGTGTTAGTAAAAGATGCTAAAGTCCGGCCATTTCTCTATCTCCAGTTTGTATTTTTTTGTCGGCATAGGACACACATCCTATCTTGCTTGTACCTATTTATAGGCTACAGTTACCACTTAACGTCAAATAGGCAATAAGCTTCTTACTCGCGTAGCTGAACACAACAGCACAAGTGACATTATTTTACTATAGTCGGAAGTCCACAGTAATCGAAAATTCCTGTATAAAATAAGTAGTGTTAATTAATATGCTATAACATAATATGATTTATAAGAAGTTTATAATATTTAAGCACCAAAACCAATCATTATGTATTGAGAGAGCTCACTATGTTCAGCATTTTGTCACGGTTTTCACCACTGGGAAGAGTTACAATGAGGAGTTTGAGATACGAGGAAGGCTTGTGTATAATTCGCAGAAAAAAAGCATCCGTTCGAAGCCAACCGGTTGCGATTCGCTAGTTAAATAAAGTTGCAGTTCACTTCTGTCTGTTTCTCCTCTAACTCTTCTAAACCACCCAACGGATTTTGGTACAGATTTCAAAAAAATAATCCGTGTGAATCCGGTGACCGGTCGCTAGTTTAAGACAAATAGATTTGGCCATGAAAGCAGATATAACATTTGTTTTATAACATTACATAATTTGTTGAAACATTACAAAGTTATTTATGGCAATCTATTATTAAAAGTAAAACTATTGAAAGGTTTTAAATAGATTTCATTCAGAATAACTCTTACCACACAATTCAATATCGAACTTCATAAATTGTTGATTCTCTGTCTTCTGAAATACATTTTATTTTTCATCTACTAATGGAATTGAACTTCAAAACTTATTTCCAAGTATCATACTTAGTAATATAACGTAAGTAAGAGCCTTTTCGAGTGGATGCTACTGCGCCGAAGCGGTAAGCCGATTAAAAACCCCCAATGAGACTTACTAGTATACACACGGTCATATCGAATGACAAACTACAAAAATTTAATTTTTTTTTCGCGTAAAACTGTAGCTCTAATTAATCTTTGAAATTTTGTAGTTGTAGACACATCGTGTGAAGTAGAAGTAGAATTTCAATCAATTTAATGTCCCGACTTCGTATCTTATTATTTCTTTATTGGTTTATTACAATTTATACTATATTAGAATTGTAAAGTTCAAATTAGTTACTGTACAAAATTACAAAATTACAATTTATATTAGTAGAAATAAGCATTTTCTATAATATAATTCTACTACTAGTGATATACTGAAATAATTTGCGGGCAAACTTTTCTATGTTCTAGATCACTCAATCTTTACTCAGTGATTCATTTTTTATTTTTAATATAATTGTGTGCTAATTTTTATAGCGGTATGTCAGAAATACTCAGCCGTTATACGAACATTCAGCCACGCAACACCAAAGCGCCCTCTTTTGTATAATTTACAGCATATGAACACTTTATTCAGAGGGAAATTCAGAGAATTATCTTTTACTAATCCTCTCAGTTGTGAATTAATTAAAAATAATTATAAAATCAAAAATTTAACATGTTAAATTTAACTGAATAACATATGATGTCGACTTTATATTAAAAAATTAATGGATGAAGACGCTTCACTATTTCATAGTTTTTTAATAATTATGTGGTAAAGCTGTCGAATTGAACCGAAGTTATTGTCAAATATAAGGACAACAACAGTCCAACAATAATTATTGTCAACTATTGTTGGACTTAGTCTAAAACGTTTTAATTTAAGATCCGCTGAAATCTGCAGCGTTTTAACGAGAGATGAACCAGAAACGCTGACAGAAGTGTACGGCAATCATCCTGTATAAGCGCTCAAATTAGCACACTGGCTGCGTAACGAACGGAGCGGATCATATTAACTTTTTTTTTGTATAGTTCATGAAGTTGAAACATGAAATAAGTTATAATTTAGTTGTAGAAAACTAAACTTAACTAGGCTTATATATAAAAAAACTATTTTGTGGATTAATTCAGGAAATGATTGTTGGTTAATACAATGTATGTGTTTCAATAATTCTCGGAACCTGAAAATAAAAACACTGACAAAACAACCAACAGTTGAATTATTCCCCAAAGATTTTTGTACGGCTATCATAAATCCTTATTTATATTCAAAATTAATTATATATTATTTATGTTTTTAAAAAATCTAACTTCCGTTTTATTATTACATTATGTTTTCAATTTTGTTTCATATTTAGAAAACGCAATATATTAATGTCAGTAATAAGTAATTCTACTAATTAAGTACATAGAATTACATAGAATTATACATAGAATTACTTATTACTCTCCCCAACTCTCCTCTTTAATTTGTGAACGCATCCTAAAAAAGTGTGAAACGTTCGTTTACCACCGAATCAGCTAAAGCGAACTTTTCTCGTTACCAAGGGGTGAAAACGCCTTAGTCTTGTGGTTTTATTCGTTATTTGATTTCGGGGAGCATCTGTCATCAGTTTTAACAGAGAAAGCAGATGCGAAAGTGAGGATTGAAAGTTGTGACAGGAGTTTAATTTATGAGATGCGTTTACCAATTAAATGGGTAAAGGCAGAATGGTTACAGAAGGCAGAATGGTTTTAAAAAAGAGATGTCTGAACATTTTAATTTTATTATTAAATATTGTAAAAAGGTAAAGTTTGTATATTTGTTTGTTTGGTTGTAGGAGGTAATCTTAAAAACTACTCGTCTGATTTAAAAAAAAGTGTTTCTCGAATAGTTAGTATAGAATATCAGGGATCATATTTTGAGGGGTTATATTTTTTATTTTTCAACGCGGACGAAGACGCGGGCATCCAACTAGTGCATGATAATGATATTATGTATAAAAATGTTAACAGTGGAATATTTATATAAGCGAATGAATTCTAAACGGCCTACGTCTCCTCTTGCCACCTATTTTTATTGTCTATATGAATGACATGAAGATTTAGACATAATTCATTGATTTTGATTACCTAATATTAAATAAAGTAAACGTTTAACTTAAAAGGGACATAACTTCGTGAATACTTTAATAAAGTTGGCTTTAAGTTGGTGGAAGTAATTTAATATTGTACAGAGTCCTGAGGGAAATTAAAATGTACAATCATTGTATTTTCTCTTGCTTTATAAATTTATTAACTGGATCGAAGAGAACTTTTTAATGAAAATTAGCCGGTAAAGCCATTAATCTGGTTATTTCATAAGGCAGGCTCAAGGCAGACTGGTGGTTTACTTGATATTGGCTATTGTCGACTTGGTCACAAAGCAATAGTAGAAAAGTTCTACCGCAATAGTAGAAAGGTCCCTACCGATCCTGATATTTTACATAGTGAGATAAAAAATCTCAAATTTTTCAAAATCCGAAACCCATTTTATCAAAATTCATTATGAAAATTATAATATTTGCATTTTGCTTCTATTGATAGGAATCCCTACCAGGTGGAGCGGGCGGGGATTTTTATTCAGATTTTTAACATATTGCGAAAATATATTAATTTTTCTAAGTCTTCAATTAATTTGAGTGTAATTTTGTTGTATTAATTTGGTTTCGTGAAATCTTAAATAGCCTAAGAACGAAGTTAAATCTTTAACAAGTACTAGGTAATAAGTACACGTCATTACATGACTCGCGCGCAAATGTTTTATACCACATATCGTCCACACATAATAAACATGCTGTAACTCTGTAACTATGTTTTATAACATATTTTGTTGTATGTTATATATGTATAGCAATTATTGTTTAATTAGCATAACAAATTATTGTTTAATTATATCACTTATGGTTTTATGGAAGCTTTTGGAAAGTATTCAACTGTAGAGTTGCGGCTCATAACTTCATATCACAAACTAGTTCGTAGTCATCTTAAGTGGGCTAAATCTTTATATTATGATAGGAAACAACTTTAACGTTCACTATCAAACTTTTAAGTCTGTAAGATTGAAATCAAGTTTGAAAGTCCTCTGATAACTAATACACATATGCGATTCTCCTGATACTAAGTACTTTGCCGGTCTGCACAAGCAACTTTACAAGACAAGTGTTGCTCATAACTTTGCCGAACTTGCTGAGGCTGTATTGCGGCCTTATATGAGATTCAAAGTATATTTATAAAGTCTGGCTTAGAAAATACGAATACAATTTGTACTTTAATAAAGTTACTTATTTCTTTTTAATAATTAATTTAGAACTTTTTTATTTTAGCACTCTGAAATATTTTTAGATGCAGTTGAAAGATCTGCCAAAGAAGAAGACATCTTGGTTGGTTTGGTTTGGTTGGTTCATATAATATATTAATTGGTTCCTATGATTTTATAATCATATGAACCAATTTGTTCGACATATGAATTCTATGATGACTATATTGCGCTACTGTATTGTTCTGTATATAATTAAGTATATAGTTTATTATTAGTACTCTGTATAATATGTATGTTGCTGGTACATACAGTACAACAACCTCCTAAAAACCTGTGTGCAGGTGTGGCCTATAATCTGATACTTCTGATCTCTTCGAAGACTCATAGTCTTTTAAGACAAGCAGTTTTCATAACGATTTTCCACTTTATCGCTGTATTATGAGCAAGTGGTTAACATCGTCACATAGGCAGAGATGCAGGTGCAACCGGCATTCGAATCTACGTCTGGGACCGTCATAGTCAAGCGTTCTGTGCTTTCCACAAGCACCATTTTGAAGTTTATTTTAAATAACTGATGGCGGCAGTTTAGAGTCAATCCGGCCATATAAACGAAAAATAAAGGAAACCCGAGTTTGAATAAAAAATCATCGTTTTTTTTAATTTCTGTTCTGTAAAAGCTTTCGTATTATAATTTCAAGTTTTTTCTACAAGTTTTCTTTCTCGTTTCAGGTTTACAAAAGTCAGCAAACTGGCGCACATCGGTGAGTCTGGCATCTTTTACTTTAACTTGCGGAAAGAAAAAAAAAAGCATTTAATTGCTAGTTTATTACTAAACGACTTTGTTGAGTTCTTATTTACATTTTTAATTTTATAACACCTTTTTATTTGAACTGTCGTTTACTCATATTTGTACAGAACTTCAGATATATATTTTTTACTTTTTTCGTATATAAAACATATGACGGGCATGAAATACGAAAATGCTATGCTTTAGTTACGCTATTAAAAGAAGTAAATACTCCACAGAACTCGATGAATATAACAAAAAAAATTGAACAAATTTGAATACTACTTAGCACACTGATAGAGCATATCATTTACGAACACATACCAAAAAGTTTTAGTTTTATAATGACAATGAGAGTTTTAGTTTTGCAAAATACTTTGATAGTGCAAGCGAAGCCGTATTTTACATTTGAACTACATGATGCATACATTACAATTTTACTGAAATAATTTGTTTATTGATTTTTGTTGATTGTTTATTGATACTGAAATATATTGATAATGTTGATTGGTAACAAATTCGCTAATAGGTTTATTTGAAAATTTATAACACATTGAACACTTTTCCATACTAATATGGTTTTTCTTTAGATTAATAGTTCAATTTTAGTTCAAAAAATACGATACCTGCGCTCAAAGCCGCGGGTTAGGATAATATATAAAAAGTTATGATATAAAATTACTAACTTTTCTATTAAAAATAAATAAATAAATCCAGCCGTGGGTTAAAAGTAATTTTTATTTGCTTCCGCATTTTATTTATGCCCGCAACAGTTGCATTCAATATTAAACTTTTGTCGTTCCTTGTTTTTCCAAAGTTTCGTTTAGTGCTAGCCCCAAAGTAGTTCCCAGAGGAACGCCCCCCTTGCTTTGTACGAAGCGAAACAACTGCGATTTGTTGGGGATGAACAGTTCATTTATTCGACTTTGCAAGATCTAGAGCGACTGCAACAGACTTCCTGTGTCAGAATCTACCGTGTCGTATACAGGATGATGCTTTTGTTTCGTGTAACAAATGAGAAAGCATTACGTTTGGCTCTTAGTGCAGTGTTCAAGTTGAATTGCTCTCATCAAATATTATGGCACACATATTTTTGTTTGTCGCTTTCTCTTTATTATTACTACGAAGATACGCAATTACTTTAGGAGTTTTATTATTATTAAAATACTTTTTTATTGGAAGTCAGTCTTATTTTCCATGATAATCTAATCATGCTTATTGTAAGAGGTTTTTTTTCTTTCAATTATCAATTTGTGGGTAATCATTATACAATAAATACTACCTACTTATTGATTCCGAGCGATAGCTCGGAGCTTATAGCTTTTAGCCACTTACATGAGAAATTATAATAAAAAACTTAATGAGGTATTACATTGAACAGATAGACAAAAAAGAAAAATTAAATCTTGAACACTGCCATCGAGACATGCCATTCAAAAACTTAACATAATATTTCAAAAGCCTGGATCTAAATTCTTCGAAAGATTTTGCTTGTTTTATATTCAAAAGGTATAATTCATTAAAAAGTTGTGCTCCCTCAAAAGTAACCATTTTCTTGACATATGTAGATCGTACCTTTGGTAAAACCACATGGCTTGCTCATCTGATATTTTCTTTGTTGTTTTCATTTTTGTCCGTCGTGATGTTAGTTTAGGTCGCTGTACATAAATACAGTTTAATTATCATGCAATTTTTACACATTTCCCTCCTGTATTTAAAAATATAATAATGTCTAGTGAACCTCAAGTAGCAATAATAGAGTTGCGTATTGTTCATTTATTATTACTATTATTATTTTATATAATAGAATATCCCCGCAGTTATACATATCTAACTATTTTCCCTACACATATTATATTTACGTAAACATGTTAAATAGTTGTTTTGTTTTGTTTTATGTTATTATATAAGTTAATTATCTGACGTATACCCAAATCCCCATAAAAATATCGAATTTTTCTCACCAATTATACCACGACGCAGAATTCGTCACTTCTAAATTAGCAAGATCACTGGTACGTCACGTTCGCAATTCGCACACATTCGCTGCGTACGCAATATGACCGACCGCAAGTTAAATTTTGCTGATGTGAATTTACAAGCTCGTATAACTTTTCAGGACTCAACGTCCTGAAAAGTTATACAAGCTTGTAAGTTCTTGTAGCTTTAATAACTTGTCTTAATTTCTATAAATAGTGTAAAGCCATTGTCTACTTATTTCCCTTAAATTACCTAAAGGGTCACGATGCAGTTTTCACTTAAATATTGATAAATGCTTCGGGAAAGTTAGTGTGTACCAAATTTTAATAAATATTTACTGGTACATATAGTTCGGTGTTACAAGATGGCAGAAATTTGATCGTTATGTGACCTATAAACACAGGTAACCTCACGGTAACCTAGAGTGAATTTCAAGTGTGGTATGACTTTGCAAGGATTAAGTATAAACGACAAGGTTGTGATCCCCTATCAGGGAGCAGCACCCTTGGGCTTGAGCATTCTTTATCTATTCTCGTATCGTAATATGTTACCTCAGAGATTATCTACATCGATAAATCCATCGAAATTGACGTAAATGTACAGTTTAGTTTAGATTTCATGTGACACACTATTTCTTTAAAACGTTAATTGCCAAGCCGAAACGCTGAACTTACCTAGATGGCCGAAATAATAAAATCATTGAATGTATTTCCCTAGTGACCATAACAAATACCAGAAGCCAATACGCTGCGGCTGCTATTTTATTGTTCGTACATAATATTGTAATTTGTAAGGCACAACCACGCGACGTCGCGTTATGTGGCAATTAACGTGTTAACAAATGTACATCCTTGCCTTTTTTACTATGCGATTATTTCTGAAATTATTATTGTTTTTCCTACATCTATTTCTATTACCTCTAATATAGGACTGGCATTCTATCTATTATTGTTTTATGTAGAAATGTTAAATCAAAATCAAAAAGTTGAATTATGTTGTAGGTATAGGGAAAGAATTACCGGGATAAAAGGTAGCATAATGTTAATTCAGGTAGGAGTATATTAGGGTGGGCCAAAAAAAACTTTTAGGTTTTTTTCCTCAATTACCATGAAAATCCTATTTTATTTTGTGATGAAATATAAAAAAAAATGTGAAAGTTATCATATGACATTTAAGGTTAAACTTTAACGTCAAATAACTTTTAAACGAATTATTCCAGACCTTTTTTGTAGATCGTTCAATTACCTACAAGAATATACATTTACTTTTACAATATAACAATTCGTTAAAACGCAATATAATTCCAAAAAAATATTCCCGTGTTATTTAAATGGGAAATCAAAAATCACGGAGCGCCACCTCTTAAAATTAAAATTAAGAACTGCCCTTTAGACAGGCTAATTTTTTTGTCATCTTGAATAGGATTTTCATGGTAATGCAAGAAAATAAAAAATAAAAAGTTTTTTGGCCCACCCTAGAGTATATCTGTGTGACAAGTTTAATTACCCTCATAACGGTTTACGTGTGAGAAAGAAATATCCATATATCTAAATAAACGCTCTTAGAAATTATAATGCTTATAATATTCTTATGTGTAGAAATTATTATATTGCAATGTTACAAATCTTATTGCATATGAAAACAAACATCATGTATAACATATAACATTCGGAACCTTCCAATGTAAACTCCGCGAAAATTAAACGAGGGATTTTCGGTTGTCATTTCCGCAAATGAAAAACTTTCCAAACTTCGAGAAACAGGTATCACAGTCTCACCTCACTCTGTTTAAAAAAAAAATCAAATTCCTTTACTTAAGCCGCTTATATTCTTGACACGAAAACAGTGAAATACATATATTTTTTTAGTCTCAAAATGTAATTTTGCTGGTAACTTTTCACTTAAGCGCCTCGGGAAAGTTTCCCGAAGCGCGAGTAAGTTTAGATTATTTTGAAAAGTTTTTTGGAGTTCTTCCAAATATACTACGATATGATTCCCGCTTCGTGAATCCTTTCCATCCCGTTCACTTAAATTTAAAGAGGCTTTGCTCTTGTATGTGTTTATGCTTACATGTTTTATAAATAGTTGGTTATGCGGTATGTTCTCGTGATAAATTGCCGCAGACAACATTTGCAGAAGTATCTGTTGCAACTATTTTTAATCTGTTCTAGAATTCTTATTGAATGCGCTTTTATAATACAGTTGAATTATCTAATACACATTTATAACCTTTAGAAAATGATCTTTATTAAGTAAAAAAGTTCGTCAGGCAGACTGACGATCTACTTGTGATGTGACTATACCTTCATCTATGAATAAAAGAATTAAGGAATGACTGGGGAATAGATTCTTGCATCAATTAGTCACTCAACGAAACACCACAATAAACTTGGTGTTATGTCACGGTAGTCACCTGTAACGGGTTCGGTACTGTCGCCAGATGAGCTGCCCAACTTATGATTGCGAAACGAAGTATGACTTGCTTACACTAAAATTTCATTAACTGTAATTAAATATTTATAGTGAATCTATATTATGATTGTTTTTATTGTAAGTTAACATTAAATTCCGTAAACGTAAACAGGAAAATTTCTCTACCGTTGTTAACTATACTATAGTGAGGGCTCAGTTTCAGAATGTCCAAAGTGTCAGAATGTCAATTAAGACCACCATGAAGTTAAAGTAAGAGTGCATTGCTATTATGGAGCGTAAATTAGGGGAAGTTTAACCATTTCTTTTAACTATACCTAACTTTAATCTTTGGTATTGCATAAATATCTTCGATTAGTTCGATTAAGTATGGAACATGTGAAAAATCTGTACTTTCTAGATATATTAATAGAAAGTGATACGAAAACGATGACGAAATATACAAAGCATAGAAATATTTTATAACAATTACTAATACGCAAAGAAAATGAAGAGATTGTTACCTAAAAGCAACATCTACGAGCAGAGGGCAAATAGCTAGTTTTCTAGGCATCTTAGATGTAGTTGCCTCCGGAAAAAGACTTTGTGTACTGTTTTTGCAGACGTTCATTTTGTTCGAACCCCGAGGGTATAAGTTAAAACGCTTCGGCGTCCATGTTTGATCCTTATTTACAAGGCGGGAAAAGTAAATTACGCTCCGGCTTGGGATTGATTGTTGGAACCTCGGGAGATTGCAACTGCTAGCTGCAATATTGTTGGACGCAGCATTACCAAAGATGCAACTTTTGAATGTTAGATGTTTCTTGAAGTTTTTGTCGTTATTATTCATATGGAGAAAAATATATTTATCCAATAACTAAGACAGCAATGTACAGGGCTATAACTATACTCCTTTTCTATTTCATATGTTCATTAGAAGTAAAAGTCACGATGTAGAAATACTATCTGAGGAAGTTTTTTTGAAGCGGTGGCATTACAAGCTGCGTTCTTCAATTCTATACTGGGCACCTCGTATGGCAACAACACGTCATGTTGTGTTTCGGTATGTGAGTAAATATTTCTGTGATAATAAAATTATAACTTTTTCATATGATAACTAATATATTTAACATATTTTATATTTTATTGTGACATTTAATATGTGAAAATGTTGACGACCTTTTTGAAATATCACTGTCCGTTTTCTATTTTTATTTGAAATTACTGTGTTTGTATAATTGTCAACAGCGGTGTCAACAATGGCTTTTCCCATCTCAAAAATGCCCAACGCGCCTAAAAAAGTTTTTTCTTTAATAAAAAAAAATACGATTTTTATCAAGATACTAATTTGATGTTTCCATCTGAAAATTAACTAAAAAAACCAAATTCATTCGATGATAACTTTAGTGTATAAAAGTTTAATTTTATTTGATAGTAATATTATACCTTGGTTCTCTGATAAAATTAAAATATTTCTCACTTGCACCACTAGCGGTTCCATCATTCACCTGGGCGAAGCCTTAGTACAGAGCGACCGAACGGCGCGGCGGACCGCCGAAGCCTCGCAATTGCGCTGCTTTGTAGTTAGTAAAAGTCCACTGGTAACCGTAATTAGTTGTGAAAATGCAGCGATGTGCACGAAGAACTTTCAGAAAAAACGTGTTCCAACCAGACTGGCCGAATGTCGGTGACTTGTGTACCGCAAAAGGGACGTCTGAGTTACAAGACCTTTTTTTAACATCAAAAGAAAAATCCTTTATTCACGCGAACACAACGTGTTTCAAGGATTTTAATTTGTATTGGTTTTAATTAATTTTAATTTTATATGGTACAGCAGTTACAGTACCAAGCATGTCCTACCTGAAAAGGGCATGCAAATATTTGTATTTGATTATTTTTGTTTATTATATATTTTTTTATTTTTATAATATATATAATAAATGAATTAACATGTTTTATTATAAAATTCTTTAAAATAATAATAGCAACAGTTTAATAGCCATTAGAGTATTATTTGTAGGTACTACTTGTACACTTGCTTATGGCCATGCAATAAACATTTCTATCAAAATCAAAATCAAATCAAAGTATTTATTTATCAATTAGGTTTCTGCAAGAAATTCTTATGATCGTCATTATAAATTTAAATTTACCAGGGTTTCAAGTAAGAAAAAGCCAAGATACCATCCTTTTTGTCATCTTTAAAATATTAAACATTAATAAATATTAGGTTTTAATCTAACAGTTCTTATCTATGTTTATTTAATTTCATATTATATTTCATGTTCAATCGTCCGACATACGAGCAATTGGGCACTTAATCGTATATTAACAGTTGTACACAGAAGTAATTAGGTATAGGTACGTCAATGTTGTGTTTTTGAGAAGTCATTCATTAGTCGCACTCTGGATTCGAGACCGATTATTATCGAATAACTGTCTATCTGGAGAAGAGAACAAGCCATCAATTTCAATAAAATGAAGACGGGAGACAAAAATGCGGTGTAATCAATCACAGGCACGTCATTTCGATGGACGGGAGTTTGCGCGGAGGGGAGGGTGTCCCTCTAGAACATATTTGGTAATATTTCAAATGTTTACATTGTTGCTTGAAGTGGAGAAGTTGGGAAAAATTCAATTGTCCCTTGTCACAGCGCCGGACAAGACCTGACTTTTGAAAATACTTTTTTATCAAGATAATTTTTAAATTTTGTTTCTTCAGAGCAGACAACGAAATTATGGAATGCATAAATCTATAAAATATGTAATGTTGGAGCTAGTGACAGAAAATGTGACTTTTTAAAGGCGATTGTAGACACCCACCATTAAGTAGAGTCACTTTGTCACATGAAAAATGCTATTATTGTTTATGCTTATGTAAATAAAAAATTAAATGACATAGGCTTTAAATATTTACTCTCCCACGTATGGTGTATCGTCAAATTGCATATTACTCCTAAACATACAGTAGGAATACTCGGTTATTGCACAAATTCGTAACAAAACTTGAGGGTTAGCCGTTAGCTTCAACCGGGCTTTTAGGGAGTAGTTTTAGTACGATTATGTACTTACATTTCTACAAAATTACAATGTGATGGTTACTTTTGCAGGACACCGAAATAAAATGTTATCTACATTATTAACATTTCATTGTTTACAGGAGATTGCGACTTTTTAAATTAATAAATTTAGCCTAGAAATACTTAGCATGATATCAGCCCTCGAAACTGCACGATTAAAATCGAGTTTATATACTGTCATTGCAACTAATAATGCTATATCGATAATGGCCCAATCGTAAATATCTCCGATAGCTTTCAAATGGCGATTTACTTGTAATATTGTTCGATTTTTTTTTGTTTACAAATTGTAATAGTAATAAAAGTGATATATGTCGTGATTTATCCTTGTATCCGTTTGTGATCTTTATGTGTTTGTTTTTAGATTGCGATAGTGGGATCAATTTGTTTTGTGGTTAGGTTATTTCTGAATATATGTTGCATTTTGATATATTGAATGATGTCATGCAAACGGATTTGTGCTGAGAATTTATTCAGTATAAAATTTTGTTGCCTCAAAAAACGCAGTGAAAACATTTCAAACTCAATCATATACAAGAACTAAATCCAGGCTTATTCCGATTATGAGGGTGGAGACGTCCACTGCTGGACATAGGTTTGAGGACATAATTATGAGAATTTATGAAAATATATTTTTTTTGACTGATAAACAAGTTCTATGACTTCTATGGCTCTGTCTGATTATACAGGTTTACACTGTTGTTAGCCATAAATTTGCAGAGGCCTTCTACAAAGACTACTTAAAACGGTAGAAAGTGACATGTATAAGGAAGGCACTTAACAGCAACTTAACAGTCACAGTGTACTCACTATATTGGTCACCCGACTGCAGAACAATTTTGCAACTAGTCTGAGCAAGTATATTTTTTCGATGTTATCGACCCGAGTTTTCGTCGTTGCTATCATAAAGTAGTACGCACGAGTGCGCAACCCGCCAACCGAACGTAACAACTCGAGCGAGAAATTGATTCAAAAATATACCCCCAACAAATTGAATAGTCTTGAGTGAGTAACGCCCCTTAAACGTTTCATATGTTTTTGTGAGGGTGCACTTCATGATACAGCACATAATGAATACTATAGACACATAAATTATTTTTGAAGTGACGCGATGGGAGTATGTTTTCAAGATCGAATATTGTGTGATACATGAAATGGTCTTTCCGTGTGCTAAGATGCACCCAAGTCCTTCCAAAGATTTTCTGTTTACATTGTGCGGAGTGTAGTGTAATTGTTTGTACGAATGTGTTATGTTATCATCATCATCATCAACCCATGTTTCTCCACTGCTGGATGTAGGTCTCTCCCAAGGCTCGCCACTCACGCACGGCTCTCTGCGCTTCGTATCCAGCCGCTTTCTGCGATGCATTTCAGGTCGTCTGTCCACCTGGCCGCAGGACGTCCTAGGCTGCGTTTTCCAATTCGTGGCCTCCATTCGCTAACTCGTCTACCCCATTGGTTGTCGGCTCTGCGACAGATGTGACCCGTCTATTGCCACTTCAGCTTGCTGATTCTTTCGGCTATGTGACAACTTTCGGCCAATTTTTTACTTCTTAACTATCAAATAAGAAAAATCACTAATCTTACAAAGGGTTATAGCTAGTAATTGAAATACCCCAAATTTAAAAGTTATAAAAATTTTGGTTGTAAAAGTAACAACATTTAAATGTTTTTAGTAAAATTTAGAAAGCTGGAAAGTGACCTGTTTTTAATGTCGCATCCATCGTTGCAGACAGTTAATATAAAATCAACTGTAGTCTGTTGTTAATGTGATTAGTTGTAATAGAATTATCTCTTAGCCAGGCTTATTGACCTGTAATTTTATATAATTCAGTATAAAGTTGTCCATTTATTGACGTTTAGTGGCTAGATAATATAAAATTTCTTAAAACAAGTTTCGTCTAAAGCTATTTGGGTATAAGACCTTACATTTTTATCACACTTAGGTATATTTTTAGGAGAAACAATAGATACAGTATACACGTGAAAGGTGTCCATTTAAATTTATTTATATATCAACAGGGAATTGCATGCGTGTACTGAATAGATTTCAGCTTGTGTTGCCTCATGTTCAAACTAAACTTAGAATTCCAAGTAAACTGTACCTTATTGTATTGCGAATACGACTTAAAATCGGAAGGTCTAGTTTTATTATATTGCTTACTGCATCTACAATCAACCACCCCGAAACCGATAACATATTGACAGCTCGGCCCCCAAATGCATGCCCTGATGGAACTGTTGAAGGAAGGGGACAGAGATCGATATTTCCTTTCCAAAATTATAAATGTATCTATTTCCAAAGGAAGAATTGGATTTTGAAAGAGACATTAAATAAGTACGCATTGTAGTCTTTCAAGTTTTATATTTTTTAAATATCTGAATGAAATAAAACATAGTTTCTTCTATCGGTAAATATAGAATACAATAGATTTTTCTAATTTTAAATACAACCTAAGAAATAAAAATGTCTTATATACTAATTCATGGTTTTACCAAGAAATGCCTATAAATAGAAAGTAGAATAGTTCGTGAATATGTAGAAAGATTATGCTACTCAATAAGAACCAATAAAATTGTACGAGTAGCTTTATGGAATTGTAGTAGGTAATTGATATTCAAAGAATAACACATATAAGATCGCAAGTTATTGTTTGGTCACGTTGTAAAACTATTACAAATATTAAAACTAAATTATCTAAGTGAAAAACAGTTTGTATTTAATCTAATATTTAATAGGCGGTAGCCAAATTATGTAACAAACTGTATTAAAATAAACTTTGTTATATTCTAAATTATTTTATTATAAAGAAAGAAATCATTTTTATTTTATTAAGAACTAAATATTCCTTATATCTCTATACTTTGTATTGTATAACGTTATTCGAATTAAGGATTTTTTTTTAATCTTTTAATTAGGTATATACGCGACCCATCCCTGGCTTTGCACGGATTCAATTTTTTTCTGAAAATTAGATACAGAAACCTTTCTCGTATATAGTCCTTTTCATCCCTGAAAACTTTATCAAACTAATGAGTGGTTTAGAAGAAGTTACCGAAGAAACAGAGAAAGGTGGACAGCGAATTTATTTTGTAATATAAATAGATGGTGATATATTAATGAGGTTATTTAAAAGAAACCTTATGTATAATCAATAATTCTTACTGGTGTGGTAAATCGTTTTGAGATTTTTCGTCGAATTCACATGAAAAGAATACCTATTTTTAAATAGAGTACACCTTTATATAGAGTGCAACAACAAATGAACAAATATGCATTATTACAGAGTAAAACAAATGAAATCTGTTTAAAATCGTTTCAGTAAAACGTACTCATTCAAAAAGTACCTCTGAACACATATAAAGCTCTTCAAAACTGTCTGTCCATGTTCAATCCCGCTGTAAAACCCCTTTTCATTCTCGATTCGGACAAGAACCTCTTTGGCCCCTCACAATTGCCCCGTAAGTGAAAAATGACAGCTGCACGCGTATGAAATTTTTGTGCCGACTGTACGTGTATATCAATAGAGCCTGCTCCATTGAAATGGGTCCTATACATTCGGGTATTGGAATTCGACGACAAAGGGCTGGTCAACCTTTTTATTATACGCGTTTATAGTTATAGCAAACAAAGGAAGTTCTTTGTACTTCGATATCATGTAATGAAGGGGTAGAGAGTAATATCGGAGCAAATAGGTATTCGGAAAAAAATGCTTTTGTCAAGAAATTTTCACAACGGTACTTAATTCGAGTTAGAGCGATGGATTACGACCTCTGGAAATATCGTACGTGAAAGAAGATTTCCAGCATAAACTTAGAATATATTTTATCGTTAACATAATTTATAGTGAGAGGGTAAAGTGAAAACGAATCACAATTTCTATTCCTTACAATGGGTTGGAGAACGGCAGACAGAGCCAAAACTTTTTTTGATATAAATACGAGTTATATATAAATAATAGGTAATTAGAAAACATATAAAATTGGGTAAAGTACTGTCAGAATCTCAGAGAAGATTGATAACATACATTAAGAAGGTGAAGATAGGATTATTATTGATTGGGTAAATTTGAACTAAGTGAATCTGGAAGGAGAGACTTAAAAAAATCATACAATTGATTTGTTACTGTTGAGTTTTATACAAAATAAATCTTGCTACTCTTGACTTGTACGCTTAAAAGGGCCATTAAAGTTTAGCTAGAGTAAACCACAAACAAACCTTTGTAACATTTAAGTTATCACACAGCTTCGGTTCGATGTGACTAGAGATGGTTTTATTTACTAAAATTATTTACGTCAGAATGACTGACTACTTTTCATTTTTTTTTTAAAGTAAAAGTAAAATTTGCTGCATAAAGCAATTACTGAAACGCGCTGTGCTTTTAATTATATCAATACTATACTATAACAAATAAAAGAACGCACTAATCTTTGTAGCTATCATAACTATATAACAAATCAAATATGAAAAAAATATGTTGTGTTTGACAGTCCAATCCTTGAATGAGATTATAGGTTATTTACAATCACGCTACGATCCTAAGTTTTCAATATTAAGAGCAGGCCGCACGAAAAAAAATCCTACGCTCGCTCCGCCCACGTCCCGCCACCCGAGAGTTACAAGTTGCTCGGCGGCTCTAGGATTTTTTTTAATATATCGCAAGATACAGCTTACGTAAGGTTGAATATTGCGTACATTATTTGAAGCATGATTTAGTGTGCACTAGCTCGGAACTAAACAACGTAAGTCTCAAAATTGTTTTCGTTTAAACCTAAGTTTATTTTATTTTGACAATCACTGGTAAACAATGTTTCCTTGCAACGAGCAGTTTTTTGGCGATATAACTCAAGCCGTTTAGTAGAAAAATGTAATATTCTCCGGAAAAGGCGCCGATTTCGATCAAAAAATGTATCGAATGAAAATCACCTAATTATGTTTCTGACTTGATAATCTACAGATAAAGGTCTCAAAATATATATATGTAAATTCCACATTGATCAGATATGTGGTTGACTCAGCACATTTATTTAAAGTTCCCTTAGTTTCATAGGGCCTGGCCTTAAGTGCGAAATTATACTTCATTTAATGACAGTTGTGGATAGTTTAATGTTATCTCGCAATTTGTTCCTCACTATTCAATGTAATCCTCGCGAAATTGCCATTCACTGGAGAACACTTGTCAGTTTATGTCAAATATGAAGGTAATAGTGGGCTATCAATGGATTAACCTGAACGACGTTTCCAATTAAGATATATTTATTGCGACCTTATATTACGCTTTGCTCTCTGTAATTACTCTGATAAGAGTTTAGTATCAAATAGTTCGAATATATTTGATATCTATCTTATATTGATTCGGAAAAAAATCCCACAACATTATAATCAATTTAACAAATTCTCTTGAAACAGACTGAAAACAATAAAATACTAAAACAAAACTGGATCACGGAAAACGTTACTGTGAAAACAACAACGCGGTACGAACTTTTTTAAAAATAATATAAGTATTACTAGCTTGAAAAGTTTTGCATTAAGAAAATTAAAAATGTCGCAAATATTAAGACGAGATGAACGTCCCTCTTTAAAAGCTTAAAGAGAAAAGGCACGAAGAATCAACATCAAGTCTTTTGTAACTGTTCATTTTAGTCAAAAATGAACAGTTTCTAAGTTCTTCTACAATAAACTATTCCAGTCTTGCTTGGTTTACATACGTTAAAATGAGTAACGAAATTTGTATTTAAAATCTACGTAAAGCAGTGCTGCTGTTAGATGAATATAATTTTCATCTAATAACAGCAGGTTGTAAAATGTAAATATTGTTTATATAATATAATATTTAGGGGTTATGTATAATTGGTAATGGTAAAGTCGGGGAAAACTTTTAATTACCTATCAGTATACGTTGTGACTGTGACATTGTTTCACACAAAAATTATGAACAGATGTATCTATGCCAAAATAAAAATACTCCCCTTTTGTATATGGTTTATCTGGGATCGTGGGAATAATCAATCAATAGTTTTCCATCACACTTGAATCTATACTTCTTTTAAAAGTTGGGAAATCCCCATGGATACTTGCCAGCGTAGGGTAGGGGCTGCTGTCTCCTACCGGCAAAATCCCAACGACTTTCCATCACAGCCGTAGATGGACGGGGTCACAGGTACGTTGTGAAACGTCATCCACGAACTTAAATCCACCCTCGGGTTGCATACGTTCTTAGACAATTGTCACCTACCACCAAATCTGAATATGAAATCAAATGATAATTTTTACTAAATATATCTAAAACTAGCGACCCGCTCCCGGTTTCGCACGGGTGGAATTTTTATCTGAAAATTATATATACAAACTCTCCTCGTTAAAGTAAACCTCATTAAAATCCGTTGCTTAGTTTAATAGATCTAAGCGTACAGACAGACACACGGCGGCAAACGACTTTATATTATTTAAAGAAGATAGACCACTAAAATTGAAAAGTTCTTTCAACAAAATATATTCAAGTGTTAATTTATGTTTTCGAAAAACAAAACAATAATTTAAGAAAAAAAAAATACCAAATTATGGACATCCCGTATTATTGTCGGAAATAATTTCAATGCGACAATAGAACTATTCGACAATGACAATTTTCACCTAAAAGGTGGCTTGCAGTTGACCAATTTGTATTCAGCTCGCAATGCGCAAAGGCAATGATTACAACCCACCCGAGTCTTTATGTTAATGTAACAGTTGAAAATTCACTTGCGTTGATTTTTCTTTGGCACTTACCTTTTACAGGTGTGGTTACGGTGGCAGCTGCCAAGTATTCTTCCTCTAAGAATTATTTTTATTATTTATTATTTTTCATTTAAGCATTTTAATGTTATTTCTCCATTTAATATTGGAAGTAAATTAATTATTTCCTAATAACACTATAAAAGCGAAAATATGTGAAGAAGCTTGAATATTTATTTCGGTGCTGGTCGAATTTTGTTTCATGATTTAAAATACGGAATATTTTTTCCTATAACGTAAACCTTTTTTATGTCTACCTCGCCGACCAGTTCTCAGGAGCCATTCGAGGGCACATTTGCTGTCATTTTTAAACTAATCACTTGGATAATGTGGCGGAAAAGGCTAGCTATTTTTCATAGAAACATATTATGCTAGCTTTGGCTCACCACTTCATTCGCGAACCCTTTTATTGAGTGTTAAAACATTTATTTAAACTTTATTGCTCATAATATGTTTTTGTCAAGCTTTGAATTTATAAATTTATATTTAAAGGATCCTTCTTGAACATTACTTTTTCTGGAAGAAAGGTATTTCCGTACCCTGACAACGTATAATGCAAAATTTCACAATCATTGGTTTGAGTCATTAAGGCGTGGAAGCGTAACAAACTCACTTTCACATTTATAATATTAGTTAATATTTGAAAGAAAGAAAAAGTTCTACATATTGTCTAGATTTTTCAAGTCTCTATTTATTTACAGTTGGATGTATTTAAGATTTTTCAAAACGTTTTAATAATTTATAAGACTATTTTCACGCTACGCTTATCACTGTCCTCAGACTGACTGGTTTGATTCTGTCTCTTTCAACTTAACTTTTCTTTCCGTCATTTGCACCTGACGTGATCACGAATTTGTAACTTTTTTATCAAACGTCTCGCCCCACCTTTATATCGAGCACAAAACTGTGGATTTTCTTTCGTCGAGTTTTCTGCGGAATGTTAATTTGCGAAGTTTTCTTTAAAATTTTATTAATTTCGTATCAAAACAGATTGTTATTACTTTCATAATAGGTAATAACATTAATATTACTCAATTGTTCTATGTGAGTTAGTTTGTTGGAGGATTTTTTTTTAGAATAAGTTCCTTAAGAAAAATCATCACATGCAAATGCGCAGCAAGTGCGCTCTCGACTTTGATGGAATAAAGTATGATAAAGGGATTAGAAGGACACAAGAAAGTGGGCTCTGACATTCCTTACTCTCACTAATTAAAACACACAGCAAGTTTTTATTTCAAGTCAGTCTTCTGTAAGGCGGTCTCTATGCCGCCAGGTGGCATGGAAAAATTAAAATTTTCTCGTCATTTATTATTTGATAACTGTCGTCACTAATGTATATATATATAATATAGAGATATATAACACGTACATTCTGAGTGTTAGTTAAAAGATAAAACATTGGTTTTATGTGTTCCGTGCAAAACAAATAAAGGTTTATATAGGGTCGGTGGGTGAGCACTTAACGGCAGATAGCGGAGGTGCCCTAAAATAATGCAGTCGACGTAAAAAGATTAACAGGGAATCCACTCCGGTGTCACGGACAGGGATCAAGAAATATAGTCGGGATCTTGAGACAGAAAAAATGATATAGATATTCCTTGCTTTTTTTTTTATTTCATTTTTTTATCGAGCGATGACAATGTAATAAGACTTTTAATTAATTTATTTTTTTGTATTGTTTTGTTGTGTTGATTTACGTTATTTCTATAGATAAAATTGCTTACAACAATATTCATTTTATTGTTATGTCTATACATTTTCTATTGTGAGTAGGTTGAGGCGGTGTAAGAAGACGACGGAGGTGTAATGGGTCGTATCCTTGCGAGAATTATTTTTTGTACTATAACACAAAATCGAGGTGAATTAAATTTGGGCAAATTCACAGATGTTTATTGAGATAATATGCTTTGTAAAAAGAGTTGGCTAAGAAATTTAAAACATTATGAGTTATAAAACAAAGTATTTTTAAACATAATTATATGTAGGACAGACAGACCATAATCTAACATTATGGTGGTATACTTGTAAAGTAATTTTATTATTACCTAGTTGCATAGATAAAAAGCACGAAATCTACGTAAGCTTTGCTGTTTCACAATTTTAGTGCAATTTATTATATCATTACGTCATTAATGGTTGAATTTTTATATTTGATATTTTGTCTATAACTATTCTTTACAATTTCTGAGGGATACTGGAACTTAGTTATAATTTTTTGATTCCCTGTGCCTTTGTTTGACTGTGTTGGATGTAAATTGTGCAGAATAATGTTTTGTTAAACACAAAATATTATAAAAAATGTTATTAATTTAAATATGAAATATCAGTTAAGACTGCAAAAAGAAGGTTTATTTTATCAACAATATTATTATTGTTAACTTGAATAGTAAGTAGTAAAGTTTCCTCAAATAATAATAATGCTTATCACAAACTGAGTAAGTTCGCAAAGAAGTAAAAGATTTTCATATAAATCATGTCTCACAAAAAACGTGTCTGTTTTGATTCGACTCTTACACCGACGTGATTTGTGGCCGAATGAATGTTTTTCCTGTTTTTTGTCTCTGCTCCCTAATCTTGTCCTTCTTTTTGTTCCAGTGCCTTGAATTTGCTGAAACAAATAAAGTTTTGTCTCATTCTTATACACAAATAAATATGTGGACTAAAATGAAGAGATCGTTCCTATAGTGCATAAAGAAGGTTTTAATTATAAAGAATTGCCTATATTATCTGTCTTATAGTAAAAAAGATAAAAATTACTTATGGCATCTGTTTCAAGGTACGTTTTAACACAGCATTAATTAGGTCTGGTTAAAAATATATTTTATTATTATATATAACTAGCTGTTGCACGCGACATCGTCCGCATAACTTTATAAAATATAGCCTATGTTGCTAGCTGATAATATAGCTTTCTATAGGTGAAAGAATTTTCAAAATCGGTTCAGTAGTTTAGGAGTTCATAGCGGACAATATTAGATGGAATGTCGCCTGTTATGTATACCAAGTTTCGTGAAAATTTATTTCGACACTTTCTGCTGAACAGTTTTAAGCAATAAATTTAAATAAAAGCCAATTCATACAAACTACTTTTGCAGATTATTTTTAAATTAATGGTTCTCGATGGATTCAGTTTTTCAATATTTATTTATGTCATAAGTCAATGGTGATACATTTAAATTAAATATTTCAGTAGTGGCAGAACGAACTGCGTTTCGCAGACATTTGGGCAGCCCGTCTGGTGGCAGTAACTACCCCCTCACAGAAGATCACAGTGAAAAACATCAACCACCTTTGACGACACGTTTGGTCTAGTGGTTAGTAACCCTAGCTGTTAAGCAAACAGTCGCGGGTTCGAATCACGCTAAGGGCAAATGTTTATGTGTAACATTTTACCTTTGTACCTGAGTCATGGATGTTTGTATCTGTCATTTACATATATGTATTTACAAAAAAAAATCTATGTACTATATGAACTGTCTGGTATCCACAATACAAGCCTATAGTTGCTTAATTTGGAACCAAATAGATGGTGCTGTATGGAATGTGTGAAGATATTTATTTATTTAATGTTGGTTGGTTCACCTTGAAATTAGCTTTTGTGTTTTGAGGAGTGAGTAAGGAATGCTAGAGCCCATTTTCTTATAACGTCCTTAATACTATTCTTCCTTATCCTATACCATCCTTTACTCTTGATCCTACCAAGGTCTCCAGAGCACTTGCAGCACATCTGGCGTTGCTTGTGTTAAAAGGCGATAGTGACTACAATACTGTGTACAGTCAACTTATCTGATGAACTACAATAAAAATGTACCATATTCGAATGGTCTTTAAATTCTTCTATAAGTTGAATTTGAGCATATACCTATATAATTCAAAATTGGACCCACCTAACCAAATATACCTACATCCTTATGTGAAAATAAGTTTAGCAATACCAAGTTTAGCAAAAATATTCATAACACATTCTCTGCGATCCAGTTGAAAACACTGATGCGACGGGAAACTTTACAAATCGAAAAGAAAAGCCTGGAAAACTTCTCTATTTTGATGAATTTGTAATGAACTAGTTTGAAACGGATTTAACCCGGTCTTAAGAGCGTTCATCAATTAAAATCACGCTGGAGTCAAAATTTATGATTTCAGTAGTTTCAGATGTTTTAGTTTGCAGATAAGATGTTAGCGTCATATTATTTGTAGTTGTATAATCTAGTAAATAGCTGAAAAATATTTTAAAGTGAATTTTCATTAGAACATTTTTAAACAGCCCTTTTTTTAAACTAGCGGTCGACGGCCTACGCAGATAATTATACAAGTTATAAAAAAAATTATAACACAATCTTTTAGAACATTAATGACTTCACATACTAGGTCCAAGAAAAAACAGAAATATCTCAAATTTGATCCTAAAATAACACGTTTAATATCACGAAAAATTACTAAAAGTGACACTTTTGATTATACTTTTCTTGAATGAAAATTTACAGAAATCGTATGTTTTTTTCGACTATTACTAATAAATGATATGAATTTTTAGAAAATCAATATTTTTATAATTTGTCGCATATAATTTTACTAATATCTCGCTTCTGCGTCGACCGTCGACCGCTAGTTTTTAAAAAGGGTTACTTAAAAACTGTTCTAATGAGAAAAGTATCCCAATATTTTAAAATATTTTTCGACAGTTATCTAGATTATAAAACTACAAATAATATGACGTTAATATCTTATGTGCAAACTAAACACATCATGGCATTATGATCCGCCGGGAATCATAAATTTCTGATTCTAACTCTGTAACGGCCTTAACTAGTTGCTGAATACTTTTATAGATTCCGCATACATTGCTAGAGACAAATTTTATTTTATCTGTGGTCGTCAATAAAAGGCAATATATTTAAATTGAAAGATAAACTATAATTTATAGTCGAATGGCATAATGGCATTACTTTCTCTGAAAATTCAGTAAGATAGAAACTGATTATTATTAAGTAATTAGTTTTCCTAATTCCATATAAATAGTATTGCGAATATGTCCCACACCAGGCTTATGTTTGTGTCATGGGAGTCATTCCTTATCTCACAATAAAATTTATTTATTTGTTACTAAAAATAAATTAACTAAACATTTACTCAATATTTAAAATTAAATAATTATAACCGAGGAACATATTAATAAAAAACCGCATATATGTGTATATATAATTTGTGTATGTGTGAGTGTATGCATATGTAGGATTCATCGGTTCATTCATTATATTCAAATTAAATAATTATATTATAACCGAGGAACATATTAATAAAAAAGCGCATATGTGTATATATAATATGTGTATGTGTGAGTGTATGTATATGTAGGATTTCTTTTGGTACCCAAAATTATGAAGCAAGAGTAAATCGATTTGAGGATATGATCAGTCTCTTCTTGCACTCTGACAGGGTTATACTTCAGTCAATGAATCAGTAAAAGATCACAATTTCGCCAAATCCAATTAAAAGGAGATATCAGTGGTCTTTTGTTTGTATTTTGTTCTTATACAACGAAATGTGAAATAATTAAGGAAGAATGAACAGATCATCGCTAGATTTGCTTCTAAATTCTCGTTAGTCTATTTTTTCCTCTTATCCCCGAGCTTACGCAACACATTATTATTTCTATATTGCACCTCTTTGCCCCCTCTGTCCCTCTGTCCCCACTTTAACGAATATTTGATGGCGCCCATCTATCTCGCACCATAATATTCTGTGTCGATGAATAATGATGTTTTGAATTTATTTCCAAGAGCTTTACTTTGACAGGATTGTTTAAGCGAAGCAATAATGGTGGGGGAAATTAAATGGGCGCTTGTAAACGTGTAATTATTTAATTTCTATATCGTTTTAATTCATTCTCCAAATTGAAAGATTGGAGATTCTTTGGATGTATAAATTGGTTGACTTATAGGAAGACGATGAAACAAAAGAAAAATTATAAATTAAGAAGAGAGACATTATTGTCTGACACGGTTGTGGAAATCTGTTTAGTGTTTCCCTACCATTTGATCTTATGGTTTGATATAATTAATAGGTATATTTTGAACATACTTGATTTAAGTACTCTAAATAAGATAAAATCTAAATAAAATAAGATAATATTTCTGGATAAAATATAGATATTCAGTATGAAATTTCTTTGCTACATTAAATCAAAGCGATGTTTATGTTTACTTAATGAAAGTAAAGTCCCCCTTACAAAGAGCTGACTAAGTTTTGAAAAAACGCCAGAGCCAAATCACCACCATCGTCTATTATCTTTTCTCCTATCAAGATCAACAGTGTGATTGCATTTCTCTGTTTTTGTTTGTATCTATGCTGACGGTACCATACCACCAACCAACAACTAGATATTTAGTCTCTCTATTTGCAGTTAAGAAAAGGCAAAAAAAAATAGCTTAAAGAGATTAATTAGTTCGAAGATTTTTTTTATGTAATTAATATTTATAGTTAATATGAAAATTAAACATTTAATGACATAATTCCTGTATTAGTGAAGAAAAAGAAACGATAAAAACAAAAATTTGCGAGTCAATGATCCGCAATATATATGAAAAGCATACAACTTGTTATGAATTAAACTAATTTTAACTTATTGACCAGTGGATCAATTTTTAAAGATCCTTTCATCGCTTTTGGGTTAAAAACGTTGATATTTTCTCAAGTGTTAGATTTCAACAAAAATTATGAACGAAAGTTAAATTACAGCGACTCTGGACGTTTGTAAGAGTTTTATTCAATTTCTGCACAATATTCTTATTCAAAAGGACGTTTTGTCTCGAAATGAGATAAAACAGTGGCGTTCCGTGACACTTTCTTTCATTTTACCCCGTACACAAATACCTTCTTTTGAAATTAAAATGAAAACAGCGACACAGACCTTGCTACCCGCTACCATTAGTCATCGAAATAAGCAATCATCCGACTCTCCCCCTTTTTAATTATGCAAAATCTGTCCCATTCATTCCGTTACCCCTCCCCCTCACCAGTCTCTTGTCTTAGCGAAATGGACAAAATTATTTACTTGGAAATTATGAAAAATACACAAGACGAATGACGCCATCTGTTTCTATTTCGGCTCAAAGCGAGGAGAAAGCTCCGTTTTTGTTTCGCGTTGGACAGGTGTAAAGAATGAAACATTTATTTGTTTTGTAACATTATTTTTTAAGGAGAATGTTTAGAAATAATATATAAGTGACTGTACTGTAATACTTACCAATGAACGTAAAAAGGGTTGGAATAGCTGGTAATAAAGATTATGCTAATGAATGAATGCACTTAAACAGACAATTTCAATGTATTGAATACCATTTTAAGTTTTAAATGAACAAATCTAGGTTGATACTGAATTTCTATAATGTAATATATATTTAGTGTATATGACAAATATTATTATTGTCATATCTCTTTTTCATTTTACATATCTATAGTATGCAAATACTGCCATTCGATTCATACATATTTCAGTAAAATTAAACACCAATTGGGGAAACAAAGATTGAAGCATTTCATTGAGGCTTTGAAAAGTTTCCCGAAATTATTTCGAGAGAATTTTTCACTCAATCATAACATTCAGTCGATTATCAATTCAACCCGTTCACCGCTAGTTGGATGTCAATATTCATTTAGTCTGTGGCCACGGCGCGGGCGCGCGTGATTTGTCGCCCTCCTGCTTGACGCTCGAAAACCAAAACGTAGTACTTAGTGTACAATATAAACAGTACGCTAACTTTCAAACTTTTAGACTCTGTTATGGTCCTATAGCGTTTTAAATTTAATTTTACCTAACATAAATTTTAACGTTTATCAATTATCCATTATATTCTTAATAATTCTTATTTATAAATATAATTTAAAAATACTTGTGACTTTGTTATCTTCAAAATTAAGATTTAAAATAAAAATCTTAAAAATATTAAGTATAAACTAGTATTAAGTATAAACGCGAATGTTTGTGACGATTGATAGATGCGGATGTACAAGTGAATGTATGTTTGTTACTCTTGTACGTAAAAACTACTGAACGGATTTGTTTGAAATTTGGCACACATATAGTTTATTATCTGGATTTATAACAGGATACTTTTAATCCTGAAAAAAAAATGTTAGGTCCCGAGGGGTCGTCTAAAAATATAGAAAATTGGGCGCAACCGTTGTCACAGCAATAAACTAATTTTTCAGAACAAGTTCTAGAACTTGCGTCTCATAAAATGCATGATTTATCATGCATATTTTATAACTAGATGAACAACGTCCATGCACGCAACTGTACAACAGGTACAAGTAAGAGCGATGCGCACTCATTGACAAACACTGTGGATGAAATTTGCAAAAGTTTCGCTACTGTGTCTCCTGTTTCTGTGTGTTTGAAGGGACCAATCGTGAACCGAATACGAAATGGAGTGGAGTTTTCGCCGAGGGCTGTGCGCGTGTCGAAAATCGTTTCGTTACTAATTCGCAATATGTCTGTAGAGGCGACATGAATCTGAAATTAATATTATGTAATATTTTTGGAATCAAAATTTAATTATTAAAATGGGAAATATGATTTTCAGAATATTATATAGGTATTACACGCGCACGCGTTCGTTTTAATTTCGATATCTTTGAGGCCACCTCAACAATACTTCAACGTAAATCATTACCGGCGAAGATATACCGCTCGGGCGAAAATTATTATTGCGTTATTTGATGAGATTCTTATCATGGATGGCTATCATTTTGTGAATTTCATTTTTATATAATTTCATTATATAATTTTATTTTTACCTGGCGAACCGGCTAGTTGTAGCAAATTGCAAATGAAATAAAACATACATTAAAAGATTAGTAAACCAAGGCATCTTTCTCGGATTTTAATGAATATATTAAAATAAAGCCGAATCGGTCCAGCCATTCTGGAGTGTTCCGCTTAGCAACACTTTTAGCGATTCATTTTTATTTGTATAGATTAGGTAACACAATATATACAACTTTTGCGTTATTATGTATACATAAGACGGTATATCCTCTCCTAAACCCTTATCGTTTATCATTAAAAGAAATGTCGCTATCTCCATTTTAAAATTGATTCAAGGTAATAACCTAACAATAAAAAAAATCAAGTTAGGTAAAGTTGAATGTTTTTGGGACTATTAGTCATTTTGGTTTTTGTAGAATTTCGTTATAGGTACTGAAATTTGGTAAAAAAATTATAACGTTAATTTTTTAAATGAGATTTCTATTGATATATTGAACTTTTAACTTACACAAGATACAGCTCCACTATCTGCATTAATAGAACATTTTTTTCTATACAATCATGTCCATTAAACATCAATTTTTGTGAATAATATTTACATAATTAAATTTGAGCAATTTATTCAAGTAATTAAATCGTCTTGTTTCAGAGTTTTCTCAGTACATGGGTGACATGGAGGTCCAGGACTATAAGGCAATGACTGGAGGAACTGAAAGGTTAGTAGACGTATTATTTACAGATATCACAGCAATAAACCATCGACCGAGAGGAAAAGGATGTAGACGTGACATGACATAAGCTTGAGACTTTTTAAAACTTTTTTTAAAAATTTTTTGCACAATTTATTAGTTTAGCTAATAGATTATACGATGATGATACAATGGAAATATTTTTTAGTTGTATTTTTATTTTTTTCTAAAAATACCACACAGTGAAAATATATTATATTAATAGGTAGAGTTATTCTTGCATTCCGATTTGCATTGTCAATAAAAATGTTATAAAATTACTAGTGGCCCGCTCCCGGCTTTGTCCGGGGTGCATTTTTGCAATCCAGCTGATAAATTACCTTACACCGCCATCTGTGAGAATGCTATGAAACTCACAGATAACTTTTAAAATAAGTTCCATAACAACAGCTGTGAGTTCCATAACATTCTCACAGATGGCGGTGTAAGGTAAATTATAACTCGCATATATATAAAAAAAATTGCAATAAAAATACTGTAAATTGAGATAAAAACTATCCTATCTCTCAAGTTGGATCAAACTGCACACAATGTGCAAAATTTGATTAAAATCGGTTCAGTAGTTTCAGAGTTTATCGCGAACATACATCGTGACACGGGATTTTTATATATTAAGATTATATATAAAAACTGCTTCCATTTTACAGTGTTAGGTTTTTGGTATAATTGACACTATATAGCACAGAGGCCTATTAGGCTAAGTTCACATGACCGCGCGGTACAAGTTCTACAATCATGTATCGACCTGTTCCGGTCATGTGCATCAGGCCTTAGAATGTGTTGCAAACGGACGGCTGCCATCCCTCTATGAGCAGTGGATGTTTACCGATTGAGTTATGATGACAATATCATCAATCATTCTCAACATGATACGTGTAACGTCGAATGTAAACATCGTGTGAAATTATCATTTCAAATATTGATAAAATGTGCCCGCGACTTCGTACGCGCTGTAGTTATTTACTTATTTTAAATCCCACAGAAATCAAACATTTTTCCACTTCCACGATAAAAATCATCCTAATATACGTTTTATCCTGGAAAGTATCTTAGAATACGTTAATTCAGGTAAGAAAATATGTGTGCCAAACTTCATCCAAACCCGTTTAGCTTTTTTTGCGCGAATGAGTTTAAAAGTTTTATTATAAAATTTTTGTTTATGTTATGTTAGGAAATGTTAGAGCCCGTTCCCATATTCCTTAATACTTTATTTTATCCTATCAAGGTCGACAGCGCACTAGCATCCCCTTGTTTTTGGGTTGTGTTTTTGGTTATGCTTGTATTTATATGTATTATAGAATATGAATTGGGCTGACTATCCACTTGGTGGACCTAAAAAAAATTAAAGAAAATGAAATATATGCAGTACAAGTATACATATTTTAGGTTCTCTATAATTATAATAAATAACCCATAGATTCTGAGTTTCTAAGGACACACAAAGAAACAATTAGTATTGGTAATTATATTTTTTTTTAGAAGAATATATATAAAACATAGTCTGTCTGACTTTTTAACTTTTACAATTTGCGACTATTAATTATCTTGATTGAAAGTGCATCCCTCCGGGTCTTCACTATGAGAAACATCATCCCTCTTTAATCAAGATGAAAGCGCCATGATAGGTCTCGTGTCAAAAGGAAGCAGCAATGCTTTGATTGTGATACCTACGTACGCATTATAGTTATAGGCGTGTTTTAAATCATTCTATTTTTGACCTTATTATTAGTGCGCTAAGGTCGCTGTTGACACAGTCACCTGTTGTAATATTGTAACTCACGAAGAAAAGCAGAAAGGTTGGCTGGCTATAGGATATTGCGTGGGAAAAAGGCTGGCCACGCAGATTTTACTTTAGATTTTATCAATATTAAAATAAATGGAACGTCTCTATTTTACAGAACAATTCATATATAAAATAATTATAAATTATATAGGTACCAGCTAACTAATTTTTAAAAAGTAATGTGTGGTGATGAGGTTTTATTTTACTTGTAACTGCTAAATAGTTTTTATATCATTATTTTTAATATCAATGTATGTATGTACACTTTTTGACTCTTAGCCATCGCTGGATAATCTCAGTTTTTTTGTATTTTAAAGCCAATAAGAAGTTTCATTCACCATTCCTTTACTGCGAAGTCCTATACTAACGAGACTTTTTGTTATAATTATACATATCACATATTATTCATAGAAAAGAGAATATATTATAAAGTTTCTTGCCGTATGCTTTTCCTTGTAGATTTACGATTCAAAATCGGTAAACACACCTAATTAACATAAACATCTAACATGACCATGTCACACCATGGTAAGATTGTATATTAAGATATTTTATATTAGTAAGTCTTGGTTTTTAGAGTCTATAATTTTAATGTATTGAATTTTAATTTTAATCAGAGGTTACGCATATTAAGTAGGCATATACTTGTAAAATTTTTGGGATAATTTTAGCTTTAACCAGTCCCTTAATTTTATACTTAACTAAGCCCCGTTCAAGCATCCGACGTCATCCATCTTGTTTTTCTTTTTTCGCCCTCCCAATTCCAACAACGTTCGTCAAAGTGCAATATCATCAAATCACTGTAAAAGAAGTTCCATGATTTGGGTGGAGGGTTAGTGGAGGGGGGATAAAATATTACAACGAGAGAGTTCGTTTCCACCAGGACGAGTTGCTCGCTATAGGCTTTCACTCACATTAAGCGTTTATTGTGAAGCGATGGATAGCTGTTTTAATGTTGTTTTATTGCTTGAAGAGATATTGGAGATTTTGAAACGAGGGATAAATATTTATAAAGTTTATTTTTAAATTATAAAATAGGTACTAGTTTTTGTCCGCGAATTCGTCCGCGCCCCCTTCTTTTTAATTAATGTTTATTGCTCACATATTTTGGTGAAGCGTAATGTATGTATGTAAATGTATGTATTTACATGCTGATCGGTTAAGAGTTAAGGCATGAACCAACAAAGAAATTCACTTTAACATTTATAATATTAAGAATTTTCTAAAGTATTACCTATTTACCTTCAGCAACTTTCCTTGTGTTAATTCTCTACGAAAGTTAGCGACCAACATGGCCATCGTAACCTTGGAAGCTTTTGTGCACGAAAAAGTGAGCGAGTCCTTGCACCATTCTCCCGTTCCATTCGCTAATCACAATATAAATTATCGTCGTCATTTATTTTTGGTTGTCTATCATCTATTTGTAACTTTTGTGATTTAACGTAGGTATTACCTAGCCTGGGGTGGATATTATTAATATTGAACTGGGCACTTTTTACAAATGCATGCATTATTAGGTAGCAGGTAATGTTGTATGTTATAATGTAAGGCATTGCCTATTATTTATAGTATTTAGTAACCGCCTGTTAGCGCTTACATACCGCCGCGCCGAGAAGACCTCGTATCAGACTTCCACGATTTAAACGCTTTTGGCTTTTTAGTGCTTTTCCAATAATAATCATTATAAAATATCTGAAGATTTTTGAAGTGAAAACTTCTTTAGGCGCGTTGGGCATTTTTGAGATGGGATAAAATCATTGAACTCGCGACATTGTCATGTAATGTAATGTAAGCATTGATGTAGTTGATATTAATTTAAAATAATTTAAAAAAGAACAATAAGCAGACAACTGCATATTAAAGTAAACTTACTAGATAGGTATCATAACAAGGATCCATATGGTATACACCTCTGACCAAAAATCTAGTTTCATATCAATATCAAAACTTTTTAATGGTCTGCCATTATGAAGTTCATGTTTAATAATTACGTTCTATTTATTGTCATTGTGTCAGTGTCATATATTTTCTCTTGTATTTCTTGTGATTAATAATAATGGTATTTACCTAATTCAATAATGCCAATTAATTTAAATATCATACAATTATTTTTGTGAAGCTACGTTTTCACTTCTGACGTGCAGTCCTACGACTGACATGTTTTTTTCCTTATAGTATAGCTTGTGTTGGAGAATTAACTCACCGTTTTTAGTGGCGGCATCTTGTGCCGAGTCACTCAAGACGTATTTCATGGTACGTCGACTCACAAAATGATATTGTCGGATATATGATTTGAGAGAGTAACAAATTTATTTGCCTTTGTACTGAACATAGTTCAACAAAGTATCGATATAAAACGATATCATTTATAATTTTCTTTGAATTCAGATCACAATATGGATGGCATCCGAAAATATTTACTGCTTTGTATAAAATTTATGTTTATATTTGTTTTCTTTTAAATATGCTTAAATATTTTATCTTAAAAGATAAGCTATTATACTTATATAGAATATGAAGTTGTATATAAATATATGGTACAAGAAAGATTTTAATGTGATGTTCGATATTTGCATTTAAGTCAGTAGCATATTCTTTTAAATTAGTATTTTTAATATTTGTTTTTTATTAATGTCATTTTCATTTTATTTAAGAACGAATTAAGAACTTTATATATTTTTGTAGATGAGAGAAATTATAAAATAGAATTTCGTCTGTTACTTTAAAAGTTAAGTTGAGAAACTGTTTAAAAATTTAGTTAAATTAAAAGTAGTTTTAAATGAATAAGTAATTGAAAGTAAAATCCTCACTTCTAAAGTGACCGATGAATGTATTCGCAAGGTCGTATATTTTTATGAATTTTCTATTTATTGTTAAAACTTTCAGAGATATCAATATTAATTTAAATTAAGTTAACTTCAATTGTGAACATCAATATCAACGTTTCAATAAAGTTGGTCGAATTAATTGAATAGAAGGGCTGACTTGTTGCATTTCCTCATTAAATCAGTTAGTTCCTTACGCACGCTTGAATTCCAAGTTGAGTGGGAGAACCTAGAATAATCTCTAATGCAAAAAATGTCATCTTATGTTTTGTTACAAATTTTTTAATTCACTTAAATGTAGGTACTTATATTAACTGTAATTTTGTTGCAATGTTGTATGTATAATTCTAAATCAAATATTGCACAAAAGCATGCATTTCTTTTTTAGATCGATAAATGTTATTGAATGCGAGCAAATCGATGTTATATTGGCTTCTATTACATAGAAACGTGTTTATATTATACAGATTATCTATAAAAAATTAATATTTTATAATAATGTATAATATTATTATAAAATAGTTATTAATACCAATATTCGTATTAATACCGATAACTAATTTTGTAGCTGACCGTACAGACAAGAGAACTAGGTATATTGTGCCTATAATTGTGTAAGGCTTCGTGGCACAATCCCTTTATAATGCATTTGATTGCATTAACTGCACTCCAGTAATCTTCCATATGCTGACAGTAGTTAAATTATAGACTAATTTGCTAGTGAGGCGTTTTATCGATAATGACATTACCGATGCTACTAAAAAGCTAATGTGTTGATTTAATTAATCGCTTTATGTACACAGAAAGCCAAAAATGTGGCATTTTTCGTTTGGTTAAAGTCTGGAAAAATCAAGCTTTAAGTAACAGGGCTTACCAATTTATTTTTAAGGTTAAAGTCGTCAGATAGACTATATAGTGGTGGCAAGGCACACTGCGATTCGCAGTCATTTGGGCAACCCGTCTGGCGGCAGTAACCACCTCACAGAAGACCACCATAAATTAACAGCATACTATGTGCTGTTGTGATTCGGTGAGTGAGTAAGGGATGCCAGAGCCCATTACCCCATCCCTTCCTTATCCCATATCCTTAATCCTTCTATGGTCTGCAGCGCGCTTACAGCAACTATGACGATGTTTGTGTTATAGGCGACGGTAGCCACCTACCATCAAGTGGACTTTCAGTCTGTCTGTCTACCTTAACACAAGCAACACCTTGGTGTTGCAAGTGCGCCGCCGATCTTAGTATAAGAGAATCGGAAGAGTTATAGAAATAGGCTCTAGAATCCGAATTACACATTGTCTTACAACTTGGCGATTTTTTACTCTCTCGCCACAAACAAAATATCTTTAGTGCCTTATGAATATACTGTATTAATTGGCTTCTTCAAAGAGATGAACATCAAATAACTTAATGGAAAAACAGGAAATATTTTGAAAGTAATCTTACTCATTAGAGGAATTTTGTGTTGACATAACTTTCAACTATGCAAATGAGTTCTCCATATTCAGTATGCGAACACGACTTTGCCATTACTTATCACTCTCTCTCTCATACAGTGACGAATTTATACTCAAAAAGTAGTTCATCTTAAAATAAAATAACTTGTGGGCTAAATGACATTAATAATGAGCTGCATCTGTAAGATAGTGTTGGATCGATAAGCAATCAGTTGGTCCTCTCCGGTGCAGAATTACCTGAGCCCTGATTAGGTGCCGTGAAGTTCTGTTGCGAGCTAGACGGTCAATAAACTTTGTTCGTCTTAAGCTTTTCTCGATAACCATTAGCTGGTACTATACACAACACAACTCCAGTTTGCTAAATGTTCGATTGGAGAACACGCGTATGAGATTGTCTTGGATATTAAAAATGAGATTGGAAATAAATTCAGTAGATTGATAAGCAAAATTGGTCCTGGTTGAGGCGTATCGCTAAACATTGCGTGGTCTCCATAAGCCGTAGACTTCTTTGCTTACTCATCTTGAAACACTCGATCAATGAGGTCGTTCAATTTGGTTAAATACTTTACAATTATGCAATATTTTGTGATAATTAGATTGACAATCGGGATAAATCGGGGTGTGGCTGATGAAATGAGAGACATAGATACGAATCTCGATCGTTTAACACTGACCGTGTGATCTCCAACTTTATGACTGGAATGAAGAATGGAAGATACCTTAAATCTTTGAGGAACATTTTCAATACCATAAGAAGCGAAAATAATAGACGGCAATACTCTGTCCATTGTTAAGTAGATTCTTTGGATCATTTATTCATTTATTTCTTCTTCATTTATTCATTTAAGAGATGATTTATTCTTATTATGTTGTACTTGAGCAAGAAAATATCTGAGAATATCTGTTACAACGAATTATGTAGTCTGAGATAAGACATAAATTACC
Source organism: Synanthedon andrenaeformis (assembly GCA_936446665.2). NCBI lineage: Eukaryota > Metazoa > Arthropoda > Insecta > Lepidoptera > Sesiidae > Synanthedon > Synanthedon andrenaeformis. The sequence continues at coordinate 11,033,112 of OW387784.2, forward strand.
AATTTAATACAACATAGGTGGGATTTATTAACTTTGATAACGTCAAATTAAATTCAAAGTTAGATAGACTGGCAGTCAGAGCGCAACCTCCTCAATTCGAGAGAACGGTCTAAATTTTCTAAATCGTTTGTCACAAGTCACACGTTTTACTAGTCATTCCACCTTCACCCCCATTCACCAGACGCCCGCGAGCGTAATAACACAACGTGACACTCGTAATAGGGCGGGTCACGTCCCGGAAGACGGATGCAATTCTTGCAACTGCACTAAAAAAATAACTTAACTTTCCTCTGTTAAAAATTACCACTTTATTCTGGAAGAGGAAAATTGAATGCCTTTTAATGAGACAGCTTTAGATTCACATAATAAATTTTAAAAAACGAAAAGACATATTATCTTAAGTGTTGTAATCTTAAGAGTAGGTAGTAAAGTATTCAAAACAAGAAAGTTGGCCATTGTTGACGCTCAATTTCGGTAAGATAATAGGAAAATAGTTTCAATGATTATTCTGTTTGACTTTTATTAACTTTCCATATTGGTTATACACTTACACTAGCTTATAGTTTTACAATTTTACAACATTATGAATTAACGGGCCCTAATTGCCTACGTAATATTAGGGGTTAAAGTATGAAATTGCCGATTTGTACTGAAAAATAAAAATTCGTTTTTTTTTTAATTTAACATATTTATTTAATCAAAATAATTACCATTATTATCTATACATTGCTGCCATCTAATAGGAAGCTCATTTATACCTTTGCGATAGAACTCTGGTGATCTAGATTCGACAAACTGTGTGAAAGCATTTTGCACTGCCTCCTGAGAAGAAAACTTTTTATCACGCAGAAAATTGTCCAAATCACGAAAAAAATGGTAGTCCGTTGGAGCAAGGTCTGGCGAATACGGAGGGTGACGAATGGTTTCTAATTGCAGTTCCTGTAGAGTCTGCAGATCAGTCAAATCATGAGGCACCCATTTTTCATATTTTTTTATTTTATTGATTTGACGCAAATGAGTCAATATTGTTGGTAAGGTAACGTTAAACCATGCCGCTAATTCCTGGGTAGTTTGGCTCGGATCGGCTTCCACCATCTCTTTCAAATCATTGTTATTCACCTGTGTGGGCGGTCTTCCACGTGGTTCGTTCTTCAAATCGAAGTTTCCATCACGAAAGCGTTTAAACCAAAATCGCACAGTGCGTTCATTAGCAGTCCCCTCTCCAAACGCAACATTAATATTGCGAGCTGTTTCTGCCGCGTTAGTTCCGCGTCGGAACTCGTATTCAAAAATCACACGAATTTTCGAAGTATCCATCTTTATTGTCTAAGCTGAATAAAAAAAACAACTGAAAGTTGATAATCGAATGTTGCACATTTTTTAAAAGAAGAACTACATAGGTACCGTATGAAAAAAGTTTCACTCAAAAATCTCAAACCATGAAGGTTCTATGTCAATTCGAAGTACCTATTACAATAAAACGGCAATTTCATACTTTAACCCCTATTATATTGATATTACGTAGGTAATATGGATCTAATTACCTATAAAATACGCGAATAGTCCCATGTAGTATGTCCCAAGACCACAGGCACTACGATATGTCCTAAAGGTATGTAGAGGTAATTAAAATAGTATGTTGTTTTATACGTACATATAAAAACAAAGAAAAAAAAAACATCTTATTTAAAAAAATGTTGTTTTATATGCTCTTTGTGAACTGAAGTAAATTACCGTTTATACAGAAAAAACCATAGTCTTTTGCTATGTTCGTATCAAAGTAAGCGCCAAAAATCATGAAAAATAAGTGTTTTGCCTATTATAATATAAAATAGTATGTACCTACAACACAGCTCTTTACAACCCGTATACAAATTAATGATGCATTGGATTTTGTTGAAGCAACAATAGCAGAAATTCCGAGTCTCGTTTGCGAGCGGACCTTGTCAAAGCAGGACTACTCGTAGCAACGTCTGAGTACATTTGGAGAGCTCTTGACGACTTTATTTATGAGAGAAGTTGTCAATGACGGCTCTAGAGGGGTGCGGGGTCAAAACATTAATGTCTATGAATTAAGTTCTACATTATTGTAAGAAATTGAATAAATAAAGAGTGCTTGCATATTTTTTTGAGTTATTTAAATGGAGAACCAATTTGTTTTATTTTTATGTTAAAAAGTGCCACGTTGGTGACTAACGGACAGAAAGTTGATATCATCGCCTTGACGCACAAGTAAAACTCGGAGGGATGCAAAAATGTTTCCTACTCCAAGAGGATAGAGGAAAAGGGAGAGGATGGGGATATGAGCACAATTATCATCATCTCATTCGCAGGGCGTCTACTGCTGGACATAGGCCTCCCCATAATTTTAGGGATAGGGAAATAGGGTCTGGTATACCTTAGGTCAGGACAATTTCACGGTGGTATTTTGTAAAGTCGTGATTACATCATCATCATCATCATCATCATCTCAGCCGCAGAACGTCCACTGCTGGACATAGGCCTCCCCCATAACTCTCCAATAGGACCGGTCAGAAGCAGCCTGGATCCACCGTTAACCCGCGGCCTTTATTAGGTCGTCTGTCAACCTTGTGGGTGGACGTCCTACGCTGCGCTTGCTGGTCCGTGGTCTCCACTCGAGAACCTTCCGGCCAGGAGCTTCAATGCATCTTCCAAAGCGGCAGTGAACAGTTTCGGAGAGATTACATCTCCCTGTCTCACACCTCTTTGCAATGGAATGGACTGTGTGCTGTGCTTCTGTACTCGATATACCGATGATCAGACATCGCTGCAGAGCCTCGAGCACTGCCCATGTTTCGATCGAATCGAAGGCCTTCTCACGCCAAACATAGTGAAAGGTGATTACATACCCAGATTTCATTAATACGAAATTAGGCGTGTAATTACTACAATTTTACAAGTGTAATTTTTTAAATTTTGGTATTAAATTTTTAATTGTATATAAAATTACAATTTATATAAAATTGCATTTTTAATTATAAATTGACGAGCCTATTGATTCCGGGTTCCGTTCACGGCAGAGCCAACATTTTTATATGAACTTTTCAACGTCAGCCCTGGTCTAGATCTGGCAAATAGAGGCAGGACACATTGGGCACACAAATAGCAGCCTGTCTGGCGACAGTATGTAAGTACAATATAAAACATTTTATTCGAATCGTGTATGTATATGTATGTATAATGTTGGTACAGAAGTGATTCGTATGCGCTATTATCACCGCTCTTATGTGTTCAATGCCCGTATTCTATTTAATGTAGTCATGTCGCGTTTCTGTTTGGTCATCATCTGTTTTTCGAATCACTCGCCTTTTGATCTATCGAATGCAGCATACTGAGTAGGTATTTATTATGGAAAAAGACCACAGGTAAAGTCTAACGGTCCACTTGATGGCCTGTGGTTTAATATCAATATAGAAATCGAAGCCTTTTGTGTATAGTATTGCAAAAAATATACATAGTTTATGGGTGGAGAAATATTAATAACGAAACAGTCTGTTCCATTAATTATTGTACAAGTTATTACTTGTTGCTCAGCAAGCGTTTCTATTGGGTATTTGTTTTAAAATTCAAAATAATAAGTTAAATATTTCGATGACTTCATATGTAAAACAATCGTATGTTAAAATTTTACCTCTGATGTGGTCTTTCAGAGAACCAAAATTAAACTTTTTCCTTCGTGAGGCATTTGTTTCGAATGATATTAGACTGTTCTTAAAAATTGGTCCGTTACGCGGTGCATAAATGAATAATTTTACTTAAAAAGCAAATATCAAAATAAGTGAATAATACCGTGTTACATGATTTAATTGAATTATTTTCATAATAATTATCTCGGCCGGTTACTCTATTTTGTGCCAACACTGACCCAATTTATCTGCTAATATTAATCTCGCGTTCCAGTTAAAAGGCAATATAGGTCAGTTTCAGTTACGTCTCCTCAGACCGTGGTTCTCCGGTAACTGTATAATGTAATAATTTAATTAAAATATACACTTTTATACAAATAATATCAGTGAAGGCCAAATGTTTACGGCAAAAGTTTGGCTGCTGACCGGCGTTACGAAATGGTCAGAGCATAATGTTTTATTATCTTTTTGTGTGCCGATTGAAAATGAATGTCACTTGTTTTAAAGAAAAAGAAAAAGAAATTAGTAAGGTATTGTTTTTAGTCTAATCTTTTGCTAGTTTTATTTCATTTATTGATTTATTTATTATAAATAAAAAGTATTTATCTTAATAATTATACATTAGAATTAAATACATTCAAATCGGCCATCAATCAATTTGATTATTAAAGAAACTCACAGGGTGAGTCATTAAACAGTGAATTCTTTTTTGCTCCATTAAAATGTTACAATGCATGACATACAATGCAAGATAATATTACAATGGAGCACAGTAATTTTAAATGAATGCAAGATATTAAGCCGCCGCGCCGGTAACCCGTTGCGATTCTTATTAAAAGTTACACCGAGTACTCATATTAATGAAACTGATCCTCAGTAGTGTGGTTTTTAATATCTGTAATGAAAGCTGCAAATATGATGGGGGGGGAGGGTGCACGCGCCGAGCGGGGCGCAAGCAGATTCAATTGTGAGCATTGTAACATAAAACTAGCGAGAATATAAGCGGTTCCAAACATATGATAGGGCAGTACGTACAATAACTTTTTGTCTATACAGTCACATACTGTTTTATGTAACAAATCTTGATTTTATTTTTAAAATACGTCTTTATTTGTACTAAACAATTAAAGAGCATGTAAGACTTAATATATTCTTTATAAATATTGTATATAAAAATCAATCGCCGTGCGTTAATCTCGCCCATGGCTAGAGCGATTTTAATTCAATTTTCACTTATAAACTGGGAAGGTTTATATATACATATATTTAACCTCGGGTGAAGCCGGAAACAAGTCAAAATGAAAAGAAAAAAATCATTTCGATAGAAAAATATATTACTTACTAATTTTAAATACATTAAAGTCATACTTACTATATTATTTTAAACTAGTATTTGCCCGCGATGATTGCCACCAAACTTCACAGGAACACCCGCTGGACTAATCTGAAGATTGTCTGAAAGTTTCATCAAAATCGGTTCAGCGGTTTTGGAATCTATAGGAGACATACATACACACATCGCCTTATATAGTTATATTAAGATTTTGTTTATGATTCATAAGTTACTTTTATTTTATGCTTTTAAATATATAATTTATATAATCCTCGACCTTATTAGGTTATAGGTGTTTGCTTAAGTCAGAAAAATATTACAAAAATATATATTATTCTTCAAACTATAATTGGTAAAATTTAGAAAATGGTCACTCCTTGTATTTCTTTTAATTTAGTTTTAGAGAACAACATTAATCGATGAATGTATTAGTTGTTTCTTATAAACGTATTAAGAAACTATAGTTAAAGCAATAAAAAGTTTAAGTTCACTAATTATATGTATATATATTAAGCTCTCTTAATACGGGGAGAGTTTCAGAATCGCTCCGCTTACGTTAGCATAACCACATGCTATTATTCATTTCACTGCCGTGCATTAGTAAATTACTCACGTCCGCGGAGCACTCTTCAAACTTGAAATTTGTCGCGAGATTTTACGCCGAACTTCATGACTAATTTGTATAATTAACACTCGCCGTCTACTCGCAGAATTAGTTTGTTATTTATGAACATTTTGTAAAATTGTATTAGGCGTATTGTAAATATCACTTTGTCTGCTACCATCGAATTTTTTTTTTTTTTTTTACTATTATTTCATAGTGAATAGGTCTACTTTAGGCATTAACGCCATTGCGAAAGTTTCAACCAATTAATTGTTTTGTTTATCGTGCGTCATGTTAGGAGGTCCACTGTTAGCCCAATGGATCTCGTATGTTGGCCCGATTCCATAAAAAGGATTATAATGTAACCACAGATTTATTATATCAAACGCTACTTGCCCGTGAAACAGGCGAGGCCGATAGGGTCGACCACGACTACGATGTCACAGTATACTATACTAACGTTCAGTAGATACAGCTGTCTATTCATGCTCGTCAATTTTGTAAACATATATTTGCACCTCGATTAAACCAAGTTTTTTTTTTTATTTAGAACTAAGTGACACAAATTGTACAATGCTCAAGATATAAGCCACAGAAGCTCTGGAAATAATGAAAAAAAAAAACTTAAGAAAATACTGATTTGATCACTATAAATAAATTTAACCAAATCATGTTCTGTGAATTTTCTAATAACGTAAATCTTTTCTTACAGGTAATGATTGGAACTAATTTAAATGTATGTTTTCAATTACTCCGCTTATCATCCGAATGGTAATTTTAATATTGTACTCGTAGCAATATTTGAGTATTTACTTTGCATAATTAACGATTCAACAACCATTATACTGGGTTATGTCTACTCATTAATGTTATATAAATGTTATATTAATCTATCGGCCTAGTTCATAATGGATTTTAGGCGATATTAAATGACAGTGAATAGTTAGTAGTAGGTACAATAGAAATAAATATAAATGAATCGCTAAATGCGTTGCTAATCGCAAATCTAGAGAATGTTCGTTGTGTTCGTTGAAATCCGAGGAAGGTTCTTATGAAGAGAAAATTAGTAACAAATTAGTAAAAATGTCCAGAATTCTAGCTAAAAGGTTATTAGGTACAATAAAATTTATAAATATAAAAAATAAATAAAAAATAACTAATAGAGTTTATTGAAAGTGTTTACTAGCATAGCAGTTTGGTTAATTATTAGTTGATCCGGTGTTTTCGTGTAGTCTAATAGCGTAGAAACTTGGCTATAGTTATTAAACAGCTATAGTTATCAAAGGCATTTGAGCCTAAATATGCTGAAACGCTTTAATAATAGCTGATAAAATGGTTTTTTTTTGCAATATATCTTCTGAAACAACTGTAATAACGCTTTACAAAGGTTACTCTGTGTCACTGGGTCTACTGTGATATTAGCAAGTCCTCGTCCTTCACACGGGCCGCCCTAATGCTCTTTATGTTTTTATTCCATTAGGTTGAGGTCTCGGCGAATGTGCGGCGCACATTACGCCCGAGGCGGTTGTCGTTAAGTCAACTTATTGCCGTAGGTAAATGCCTTTACCAGCGGCACTCGCTTTTCCAGGTTTAGGCACTCTTATGCAATGTTCGCGATATGCTTTTATTGTCTCAATATACGAAATATGAGACACAGCTTTTACAATATTATCTTTTCATTTCGAAGAAATACGCGGTTTTTTTTGCGGATGAGAGCACTTGTTTTACGCGTAATCCGCAGTTCTGTTCGAATCTGTTTCTTTGACATAAATATTACATACTTCATATATACATATGAGTATATTTCATTTCTATATAAATCAAAATTTGTCCTTTATGGACTCCAAAACCGCTCAACCGATTTTACGATAATTCAGTTTTCACGTGTGTAAAGAGGGATAAGCGATTATGGCCTGAAGCGGGTAACTAGTATTTTATAAAACCTTAAAAAAAGCTAGATTGTAGATAGATTGTAGCTAGCTAGATTGTTCTTGAAAAAACCTCAGAAGAGAGATAGTTCCAAAGTTATAAATTTATCGAAAGGATAAATTTTCCAGCTGTCCAGACTGCGCGTAGGGGCGCTTTTTCCAAGTAACGTGAATAAATCCCACATCTATAGCGCGCAGCAAGGCGGTAAAAACTCTGAGTAAGCATTATTAGAACAAGTCATCAGGGCACTCTTCAAATATTATATAATAGATAACAATAAATTCGTAAAATATTACTTTAATCGGATTACAAAGTGTTATCATGATATTTTCCTTTACTGTTGATAATAATGATAATAATTTCTAAAGGATAAATGAATTTCTAAGAAGTCAGAGAACAATGCCCAATTAATAAGAAATCGCGTCTGCAATGTCGGCAGCTGAGCGTTTTCTTTTTTTTTTTTCACTGGGCTGTCACTTCATAATTATATTTCTTAGCAATAATAAGTCTACAACTCAGTGATTTATTGTTTAAATTTAGGTTATTCATAGAATTTTAATATAACTGAACAAAATCTAATGTTGATTACGTGAAAATTATTAATGAGAGTAGCTTAATTTAGTAGAGTCATGGATTCGTAGCATTCGCTTGCGTAGCACGTTCGTAGCACTCGATCTCTCGTAGCCTCCATAATGTGGTTCATTTGTGATACGTTTTACACGTAGTTTTGTTAAAGCTTTAGTTAATGCTTTTATATTATGTATACTAACTTAATTTTCTTGGGTTAGCTTTGATTATTATCTTGGCTTTACATCCAACTGATTGGCTGTTTTATGTACTTGTTAAAAAATTTTATTATGGTCTTTTAAAGGTTAATTTAGTGGATTATCTTTATTTTTTTATATAATATATTAACATCATTAAAAGTAATACATCCAAGACAGCAAATATTTTCGTAAATGAATTAATGTGTTTCTGATTGATTTTGTTTTGGGTTGCGGAATTTTTACGTATAGTAATATTATCTACTATCTAAACATAGCAAATCTCATAAACGTTCTTCGTGTAAGCATTCATTTTCTTCAATCTTGCTGTTCACACTACCCGAAACTACAAATTATCGCAAATTTCACACTTTCGTTAAAAGGATCTATCATTTTACAAAAATATGCTCATGTTTTCAAACTAGTTAAAATTCCCGTCAAAATTGAATACGATATTGACTTAATTTGTAACTCGCTTAAGCTAATAGATAAATAGACAAAATAATTAAATGTTTTAGTTTCTGTACAATGTAAATAACTTTAGCCCAAGAAAAACTCAGACCGACACTTAAAACCTCCCTGCGTACAATGCCACTTTAATGCGTCGCTTTAATGTTAATTATTTGTTTATCAGTGAACTGGTATACTTATTTTTAAAGTATTTTCCGACACTTATTTTCATATATTTTTAACTGAAAAAAGTATAAGCATACTACATAATTATAAAGTAGGTACAGTGCGAGCAAATATGTATTGTTTTGTTCCCGTGTGGTACTTTCCCCGACGACAGTCTAGCAACATATCGATTTAATGCTTGAATTAGTGCCGGGAATCCCAGCTGGGGGCCCTATCATATTTCAATATTAAGACTCGGCCATAATGTATACATTATGCCTACCTATGGCAGCGAACTGCTTGCAAAGATATATTATATCGATGACCTACGGTATGTATGTTTTTTCTATAATATGACTAAATTAATTTCATATTTTAATGTTATATAAAATAAAAAAATGATACCTTTTGAATATTTAAAAACGTTAAAAGCGTTTAACAAAATATTTAAGAGACAAGAAATGTAAAAAACAAGACTGGCCGTCCACTTGATATTAGACGAATACTGCTGCCTAATAATATGATGTTATAGGGTTTGTAAGTGAACTTCCGACCTTGGTAGTATAATGGAAAATAGATAAGGATGTGAGAATTATAGGCCTTTTTATCCCTTATTCACGTACTGAAACTCGCGTTTTAAATATTCCATTTAAAAATATGTAAATATTCATTTACATATTTTACATACTACTTCATGTTATGTAACAAAAAGCAACATATTATAGTCTTGAGTACAAAAAATCAAAAGAAGATAAAAGTTAGTTAACTTATCAACAATTTGTTTTCGACTGGCTGAACGAACCTACTCCCGCGGGACGGTCGTAATAAAAAATATAACCAAATGTTCCGTATACAGTTCTGATTAAAAAAAAAACCTCATGCCAACGGTTGGCAACGTCTGCTGATTAAAAACCAACTGGATGAGGAAAGTTTTGTATAACAGCCGGAGAGGGTTCGACGGTCGAACGATCGTTAATACTCAGATTATAGTTGTTACCGATTGGTCGGTATTTTAATCTTCATATCATAGGGAGAAATGTTATATGAATTTAAGACGGATGTTTCTAGTCTGTTGTTTATTTATTATAAGTCTTGAAAAATTCCAATAATGAGTTCGAAATGAAGTACCTGAAGTAAATAAGGAAATCACGCAGCAGTATATACCTATGTGACTCATATTAATAGAAATACGTTGCGAGAGTGGTCTAAAGTCATATTAGTTTTTATAAAAATAATATTAAGACTATATAAAAACACACATTTTTATAAAACTGGAATTCATGTCATTTTCAAAAAAAAAAAAAAACTATTGGTAATTTAGCAATGAATTTACTTATATTCTCCTGTTACTGACACGTCTTAATGAATCATATGGTATAAATTATTCAAGCTATGATTAAATTGCCTGTAACATTTCGGTTTTCTAATTAATGTTAGATAATTTTAAAACATTTCATGTTAACGGATTATCTTGTGCTAGATTCCCATACGACACATATATTATATTTTAGTATATTTGAATGTGTTTTAATATTATTGAAAGTGTATATAATTTCATTATAAAATAATCTGCTCATTTTAACGGTCTGGACATAAGTTACACAGACAGGCGCGTCTTCGCCGCGAAATTTCCATAAATCAATTTCAATACAAACACCTCTTAGTGAACTCTGTCCGCGATGATAAAGGCTATGGCGTCAGTGTTATTTCAATTTATTTCACTGAGTACACAAATATTTGGTAGCGCATACACTGTTGAGCGCGCTGGGCGACTTTTTTTACTGCTACTATAAAATTATTGTGGATATCATCAGGCCGCAAGCGTACACTCTCCTGCTTCACTGCCAAATGATTTAGCACGTCCAAAACCTGTGTGCCATTTTGGTCATGGATATTTTTTTTTAGGATCAAAATCGTTAAAAATGTTTCGATTAACAATTTTATTTTCATTTATAACTATAACTTCAAATAAGTAAAATATCGGCCGGATTTTATTTATTTGAGCTAATGTTATCTGCTCTTATCAGGAGGAACTTGTTCTGACTCGCATTTTATCGTATAAAACGGAAAAATTTCTCATCAAGTTTTAAGTACAGGAAGCGAACAAGATCAAATTACGTCAAGGGAAAATATAAAAAAATAATATACACTACATGACGCACGCAACTTCGTCCGCGTAACTTTATAAAATATATCCTATCTTTTAAGTTGGACCAAATTACAGATAGTTACGAAGTTTGATCAAAATCGGTTCAGTAGTTTAGGGGTTCATCGCGGAGGAACATGTGACACGTAATTTTTATATATTACTATCCTATCATTTTAGTTGGACCAAATTACATATAGTTACAAAGTTTGATCGAAGTCGGTTCAGTAGTTTAGTTCATATATATATATATATAGAGAGAGATTATACATATAAGTCTATATATACGCCACACAAAAGCAATAAATAGTGTTTAATACAGTTTAACGCCTGCAATGTTACCACGCCTTGTTCCGTGACTCGGGTTGTGAGAGAACTGCGGTTACCAGGCGACAGTTGGAACGCAGTTATCGTGATCAAATTGAGTCAGTTTCTCAAGGTGCAGGTACCGCTGAATATAAAATACGGTAGGAAGCGGGTGTTCATAAATTACGTTTTGGTAATTAAATATTACACTGTAATTATTATGGTAAAAATAGCTAATTTTATTTATATTGTATAAAATATGTAATACTGTATTAAATCAAGCTTCATTATATTAGTTGATATGTGACCAAATTCCCCAAATAAGCTCCCCCAAGAATACTTTTAAAAGAAAGTTTTAACTTGTAGTAACACTAGCTTTTGCCCTCGACTTTATCCACGGCCCTTTTTATTTATATGATTTGGACATGATGTTCATTGCTAATTATATTTTTATCAAGCGTTGAATTTTTTTATTTTATTTTTAGCTTATCCCTTGGTAACTGAACTTTTTTCTTGATACGACTTGTATACCTATATGCGAAATTTTGTGATGATCGATTGAGTAGTTAAAGCGTAAAGCGTAAAAAACAAACTCTTTTCGCATTTATAATATTAGTTATATAATTGCATTTATAATAGTTATATTAGTTGGGATGGAAATAGTGCCGTCACCTCTATATACAAGCAACGAAAAGGTTTATTTAGATATTAGATCTCTACCGCCGATAGGACAAAGTAACTATAAGAGTTTAATCTCGGATTTTGGTCTTCATACATTTTTGTATAATATGAATTAAGTATTCATTAACAATTATCGTTACTGCATTTCACACTATCAAAGATATTACTACATTTCGAAGTAAACCCATTAATTTATTTTAATGTATGTTATATAATATCGTGTGTTAATAACAAATGACTTCCCAATTAAGATCAAGACTCAATTTTACAACTGTCTAATTTAAACATAAGAATAAAGTATCTATTATTATCATAATATTACTCGACCGTTTCTCGTAAAGTAGAAGGGCTCTCTCAACTGAGCTATTTATTGCCGGGCTTATTTTCTACAATGGCATACCGCGCTAACAAGTGTTTGTGAACACAAGTATCTAATTAACAGTCTCTTCTCATTAACACATGTCATTTCTACACATTTCAAGCAGTGACAGATCGCGTAACCTACTCAGGAAACGCGGTGACAACTTTTACATAAAACATGTAACATTTAATTAGAACGGGACTTGTATATACTGCACATTGAAGATGTAAGGAACGAGCGACTCGGTCGAGTTAATGAGACGACGCTATTTCGTCACAAATAAATATTTTTTGTTTTTTTTTTAAGTGACAAATTTTGACCCTCTAAAATTTTCACTGTTAGAAGGAAAAGAAATGAAATACTAAACATTAATCATTTTTAATTTAACGAATCTTACTTCGCGGCCGAGTGAACTAGGGTAATATATTTTAGAATATGTCGAAATGAATGTCCGAAACACGTTTCGTTTGTGAAGAGGGACACGCGAAGTTTACAAGATAATTACGTTTCCGCATGGGGCCGTAATGAACAAAAGGCCTATTGTTTTATATTTTATCGCAGTGGAAGGATGAAGGTCTTCGTAATTTAGCCGCAGCCCTCAGGGCCAACAACACATGCGGGATCGTATGTGCCGGATACTACCCCGAGTTCGTCTTGTAAGCTGCTACCTGATGTTGGGTATTGTCGACTACATAAATAACATATTTAATGTGTGTTTGCTGTTGATCTCAAGTCAACATGTAACCGAGATATCTTTTGATGATTAATTTATTAGCGGTTGACTATGTGGTATGCATCTTAGCCAGAAGAGTAACCAAATTCTTTGTACGAGTAAGAAGGAAAAATTATTTTAGTTGGCATTTACAATGTAAAGTAGATGCCTTACAGTACAAAGTTACGCTTTGGAAATAGATAACATACATAACAGTACCTTAAGTAGTACCTTAAGAGTCTCCCACGATTGGGTCTGCAAGGTATCAAAAATCATAGGTTACGGAGGCACATAAGCCTATTACTAATTAAGTCAAATATTTCTTATCTTTGATTAATTGATTTAAAAATTGAATTGAATTGAATTCATTCCCTGAGTTATTCTTTGTATAATACTAATCTTGGATCTTGGACCATAATTTTCTCAGAATAAACTAACCTTCTCGTATTCGACTTTAACCAAGATAACTTAGATATCTTATGTTTTTTTTTAATTTAAGCTAACTGTACAAAAGCAGAAGCCATTTCGTTTCGGGGGATTTAGATACGATTTGCATATAGGTACACAGGTAAATATCTCGACTCCTATGGGATCGTTCGCGGAGGGCCGTCGTGGATCAACGGGACGCGAGTGTTGGTTCACACGATACAGAATAACAACAAACACAAAATACATCATATCTACTGGAACTGATATCGTAATCGGTATCATGGTTGTTATCGGGAGGGTTTATCTAAAAATCAACAATGGCAGCGCCACCGTCTTCGCAGCAATAAAGACGTCAGGCGTTATTTTTTTAGTTATATTATTACTCAGGTGTTCTCTTTTTCAACGAGGACGAAATCGCAGGCAACAGATAGTTTAAAAAAAAAACAACTGATTCACAAAGCACGTTTAAGGCACTCTTTCGTCAGTGTGTATGGAACTTTATGAATGAAAGATGAACTACTCTCTCTGGCACGTATATTATATATACTATGTATGGACACCACTCTCCGTTAGCAACGTCCATATATTTACCTGTGGGAACCAACGTAAACCGGTGTAGTGCGGTTTGGCGATCCGAAAATAATTTAAACATTAAACGGGTCCGCACTGAATTCAGTTGTGCGAAACTGAGACAAATGTAATGTTGTATTTCACCGTGACGTTTCTACAGCACTAAAATTTCTAACAATTCTGACCCGCTGGTCCTAAAAGCAAAGTTTTGTTGCTCTTTTGCGGTTGCCACGTATCAAATTGTTAGGTATATAATTTATTTTTGAATTAATTTAGTATTTATTTGGGAATTAATTGTGATACTTAAAGATCATTATTTTTAAAGTTAAAGAGTCCATTTGGCAGGGAGTGCCTTTGCGCCTCATACCTTGGAAGGTTAAAGGATATTTTGCTGAATTGGTCCAGCTGTTCTCGAGTTTTGCGATTTATTTTTATTTATAATAGATAGATTAACTGAAAAAATAGCAAATATTAGTTTCTTTTACATATGTATTATATTTAGTATAATGGACACACAGCAAGTATAATATGTTTTTCAATTAGACCAAAAATAGTCAAAATAATATAAAAAAGTGAATTGAAGTTGCTTTCTCGGCTAACTTCTTCTAAGCCGCCCAACGGACTTTGATACGGTTTTCACTAATAGCGATAAACGAGGAAAGTTTTATTCATAATTTGCAAAATAAAATCTCATTCGTACGAAACTAGAGGCCGGTTGCTACTTCAATATACATTATATGCTACTAGTTGATTACTTTATCCGTGAGTTGATTTGAGAGTTAATAGTAATCTATTGATTATGAAATTTCAATTTTCCTTCACCGTTTATTAAATTATACTGTAACAAAGACTAGAAAAAATTAGCATTGATTGATTGGGGCAGCAACAGGTAGAAAATTCTTCGATCCGGAGGCTGATTGCTTCAGGCATTTTTTCCTCTATCTACAGCGCTCTTGTTTCTACAATAATTTTACCTAGAACTTGTTATAGACTGATAAATATTGAGCCTTTCTTTTTTACTTGCTAAGTTTTTGTTTTCTATTCAAATTATTGGACCACAATATGTTATTTGTGGATGTATTTATTGAATTTAATTTCGGATTCAATACGTAACTTTGTATATTAATGAAATTAAAATTCATTAATATACAGTCTTTTATAACTTATTGGAACAACTCATCAGAGCACTCACCATTGTATAGGCGGTAGAACACAAAAAAGACAGACTATCCTAAGCTCCAAAAGTTTCCCGCCTACCTACATCAGATTAATGGGAGATATAAAACTTTCATGTCATTGAATTATTAGACTTTTTGTCACCTACCCACGAAAAAGATATTAAATTATTTCATTTTGTTACGATTACGATACATATTCGTTGAGAAAGTTCGAGTGTAGAAAAAAACCGAAATCCATAAAATTGAGTATCGAGCTGTGATTAAATTTTTGACCAAAGAAGGGAAAACACCGGCGGAAATTAAACAAAATTTATTAACAAATTTCCGATTTGCGAGGGAAAAAAATTAACACTGAAGGCAAAAATCCACATTATTTTTTCAAAGGTATATGTTAGTAAAGCGCTGTAAAAAATGTATTGAAATAAAGGGAGATTATATTTAAAAATAATAACAGTTATTTAAGATTTACCTTTCATTTTATAGTTCAGCCCGGAAACTTTTGGATTTTAGTGTTACATCTCTTTTTAAACTAAGAGGTTCAAACCGTTGTTGCGTGAGCCTAATGCAGACTATTAAAATTTAGTTTAGCAAATAATTTGAAAATGTTTACCGAAATTGCGTCCGTGATAATGAAGGTGGAGTATATTACAGTTCAAACAACAGTTTAGCGGTTGGTTTATAGTGAAAGTTGCTCGATATGAATTAAGTGCGGCGCGAATATGGAAATAGTTCTGTTAAAATTTGCACGATAAGTTGCTACAACAAATAAACAATACAACAAACATGTTTAAAAATAAATTATATTTTTGCTTCCTTTTTTTTTAAATTGTAGATATTTACTTAATATTTTATGGAATATTATGCTTTAGTTAGATGAAACTAAGAAAGTCCTCCCGTATTATCTCCACCGTAGTTTGGTTACTGACGTGACTTTAATTTTAAAATATAGGATACTATTAAAGTCAGTAATCTGACAGTCTACTTGATGATACCTACATGGTTTCTGACGGTATATAAAAGCGACGACAATGGAGACTCAAGTCCGCTGGCAACTTTGATAAGATAAGAAAGTTAATACTTGGCAAGGTTGGAATAGGGAATAGAAGTATTGACAGTGTGACGATGTAAGAAAAATATAATAATAAGTAATATATAATAAGTAAGCAATAAAGTAGTATCACACTACTTTTCAAATGGCAGCAGTAGCTAATCCTATATCCTATATCCCATATCCTTTATCCTTTATCCTATATCCTGTATGTCCGGCATATCGCGTTTGCATCGCAACCTTTTGATGTTTCAGCAGACCCTCAGCTTGCCTTAATCTTTGTACCTATGTGATCATCCGTATCTCGCGTACCACAGTAAACAACATGACGCTTTTATATGACCTTGATTTTATGTAGGTCATGTCTCTCACACACACACACACATTCATCAAATAAAACTCTACATATATATTTTTTTCTTATAACAAGGTCGACAGACAGGTTGACGGTCCACTTGATGGTAGATGGCTACCGTCGCCTATAACACAATCAACGTCATAGATGCTGCAAGTGCGCTGCCGACCATAGAAGGATAAAGGGTAAGAGATAAGGAAGGGATGATGTCGCTAACCGAAACACAACAGCACAATATATTATTTCACGATGGTATTCTGTAAGGGGGTGGTTCCTGCCACCAGATAGGCTGCCCAAATGACTGCGAAACGCAGTGTGGCCTGCCACTACTTTCTAAATCCAGAAAAGAGCTAACTTTGTAAAGTTCCAAAGTTGACGCCGCGGAGAATCGATCCCGGGGCCCCTGAGACGTTATTTATTTCAATTCATTAACCCTATGAATAATTTGTCTACATCTCTCTAATCTCTTTCAAAAAATAACGCCTACCTAAGACTTGTTCAGTTTCTGTAAATACCTTTCACTCGTGAGATAATACATACTTCTTACATCACATTTGTATGTGTAGAATGTATGCGGCTGTCATCTCTTGTTATTTATGATGGCGTTCTACATTGCCTAGATACGGAACTCGCTTCCTTTTGCGCGTTGCATGTGACGCGTCGCCGGTTGAAATGTTGCCTTAACAGTTACGCTGCCGGTATAAATTTTTCAAGAAATGTTGTTGCTTTTTGAATTTTATTCAATATTTATCAGCAGTGATACCCGTAGCTCAGTTGTTGATCGAACATGCAGACACGGCATACGCAAGTTCTAAAAATACACTATAGGTGCAGACCTCACCGAGTCTGTCTGTCTATGAGTGTTTTTATGTTTGGATTAAAAATTCTGATCAATTGCTATAAAACATGAAAAAAAAAATCACTAGGAAATCTGACCCAAAAGACTTCAATTGACATTCTCACTTTGAAGAAACAAACACCTATAATTTAATCCATAAGTAGTGTGGGTTAGTATAATATTTAAATGTACAAAATATATTTGCAAATAGAAACAGTCCAGAGAGACATTTCTGTACAGTTTTGAATTACATGCAAAGTTTTTTTCTTTCAATCTGTCTTTTGAAAACAGTAGTCATGACCTGTATTACTCCTGGAATAGATTAACTATCTCAAATAAACATAGATTCATGTTCTGGCGAAGTCCGTGCAGTTTTACGAGGACTGGCTAAAAATAAGACACAGAATATTTTGAAATTTGTTAAAATTTGAAATGGTCAACAAAATTAACAGTTTATATGCGTTTCAGCCTAGTTTTTTTTTTCAAATGTCAAAGTGACCTTAGATCTTTGTCTTTAACCCGAAATAGGATCATAATGTGTCAAATTATATTAATAAAAATTATATAAATAAAAATATATAATATGTTCAATGTATTCTAACTAATGATAAAAATTATGATGAAAAAATATTGTTCATAGTTGGTAAAGTTAGTAAATATCCAGCATTGTGTCAGTACTGCCTGCCAATTATATCACATTACTAAAGTCATAGATATTATATAATAAAATCAATGTTTGTCTATGCATTTTTGTACGCTTATCTCGGAAAGGGCTGAACCGATTTGAATGTGGTTTTCACTGATGCATTGCAGCAAGCTTGACGTAACCTTCTTTATTTTATTGTAATCGGTTTACAAATAAAAAACTATGCGCTATTCCGAATACTTGATTAATTGACTAGAACACAGAGATGTGGATTTCCTATTATAAGTGGATGCTTAGCTAATTCGATTTTTGTTATTTATGTTTACAAATAAATTATTAGTTTACATAATTCAAAAACAGTTTACTTCAGCCAAATATCAAGGAAACTAAAAATGAAAAATATGCTTTATGACTTTTCCCTCTGTTTGTGCAGTTGAACTCTTTGATTCCCACTTATAATACAAACTACGCTTGAAACTTTTTAAAGCTTGTGTAATTTTCTTTTAAATTCGAAATAAAAGAGAGTAGTTTCATAAGTAGTAGTTTTTAGGCATTTACTTATTATTTTTTCTCTTATATTTCATTTTGTATCTTATAACTGCTAGTGTATAGGGTGGAATGGAAACAGCTGGCGGTCGATGCTACCAAGACATTTCAGAAATGAAGTACACGACTCTATCTATCTATCTATTTATCTATCTATCGATCTATCTATCTGTATGTCTGTCTATATATCTAATTTCATAAAAGTACTGCGTATAAAGTCCGCAAAGCCCTCTGTAATATAATACTCTTTTATCCACGCTTATATTTTTCGGGTTTGACGAAATATACAAAAAGTTACATGCTCATTGCGTCCACAAACGCGGTCCCTAATTAGAAGCATGGGAGTTCATTTCCTCATTTTCTATCTTTGTAATATAGAAAGAGTCCAGTTCTGTAGCGAAATTATACAAACACGGTACACGCTACAAGAGTGGAGCAAGTTTGGCTTATGTTCATATTTAGAAAATTATTTTAGAATCTTCTAAAACATTTAAGACACTGTTTTTAAACTTTATTAGAACCTTAAAAACTGCAAAGTATTTATTTAGAAATACACAAAACTACGCCTTGACTGACTATTTGGCACATTTTTGGATATTCTAGTAAAGAACATTTGATAATTCACGATTATTGAATCGTGAATTACAACCACATACTTAATCAGGAACATTTATTTTTTTTCAAATAAAGCTGTGGTGTATTTTCTATTGATTCGAAACTTGTAACATAACGATAAATAATATAAAAAATTGTCAAGGTCATAGCTGCTTTTATGAGAATAAGTTAGGTTTCTTTATGTCAACGAATACTCAAAAGGATTGAGGGGTGAAATTGGAAAATTCAAAAGCAGAAAGATTTAGCTACTTCTTTAATTTGTTTGGACTTATTAGAATGTTTATTAGATACTATGCGACCCCAAGAATGAGCGCAAAGACAGTCACAAAGACGGTCTTCAATTTTATTTCTTTTTCGATTTTTTAATTATATATCCAAAATGCGCCTCTTAAAAAAAAACTAAACATTAAATTTGAATTTAACTAACATTAATATAATAACATTAAAAAATATATAAAAACTCTTAAAAATATATAAATGCATAATGAAAGCTATCATGAGTGGTTCAATATACTTCTTACAAATGCCTATCCATGGTAGATATAAGCTTGTGTATAGACAAATGAGTGGTAGTGTTTAGAGCTTGCGAACTATCCATTCGTAATACTATGTTGCATGGAAAAGTATGTTTTACAATGTTCCAAGGAGCATATTTTGTCACTTTTACTTTCTATCCTGTGAGTCAGCATCAAACGGAAAGTGGATGTACCGCGTAACGAGACATTTGCATTTGAGATTCCTGTTTACGAAAATGATGAAATATTTTCAAATTGCGGTATAATATTTTTTGTTTATCTTTTTATGTTTGTGTACATTGTACCTACGTAACAAAAAAGGAAGCGAATTAGACTTATAAGAATATTTAAAATATAAATTAAATATCAAATGAACTTGAATAAATTTTAATTATAATTTTAATTTTAATAAAAATCACATATCGCTAAGTTGCTTGATTAAAATGTAAGAGTAAAATATTTTGTAAAAATATATATATACGAAAGTAGTAACCAATTATTTCACATTAATTAGTGAAATCGCGATTAGGAAAGTGATATTCGCGAGTAAGGTTTTTGTAAATAACTTGCAGAAAAAAAATGCTACATCACATGATGTTCTTTAAGTTCCTGCTTAAAACTACCTAACGCTTCCGACATTCTTTTTTTTTAATGAATAAATAAAAAATAAAAAAAGACACAATATCTGGTGTTATTACTCACTCGGTTTTGATGCAACCGGAAAAAACAGCGTTTCCTTCAGCAGGGAAAAGGATGCACGCAGTTTTGAGTTTCTCAACTTTCATTTCCTCTTCTTTTACAGTTTTCCTCTTGAATTTTAAAACGATATTTTAGAGAGTGCTTACTAAATCATTACTTACACATTTAAGACTGTCAAATGCAACAATAAATTTTCAAATCGGACTGTTGCTTCCTGAGATTGTCGCGTTCAAACAAAAAAACAAACTCTTCCGCTTTATTACATTTGTATAATACACACTGGTATGATATGGCTTCAGTCTATATTAACGATCAGATTATCTGTACTAACTTAGTGCTTATTCTCAAAATAGATTTTACTCTATTTCCGTATTCAATTTCAATCTATGCAATGGAAATTTTAACATTTTGAAGTGTTTTTGTATTTTTAACTGTGTTAAGTTTTGAAAAAAAAGAAAATATAAAAATCACCTGTTGTAGCATGTGTGTAAGATTTCCTACTGATGTGATATTTGATCTTTTTTTTCAGTTTCAGATGAAACAATTTAGTACAACCTACATGTAATCCAAATAGATTGTCGAGAACGGGCCATTCGAGAACCCTGTCTTGAATAATTTACGACTCATAGTCCCCGAGTAATTTGGACAAATTATAACCGGCAACGACTGGCAATTACTCGATTGCCTGACCATAACATAACAATGAAAATAAATGCAGTGTATGAACTGCGACATCCTTGTCATTCACGAAAGTAAGTAATTCCAAGAACTATACGTCAACCGCTAGTTTAAAAAAAGACGTTTAAAAACTGTTATAATAAGAATTTATTTAAAAATATTTTACAGCCATGTACTAGATTAAAAAACTACAAATAATATGACGTTAACATCTTATCTGCAAACTAAATATCTGAATCTACTAAAAGTCATAAATTTTGACCAGCGTGATTATAATGGATGAATGCTCTTAAGTGTTCATACAAAATAATAAAACGCCTTTTAAATAAAGAAATACGCTAAAAAGGAAGTGGCAACGCTGATTGTGCAACACATTTTACTTACTGCTTTTTAACAGATACTGTGAACGTCACAAAAACGTCCCCGACATAGCACGTCCCAAAATAACACCCCCCTCTTTGATTTCTTGTCCCGTCTAAATTAATTGCATTTAAAACTTGCAAATGAGGGTTACTGTGCGTGATTATATTTTTTTGATTGTTAAAATTGAAATGAAGTTGTAATTAGGTACGTTTGACAAAAAAGTTTTAAATCGAAATTGTAAATCACGATGTCTTATATTATATTAAGGCGATTATTATGACGATTATTCTAAAATAGTTAAAATATATTTTAGTAAAAGTGTGGTTTGTGATTGTCAAAGAAAATATCTAAAATATATATATATATCCAATAAATCACTGTAAAAATTAGTTAAAAATATACTTTCACAAAATACATCTTGGTACGTTTTCAAAGCATACTATAATTACCTTCGGAGTTGCTTTAGAAATCGGTGGCATGTTCCTGACACGGATCTAATTGATTTAGAACGTAGCGGTTTTTATATTGAAATGTCGGAAGAAACTTGTCAGCACAAGTAAACATTAGTAGTAAATTAAAAATAGTCTCATTCGAATTTAACTTAATAAAGTGAAACTATATTAAATCAAGATAAATTTAAAAATCTTTCATTAAGTATTCATGCGCCTTTATGTGAACGAATTATTTTCAGAATAATGTTTTGTGACTGGGAAAACTTGAAAAAGACTGCGACTGGAAAACTTTTGTTAGGTATTTCTTCGTCTATAGTACTAAATAAATAATAGATATAACTGTCGTATATATTAATTTTCGTTTATACATAGATACGCTTCATTCGGGCTTTCATCCGATCATATTAATAAAACCATAATGATCGCAAATCTTTGAAAAAATAAGAACTTCAAAAGAAAATTCGAAACATATATTCGTTTCTGTTTATGAAATGAGCTGACAAGTGACGAAATTTTAATTGAATTAATGTGAGGCTTTGTAATGATACGGCTTGCGTGGACCCAAAACAGCGTTCTCCTGTAATCAACTATTAACAGTGATTAAAGTTAATTTACCAACCCAGTAAAATGTAAATAGTTACGGTTAGTTTATGGCAATTATTATCGTACAAATTGAGAAAAATCTTAGCCAACATTATAAATATTTACATGACTGTGTACATATGTATACATATGGAGGCATATTCCGTAGACAACGAACTGTCGACATCCGCGTACGTAATCGATCGAGGCAATCAATCACTCACGTCGGCGCGCACTGTTGCCGCTTTGCCGCCAGCTCCCGTGCGTTTTATTTGCGTATCTCGAACGTTTGCAGATGCATTATCTGACCGTATTCTACAGAGGCGTGTCTCATTACAACGTCCAATTAAAAAGTCGTCAAACAAACATTGAATGTCTTTTAGTTTTATCTGTAAGTATCTGTAGTGGCAATACTGTTTTATTAGAGTACAAGATGGTGCACGCGACTTCGTCCGAATAAATATATAATACCTTGAGAAAAATATAATACATGAGTAAATACGATAGTAGCGCCACCACTGTCACAGCGGTACCGCCAAATTTTTTTTACATAATACATGTATTTTTAGAAGGTCCCTCGAGAAGAGTATCTACTTTTTTGTGGGTGTAAAGTACCTGTATCCCTGACAGTGTACGCAAAATTTCATGATGATCAGTTGAGTAGTTATGGCGTGACAAGGTAACAGACAGACAAACACACAAAGTTACTTTCACAATTATAATATAAGTATGGAGTACGGATTTTCATTTGTATACCTATATTATAAAATAAACTCGCCGTCCGCCTTGACAAACTTAAACCACCTACCAAATTTATATAGAAAAAATGTTTTGTGAGCCTCGAGGATTTGTGTTTACAAAAATAAAATACCTATAAAAGCTTTTGTTCCCAACTGTTTAAAAATTACTTTTATTTTTCAACTAATTAAGTTACGAGTAAACAATGAAGAGATAGATATTGGTGAATTAATTAGCAGTTTTAAAATTAAAAATTGGCATTTGTTAAAATTTAGTTTACCAAAATTACCAAATTCTAAATATAGCGCATTGTTTTTTGTATAAGTTTTTTGTATGTTGTTTTGTTTTGCTTTCTTAAAATCATTTCAAAGAAAAGATTCGTACAGGTATTTATAAAAAAATATGAAGAGTTTGTTTGGTTGAACCTTGGTTGAACGCTTTATACGCTTGAACTAGTCGAATTAAAAAAATAATGATAGGTCAATTTTTGAAAAGGTTATACGCTATTGAAAATTACCTAGAGAGGCAAGTGCATGCGTTTGTCAATTCAAATAAAACAGCGATTAAAACCGCGTGACAGAGTTATTGCATTTAAGGTGTATAACGCCGATTTGGCCTTGAAATATTAGGCTAATTTCCCCGCGCCACCCTCTACAAGAGATCGACCGTACAGAGATGGCAAAGAGTAGTATGGAGACTAGACGACAAAGGCACGACATAGTCGACTGAGCCTACTTTACTGCAAATACATACTATAAATTTATAATTATTTACAATGTAGAGGGATAATTCAGTAACAATGAAGCGTGTTTTGTTATTTAGGTAGTAAATTATGTTACCTAGTAAAAATTTTTAACCGTCTGCGCCACAACGAGGGTTATGTTTTTAGAGTGTATAGCGGCGCGCTCCCGGCTTGGCCCGGGGTGTATTTTTTCTAAAATAAACGTAGCCTAAGTTACTCCTTATTACATCAACTACCTGCCAATAAAAGTCCCGTCAAAATCGGTTGAGCCATTTCAGAGATTAGCCGGAATAAACAGACACCCAGACAGACAAAAATTTGGTTTGGTTATGTGGTTGGTTTATTTTGGTGTATGTACTTATATATGGTGTATGTACGTATATATATTCATATGCATGTAGTAAAAAACGGTTATTTCAATATTACAAACAGACACTCCAATTTTATTTATATGTATATATGTATGTATATTTCTTTATACGAATATAAAATATATGGTAAAAGAGCCAAAAAAAAGTTTTTATCAAAACTAACAAATTTTTTAATTTTCAGTAAAAACAATTGAGTTTTTGCACCAACCGTGCAAACTTCGCGTGGTACGTTTTGTTTGGGTAACGCTAATGCCGGCGGTAATATTTTTTTTTTTAATTTTGATATTTTTTTTCAAATTCACCAAGTGAGTGAAGTGACAATAAATTGAGACAAAGTGTTTTTTTTTTTCATTTTGATAAAGATTACGAACTTTTTAGAGCGAGAATCTTGCTTCTTCAATTTTTTCAAAAAATCTATCGAGTGGGATAAAAAAGCGGCTGAGTGGATTAAATGGAAACTCTGTGGGGCTTTTTAGGGTATATTGAACTGTAAAAGGCACACTTAACATTTATTATTTTCTCCATATTTTTGATTCAGCGCTTGATTTTTCTAAAAGCTATCAAAAGCCCTTTTTTATAATTTTTAAAATTCATGTCAATAGAATTAAAAACAAAAAAAAAACAAATGCTTGTAGAAAATTTATTCACGTTTTCATTTTGTTTTCGTTTTGTCTTGTCTTTTGCCATGTCTAATTGTTTTGGTTTGGTTTTGGGTCTTATTATTATTAATTGTGTAATTTTAAAGGAGGGGGGAGTAAGGGGGAAGCGGAGGGGGGCTGGGAGGATGGTGTTGATAGATTACCCTTATCCTTTCAAATGATACCTAACATGGGGGGTCTATTTGTAACCGTTGACCATGGTTACGTCAAATTTTTTATCTCGTCGAGACGTCCCCGATGAGCCCAAATACGATCCGGCTGTGACGCGCCGTTTCCGAGTTTCGGCCGGGGGGGTCCGAGGGGGGCGTCAAATTTTTTATCTCGTCGAGACGTCCCCGATGAACCCAAACACGACCCGGCTATGACGCGCCGTTTCCGAGTTACGATCGGGGGGGTCCGAGGGGGTGTCAAATTTTTTATCTCGTCGAGACGTCCTCGATGAGCCCAAACACGACATGGCTGTGACGCGCCGTTTCCGAGTTACGGTCGGGGGGGTTCGAGGGGGGCGTCAAATTTTTTATCTCGTCGTGACGTCCCCGATGAGCCCAAACACGACACGGCTGTGACGCGCCGTTTCTGAGTTACGGTCGGGGGGGGGGGTCCGAGGGGGGCGCCAAATTTTTTATCTCGTCCAGACGTCCCCGATGAGCCCAATCACGACCCGGCTGTGACGCGCCGTTTCCGAGTTACGGTCGGGCGGTCCGCGGGGGGGGGGGGGGGGAGACGTCCCCGATGAGCCCAAACACGACCCGGCTGTGACGCGCCGTTTCCGAGTCACGGTCGGGGGGCTCCGAGGGGGGGGCGTCAAATTTTTTATCTCGTCGAGACGTTCCCGATGAGCCCAAACACGACACGGCTGTGACGCGCCGTTTCCGAGTTATGGTCGGGGGGGTCCAAGGAGGGGGCTTTTTTTTGGTGCCACGGTAGACCGGATGACACTTTCCTTGGTGACTACCGATCACCCTCTATGACCTTCTGCAAACGCCACCCTTCTATCCCTCATAGTTTCCGAGAACCGCTCACCAACTTTTTACCAGAACGGTGTGCCGAGGATATCGGATTTTTCTGGAGGTCACGGGGGCGTCCCCTACGCGACCACCTACAATAGGGAAACCCCCCACCGCTCCTTCTAGGAGAACAATTCGATGAGTCACTAGATACGTGAGTGGGAATCCGGCTTTATAGTGGCTTTATTTATTATTTATTTATTAGGCTTATTAATTTATATGTATTAATTAATAATTAATTATTATTAATAGTAATTAATTTAATTAATTAATTTAATTAATTAATTAATTAATTAAAATTCATGAAAACTTTCCTTCCTCGTTTGGTTTATTTTTGATATATTACGCTTTTGCCTCCTTTGCTTACTTCCTATCTTTATTAAATTTAGATAACAAGTATATATACAGATGAATTATTAATTGAATTTTCAAATTGAATATTTCAGATTATTAATAAATTGAATATTATATTACAACATAATTTATATTTAGTTTTTTAAAGATTTAATTAAAAAGACAAAAAAGAAAACCTATTAAAGTATTATATACACTATCATGCACTGTCTGTTCTGCCACTAAAATGTTTATTCTTTGTTTATTACGTAAAAATTAATAATTTGATGAAGCGCAACGCGGCACAGGTCCGTCTAGCATCACGACTCGCCCCGCACTGATTTTATGGACGAGAACGGATTAGCGCTGAGTAAGTGGGGAAATATTTTTGATAAAAACATTATATAAAATTCAATTTTACGAATTTTCAAAAAGCGCTTTCAACAAATCATGCTACATTGTTATCTTCATAAGTGTACAAAATTTCATAATCTTTTGATAAATATTGTAGAAGTGAGATTGTTATAACTGAAAATAAAAGGGGTGAGTTTAGAATTTTTTTCCTGAATCAATATCAATAAAATAAAATTTCTAATCCCAACAAATCATTTCTCATATCTTGTAGATAAACATATATTTTTTTCGCTGAAGAAAAGGCGTATATATAATGAATAATACTGTTACAAAATGTTGCAAAAATTTAATTTTTTGGAAGGATAAGCCTTAAGGTGTATAACGCCGATTTGGCCTTGAATTATTAGGCTAATTTCCCCGCGCCACCCTCTACAAGAGATCGACCGCACAGAGATGGCAAAGAGTAATATGGAGACTAGACGACAAAGGCACGACATAGTCGACTGAGCCTACTTTACTGCAAATACCTACAAATTTATAATTATTTACAATGTAGAGGGATAATTCAGTAACAATGAAGCGTGTTTTGTTATTTAGGTAGTAAATTATGTTACCTAGTTAAAACTTTTACCCGTCTGCGCCACAACGAGGGTTATGTTTTTAGAGTGTATAGCGGCGCGCTCCCGGCTTGGCCCGGGGTGTATTTTTTCTAAAATAAACGTAGCCTAAGTTACTCCTTATTACATCAGCTACCTGCCAATAAAAGTCTCGTCAAAATCGGTCCAGCCATTTCAGAGATTAGCCGGAACAAACAAACAGACAGACACACAAAAATTGTAAAAATGTTATTTTGGATGTTATTTTGGATTTTTTTCTAAAATAAACGTAGCCTAAGTTACTCCTTATTAAATCAGCTACCTGCCAATAAAAGTCCCGTCAAAATCGGTTCAGCCATTTCAGAGATTAGCCGGAACAAACAGACACCCAGACAGACAAAAATTTGGTTTGGTTATGTGGTTGGTTTATTTTGGTGTATGTACTCATATATGGTGTATGTACGTATACATATTCATATGCATGTAGTAAAAAACGGTTATTTCAATATTACAAACAGACACTCCAATTTTATTTATATGTATAGATGTATGTATATTTCTTTATACGAATATAAAATATATGGTAAAAGAGCCAAACAAAAGTTTTTATCAAAACTAACAAATTTTTTAATTTTCAGTAAAAACAATTGAGTTCTTACACCAACCGTGCAAACTTCGCGTGGTACGTTTTGTTTGGGTAACGCTAATGCCGGCGGTAATAATTTTTTTTTTTAATTTTGATATTTTTTTCAAATTCACCAAGTGAGTGAAGTGACAATAAATTGAGACAAAAAGTGTTTTTTTTTTCATTTTGATAAAGATTACGAACTTTTTAGAGCGAGAATCTTGCTTCTTCAATTTTTTCAAAAAATCTATCGAGTGGGACATAAAAGCGGCTGAGTGGATTAAATGGAAACTCTGTGGGGCTTTTTAGGGTATATTGAACTGTAAAAGGCACACTTAACATTTATTATTTTCTCCATATTTTTGATTCAGCGCTTGATTTTTCTAAAAGCTATCAAAAGCCCTTTTTTATAATTTTTAAAATTCATGTCAATAGAATTAAAAAAAAAGAAAATGCTTGTAGAAAATTTATTAACGTTTTCATTTTGTTTTTGTTTTGTCTTGTCTTTTGCCATGTCTAATTGTTTTGGTTTGGTTTTGGGTCTTATTATTATTAATTGTGTAATTTTAAAGGAGGGGGGGGGAGTAAGGGGGGAGCGGAGGGGGCTGGAAGGATGGTGTTGATAGATTACCCTTTCCTTTCAAATGATACCTAACATGGGGGGTCTATTTGTAACCGTTGACCATGGTTACGTCAAATTTTTTATCTCGTCGAGACGTTCCCGATGAGCCCAAACACGACACGGCTGTGACGCGCCGTTTCCGAGTTATGGTCGGGGGGGTCCAAGGAGGGGGCTTTTTTTTTGGTGCCCCTGTAGACCGGATGACACTTTCCTTGGTGACTACCGATCACCCTCTATGACCTACTGCAAACGCCACCCTTCTATCCCTCATAGTTTCCGAGAACCGCTCACCAACTTTTTACCAGAACGGTGTACCGAGGATATCGGATTTTTCTGGAGGTCACGGGGGCGTCCCCTACGCGACCACCTACAATAGGGAAACCCCCCACCGCTCCTTCTAGGAGAACAATTCGATGAGTCACTAGATACGTGAATGGGAATCCGGCTTTATAGTGGCTTTATTATTTATTTATTAGGCTTATTAATTTATATTTATTAATTAATAATTAATAATTATTAATATTAATTAATTTAATTAATTAATTAAAATTCATGAAAACTTTCCTTCCTCGTTTGGTTTATTTTTTTGATATATTACGCTTTTGCCTCCTTTGCTTACTTCCTATCTTTATTAAATTTAGATAACAAGTATAATATACAGATGAATAATTATTAATTGAATATTCAAATTGAATATTTCAGATTATTAATAAATTGAATATTATATTACAACATAATTTATATTTAGTTTTTTAAAGATTTAATTAAAAAGACAAAAAGAAAACCTATTAAAGTATTATATACACTATCATGCACTGTCTGTTCTGCCACTAAAATGTTTATTCTTTGTTTATTACGTAAAAATTAATAATTTGATGAAGCGCAACGCGGCACAGGTCCGTCTAGCATCACGACTCGCCCCGCACTGATTTTATGGACGAGAACGGGCTAGCGCTGAGTAAGTGGGGAAATATTTTTGATAAAAACATTATATAAAATTCAATTTTACGAATTTTCAAAAAGCGCTTTCAACAAATCATGCTACATTGTTATCTTCATAAGTGTACAAAATTTCATAATCTTTTGATAAATATTGTAGAAGTGAGATTGTTATAACTGAAAATAAAAGGGGTGAGTTTAGAATTTTTTTCCTGAATCAATTTCAATAAAATAAAAATTTTAATCCCAACAAATCATTCCTCATATCTTGTAGATAAACATATATTTTTTTCGCTGAAGAAAAGGCGTATATATAATGAATAATACTGTTACAAAATGTAGCAAAAATTTAATTTTTTGGAAGGATAAGCCTTAATAATTACCTACACACGTTAGATTAAAACGCTTAGGTACTCCAATGGTTTGCAATTTAAAGAACTCATGAATATTTTTCAAACTTTTTGTGCTGAGTGTGTGTGTAACTTCGCATGTTTGCATGTATATTTGACTGAAATCGATGGCGTTATACGGTATTAAATATTTGCAATTTCCACGTACAAAATTTATAAGGTGTCGAATATCGAAAATGTTTCCTATTCACATATTTTTTAATAAGAACATGCGCACAACAAACATCAAAGTAACCTTTCAGGCACAAAGCGTTTAAAAATTATCTCGTCCTCGCTACCAGATATCGAGAGGTTCGTGAATAGGGAGTCGGATCAAAGCGTCCGGTTGCTACGCAACCAACGGGCGCCATTGCACAACATAAGTAATACGAGGCAGTATTGAAGCTTAAAATACTGACTGGTGACTACAACCTCGTCCGTGTTGAAAAATAAAAAGATATAAGTAACGCGCCTGACTAAATATGTAAAGCAATATAACGCCTAACTTACTGTTATCCAGGTTGGATCTTTATTTTTAGATGGCTGTTGCCCGCGACTTCGCCCGCGTGGAATATTTAGACTATGTCCAGCCTGAAATTCTATTATTGTTTCGATGATTACCTCTTACACACAAATAAACAGACTTTACCTATTTATAATATAATTAGAGTATGGACTAGCTGTGCCCGCGACTTCCTGCGCGTGATACATATAGTTAGGTATTTGATACATATAGTTACATTCTTAAGTAGTTATTTATATTGAATGCGTTAATATAGATAAATTATCTACTGTTTTATTTGATGTACGGTGAATAATGCGTGTCAACCGTGTAACGCGACCGGCCGACTTAATTAAACCTCTACGTGTTAATACAATATCTCCGCTTGCGAACTGTAGACTGAAGGACACAAAGGGACATGGTGTATCATTTTATACTGGCTATAATGTATCGTAATTCAGCTACGACTTTTTTATATAATAATAAATTAATACTTTTATTGTCTTTATTGAAGAATCCAATCTAAGAATTTAGGGGAGGAATATTTACCCAGCCCTCACTGTGATCACATATCTATACATTATCTTTTTTTTTAACTTTTTCCCTTACATTTTGCCTTAATAGGTCCTGTCCTTCCTAGGCAACTATAGTTAAAGAAAAAGCAGAAGATATGGAAATATTCAAAAATTTCGGAAACTAAAAATCTGAAAGTTTATTTTACATTAATATTTTGTTAGACTTTAACTATGAATATTGGCATTAGAACTATGTTTCTTTTTAATGTAAATCAACTTGTCCATGTGGTTCTGATAATGTAAGAAGGGTCGTCCGTTGTGAACCGTCGCGTCGTAATGTATAAATTACTAATCCACTAAGAATTTTAAAGCGGGTGGCACATTGAACGTAATTAGTAATTCTGTTGAATCGGAGATATCAGCAACCTTGGGTTCCACTTAACTGAGTTACTATAAATTAGAAAAATACAATAATTAAACACTCATTGTATTTTTAGTATTAGTTTGAAAATACCAATTAAATATAGATATTAATATAATTCCGTTCAGTGAAAAGGTATTAGTTTTTATTATAAACTAGCGACTCGTTCCCGGCTTCGCCCGGGTGCATTCGTGTACATAGACTTTTCGAGTTTAATGAGAATGATGCTTATGCATTAAGATAGCCTCACTCTACTTCCTTCGAAATAAATATAACAAATCACCCATCAGGTTCTGAAATTTCAAAAAATCTTATTAAATTATCTGAAAAAGTGAAGAAAGTTTTCATATATGCGAGAATTTCCTAGAAACTTCTGGAATTTTCTAGAATTTTCTGAAATTTTCGAGAAACTTCTAGAATTTTCTAAAAACTTCTAGAATTTTCTATAAACATCTAGAATTTTCTAGAATGTTAGCGAAAAAAAATCCGTTTCTATTAATCTATATAAATAAAATCAGAGTGTCTGTCTGTGATTTGCGAAAAACTGCCTTAAACTAAGCTTAGAGAGTCATTCGCATGCTGTTAAAACGTAAATAACTTTTTTTAGAATTGTTTGTCTGTCTGTCTGTCTGTCTGTTCGGGGTAATCTCAGAAACGGCTGAAGCGATTTCGATGAAACTTTGCAGACATGAAGAGGGGGTCGTCAGGAGTAACATAGGCTACTTTTTGTTTATGTAAATTTTATAGAAAATTCTAGAAGTTTTTAGAAAATTCTAGAAGTTTCTCGAAAATTTCAGAAGTTTCTAGAAAATTCTCGCATATATGAAAACTTTCTTCACTTTTTCAGATAATTTAATAAGATTTTTTGAAATTTCAGAACCTGATGGGTGATTTGTTATATTTATTTCGAAGGAAGTAGAGTGAGGCTATCTTAATGCATAAGCATCATTCTCATTAAACTCGAAAAGTCTATGTACACGTGTTAAAAAAGGTATTCTAGAATTTGCTCGCACAGATTGTTTGTTTGCTTCCATTCTTCGCCCTTCCTTTAGTTTCCAGAGGGTTCTCCAAGCGTCATAAACAATAAAAAACGGGATCTATGCAATATATTCGATTTTTTCAAACGCGATATTTTTTCTTTTACTGAAAAAAGTTACTAACCCTGTGACAATAAAAAAAAAGAATTTTTTCGTTCATAACAATTGCATTTGTTGTTAACAACTGAAACGAAGGTTCATGCAATACGATGAGTTCTCCTTGCGGCATATCTTTTCTTTGGCTGAGTCGCTCATTATGTATTATTAATAGGAACGGATTTTTTTTTGCTAACATTCTAGAAAATTCTAGATGTTTATAGAAAATTCTAGAAGTTTCTCGAAAATTTTCAGAAGTTTCTAGAAAATTCCAGAAGTTTCTAGAAAATTCTATGAAAACTTTCTTCACTTTTTCAGATAATTTAATAAGATTTTTTGAAATTTCAGAACATCGTCAAAATTTTTAGAAATTTAAAAATTTGTTAAACCTGATGGGTGATTTGTTATATTTATTTCGAAGGAAGTAGAGTGAGGCTATCTTAATGCATAAGCATCATTCTCATTAAACTCGAAAAGTCTATGTACACGAATAAGTTGAAACATTTATCTTTTCTGCCTAACGATCATCACTATCAGCTTGATAGACAGCTTTAGTATTCATCATCGAAGTTTTGAGATAGAATATACCCATATTTCGCCGAACTGCGTTCTCTTATCTCAGTTGAACTAATATACACAGGAAAAAGACAAAGTTACGCACAATTAAACAAAAATCAATTCGCTCACGAAGACAACATTATTAAATTTACGTTTTTTAATATTATAAAACAAAGTCCCCCCGCTGCGTCTGTCTGTCTATATGTTTGCGATTCTCAAAAACTACCGAACGGATTTTTATACTGTTTTCATTAATGGGAAGAGCGTTAAACGAGGAAGGTTTCTACGTTTAATTTGCAGAAAAAAATTGCACCCGTGCGAAGCCGGGAACGGATCGCTAGTTACCATATATAATTAAAGTACTTTGTGGTTATTATACAGAGCATAGAGTAACTTATTATATACTAGCGGTCCGCTCCCGGCTTCGCCCGAGGTGCATTTTTTTTAACGTAAAAACCCCTGATTATCCCTCTGTCCATGAGTGAAGACAGAATTAAAATCGGTCCACCCGTTCTCGAGTTTTGCGCTTAGCAATACATTTAGCGGCCCGCTCCCGGCTTCGTCCGGGGTGTATTTTTTCTAAAATAAACGTAGCCTAAGTTACTCCTTATTACATCAGCTACCTGCCAATAAAAGTCCCGTCAAAATCGGTCCAGCTATTTCAGAGATTAGCCGGAACAAACAGACAGACAGACAAAAATTGTAAAAAATGTTATTTTGGTGTATGTACCGCAATTTACATAAACAAAAAGTAGCCTATGTTACTCCTGACGACCCCCTCTTCATGTCTGCAAAGTTTCATCGAAATCGCTTCAG
The DNA here is from genome assembly GCA_936446665.2 of Synanthedon andrenaeformis. NCBI lineage: Eukaryota > Metazoa > Arthropoda > Insecta > Lepidoptera > Sesiidae > Synanthedon > Synanthedon andrenaeformis. The sequence goes on from OW387784.2 coordinate 11,067,044, forward strand.
CCGTTTCTGAGATTACCCCGGACAGACAGACAGACAGACAAAAATTCTAAAAAAAGTTATTTACGTTTTAACAGCATGCGAATGACTCTCTAAGCTTAGTTTAAGGCAGTTTTTCGCAAATCACAGACAGACACTCTGATTTTATTTATATAGATTAATAGAAACGGATTTTTTTTCGCTAACATTCTAGAAAATTCTAGATGTTTATAGAAAATTCTAGAAGTTTTTAGAAAATTCTAGAAGTTTCTCGAAAATTTCAGAAAATTCTAGAAAATTCCAGAAGTTTCTAGGAAATTCTCGCATATATGAAAACTTTCTTCACTTTTTCAGATAATTTAATAAGATTTTTTGAAATTTCAGAACCTGATGGGTGATTTGTTATATTTATTTCGAAGGAAGTAGAGTGAGGCTATCTTAATGCATAAGCATCATTCTCATTAAACTCGAAAAGTCTATGTACACGAATGCACCCGGGCGAAGCCGGGAACGAGTCGCTAGTCTAAAATAAACGTAGCCTAAGTTACTCCTTATTAGATCAGCTACCTGCCAATAAAAGTCCCGTCAAAATCGGTCCAGCTATTTCAGAGATTAGCCGGAACAAACAGACAGACAGACAAAAATTGTAAAAAATATTATTTTGGTGTATGTACCGCAATTTATCTAAAATAAACGTAGCCTAAGTTACTCCTTATTAGATCAGCTACCTGCCAATAAAAGTCCCGTCAAAATCGGTCCAGCTATTTCAGAGATTAGCCGGAACAAACAGACAGACAGACAAAAATTGTAAAAAATATTATTTTGGTGTATGTACCGCAATTTACATAAACAAAAAGTAGCCTATGTTACTCCTGACGACCCCCTCTTCATGCCTGCAAAGTTTCATCGAAATCGCTTCAGCCGTTTCTGAGATTACCCCGGACAGACAGACAGACAGACAGACAGACAGACAGACAGACAGACAGACAGACAGACAGACAGACAGACAGACAGACAGACAGACAGACAGACAGACAGACAGACAGACAGACAGACAGACAGACAGACAGACAGACAGACAGACAGACAGACAGACAGACAGACAAAAATTCTAAAAAAAGTTATTTACGTTTTAACAGCATGCGAATGACTCTCTAAGCTTAGTTTGAGGCAGTTTTTCGCAAATCACAGACAGACACTCCGATTTTATTAATATAGATTACTGCACTATAGCTACAATAAAAGGCTAACTTACAGTCCGCGTAAACACTGTATCCGTCATCTAGAAACACCTTTATTTTGTTTTTATAGTTACATAGCATATTAGATTAAAATCAAAATTTTATTAATTACTAGCGATCCGTTCCCGGCTTCGCACGGGTGCAATTTTTTTCTGCAAATTAAACGTAGAAACCTTCCTCGTTTAACGCTCTTCCCATTAATGAAAACAGTATAAAAATCGGTTCGGTAGTTTTTGAGAATCGCAAACATACAGACAGACAGACGCGGAGGGGGGACTTTGTTTTATAATATTAAAAAACGTAAATTTAATAATGTTGTCTGCGTGAGCGAATTGATTTTTGTTTAATTGTGCGTAACTTTGTCTTTTTCCTGTGTATATTAGTTCAACTGAGATAAGAGAACGCAGTTCGGCGAAATATGGGTATATTCTATCTCAAAACTTGGATGATGAATACTAAAGCTGTCTATCAAGCTGATGATCGTTAGGCAGAAAAGATAAATGTTTCAACTTATTCGTGTACATAGACTTTTCGAGTTTAATGAGAATGATACTTATGCATTAAGATAGCCTCACTCTACTTCCTTCGAAATAAATATAACAAATCACCCATCAGGTTTAACAAATTTTTAAATTTCTAAAAATTTTGACGATGTTCTGAAATTTCAAAAAATCTTATTAAATTATCTGAAAAAGTGAAGAAAGTTTTCATAGAATTTTCTAGAAACTTCTGGAATTTTCTAGAAACTTCTGAAATTTTCGAGAAACTTCTAGAATTTTCTAAAAACTTCTAGAATTTTCTATAAACATCTAGAATTTTCTAGAATGTTAGCGAAAAAAAATCCGTTCCTATTAATAATACATAATGAGCGACTCAGCCAAAGAAAAGATATGCCGCAAGGAGAACTCATCGTATTGCATGAACCTTCGTTTCAGTTGTTAACAACAAATGCAATTGTTATGAACGAAAAAAATCTTTTTTTTTTAACTTTTTTTCAGTAAAAGAAAAAATATCGCGTTTGAAAAACTCGAATATATTGCATAGATCCCGTTTTTTATTGTTTATAGCGGCCCGCTCCCGGCTTCGTCCGGGGTGTATTTTTTCTAAAATAAACGTGGCCTAAGTTACTCCTTATTACATCAGCTACCTGCCAATAAAAGTCCCGTCAAAATCGGTCCAGCTATTTCAGAGATTAGCCGGAACAAACAGACAGACAGACAAAAATTGTAAAAAATGTTATTTTGGTCTATGTACCGCAATTTACATAAACAAAAAGTAGCCTATGTTACTCCTGACGACCCCCTCTTCATGTCTGCAAAGTTTCATCGAAATCGCTTCAGCCGTTTCTGAGATTACCCCGGACAGACAGACAGACAGACAGACAGACAGACAGACAGACAAAAATTCTAAAAAAAGTTATTTACGTTTTAACAGCATGCGAATGACTCTCTAAGCTTAGTTTGAGGCAGTTTTTCGCAAATCACAGACAGACACTCTGATTTTATTTATATAGAAGACTAGCGATCCGTTCCCGGCTTCGCACGGGTGCAATTTTTTTCTGCAAATTAAAAGTAGAAACCTTCCTCGTTTAACGCTCTTCCCATTAATGAAAACAGTATAAAAATCCGTTCGGTAGTTTTTGAGAATCGCAAACATACAGACAGACAGACGCGGCGGGGGGACTTTGTTTTATAATATTAAAAAACGTAAATTTAATAATGTTGTCTGCGTGAGCGAATTGATTTTTGTTTAATTGTGCGTAACTTTGTCTTTTTCCTGTGTATATTAGTTCAACTGAGATAAGAGAACGCAGTTCGGCGAAATATGGGTATATTCTATCTCAAAACTTCGATGACGAATACTAAAGCTGTCTATCAAGCTGAGTGATGATCGTTAGGCAGAAAAGATAAATGTTTCAACTTATTCGTGTACATAGACTTTTCGAGTTTAATGAGAATGATGCTTATCCATTAAGATAGCCTCACTCTACTTCCTTCGAAATAAATATAACAAATCACCCATCAGGTTTAACAAATTTTTAAATTTCTAAAAATTTTGACGATGTTCTGAAATTTCAAAAAATCTTATTAAATTATCTGAAAAAGTGAAGAAAGTTTTCATAGAATTTTCTAGAAACTTCTGAAATTTTCAAGAAACTTCTAGAATTTTCGAGAAACTTCTAGAATTTTCTATAAACATCTAGAATTTTCTAGAATGTTAGCGAAAAAAAAATCCGTTCCTATTAATAATACATAATGAGCGACTCAGCCAAAGAAAAGATATGCCGCAAGGAGAACTCATCGTATTGCATGAACCTTCGTTTCAGTTGTTAACAACAAATGCAATTGTTATGAACGAAAAAAAGCTTTTTTTTTTATTGTCACAGGGTTAGTAAAATTTTTTCAGTAAAAGAAAAAATATCGCGTTTGAAAAACTCGAATATATTGCATAGATCCCGTTTTTTATTGTTTATAGCGGCCCGCTCCCGGCTTTGTCCGGGGTGTATTTTTTCTAAAATAAACGTAGCCTAAGTTACTCCTTATTACATCAGCTACCTGCCAATAAAAGTCCCGTCAAAATCGGTCTAGCTATTTCAGAGATTAGCCGGAACAAACAGACAGACAGACAAAAATTGTAAAAAATGTTATTTTGGTCTATGTACCGCAATTTACATAAACAAAAAGTAGCCTATGTTACTCCTGACGACCCCCTCTTCATGTCTGCAAAGTTTCATCGAAATCGCTTCAGCCGTTTCTGAGATTACCCCGGACAGACAGACAGACAGACAGACAGACAGACAGACAGACAGACAGACAGACAGACAGACAGACAAAAATTCTAAAAAAAGTTATTTACGTTTTAACAGCATGCGAATGACTCTCTAAGCTTAGTTTGAGGCAGTTTTTCGCAAATCACAGACAGACACTCTGATTTTATTTATATAGAAGACTAGCGATCCGTTCCCGGCTTCGCACGGGTGCAATTTTTTTCTGCAAATTAAAAGTAGAAACCTTCCTCGTTTAACGCTCTTCCCATTAATGAAAACAGTATAAAAATCCGTTCGGTAGTTTTTGAGAATCGCAAACATACAGACAGACAGACGCGGCGGGGGGACTTTGTTTTATAATATTAAAAAACGTAAATTTAATAATGTTGTCTGCGTGAGCGAATTGATTTTTGTTTAATTGTGCGTAACTTTGTCTTTTTCCTGTGTATATTAGTTCAACTGAGATAAGAGAACGCAGTTCGGCGAAATATGGGTATATTCTATCTCAAAACTTCGATGACGAATACTAAAGCTGTCTATCAAGCTGAGTGATGATCGTTAGGCAGAAAAGATAAATGTTTCAACTTATTCGTGTACATAGACTTTTCGAGTTTAATGAGAATGATGCTTATCCATTAAGATAGCCTCACTCTACTTCCTTCGAAATAAATATAACAAATCACCCATCAGGTTTAACAAATTTTTAAATTTCTAAAAATTTTGACGATGTTCTGAAATTTCAAAAAATCTTATTAAATTATCTGAAAAAGTGAAGAAAGTTTTCATAGAATTTTCTAGAAACTTCTGAAATTTTCAAGAAACTTCTAGAATTTTCGAGAAACTTCTAGAATTTTCTATAAACATCTAGAATTTTCTAGAATGTTAGCGAAAAAAAAATCCGTTCCTATTAATAATACATAATGAGCGACTCAGCCAAAGAAAAGATATGCCGCAAGGAGAACTCATCGTATTGCATGAACCTTCGTTTCAGTTGTTAACAACAAATGCAATTGTTATGAACGAAAAAAAGCTTTTTTTTTATTGTCACAGGGTTAGTAAAATTTTTTCAGTAAAAGAAAAAATATCGCGTTTGAAAAACTCGAATATATTGCATAGATCCCGTTTTTTATTGTTTATAGCGGCCCGCTCCCGGCTTTGTCCGGGGTGTATTTTTTCTAAAATAAACGTAGCCTAAGTTACTCCTTATTACATCAGCTACCTGCCAATAAAAGTCCCGTCAAAATCGGTCTAGCTATTTCAGAGATTAGCCGGAACAAACAGACAGACAGACAAAAATTGTAAAAAATGTTATTTTGGTGTATGTACCGCAATTTACATAAACAAAAAGTAGCCTATGTTACTCCTGACGACCCCCTCTTCATGTCTGCAAAGTTTTATCGAAATCGCTTCAGCCGTTTCTGAGATTACCCCGGACAGACAGACAGACAGACAGACAGACAGACAGAGAGACAGACAGACAGACAGACAGACAGACAGACAGACAGACAGACAGACAGACAGACAGACAGACAGACAGACAGACAGACAGACAGACAGACAGACAGACAGACAGACAGACAGACAGACAGACAGACAGACAGACAGACAGACAGACAGACAGACAGACAGACAGACAGACAGACAGACAGACAGACAGACAGACAGACAGACAGACAGACAGACAGACAGACAGACAGACAGACAGACAGACAGACAGACAGACAGACAGACAGACAGACAGACAGACAGACAGACAGACAGACAGACAGACAGACAGACAGACAGACAGACAGACAGACAGACAGACAGACAGACAGACAGACAGACAGACAGACAGACAGACAGACAGACAGACAGACAGACAGACAGACAGACAGACAGACAGACAGACAGACAGACAGACAGACAGACAGACAGACAGACAGACAGACAGACAGACAGACAGACAGACAGACAGACAGACAGACAGACAGACAGACAGACAGACAGACAGACAGACAGACAGACAGACAGACAGACAGACAGACAGACAGACAGACAGACAGACAGACAGACAGACAGACAGACAGACAGACAGACAGACAGACAGACAGACAGACAGACAGACAGACAGACAGACAGACAGACAGACAGACAGACAGACAGACAGACAGACAGACAGACAGACAGACAGACAGACAGACAGACAGACAGACAGACAGACAGACAGACAGACAGACAGACAGACAGACAGACAGACAGACAGACAGACAGACAGACAGACAGACAGACAGACAGACAGACAGACAGACAGACAGACAGACAGACAGACAGACAGACAGACAGACAGACAGACAGACAGACAGACAGACAGACAGACAGACAGACAGACAGACAGACAGACAGACAGACAGACAGACAGACAGACAGACAGACAGACAGACAGACAGACAGACAGACAGACAGACAGACAGACAGACAGACAGACAGACAGACAGACAGACAGACAGACAGACAGACAGACAGACAGACAGACAGACAGACAGACAGACAGACAGACAGACAGACAGACAGACAGACAGACAGACAGACAGACAGACAGACAGACAGACAGACAGACAGACAGACAGACAGACAGACAGACAGACAGACAGACAGACAGACAGACAGACAGACAGACAGACAGACAGACAGACAGACAGACAGACAGACAGACAGACAGACAGACAGACAGACAGACAGACAGACAGACAGACAGACAGACAGACAGACAGACAGACAGACAGACAGACAGACAGACAGACAGACAGACAGACAGACAGACAGACAGACAGACAGACAGACAGACAGACAGACAGACAGACAGACAGACAGACAGACAGACAGACAGACAGACAGACAGACAGACAGACAGACAGACAGACAGACAGACAGACAGACAGACAGACAGACAGACAGACAGACAGACAGACAGACAGACAGACAGACAGACAGACAGACAGACAGACAGACAGACAGACAGACAGACAGACAGACAGACAGACAGACAGACAGACAGACAGACAGACAGACAGACAGACAGACAGACAGACAGACAGACAGACAAAAATTCTAAAAAAAGTTATTTACGTTTTAACAGCATGCGAATGACTCTCTAAGCTTAGTTTGAGGCAGTTTTTCGCAAATCACAGACAGACACTCTGATTTTATTTATATAGATTAATAACAATAAATTAATAACACGAAAATATTGACAATAGTAAAAGTACGTCCCTAAAACGTGCAACAGTCTGGCCAATGTGGCCCCTAATGAATAATTCAAAATGGGCTCCCCATTCAGATCCTGAGTAACGATAAGAACAAATCCTTATTATATGATGCATTTTTTACGATCTTCTACACATGATTTAAATGTTGAATTACTTTTACCACTACAATTTTCTTCTGAGTCACTACTGACTTCTAAATAACATTATTCATAAGACCCTGAAAAATAAAACAATAAAAAATTGTAATAAATGCTAACTAACCAAAGTGTGCCTGGTGTTTCTTTGGAGTTTCCTTTTTAAACATATTTGTACACAATCTTAGTGTATTAAGCGGAGTACACATTATGTAGTAAGTTATAGAAAAATCAAGCGAGAAACTACCTGATACTAAAGTAAATAAAAAAACTTGTTCTAATTTTTTTCATAATTGCTTGTTTTTAGTTATTAATTTTGTTATGTTTGATAAAAATCATAAAATGCATAATGATTACATTCAAGTTGTAGAAATGCGTATGTCTTCTACGTAGACTGAAGAAAACGTTATCGGGCTCGTCGTATTCGGATGTTGTGAAATGAGTAAACGTTCTTCTTACAGCGATTTATTGGACTTAGTTTACAATAACAGAATTTTAAGATAATTTTGAAAGGGAGTTGATGATTTCACGAAGTAATAGTTCTTGTGTGTTAATGTTAAGCGTCGGAGCCAATCGGAGCGAAGCGTCGCGATGCCGCGTGCATCGTGATTGGCTCGTCCTCATGTCATTTGTGACGTAGTTAAAATGGTGTCTTAACACAAGTGAATGTGACCTGGCAATTAAAAACTTGTAAATGCATCGATTGTAACAGCTGACTGAAATATTTTGGGATATTTCCGTCAGCTATGATTAAGTGTTGGGCATAACTACACCATGGGTGGCCAACACGCGGCCCGCGGGCTACATGCGGCCCTCCGAATGTTAACTTGTGGCCCGCAGAGCTAGGTCACATGAACAAAACATTTTTATATTGTACAACATACCGTGAATTTCTTCTAGATTCTAGCTAAAACTTGTGTTTAAAATCACCTTTATGAAAAATTTGGCCCAGCTGCCAAAAAGGTTGGCCACCTATGATCTACACCTTTTGTTGTGGAATAGCAAAAATGAATGAGCCCATGCACACTTCACAACGCATGTGGGCCTTAATTCCACGCTCGTTTTCATAGGAAGAATAGCCCATTTATTTATTTTAAATTGGAATTGAAATCTTTATTTTTCTGTGCTTTATTTTTCTTGATCTTGTTATCGACAACAAACACGTTGCTTGATGGTAGGTGGATACCGCCGCCTTTAACGCCAGCAACGCTGCGGGCGCTGCAAGTGCGCTGCGGACCTTAATAGGATTAAGGATAATGTATAAAAAAGGAATAGGAAAATGGGCTATTGTATTCTTCATTCATTAATCGAAACACAACAGCACACATGCTGTTATTTCAGGGTGTTTTTAATAAGGGAGTGTTGACTGCCGCCAGACGCGTTTTCCAAATGAATGTCAAACGCAGTGTGTCCTGCCTTAAGAGGAACGCTGATATTTCATTTTAGGTATTATTTACACTCATGAACACTCCGCCTAAGAGTAGTGAATCGCTCGAGTTATACATTATTCATCTACGGCAGCTGAGATCCACAACACCTGTCGCTCGTCTACAACAAGTAGTACACAGTATTGTGGTAGTTATTGTCTGGCATCCACTTCTGTTAGAATCAAAGTGAGATGTATGAACGTCACTTAAAGTAGAGCAACTTGCTGCCATTGTATGGTGAATTGACTATCATGAGATAAAAGAAATTTGTGTCAGTTGCCTGTAATGTTGTGTTGCTTGAAGACAAGTTGCATGTCGTTTAGAAAACTTTTTTTCAGTAATTTCAGTTATGTGTTCTTTATATTTCTTTTTGATAGAGGAATGTGTTCTGGGATCTCTTCTTACTCGCTCACCGAAACACAAAGACGCATGTTTTTATTTTATGGTGGTTTTCTGTCAGGATAGTTACTACCTCCAGACAGGCAACCCAGTTTAAGACTGCGGAAAGTACTATACCTTGCCACTACTAAAGCGATGGAAATGTTTGTACGTAATGTAAAAAAATAACCCTATATCAGTATTGGCATTTCTTTCTTAATTTGATGTTAGTGAATTACATACATCACATGACACATTAAGGCGCGATTTCATCATAGTCTGTTAGTATTTGACATCGCTGTTAAGTCATTTATCAGACGTTTACAGTATGTGAAGTGACAGCGTTAAATGACTTAACATCGATGTTAAATACTAACAGACTATGGTGAAATTGCGCCTAAACATTACAACATTAATTTGTCAATTACAAACATACAAAAATAAAATCTTTCCTTATATTATTAGTTTAAATATAATCGTTTCTGTTATAAATATATAGCGATATTTTCTTTCTTTTACCTAATTTAAGATGTGTTTTCAAGAAAGTTCATACCAATAGACTGAAGATATAAGGTCAGAATGAAAAAAATAATATTAATTTGTTAAAGTGGCAATTTTCATAATTCCATACAGAATTTGGATCGTTTTGTCAAGAAAAATAATAATAGAAATCTGAATACGCTTCGAAACAATTAATAATAATGATCGCTTCCCCTTTCTGAATTAATCATGCCCAACTTTTAAGCCGATAAATATACATAGTCTTCTCTTTCAAACGACGTTAGTCTGAGAGGGATAAAAACAGAATTTAAGGGGGGGAACTGATCGATGTACAGGCATCATTAGTTTGCCTAAGTAGATATTTACTAGTACGATTTGTTCCATTAATCCTGTATAATGGGAGCTTTGGAACATTAACCGAGTGTTTCCGTGAACTTTTTCATTACATAAAGTCTAAAAGGTAAAGTTTGCGTTACAATTTCCTATTATATGGTACCTACATGTTTTTGTGTTGATTACAAAGCATTTTAATAATTTTTCAATAGATGTCATATTAATTATTATTTTTTAAATTTCATACAAACTCATACTATGAAATAGAATTTAAGTGTATGTTTGTATTTGGAAATACACATTATAAGAGTTAAAAATTTTGGGAAATTATATTTCTACATTCAGAGAATTCAACATTATTAGATTATACATTTGAAGGTATTCAACATTATGGGAATCCAACATTTTAAGATTTCGACATTGTGGACCTGAACGACAAATACTTTTTACTTAAATTTATATCAGATACGGTAATTTCAAACAAAATTCATTTTTTAAAATTGTTGTTTGTTTGTCTGTCTGTTTGTTCCGGCTAATGACCGAAATGGCTGGATTGATTTTGACTGGATTTTCATTGATAGATAGCTGATGTCATAAGGAGAATACACTTAAGCTACTTTGATTTTAGAAAAGTAAAAATATTATAATTATATGTATAGGTAGTGTCCATTACCATACACGCCTTAGCGAGTTTATTATAACTGCGAAAATAAGTTTTTTTGGTTTGTTTTCGTTTGTTACGATTTCACGCCTTAATTACTCAGCTGCTCATCATGAAATTTTGCTGCATACATGTTGTTAGGAATTATACAAAAGAGGATATAGGTTACCTTTCATCCAGAAAAAAATACTTTTCCCTAACAATTTGCATCAATACACAGACGAATCTTCACTTTATTTACAACTAGCGATCTCTAACAAAAAGTATTATAATGTATTATTTCCTAGGGCTATCTAAGCATTTATGTTTATGTATTTAAGCATTTTTTTTTAATTTTATACTCGTTCTAGTAGAATTGTACTATGATGTAAATGAATGGCGATAAAAAAACGATTTCATTTTGAACTAATGAATAGATGGTTGAAATTTGCTTTTGACATTAGATAACGTAATGAAATAAGTTTTTTTTTTTACTAGTTACTAGCATTTAATGGAGATCGAAGTTTTATAAATATTCTGTAGGTATATTTTCATTCAGTGTCCAAAATCGAAAACAGCGCTACAAGCGTGTCGTTAATCAATTATTTTCGACGTGAATTTAATAAAAGTGCCGTCGATACCGTTAATAATATTAGGTATTATTACGCTTGGAGCACGCTGAGCGTTAATTCAAAATATTAACTTCAGATAAAACTAAATTTTCGAATTACATTTTGTACTAATTTTCTACCAATATTCAAATATGCACATAGACACTACACACATTAACTTAAATAATTTTAAACACTATGTGAGTTTCATTAAAAATCGTCAATAGATGGCGCTTAATAATGCTTTTTCGTACCAAGCAAAGTTATACTTTGGCAAGTAACGATTGAATAACAATGTCTATTTGCCGCGTTAAAGATTACAACAGCATATTGTCCGCACGTATGAAATTAAGAGCTCTACATTTGAGCGACTTGTTGCTAATTCATCATAATGAGAAAGTCAGTCAACAAGTAATTCGAGAAAGTGTTGGCTGTAATGTTTGCCTCACGCTCCGATTCGTGTGTCGTGGCTGTCAAATATGATATTTCACAAGCCGTGTGTGTATGCATTTCATGTTTCGGGATACGTATAGTTGGTACATATAATTTATTATTTGGCAGCAATTATCGTGCAACTGTTCCTCGATTCCAGGCCGTTCGTTAAAACATAGTCCCCGACGTGTATTTCGATGGCAAAATCGTTAGTTTTGTAAGATTTTTTTTTTCTGTAAAATAGGGCAGTTAATTAATATTGAACAAATGGCTGACGGACCGGAAGGCTGATAAATCTATGTACTGTATTTAAATTTGTCTATAAGCACAACGTTTATATTATAATTGTTTTAATTTTCAATAGGACCACAGGAATAATTAAGATAAGGTACCATTCGTCCGTACCCCTTTTTCTCAAAATATATGAGTAATATTTTATTCAACCCTTATTACTCATATTTCTGCTGTTTTTTTTAATGTTTATATGTGATTCTTTGTTCTTACTTTTTCGGGATGAAATGTACCCTATGTACTTTTCTGTATCCCTGATAACGTGATCGTTTAAGTAGTTAAGGTAACAAACAAACAAAATAACTTTCGCATTTACTCATAATATTATAATAGTTAGAATTGTACTACCTACAATCAGAAACATAAAAAAGACAATAATTTTGTCTAGATGTAAAAGTCTATTCGTAATTAAATAAGAAGTCATTTCATTTCTAGTTTATAATAGAAACAAATAACGCCTCAAAGAAATTAACTCCTCCAGGCTCGAGTCAATTGATAAACGCGAGATCACGGCACATGAGATTTGTTTAACACGGGGCGCGGAGGGGATGCGAAACAAAGAAAAGCCCTGTAGGGCGGGCGGGGGCACGCTAGGCGGGCGGCAGTATCGCCCGAGCTTTCGGCGCCGAAAGGCGGCTTTCCTAACTCGGTGTCACGTGAGCGTTATCAATTTCGCGTCTGTGTGACAGTGATCAGTTCTTATCATATACGTATTTTAAGAATCACAGTAAGTAAGGAGAGGGTCGAGTTATTTAGTGAGGTAATTATGCGATATTTCAAGTCCGCAAAGCGAAACCGGTAGTACGGCTTACATACGAGAGGCTGTGTGTAATGTTACCATGGCCAGTCTGTCACAAACGCTCAATGGTAAGTCATTGTTTTTGATTCCTAAATAAACATTGTTATAAGTTGTACCTTTGCCTGTGTTTCGTAGGATGTGAAGAAGCCGGTTTAACATTTAAAATAACACCGCGTTGTACCCAAAGTGAACTAACTGACTGATAACCTTTTGCACCCAATATGTTTATACAATTAAGAATTGTTCTCTGTTCTTTTTCTAGCGCTTGGATTCAATAAAAGACCAAACTAAGTAATGATACTCAGGTCCTACCTATGTTACTTTTATATTCTTATTCTTTCATATTTTAATCTTAATGAGTTTTCGTACTAGAAATTACATAAATTTGTAAGTAATCAACGAACATAAAGTTAATTTTGTTTATGTTCAAATTGTTATTTATATTTTTTTATTTATTTTACAACTTGAGTTACTCGGAAAATTGTGTATCATATTATGAAACGAAGTAAAAATACATTAAAAACTGGAGATATTTTACATAATCTTATGTAAACAGCGACAGTGAAATATTTGGAATGCCTGCATACATTTGAATAAGGATCACCTTAATGCCCTTGCAATAAGGCGGCCTTATCGCACCGGCGGACTTAAGTCGTATATCATTCAGACTTAGCTTAAACTACTGCGGTTTCAGACACATTCTTGTTTTGATTTCCAATTTTGTCTTTGGGATATAGAACGGTTGAGAAATAGTTTATGTACGAATAGTAAAAATATGTAACTAACTAACTCTATATACGTCTCACAGCATCACAGAGGCGTTATTACAGAGGCTGTAAAACTATTTTTATAAAACACTACCTTTGCCCGCGACTTCGTCCGCGCCCCTTATTTGTTAGCTGTAGAAACATTTATTCAATCTTTATTGCTCATTTATTTTTGTCAGGCGTTGAATTTTTTATTTTTATTCTTAGATGATTACAGTACTTTTTTCTAGATGAATAATACCCTATATTCTTTTCTGTAACCCTGAAAACATGTAAACAAAATTTTATTTTGATCCGTTGAGTAGTTGAGGCGTAAAGGCGTAACAAACAAACTCATTTTCTCGTTCATAATATTAAGTCAGGATATCATTAGGATAATATTAGTTAAGATAGTATGGTTATATATTCAAACCTAGTGAAAAACATGATGAATATATTCAACAATCCAGCCAATCCATTTTTATTTCGGCAGCTAGGTTGACGGTCCATTTGACGATGGTAGCTACCGTCGCCTATTAACACAAGCAACGCCATAGTTGCTGCAAGTGTACTGCCTTTACTCACTAAAGGATAGAGAGGGGATACGGAAATGGGCTCTAGCACCCCTTACTAACTCAGCGAAACACAGGCAGTGTTTCGTTGTGTGTTATTTCACGGTGGATCTACTGTAAGGGGCTGCTTAGTTTATAGGTGCGGTACGTAATGTGCCCTGCCACTACTAAGTCTCTGTGAAAAGTTAGTTAATTATAATAAATAACTATGTAACAACTATACGAATCAATGTCAAAACTGAAGGAACCCTTAAGATTTTAGGCTTATTTATTTATTTATTTAACAATTAAGTGAACAAATAACTATAATATTACATGCTATATAAAAGTAAATATATTAGCCAAAACAGTGTTGTGAAAAAATTAAGAAAATTAATTTTTAAGTTGTCATTTTTTTGAAATGTCCACTTTATTAACAGAATATATATAATCAGGTTTGTTTCGTATATACAGATTAATTTGCAGGTCTGTTTTAATTGTTTTCTCAGTTGAGTATTGGATTTTTATCATTATTTTTATTTACGTCGCCACAGTGACATGTAATGTTATAACATTACGATGATTATTAATTTATGTTAAAAAGAAATAGGTAGTTACTTACTTGAAGTGTTTATTTCATGTAAAAATATATTTTATTGGTATAGTATATATAATATACTACATCGAAACACAACAAAAATACAGGCAGTATCAAGTCAAAAAATTCACAATGGCAGAATATAAAAAAGAAGATTGAAATAATAAAAAAAGGGAGAACTCGTTTAATATGAAAACGTAACGTCGCGTGTAATTCGATAATTACCGCCTTTCCATAAATAAATTTACCGATAAAATCGTTTCGAGAAATTACACATAATTATGTCACGTTTAATTATGTTAATTTGTTTCGCAGTCATTTTATAAATTAACGTTTATTATAATCCAATGTGACGCTGTGACTTTTTATGTCATCTGTAATAAACAGTGGACGAAACAAGTGTAAATAAGTTACAAAAAAGTAAAGTTAATTTAATAAGATACGTAACATTTCTAAATTTTCGCTTAGTAGGGGAGCGGGGGGGCTAGTTGTAACAATTTGTCGCTTCTTGGCTATCAAAGCTTACTTGTTTGGTATTTATGAAATCTAGCAGTACTATTCCAATTAACAACTATTTAACTATCAATTCCAAATAAACTTTTGATCAAACCTGTAACGATTTTTTGTAGAAACGGCTTTGAAAAAAAACTGACGAGTGTTATAACTTACCCCGTGTTTGGGGCTAGTTGTAACAGGCTTGGGGCAAATTGTAACATAAGGAATTGAAAACCAATTTTATATTTTATAAAGATTTATTTGGCATATTTTTTTTTTTTTTTTTCCCTTTATTTGCAATCTGTTCCATGAAACATTCAGCAAATGTTTGGGCAAAGTGAGCTGGTCATGGGGGGCATAAGTCCATTAACCTATGCCCAAATTCTGTTTCACTACCCTATAGGTCTCCAGGGGTTTTTCTCTTGAGACGAGTGAATTTGGTGTCACTCTGCATTAGTTGCATCGCCAACAAGTTCGGGTGGTTCCTTATTCTCCTCTTGTAACTATACATAATGTGTTTAATTTCTTCATGTACAGTCCTGATTTGAAGATCATGATGCAATTGGCGATTTGTCACATACCATGGGGCATCAGCAATAATTCTCAAGATTTTCGATTGGAATCTCTGCAAAATTTCTATATTAGAATTTGAGGCAGTCCCCCACAACTGGGTTCCATACGTCCAAATTGGTTTGAGGATGCATTTATATAACAGCAGCTTATTTTCCAGCGACAGTTGAGATTTTCTGTTTAGTAGCCAGTACATTTTTCTCATTTGGATACCCAACGCCTTGCGTTTCGTAAATATATGCTTCTGCCATGTCAGTCGACGGTCCAAATAGAGCCCAAGGTATTTAGCTTCATTAGCTTGTGGTATCTGCACTCCATTCAGAGACACTGGTGGACAAGTAGAATGTCTGGTGGCAAAGGTTACCTGCACAGATTTAGTCTCATTTGCTTTTATACGCCACTGAGCTAACCATTCCGTGATATCATCAAGATTGGCATATTTAGCATAAGAAACTTTACAAACGCTAAAACAGGTTTAGACTTTTAAGTTAAATTTTTAATCTCACAGAAAATATTCTAAAATAAATAAATAACATGCTCTTTCTTTATTTAAACTATTAAGGCATTTTAGGCTTACAGCCATTTATAATCTTAACTACTTCAGTAATCAGACTTTTGATTCATTTAGCAATAGGCACGTTATAACCTTGCCTAGGTTATAACAAACTTAGACTTTTAAGTTTTATTCTTAATCTAATATAAGAACCAAATATTAACAAAAACATGGTCTTTCTTAAACTATAGAGGAACTCTAGTCTTATAATCAGTCTTCATCGGAATCACAATTGAGACACACGAATGAGATCTTATTTCCTGTTGCACATTTTACATGTGCCCACATCTTGCACATGATGCATTGTATCCACTTCTCGTTTGAATTTTCATAAGTTTCCCCACAAGCTAAACAAAACCATTCCCTCGGGTTATGATTCCGAATCAGAATTTAAAACTTTCTTTTTTACTTTATCTATCCCTTGTCTTTTAACTATCTTTATCTTATCTTTTTCCTCTCGATCTTTTCTCATCGTTCTTTTGCCCTTTCCTTTGCCTTTCTTATTATTATTATTCTTCTTAATAATAATAATGCCTTTCTTAGTCTCTCGTGTTTTCTTTGTCTTATTTATTTAACTTTTCTTTTCTTCATGTTCTTTTTGTAACTCGTTCTTCTCTGGCGTGGACACAGCATTCTTCTTCAGTTTTTCTTATGTAGTGTCTCATTCTGAAATAGGTAAAATCAATCAAGTTCAACAGGAAAGTATTGAAAACATGAAAAGAAGGAATTTAAATACGTCCCGCATAATTTCATAGAACTTATAAATAAATAAGGGGCAGGTTGTAACTTGTTACAACTTGCCCCGTAAAAGTGTTACAACATACCCCACTGTGAGGTTTTTTGAAATAACGTCTATTAAATAAAAAGTCACTTACTTGGTGTGAAATTGAATTTAATATAAGCAAACTAAACAAATGCTAAATGTATCTGTATAAATCAACAACTGCTAAACAATTTGAAATCTACGATAATCAATTTTGTATAAACAAAAAAAAGTCCATTACCTGGCTTTATCGGAGCGCCTGCACAACACCGCGTCGTCCGGCGGGGTACTGATCACGCTTATATGATAGAATGGGTATTACGTAGTAAGTTAGATTGAAAATCAAACGAATATTCTTCTATTATGTCGGTAAAAAATGCTTGTTACTACTTACCCCTGTTACAACTAGCCCCCCGTTCCCCTACTAGGTATTACGAGTAATTTTGTAATTTTGTTTTAAAAATAAAATTTAAACGTTAAGTCAAATATGTATAGTAATGTCTTCAAATATTTTTTTACTGATAAATTTTTAGATACATAAATAAATAACAATTATTCTAAGGGCCAGTTTTATAACGATCCGTTAGTTAAATTTTATATCAAATAGACGAAAAAAAGATCTAATAGTATAATATAGTGTATTATAAACAACTGTTCGTTAGTCAACAGTATAATTTGACAGCTAGCGTTTACTGCCTCTTTACTGACTATGATAAGGTCGGTTTATCTTACGTATCGTTTATTTTGTTATTTATGTAAATAAATGTGTTTGTGACGCGACACTTGACAGTTCTTGACAGACTACAACGAAACCATCGACAATATTCATAAACTTCGGCGTATTTTTACGGGCAGCTACCGAATGTTTAATTTCTTTTATAGAACCACCGTCAGTAAACGTTATTGACAGACCGTTAACCGTTCGGTTACTAGCACTGTAACGAACGGGAAAAAGGTATGTCGTTTATAAAACTGGCCCTTAGAAGTCTAAATTTTAATCAATTTGAATTTATTTTAATTCAATTTTTGTCCAAGTAATGTTCTTTGGTTTTATTGCTTTCTTTGTTATAGTTAATTCTTATTCTAAACTGGGGATTGCTAATGGACATATCTTAATTTTTGTGTAAATTAAAATACCCGTGACTGTAGGTAAATCTCAAAATATATAAAAATTGATGTGTATGTTATGTTCCCTGTGGACTCAAAATCGCCTTAGACCGATTTGATGAAATTTTTACGCAATTATTAGCTAATGGCAAATTAGCCCAGGGGGTGATCCTGTGAAGTTTACATTAGTAGAGAAAAAGAGGCGCGAATGAAGTCGCGGACAAAAGCTAGTACCTATTCTATATTTATAATTCGATTCAATATGAAAACTCATTCTATACCTATTCTATACGCATGCTTTTTTTTTTTTTTTAATCTTTATTTAAGGCTTTTCCCTTAGGGACATGTCGCCCTAAGGGACTGCTATGATAACTTTTAAATGTAATCTGTACGAGCTGATCTAAGATATACAATTTATTTTTTATTACTCTCATATAATCTGTACACTATTACGTTGGTTATACTTAATGCAATTGAATAAATTAATAAATAATATTAAGTCTCTCCAATAAATCGTTATTGAATTAGCGTTTGCAGAATGTTACATCATTTCTCCCACAACTATAATGTCACATTATCTGAATGCCACATTTGCACTATGCCACGTTAGCACAATATCACACATTCTTAATGTATAATAAACTTGCTGCATAATATTGAGGAACAAGTAAATATACTTCAATGTTAAGAGCATTTTTGAATTAGAATCACGCTGGAGTCAAAATTTATGATTTCAGTAGTTTCAGATGTTTTAGTTTGCAGATAAGATGTTAACGTCATATTATTTGTAGTTGTATAATCTAGTAAATAGCTGAAAAATATTTTAAAATGAATTTTCATTAGAACATTTTTAAACAGCCCTTTTTTTTAAACTAGCGGTCGACGGCCTACGCAGATAAATATACAAGTTATTAAAAAAATTATAACAGAATCTTAATGACTTCATATACTAGGTCCAAGAAAAATAAGAAATATCTCAAATTTGATCCTAAAATAACACGTTTAATATCACAAAAAATTACTAAAAGTGACACTTTTGATTATACTTTTCTTGAATGAAAATTTACAGAAATCGTATGTTTTTTTGGACTATTATCTAATAAATGATATGAATTTTTGGAAAATCAATATTTTTATAATTTGTCGCATATAATTTTACTAATATTTCGCTTGTGCGTCGACCGTCGACCGCCAGTTTAAAAAAAGGGTTGCTTAAAAACTGTTGTAATGAGAAAAGTATCCCAATATTTTAAAATATTTTTCGACAGTTATCTAGATTATAAAACTACGAATAATATGACGTTAATATCTTATCTGCAAACTAAACACATCATGGCATTATGATCCGCCAGGAATCATAAATTTCTGATTCTGACTCTGTAACGCTCTTAAGTTGTCCTATAAGTATTCAAAGTGAATCTATTTTTGTAAGTAATATCGCCCGTTCAACTGCATTTTAATCTATTTTTTTAAACCGAATCACAATACCTTATCAGTATACTATTTTTTTTTACTAATGTTAAATAAATGGAGCCACATAAAAACTTGTTTTACAGAAGTTTTTTAAAGTATGTACTAAATGTTCCTATAATATGTTATTTTATATATTTTATTGGACAAGACAGGAGAGCCGAAGGCCACTGGGGCCAGAAGGAGAGCACGGAAATGCCAGGGCTCATTCGCCTAGTTATGTCATGTAAGCGACATAAGATCCTCTTGTGTTTTATTATTTATCATACCAAGATCGACAGCGCACTTGCAAATCATATGACGTTTCTTGTTTTATAGGTTATAGGCGACGGTAGCCACCTACCATCAAGTAGTTCGTCAGTCAATCTGTCTGACGACCTTAACATTAAAAAAAAACACTCATCAACGAAGAGACATTACGGGAAAAAGAGAATATTCATATAGTCTGCACTGTCTGTTTCTTTGTATGATATGGTTTTAAAGGGGTGGCCCCATATGCTCGTTTTAAACTCATAATCCATTTGAAATATTTTATATTCTCTTTTAATACAACGCATGACTACATTCATTAGGGCGTAGCGTCGCGGACTGCGGTTTTTTGTCCCACGCCACCATTAATTGTTCTTTAATGAGACCTTTTCCCAATGGGAGTAGCGGTTGCACGGTACGCTTGCTTGTGTTGTGTTGTGTCGTGATATAATTTACCAGCGAAACAATCTGGGTACAGATTGACCGGGCGTTTTAAGGAATATTAAAATTGCAAAGCTTAAGTGATTGTGAGTGAAAAATTTTACCTACCTACTTGTTGAACTCTTGTAACTCTTGAAAAAAATTAAAAACACTTTTCTCCTGCTACACGGACACAGATTAAAAAAATATATAGGAAAGTTAGAGCGGCTTAATATAATATTAGGGGTTAAAGTATGAAATTGCCTATTTTGTACTGAAAAATAAAAATTCGTTTTTTTTTTAATTTAACTTATTTATTTAATCAAAATAATTACCATTATTATCTATACATTGCTGCCATCTAATAGGAAGCTCATTTATGCCTTTGCGATAGAACTCTGGTGATCTAGATTCGACAAACTGTGTGAAAGCATTTTGCACTGCCTCCTGAGAAGAAAACTTTTTATCACGCAGAAAATTATCCAAATCACGAAAAAAATGGTAGTCCGTTGGAGCAAGGTCTGGCGAATACGGAGGGTGACGAATGGTTTCTAATTGCAGTTCCTGTAGAGTCTGCAGATCAGTCAAATCATGAGGCACCCATTTTTCATATTTTTTTTATTTTATTGATTTGACGCAAATGAGTCAATATTGTTGGTAAGGTAACGTTAAACCATGCCGCTAATTCCTGGGTAGTTTGGCTCGGATCGGCTTCCACCATCTCTTTCAAATCATTGTTATTCACCTGTGTGGGCGGTCTTCCACGTGGTTCGTTCTTCAAATCGAAGTTTCCATCACGAAAGCGTTTAAACCAAAATCGCACAGTGCGTTCATTAGCAGTCCCCTCTCCAAACGCAACATTAATATTGCGAGCTGTTTCTGCCGCGTTAGTTCCGCGTCGGAACTCGTATTCAAAAATCACACGAATTTTCGAAGTATCCATCTTTATTGTCTAAGCTGAATAAAAAAAACAACTGAAAGTTGATAATCGAATGTTGCACATTTTTTAAAAGAAGAACTACATAGGTACCGTATGAAAAAAGTTTCACTCAAAAATCTCAAACCATGAAGGTTCTATGTCAATTCGAAGTACCTATTACAATAAAACGGCAATTTCATACTTTAACCCCTATTATTATATATAATGTAACTCCTTTCGGTCCATTAGGTCCTATGTATCAGAATGACCGGACTTTGTTATTTAACTGTATTTATAGGGATGTCTATGTTAAGGTCGACAGACAGGCTGAAGGTCCACCTGATGGTAGGTTGCTACCGTCGCCAATAACACAAGCTGCAAGTGCACGCCGACCATAGAAGGATTAAAGATAAGGGATAAGGAAGGGATGGGGTAAAGGGCTCTGGCATTCCTTACTCACTTACCGAAACTGAACAGTTAATTTATGGTAGTCTTCTGTAAGAGGGTGGTTACTGCCGCCAGACGGGCTGCCCAAATGACTGCAAAACGCAGTGAGCAAAACGCAATTTGTACTGTTACGCCTACCTCAAGCGACTTGCACTATTTTATCTGTTTATCATTCGATTCATTCGCATATTTTTTAAATAATTGAACATTTCTATGTTTTGCTTCATTAATTCTATGTAACTAGACAAACACGCCACGCTTTTATTGTTAATTTTTGATATGCAACCATAACTTTTTTTTCCTTAAGGGCAGGTGTACATCAAAATATTCCTATATTACATTTGGAAATTTATTACAATGTCTAATTTATCCAGGAACGTCAGAAAGTGTAATCCTTTGATGGGCTGTAATCGTACCCTCGTCAAACAGTTACAATTTGAAGGCCTATACGCGCCTACATTGTGGAAGCTAGTGAAGTTGTAATGATTATGTTGGTTACTGTCCATGTTCAGTAATGAAATAACGAATACTACTATTAAAAATGAAAACTATTATTTAAAAAAAAATAAATCTAATTATCCAAAAATGGGCATGTCCTATTACAGCCGTTTACGTACTAATTTTTCATACAAATATAAAAATACCAAGAAAAAAAAATATTTCTCGTCGACTCGTCGGAAGTTCATTGGCCTTGTTTTTCAGTACACGCACAGTAATTAAAAATAGCGCGAATGACATCGGGCACCAGTTATCAAAGGTTTTATTGCGTGGCTCGGCGGACATGTCGTAAATTTCGACAAATTATAAATGGTCACATAATAGTGTAATATTTTATTTTATTTTCTTGTTTATGTCAATTTCTGGAGCTAGGGAGAAATATGTCTGAATGTTTAGTCAAAATATCTTTAAATAAATAATTATACACATTTAAATAAATATCCCACATATACAACATTGACTGGCGACAATAAGAGCACATGCGCTGTTGTGATTCGATGCGCGTTTAAAATCATTTAAACGTATTTTATATACCCATACTCTTTATACTTAAGTCTTCATCTTGGCTTTACTTGTATCCCTATGTAGCAATATCCAGATAAATGGGGTCGATTGGGCCATATCAATTGGGATCAGACAACGTACCTGCTACCCTTAAAATAAAAACTGATGGTAAACTGCTGAAACAAGCCAAAAGCTGTCGTGCCCTTATTGGATCTAATGAAAAACATGTTCATGCTACTCGCACTTGACATGTCTTAAAATATGCCCGCATGAAAGATAGAGCGTCAATTGTCGGTAAAATAAACAAGTAGATACAAGAGAACGTCTCAATCAATTTGTCGAGACGAATGTCTCCTAATTCGTACATGACTTTATGGCAAAGAAAGCGCGTGTGCATGTGGGGTGGTAATTAGGCTAATTAATCTATACTAACCTTACAAACGGAACAAAACATGTCTGCTTGTATGTTTAGTCTTCACGTGAAAACAACAAAATTTATTTTTTACTAAAATTGTGCATGAAGATATCTGCTCTCTAGGATAACTTTGGACAAGGTGAAGTTGCAAGAAAAAAATATATCATAAAATAAATTAGTCAAATGTTTATTTTTCAATGTGTAGGTACGTACCTACATAATATTATACAATTCTATATTGTTTTGTTTACGATATCAATTATAAAAAAGTTACCTCAAATTTTCGATGTGTGATTCATTATTTATTTGTGAAATTTTTCACAATTACCAGCAAACGAATAGTATTTACTGTAAAAATAAAGGGACTTCCGGCCTTTATTATTTTAAATAAAGGCCTTTATTAGTATGTGTATTTTTTTCGGTTCACTATTTTAAAATTTCGCTGTTTGTTAAATAAAGAACGGGTGATTGGAAAAAGGTTAAAAGTTGAATTTAAGACTGAATTTAAGTTACAAAACATATTATCTGATTACATGAAGGTATCGTTTGAATACCTTCTACGTAACTACATACACAGACGTAGATATATAAATATCTTAGATAATGAAGAGAGAAGCTTCCTGACAGTCTTAATCAAAAGGAAGTTCTAGCCACTGTTCATCCAAAGATTTGGAAAAATTGTTTTTTCTTTACCTAAGTGTTCCTGGCTATAAAAAAATCAGCCACATTAAAGTATTGTTTTGTATGAAAAATGAAAGTTTAATCGAAAATGGCACTTGAAAAATGAAAATGAACGAAACAGGTTACCTAACGTAGTAATACGCAAACTTGTAAGTGTCTGAAGAGGTTTCTTAAATCTATTTCCTCTTTTCACAACCTCTTGTGATAAAATACTCTATTTGTACAAACAATAGCTATATCTATTGAAATCCAGGAACTTAATCCTAAATCCGGAACATCAAAGAATCGATCTAAACAACGTGAAGGAAATACGCAATTCTCGGTTATAATTGAATTCGTACGCTTTTCAACATCGGTTTCACTTAAATTTACCGATTAATTTAGAATTATAAATGGTGGCTTCTAAATTGCTTAGAATTTAGTCTAAATACATACTTGCCTACTTATTGATACTCGTAATATTATTTACTAGTATTCTGATCTCTTTTATATTTGTTGGAGGTACAACACTTGTGAATTTATTACTACTTTAAATGACTTCATTTAGTTTGCACAAAGGGTAATTTTGTACCCTCCGTAGCAAAATGTACAAGAAGCAAAATGTTCAACTACACTCAAAATGTACAAAGCGTAGAACGTGCAAAACGCAAAATGTGCACCACACTCAAAATGTGTAGTGCACATTTTACGCAACCCATGTTTGCACCTATTTTGTCCGGGTTATTATCTATCTTAAATACCAATCTTTCCATACATTTTTGCTATTTGTTCATTTTGCTATTGCACATTTTGCGTTTTGTACATTTTGAATGTGGTGCACATTTCGCTTCTTGTACATTTTGCTACGGAGCGATTTTGTAATACATATCTGTAAAGACTTTTATGTTGAAGTCTTTATTTTATTTAAAAGTACTCGTTCATTCTTATTTCTTACTAGCTGGTGCCCACGACTTCGTCCGCGTTGAAAAATATTAAATAGCCTATCCTGTGTCCCGTACGTCCAAATGTTTATCTACCAAGTTTTATGAAAGTCAGTTAATTCGTTTCAGAGTTATGGCACAGATGGTTATGGAGGAACATACATACATACAGACATACTTACAGAAAAATATTCTAAAAATCTTCAATTTAGTTTCAGTATCATGTATAGAGCCTATAAACACGATATCTATGAAAACAAAGTAACTTACCTACTCCATGACCGACCCTTACAGATTTATTATTAGTATTGATATATAACATTTACCTTTGTACCTGAGTCATGGATGTTTGTATTTATAATATGTATGTATTTACAAAAAAAAAAAAAGTAATCTATGTATTATATCAACTGTCTGGTATCCATAATACAAGCATTAAGTTGCTTAGTGTGGAACTAGATGGTGCTGTGTGGAATGTGTAAAGATATTTATTTATATTTATTATTTATATTTATTTAGGCCGCGGAACATGCCATTTACATTCGATAATTCGATCATTTTTTTCTTTTTAAATTTGCATATTTTTTATTAGATTTGATACTAAATTTCATTCCGCTTTCAACTACCTTTAGTAAAATAGTCTGTTACTTCATCAAAATATGATAATGTAGATGAATTGAATGTTCAGACAGGCGTAAATCTTCTTTCTTCTTCTTAACCTCAAAACCGTCAAATAATTGATCTTTGTTTTTTTTTTTAATGAACAGTGCTTGTCTTGAGTCAATTAAGTCGCAAACTTGCACATTCAGTGATGTTCTGACATTGATTTCAGTTAATTAGAAGAGTATACAGAGCCCACACATACCGTAAAACTTGTGGCACGTATGTAAGATGCCGGCGTTAATGAAAGCCTTAAAGGTTTTTGCGTTATCAATTTACGACTTCAACAACATACATTACAGAAGTCTTAAGTCTTATTTAGGTAGTTTAATGTGTATTAGGTTGTTCCATAAACAAACGTATATGTTTTTTTTTTAAATTCTTTTTAAGATATTTAAATTAAAATTCTTTTTAAAATACATGTTCGAGTGATGTTTGGAAATTTTAAATAACATTCCTGGGGTCATTTAAACATTAACTTGTAATTATTGTCCAGTATTCCTACATTTCTACCAATTGATGAGTAGGTATATGTATGTACATAGACCAAAACCCATTAAATGAAGGTACAATTTAAATATTACTCCTCAATTAAAAAAAATTAAGCTCTCAGTCATATTGCAAACATTTCCTTTGCGATTTTTTATTTCAAATATCAGTCGATATCCCATAAAGTTTGCCAACATGGAGTTCTTTATTTGTGCGCTACACCAGTTTTCAACTTTTTTAATTTGGCTTCCCCATCTGACTCGCATAGTCCAGTCTGTTAGGAAGGGGATTAAAAAGTATTTTTACATGGGATAAAATATATTTATTAAAAAAAATATAGAACGGTTTGATCCCTTTTACAAAATATATTACAATGTCATCCATGGAATTATCGGAATTTGAACAGTGTCGCTTCGGATATCGAGTACAAAAATAACTTAACTTTCCAAACCATTCTAATAATAGCTTCAAGCACGTAATAAGTAAAATCATTGTTGACTTAATGACTGGCTTATAAAATACTCACTATAAAAAATATTACCAAACTAACGTATCGAAACACACACGCTTTAGTGACTAGTTTAGGGTAGGTAGCAGAATGTCTAGTTTTTTAAATATAATAAAAATGGGGTGGGGCCATCGATATATGGTGGGGCCTAAAGATTAATTTAGAAGTGGTTTACGCGAGAACTGCTAGGTTTTCTTATTTCCTTGGATTACTTTGGATTGATTTCTTGAGGCTGATTTTCAGAAATATAAAATGAAATTACTTATGTAAAAGTTTCTTGTGTATTCTCTTCGTTACAAAAAAAGAATGTGTCGTGCAGAAAATGGTTTTACAGTGAGTTATTATAAATTATGACAATGATATGAATTGACAGATTACGGACGTCATCGTCAACAATAGTACAGATATGTGATTAAATTGTACCAGAAAACTTGTGTTTATTACGTTGTCGCCGTTGTCGTAGCTACAAAGAGTCAACAGCTCTAGCTAGACAGCTCGCGGTTACCTTTGAGCTTGTCATTCTATTGCTAACCACATGTGATTCTGTGTAAATTCAACATGTTGATTCACACGTTGCTGTGTTTTTTTTTTTCTCTTATGGAATGAATTCTCTCATAGAAGAGGTATTTCTCGCGTTGCATTTTATATGTATTTTTTATTTATGCATTTTTTTAAAATATCATTTGTGTTATTTATCTTACTCGTGACACTTCCTTTGAGAGAAGTTGTGTACTGGACAGAGTGGAGTGCACTGTCATGAACGATTTTCAAGGACACGACCTTCAGCGTTGAAGTCTACGTATGAGAAGATGATTTTATAGGTATATAGTAAAGTTTTCAGTGGATATTTCGCATCGTTTTCTCTTACGTTACCGTGTAATAGACACCGCATTCCTGATTTAATTCGATCGATGGCAATTAAACCGAATGAGTGCCAATAAAAGTCTGGGCTGGGGTTATAAATTGATCAATTTGTGGGAGCGCAGCCAATGTATCCGGCGCGGCGTGCGCCGCGCCGTTCTAAACATATCAACTTTACACTTTACACTTACCTGGACACTGTTCATTTGTTATCTTACGGAACTTAATTTTTTTTACATTCCACATACACACTCTCAATAAGATGTTTTGTAGTATATTTTAATTGTGAAATCTTTAATTAATATTTTAAATAAATAATTCAATTATCAATTAACTCATTATTCTACAAATTAAATTACAATTAAATTATAAAATAACTTGGAAAATAGAAGGTTCAGGTTTAAGCTATTGAGTAATTTTAGATTTTCGAGTGGTCAATACATGCCCGATTTTTTAATGCCAATGGTCCCTGAGCAAGACAAGAAAAATATTTTAAGGATTAAAATTATTTTAAACTTCAAAATCCAATTCGTATTCCGAGCAATTAATTTGGGGTTTAAATATTATGTTAACTAATATTAATATTTTATTTAATGATATTATTTATAATACTGCTTTTTATAATTTTAATGTCTAAGTATTATAACGCGGAAGGAATGCTAAATATTATGACGTCTCTCGGCGTCAAGCAATGAAGCGACGTT
Organism: Synanthedon andrenaeformis; assembly: GCA_936446665.2. Classification (NCBI taxonomy): domain Eukaryota; kingdom Metazoa; phylum Arthropoda; class Insecta; order Lepidoptera; family Sesiidae; genus Synanthedon; species Synanthedon andrenaeformis. Next base: position 11,094,950 of record OW387784.2, read on the forward strand.
GAATTGTGAAGATTCAGCCGTGGCTAATTTAAACTCGATTATTGAATGTTTGAGATGCTGTTCACTGTTTTAAACTATATAAAACTCGGCGATCGAAGTTATACCCACTCCAATTTCTGAATTCAGTCGGTCGTGAACTACTTTGGCGGAACATAGTCCTGATTTAACACTCGGAATGAGGACCACAGTTCTAAAAGTGCATCTGCACCCCGTTCCCGTACTTTATGGCCCATTAGATGCGTCCGCGGGAAATCGTCATTTGCATAAGCGGCTTGGCTCTCTACACATAGTAATTGGGATCACATGAATGTGACCATCGTAAAGAGAGCCACCTGCGAGGTGTAAGTGGGATGTTCGTTACGGAGCCAGTTAGATTGGTCTGTCCGGTAAAGGTTTAAGTTGGCTGGTAGTACTGTTTGCCCTGCACTTAGGCACGCGTTGCCTCAGCTTTTAATCGAAGTGCGAAATTTCAATCTGATTTAAATTCGTATTGTTCTTGAAGTAAACTACGTTGAGACCCATTTGAAATGAGTGCAACAAGATATTTGCATTTAATTGCAAAGTGCTGTTCTATCTCCATTCCGTTACAAGTTTATGTCATTAACTGCTTAAGAAGATAATAAGAGTATTTTAAATATTTTTAAACGTAGCTACTCTAAAAGCCGGCTAAAATTGGATTGCCTTGTTTAAAGTGTTAAAGAAATAAAGTTATAACGATGTATCGCAAATTGACCGTGTTTTGAATTTCCTAATCTTCTGTAATAATATGTGACCAACTTGTGTAAATTTAAACTTCACTAATTCTCGCTTTAAACTTAAACGGTTAAGTTTATACAAACATTGACAAGTCCGTTGGTCGAGTTGTTAATTTGAGATCTCTGACTCAATCGATGTTACACTTAACCACATATATAATTCTGCTGTGTTTGATGAAAATACTACATGAATTACAATTTTATTACACCCAATTGGACACTTAAGAAATTAAATTTAAGTAGTGACACCACTACGTTTCACAGTCATAAGTCGAGCAAAACGTCTGGCGGAAGTAACCACTCCCTTACACAAGACACTCGTGAAATAACAGCATGTATGCTGAATGAATGAGTAAGGCATATGCCAGAGCCCAATTCTCTATCCCCTCCTAATCTTTTATCCTACTAAGGAAATCAGCGCATCCGCAGTTTGTATTAATATCGTATATGGCGTTGTTTTTGTTAATAGATGAAAGTAGCCACCCACCATCAAGTGGATCATCAGACTGCGTGACAACCTTTAGACAAAGAAGCCTCTCCGATGCCAATACCGAGCATGGCTCCAACTGATAAACCATTTTTTTTTTCTCAACTATAACAACGTTTTCATACATGAACTCTTCAAATCACAGAATGCAGTCAAAAGTGTCTCTCTTTATTTTTATAAATGTAGCATCGATATTTAATGGTATATTACCATCAGTATATGAACATTGACAGTGTATGCATGTTTTGATTTATTAAATGATATTTAATTTTATATGTACCTATAGGTTTTTAATATCTGCTTTAAGTATTATCTTTCATCCTTTACATCGAAAGTCGAAACACAACTGTAGTTATTATCATCCTTGGTTTTAATTGATGGTTAAAAGTGATGAATCTTTATTACTAAAAAAACAAACTTTTTTTCGTTCTCAATACTAAATAACTGATAGCGAAGTTTGCAATAAAGATCACGTACAAACAGATTCCTTGGTTTTTATTCCCAGCGAAATATCGCCTGTTGCACTGTCGGTTCCGGATCTGTTTGCATTGAGAAATATATAGTTTCTCGAGTCATACACTCGTGTATTTGTGTATCTCTAGTAACGTTTGTAACTTTATTTATTCATTAGATAATTAAACAATTGACTTTACAATATTCATATAGACTTTAACACTGTGTAAACACAAACAGTAATATACCGACTTTAGTATATACCAGAGTACAACAATTGCAGTATGCACTAATGAGAGACGATATTAATCACTGGCTGGCGACGGAATCACTTTCAGCTTATAATTAGCTAACGGTAAATGTTTAATTGTGATTATAAATATTTGACGCTGAGTTTCATTGCAATTAAAAGTTTTCGACTAATTATATTTTATTGGCTAATAAATTTCTAAACATGTAATTTATAATTTTTTTTTTTTTTTAATTACTTAAAAAATAATTATATTACTTGCCATAATAATTTAAATATAATGTGAATGTAACAATTAAATACGAAACCATTCATTTAACAGACAATTTAAAAATATTTCTAATATAAGTTGGTACCTATTACACTACGAGTTTTTCACTAGTACACTTTTTCTTGTACTAGTACAAGAAAAAAATTGTAGTTTTAGTTAATAACAAGGAATTTTTATATTTAATATTAAATTATAATTTTTTAAATTTAATTTAATGAAACAACTTTTAAATTTATTTATTTTTTAACTTAGACAATATATATGTAAGTATCGTATTTTCTAAAGGTTGTTTTTTTTTTTATATATAAAATATGTTAAGTATATGTTTGCATAAGTCTGTATATTGTTATGAAATGTAAAACGAAAATGTACCTTTCTTTTTTTTTTTTCATTTTAGCATTCCTATTTTAAATTTTATCACATGGGAGTAAAGAAATTTAAGTTTTTTATGCTTACAAGGTATTAAATATTCACTAATAAATACATGTTTACACAACGCTTTTCCTTACATGCAATAGCCGAGCGGATTCGAGTTCACATTCGCTCAGACATTCCGATAAGCCGCAACGGAAAATTTAATAAACCAGAGGGGGTCCCGTGTGTCGAAATTTACATTTAAAGTACCAATTATTTGACGTCATTAGCACCCCTGGCGATCATAAAACGCACCCAATGCTTTCGCAACCGCCCTCGCCATTGACATTATAAATTACTATAAAATAGCGATTTTTTATCTGGACTGCGCTCCAATTATTGTACCACACTGTGCATTAGAATTTATAACGTTCTGTTATACACTTGTTAATTGGATTTTTTATGTTATTCAATGTTCAAATATTATTCAACACAACAAGAATTGATCCAAACTCATATTATAAACGCTAAAGTAGTTTGCTTGCAATATTTTTACGGCTACACTATACTCATCCGATTGTCATTAAATTTTATTTTCATGCTTGCCCAACTTATTGGCACTCAAAGTGACATAGCTGCCTAACTGCTGCAATTATAAAATAAATAAATAAATATTTTATGCCTACTTATCCCAGGGTTAAAGACTATAAAATCCTCCCATTAATTTGTTGGAACCGCGTCTATGTGTTTCTAGCTAAACGGTCTATTTATAAAATGTATTATACCTTATTAACAAAACAGTCTAATTAACAGTAGATAAATATAAACAATATTGATCAAAATTTATTGCTTCAATAAAATATATAGGGGTCGAGCAACTTTGCAATCTATATCAAAATTCAACCAGCGCCATTGTTCGGTACGCCAGCGATGAGTAAGCCAAATGGGTTGTTAAACGCCGCATTATGCAAAAACGGTACCATTAGTATTTAAGTTCTATCCACACTTGGCAAAGAATTCACGCGCCTATTATCATTAGGTACCACTTTGAGCCAAGTTTGTGCAATCTCTTTTCAAATTATTCAAACGACTAGCAAAGAAAGTAACAGCTGAGTGGCGAATGAATTTTCACAGAAAGTTATATATTGTATGTTGTTGAATGTTTAGTAGTTCGTCCTAATTGCTAGGTAAGAAAAATCACACTATACTAATTGTAATAATAGAAATAATATCCTAGAATTTAACAAGTCTTACAATATAGTAGGTAATAATGAATAGTTAAAGAAAATATTGAAATCTTAATTTATATCATATTGTTTTGACTACATTATAAAAATACATGTCATTTGAATTATTTATTTAAAGGTTTACAGAGTGCCATCGTGAAATAGTGCTGATAATGTGAAAAGCATAATGTGCTGTTGTGTTTCGGTGAGTAAGTAAAGGATGCCAGAGTCTATTACCACATCTCTTCCTTATCCCTTCTATGGTCGGCACTTGCAACACCTATGGCATTTCTGGTGTTATAGGCGACGGTAGTCACTTACCGTCAAGTGGACCGTCAGCCTGTATGCCGACCTTAACCCAAAAAATATATCATAAATTTGGCCATAACCTCGTAGATGATATAGTCGTACTATAACTCCGTAGATATACAAATGTTACCTCCCTATATATGCTTATACTAGTATGGGTTTATGTGCCATAAAGAATAATCAGCTTCAACACATCTCTGTGAATGCTTTGACGCTTCATTCTAATTAATCTTAACTGCTTCGCTAAACATAATCCGAAATCGTATAATTGCGCGCCCGCTCAGAAGGTGATTTGAATAATACCAATATTATCAAAGTTATTGACAGTCAATACACCGCAGTAATAACAGCAGTATGCTAACTTTTCACATTCTAAAGTTTTATAATAAATCTTAAACGCGGAGCTTGTTTAATGCTATTCTTAATCTTTAACATTTTCAATAAAACTTTTTATCAACAAAGTGCTGTTATCGAGCTTTGTATAAGATTGTTTATGGTGTCTAACCGCTGTATTAATACGTAGCAAGTACCTAAGTGCTTATCCGATTAGCCTGTTAATATTGAGTTTAATAATTTAGTGCGAACATAAATTCCTGATGATGAGTGTAAATGAGAAGGCTCAAAGTTTGCTCAGCGTGCTATGGAAAGAAGTGTCTCGCAGTTTTCTTGTAAGGAAATTCGTTGGAGAATTAATATCACCGAATGCCATTTGACGATTTATTTTAGTCCTTAGTCCATCTGTGGTGATTTTTCGGCCTTATTAAATTATAAAAATGATTAATGATGAAATTATTCCTTCTGTTATAATTTAATACAGTAATCAAGCACATTAACTGGTGTACTCCACTATATATAAGGATTTAAAATCCGAACCAGTTGAGTCACGAGTTCTAATATCCTAAATAGATACACATATGAGGCTCGTCTATAGATCAACGATGAACTGATTTCTTAAATTAAAAGAATAATAATATTCATCTGTGTATGAAAAAAATATAATTAAAACTTCGTAAAATGAAATATTTTGTTTAACTTTTATTATACCGATTCACATTCCTTAACTTCAATATTTACATTACTTTGTCTGATTTATCGCTTTAATAAAAACGAATGAAAACGTCCTAGCATTACGTTCTGGTGTTAAAATTCACTGTGCTCAGGCCTACTTTAGATTTAAGTTAGTAATTGAACTTGGCTTCAATACAGACCGCCTTTGAAAGACATTTAATTTGAATAGATTACGCTTTTAGTTGAACAAAGGTGGCTCTTTGATCCCTTTGTATGGGGTGGATTATTCTATAAAAATAAAATCTATATTCACACAGGAAATATAATTATCTACTTTCAAAATGTACAGATTTTAGTTTAATTAAAAAATAACACTAAGTCTATTAAAGCTTAATGTACATTATATATATAGGATATAATTTATATACATATATACGGGTATACTTCACTTACTTTACTTTGTAGTTGATATATATTTTTATACAATAAGCAACTACGTAAAGGAAAAATAGAATAAATTTTAATTCGCTCCTGTGTTACCTATCTATACTTATAATAAATTTACAAAATAATGTATACAAATTAAAATAATATGTGTAAATGGATCAACGTACCCTAGGTTCAAATAAATTTAAATATACTAAGTTTGACTAAATATAATAAGTAAATAATAACACTGTTCAAAAAGTGAAAGAATTATTTTAATTATATTCTTAGTTAAAAATAGTACAGTAGCTTCGGAAATTTCTAACCATATATAAACAAATTTTGAAAATCTGCCTTCCGTCTCTTTATAATATTAATAAATTTCACAAACTTAACTAAAAATGAAATATTTAGCCCATGGAATTGGTATTTTTACCTTACATCAAATAAGTTAGTTATGATTTTTTTATATATTGGCACTGATGAAATGGAATGACAAATCCATTTTTCCACCCAAAATGTAGTACTTTCATCAGTTTTCGTCGATTTTTACTGCTAATAACTTTTGTTACGGAAAAAGTCACTGTGAACTTTTTTTAAAAAGATTAAATTTGCAATTGAATGAGAATAATTTAGTCTTGGTAGGCGAATTAGTTTTAAAGATACGGCTATTCAAAAGTTTGCAACATTTCTAAAAAAATGGATGTTTTACAGTTATTTTTAGTTTTCGACAATTTTGACTGCAAAGAAATGCATATTTGATGTAAGGCAACACCTCTTGTTTTTTACGATTTCCATGTATTAATTATACATGTAAAACGAAAATCAGAGACCAAGAAAATAGCTTCCATGCGATTTTTTTATTTGAATATGTAAAATATCGTATTCTTAACAATATTCTGCTGACTTATATATTAATATAAAAGGATTCTCGTATGCAAGACGCGAACAATATCAGCGCTTGCCCTTTAACGGTACTCCCCCAATTTATATGTGATTCAAAGAAGCACGCGTCACGCGGCAGCTCGCCGAACCATGTAAAAAAGGAAAATCAAATACTTCGAAATGGCAACCACGCAGTGACGAGTGACCAAAATAAAATGAACCACCCCGCCTCCTTTGTATCTATACAAAAAACTTCGTCCCAAGGACGATGCACTTATAACGAAAAGGTCCAGTTATAATTGGGTGCTCTGCGGCAGCCCTTCTCATAGCACAATATGTTGTCTCGTCCCTTTCAAATTGATCGCTAATTAGCGATATGTGCTCGTCGATCGTTAGAGCACTATTTTTGTTGGTACTTTTTTGCGATACATCGAATGGATGATGATGGGAATCGAGCACATTCTTTGATGGAAGGGACAAGATAATTAACTGGCAGTTAATAATTGGAGTGGTCTGTTACCTTGCCTGTTTTCCTTATGAGTCCTAATGATTAAGTCGACTTGCCTTTAAATGTATACGACATTCAAAGTCGCTTACAGCTACAAGACTTGCTTTATTTATTTTTATTTTTATTTATTTATTTTATAATATATAAAAGTAAATACATAGATTTTTTTTTATAATATTGAAATAGTAATAAGGTTGCATTGCGGTGTTCTTACAAGTTTCTGCAGTAATACGTTCATTATAAATTCAAAAGAGATTTATTTTAATCTTACATCTAACACCTGCTCTGCATTTGTGGCCTGAAAATAATATAGGAAGCATAACGATTTAATGCATTTTGATGGGCGCACAACGCTTGCCAGGAAATTCCAACGGTAAGTATATTACTCTGGAAGAAACATAATACATAGTTTCTCTTCATAATCATCACTTTGTGACGGCTTCCTTCATAAATTTCATAGTACATTATTGTAAATATGTATATATAGTTTCTAAATAGGAAAGTAACTTTAGTTTCATTTTTCAAACTATCCTTTTCAACGTATAGAAGGAAGTTAAAAATATATTGATTTCTAAATGGATTTATTATTTAAATTTTATTAAAAATTGTGGCAGGCAGTAAGAAAGTTCATTTATGGACTTATGTTCATGAATTTATGTTCCTAATGAATTTCATTTAGGTTGCTACTGTCACCTAAAACCACAAGAGTAACCAAGGAGTGTAAACGCCCTTGAACAAGCCCAATATATTTTAGTGAGATTTTAACATATTAAAATGTCTCGTTCTTTATGCGATCAATATTAAATATTAGCATGCGCCTGTATTATTGTATTAGTGAGTGTCCATGCAACAACCTCGTACAACAACACAGAGAAAACGAACCTCCCGGCGCACAATGTCACCTGCGCACAATGTCACTTTCGCAAAATGTCAGTTTCGCAAAATGTCACGTTCGCAAATATCCATCTCAACCAATGTTATTTCATGGTCTGAGGAAGTAAGCCAATTTAATTTTATAAATTCATCACGCATCTAATGTAATACCAAATTAGGTTACTGACAGTATTGAGTTATTCATTGTTCAATTAAAGTCGTTTCAAAGTAGAGACAAAGTAAATATTGAATTTTTAAACTCATTTCTAAAGACTCGAGTTCCATCGGCCACTGTTTTTTTCATCACAAGCTTATGGGAATTCGAAATCGCACACTGTTATTATTCAAAACTGAATCTATAATTTAATAAGTTCAACTCACTGAAATCCTTATCGTTTAAATTAAAAACTTACGATTATTTTCATTATTATTCATTAAATATAATATCGATATTTTTGCGTTTTAAACTAATAAAATGATTGTTTTACTAATACTAGGTATTCATTTTTTATTTATTTATTTATTTATTTATTTATTTACAGGAACATAATTCATATAGTTAACTATGAAGACACACACTAGGCATGCAGGCCTGTATCGTGTGCTTCATAAATGTAATATATTTTTTGATATTTAAAATAAATATCAAAAAATAAAAATATTAATTATAATAATTAAAAATACAAATAATAACAAATTATAAATGACTAAATACACTAAATTACCTAATAATAAGTAGTTACATATAAAAGTAAAAGACACAACAAATTTAAATATTGAGGCTATCGAAATATGTGGTAGGTATTACGTTTTTAAATTGATTTAAATAGTTTTTCAACATAGTCGTATTTAAGACTGGACAACCATTTTTTAATCTTAACCTTAACTTCACGTATGGTATATTGCTTAAAGTCACAATGTTTAGTAATTTTGTTGTAAATGCTTAATTGTACATACGGATTAAAACGTTTCGCAAATTCTGTTCGTACTAGTGGCAGAGGAATTTTAAATACTCGCTTTTTTAAAAGGTCTGTGTATTGACGAGAATTGATAACTTGTTTATGAGCAAATAAAGTCATTTTCAGTAAAAAAAGTTTTCTAACGCTAAGTACTTTGCTTTCTTTATATAATTCTGTAGTGGGATATCTAAAGTTTTTCTTCAGCATTGTTTTAAGGACCGATCTCTGAGCTCTTTCGATTTCTATCATGATTGTTTTAGAGGATCCTCCCCAACAGGAATTACAGTACATTAAGATCGATTGGCAGAGGGCAAAATATACGTTTGTTAGAATACTAGGTGAAGCTATGTTACGGAGTTTGCGCATTATGTGAACTATAGTACGGACTTTCTTAGACAAATATGATATATGTTGTTTAAAAGTTAAACACTCATAAATTTGTATGCCGAGATATTTGGTGAATTGAACTTTGTCTATACTATCGCAGTTGCACGAATCTGCGTTAGACGTACATTGAGCATGTAACTTTATTTTGTGAAATGAAGGTGGACTTGATGCTTGTGTTTTATGAAAACAAATATAGTTGGTCTTTTTTATATTTAAAGTTAATAAGTTCCAATTTAGCCATTCAGTAATTTGTGTTAGGCCTCTCTCTGCGAGTGAAAATACACCGTCCCATGATTGATCATTAAAAAGTAAAACTGTATCGTCTGCATAACATATTACATCAGTGTTTGTCAGATTGATTGTATGTATGTCATTTATATATAATATGAACAATGTAGGACCTAAAATACTACCTTGGGGAACACCTAAGGTTGTTTTTTGTATATTACTAATGAATTGACCTATTTTTACACATTGTTTTCTGTTTTGTACGTAGCTTGAAAACCAATTTAAAGCTGATCCCCTGATGCCGAATTTTTCTAGCTTTGTTAATAGAACCTGGGTAGACACAGTGTCAAAGGCTTTTGCTAAATCCAGAAATATTCCTATGCAGTTTCGGTTTTTATCTAAATTGGATGCAATAAGTGAAGTTAAAAGAGAGATAGCATCTTCAGTAGACTTTTTTGATCTGAAACCAAACTGACGGGGAGATAGCAAGTTTTTATCTTCAAGGTAGCATATAAGTCTTTTATTAACTAGCTTTACAAGCAGTTTAGAGAAAACTCCAAGTAAAGAAATTGGACGGTAATTGTTTGGTGTTTTTCTGCATCCACTCTTATGAATGGGATGGACTACTGCTATTTTCCACATTTCTGGAAAGACACCAGTGTTAAAACTAATATTGTAAATTGCTACTAAAGGCGGTATGATGTAATTTTTAATATGTTTAATTAGTTCATTTCTTAAACCATCCATACCTGGAGCCTTGTCATTTTGAAGGTGGTCGATTAGGTTGCTTATTTCAGATGTACCAGTTGGGTGCATGTAAAATGAGTCACACAATGAGTGGTTAATTTTGATCCTTGCTGCCAAGTCATTTTCATTTATATTTAGTTTAGTTAGAATGTCATTTGCAAGTTTGTTTCCGATTTCAGAAAAATGTGTGTTGCACATATTCAATGAATTTTGTTTATCGGCATCTAGTATATACAAAAGGTCCGTTGGTTCTTTATTCCTCTTGTTAATATCGCATATATTCTTTATTGCTTTCCAGAGGCTTTTGGGGTTGTTTTTACTTTTCTGAAGCTCCGTTTCTTCGTATTGAGTCTTTATTTTTCGTAATAAGTTATTGCAGAAGTTTCTATATCGTTTATATATAACTTGTTTTATCGCATTATTGGGATTATTTTTAGCTTGTTGGTGTAATTTATCTTTATGTTTAATACAGCGAATAAGACCCGGGGTTATCCAAGGTTTAATGTTAAAGTTAGAGCGACTAGTTTTGATTATTCGGGAATGTGAGTTGATAATATTCATTAAAAGGTCATTAAATATTGTTACAGCTTCATCAGTATTAGTTTTATTAGTTACTACGCTCCAGTCAATACTGGCTAAGTCTTTTTTAATATCGTCAAAGTTTAATTGTAGTCTTTCTCGTTTAGAAATTTTAGTTTTTCTTAATTTTAATTTTAGTCCAGCTGTCACAATTTTATGATCTGTTATATCACATTCACACACAACTCCAAAAGCTTCACCGTTAGTTTTAATGTTAATGTGATCAAGGCATGTGTTGTTTCTGGTCGATATAGATATAGCTGGGAGTAGTCCATATTCTGAATTAAGACATAAGTATTCACCGCTTCCATTCTCTTCTAATATATTAATATTTATGTCACCAGCAATAATCAGGTTTGTTTTATTTTTAAGAGATTCAAGGTTAGATTGCAGGTCTGTGATAAAAGTATCCATGTTCGTAAAGGATGGGGAACGATAAATACATAAAATAGATGTATCGTTAGGAAATTCAACTATTAGGCAATCAGCTTCTCTAAAGTTTGGTTCAACAACATATACATTTAAAGAACTTTTAACATATACTATAACCCCGCTGTTTTGATTAATTAATTTGTTTGTTCTATATGAGTCATATCCGTCAATAGATGGTATGTGTGATATGTCAACAAGTCTGCATTCTGTCAATACAATGATGTCCCAATCGATGTTCAATCTGTGTAAAGCTACTAAAAAAATATCAAAGTTCTTATTTATGCTACGTATATTAAAGGTTAATATTTTAAAATCATATTCAGCAGTAAAAAAAGTTTTACATTTTTCAAGTTGTGTGATGTTGTGACATTCAATATTCAATAATTCTAACTGATCTGAAAGACTCTGCATTACAAACAATTATAAATAAAGTATAAAATTAAACAGTTTAGTTTAGATTTGGTCACAACATAATAAAAATAATGAACTGCTGAATTAATTAAAAATATGTAAAACTTTTTTGTAGTCATTTTAGGTAATATAATAATAATATTTAGCCTCAATAGTAGAGAATAAAATTGGTGTATTAAAAAAGGTGTTATATACAAATTAATAAATTGATAATAGTAATTATGAAGTGTGATAACTATTGTACAGATATGCGAAGACATAACATTTGTAAAATGTAGGCATTCATACAAAGATTTGATCAATTGGCAGGTATAGCAAAGAAAAATTCCTTGATAATTATTGAGCAAATGAAATTTCACTATCGGATGGGACCAGAAGGTGTATATCATTTGGCATTGAAATTCGCAAAACGGGACAGTTTTTTTCTTTTCTTTTAGCATAAATGGTGCCATTTTTGATCCAGCAGAATTTATAGCCACATTCAGTTGCACGTTGTCTTGCGGCACGAAATAACTGTCTATTTGCAGCTGTTAATCTTTCATTTACATAAATTTTTTGTTCAGGGCCTATGTTAACAATATCCTTACTATCAAGAGTGCGTCTTGATTTTGCTCCCGTCAAGAATTTATCTCGAGTTATTTTTCTCGTAAATCTCACCACTAATGGTCGCGCTAATATTTTGTTTCCAGTCGATTCACGCGTAGTCTTACTTTGGGGGCCAGCACGAGTAGCGTAATCAATGTCATTGATGTCTATTGAAACTCCTATTTTCTGGGCAGTGACCAATGCCAAATGAGTTGGATTTTCTCCTTTAACTTCTTGTATGCCTAGGATCTCAATATCATTTTGTAAGGCCTGTTGTGATTGCGAGGTTATTTGACTTTGCAGGGCTTGCACCGTGGCTTCTAGATCTAAGTTTCAGCGTTCCAAGGTTTCTTGTTTTGTTTCAAGAATATTAATTTTATTTCCTGTTTCCCGAAGAGCAGATGAAACTTCCTCAAGTCTGGATGATACATTAATTCGAAAATCTTCTAAATCCCGTCGCATAGCTCGGATTTCGTTTGTAAGAACTTGTAAATTGATACCATGGTTAGATAGCTCGGGTGAGTCTTGAACTTTGGAGATATCTTTTTTGCGCATTGTAATATTTTCTGTAGATGTCTGGGCAGTGGGACAAATAATTGTTGAAAAGTTACCTGTTCTCCTTCTGTTAGCGCAGCACTCGGGGCATATCCATTTTTGGATTTCGTACTGTGTAATATTTACCGCTTTGGCGCATGTCAAATCGTAAATCTTCTTACAGGAAGTGATAGTGCATGTAATTGTTCGACCGTCTATATCAGTTTGGCACCCTGCGCAGATTACTTTTCTTTGAGTATTAGGCATTTTTAATGTTGTTTGGAACTTATTTACTTTCAATATTTAGTTCTCACGTAAATATCGTGGTGGGAACGTTTAGTTCAGTTCAGCAAAATATTGTTATTAAATCACTGATATATATATATATCAATGGAATCCTTGTAATTTTTGGTTTACAATTTAGTTATATTTATTATGTTTTTGTAACTTTATTCATTAATTTCAATTAAAAATAAATACAGAGAAAATAAAACAACATTGTCGTGTTGACATATATCTGACATATATCCATTAAGATTTCCCAACGTTAAAAAAAGAGCTGTTTACCGCCGCTATGCGGGTTAACCACTTTTAGACTACCGTTACAAGATTTAATATTTAATTAACAAATTGTTAAAATGAAGTTTTAAACAATTTGTAAATCAAGAAATTGTAATTAATTTACTTACAAAAATTAAAACATTCTTTTAATTTATAGTGAATTTTCTTATTTTTCTAATCTAAGTATACTTTTAAAATGATTTGTACTGATTGACTATATTAATGCACTAGCCAAAACTACTAAGTATATAAAGCTGAAATTTGTAACATACATAAGTTTATTTTATAACGTAAGCAACAGTTAAGAAAGGATTAACTCCATGTGAAGCCGGAGGCAATTCAGTCGATATATTTATAAATTAAGAAAATATAAATATATTTTAACTGACATGTCTACCCAATATCCTAAATATACAGAAAAGCGGATAAGGGTTCTATTAGTAAACTGTACAGAGACAATAAAACGTAGGTTTAAACGAAACTAACTGATATTCCAGTGAACTTGTTGAGCGAAAAATTAACGCAACGAGTGTAAACAATGAAGTAGACCTTTGATGTTACAAAGGGCTCAGTTCATTTGGAAGCATCACACATTTAATCTCACGCCTACCTACACTCGAATAGAACAACAAACATAGTAATTCCACAATTCCACTGAAGTGACACGACTGCATTTAAATTTCAAGTACATATAGTCTATTTAGAGCCTAATTTATATGACTTATTTTTTTTAAATCAATTATAGGTTTGCTCTTGGCCAGCATCCGTGCAGGAAAGACGACGCCGACGATGGAGCGAGCTAACCTTTAATTGCCTAAAATTGCCTCAATTTATAACATTTAACTTTTAATAAAAAAAAATTATAAAAACAATTTACGTTTTAATGTATCTTCTCCGGCGTGGAGCTATCTCTAAGCTAGAATAATTTTTCTGTTATACAAGAATCCGTATTATAGAAGAAACAAGAACAAGAAAGAATAATAATGTAAATTTGATAACATAAAATACATCCTACTTGAAATTTTAATACTAAATTTAAATACACACTCAGTAATGGATGCCAGAGTCTATTCCCTTCTCTTCAGCCTATCTCTTCATCCTACGAGAAAAATAGCTATCTAGAGCATTAGCATCCTGTCTTATATTATTTACGTCCCCAGACGATGATGGTCACTTACACTAGGTTTCATTAAAATATATTTTAATTAATAAATATCTCACCAAAAAAAAAACAGTCCTCTAAAAAAGTTTAAGGCCAAGAATTATAGCTCGATAGAATTTTACCAACTAAACAGAAATGAGTTGAGATATTTTTGTTTAACTACTGCTCTTGAAATACTGTTGATATAGTATAAAAATGAATAAAACAATTGAATGTTTACACTGAACACATTCGACGATAGAATATAGATTGTAGTTGTTATTTTGCGCGATAGCGTTCGAGGAATAATCCATATTGTTTGTGTACTTTCTTCGGTGCGATGTGCGCAAACAGTGTTTAGTTTGGGTGCGGGATAATGTGTTGTCTTGTTGTACTCGTTTTGTGGAGGAGGTCTGAGGCGGAAAAAGGCACCTGTTGCCTCGAGTTTCGGTGTGGGAAAACCTAATTCACTTCGAGATGAAATAAATATAGCGCTTGACGCTTCTTTTGATGGAAAACTGAGACTCGAGTGTGTGTATTTATCTGTGTACATATGTGTTATTTGGCGAGTTTATACCGCTTCAATGCGAGTAAATTGAAATGTCACTAGAAGTACATTCGGTCGACTTTGGAAAAGTTCTCGGCGTTGTGTAGCGAAATGTTAGTGGAATTTTGAACGGGAGTACTTCACTGCAATTGCGATAACTGTCAAATAAGTGCAGTAAATAATGCTAGAGTTTTGGTGGACTTAAGCGACTGGCTTCGGTGATGTAATGAGCATTGAAGCGAATACGTGAAAACATTCCAAAATTGCCTAAAGCCTTGAAGCGTGTACACGAAAAACAAGAACGCCCTTTGTTTATACTCGATTAAAGTATTTGGGACATTAGGTAAACAGAGGTTTCTTATTAACATGTCGATATAATATTTTATTAAACACTAGCGCATACGAAGTTAGTAACACAACTTCATACGCGCTGTAGTTCGTTTTTTTTTAAATCCCACAGGAACCTAACATTTTTCTATGATAAAAAGTTTTCCATAGTTTAATCCAGGTTATCATCAATTCATATTTGACTTATAGATTTGGACGGACTGATCGTTAACTAGTAATTAACTAGTAGTAGTATAATGTTTATTTATAACAGTATAAAGAGAGAAGAGTTGTATGTTTTTAATGAATAAACTCAAAAACTAGTTTGAGTTAACTGAAGACCTATTTTGAAATTTTTTTCACCAATAGAAAGCTACATTATCAGCGAGTAACATAGGTTATATTTTATAAAGGTACGCAGGCGAAGTCGCGTAGAACAGCTAGTGATAGATAAATAATTTAAGAGATCTCGTCTGGAATTATATCTCCGAACTGGTAATTTGATGTAATCGCATTGATATGATAATTAAATCATGTCTCTTACAAGTGATCACAATTTGAAGTGTAATGTATTTCAATATTATTAAACTTTTTCCATAAATCCTTTATGGGATTCGCTAATACATTTTTATGGGTTTTTTCATTGTTTCAGGTATGTTTCATTACAGCGATGCAACATGTTCACACCCGTATAAAAGAATTATGTGAGTTCGTATTAGTTGTATGAGTACAACTGAAAATATAAACATGACAATTTATTATGTAACGAGCGTGTCTTAATGTCATGTTATGATTATGAACTTCTCTCACTTCTGAAGTTATTCTAAAAAATATTTCAGACTAATATTTTTTAAATATATTTATTTTATTTAAATTTATTTTGCTTGTAACTGTTGCGCAAATATTAGTTATTAAAAGCGTTCAAAGAAACCACCGATCGAGAGTGTCACAACAGATTGACGTTTATATAGGTTGTTCCTTTCCTTATAAGTATAAATTATTGTGACATATTACTAAGAGTAAAGTAATGAGTAATAAAAAAGATTTCAAGCTTCCATTGAGTGACAGCGAAATAGCACCCTGGAAGCATTATAGTTGTAAGTTTCCTGAACTGTAAAGTTTCACTTATTGACAAATATTATCGATGTAATCGTGGTATTTATTGTACATTTGAGATTTTTATTTTCAATGTTATATAGACAATTGAACAATATTCATTATGACAAGGGACCACGGAAATGTAGTGGAAGGGAGTTTGCCTGTTACGTTTGACAAGCATAACTTACAACCATCTAAAATTAAAATTAAAAATCAACGTCTGACAAAAATATTTGAGCAATATTGAAATCATTCCTATTGCCTATATATTTCTGTCAGATGTTTAATTTTTTATATTTTTAGATGATCTCTCAGGAACAGTATCATGATGTACGCTTGAGTAGTTAAGTCGTTAAAACGTAATAAACAAACAAACAAAAACTACATTTTCCATTAAAAATAGTAGCTATGATGTATGTAATATATATGCAAAACAAAGAAAGTTTAATTTTAATACTGATTGTACTCGTAGAATTATATAGACTGCAAAAAAAAAAGAGTACAAACATATTAAACAAAACAAAATAAAATATACGTGTTTCGTTTGAATATTTTTAGAATTTTAATCAAAATCTCATGCGACACCTAGTGTCAGTGTTACGAGCAAAACTGGAAACGAATTTATGTCAATGTCTGCAAACGGAAATAGAAAGTGGACCGACCGGCTGGAAATAGGTGTGTGCAGCGTCAAAAATAACGTTTGATAGCTCTAGTACGTATCTACTGGCAAATGGCTCGCGTTCGTATTAGGTAACAGGTCAATATTTTCTATAGGCGCTGTCTCCGTAACATTTTGTTCGTGTACCTACTCGAACATTTTAATTAATGCTTGTCCATGTTTAAAGGAATTACTTCAAACAAATCAATGGTTTCATTTAGGTACTCACTGTACACTTGAAGTGCGTTCAAACATCGTAAAAAGTACAGTGTATTTACATAATATTTATATCAGTCATATAAGTTATATTTTGAGAAATTTAGTATAACCTTTAAACTGTCTCGTGAGATAATCACATCATAACATATACTTTTCTTGTCTATCATGGACATAAAGCTATGTGGTAGGCTGTTTATTTAATGGTATCTGTCTAGGCTACTGTAGCACAAGGACACAAGTTTAAAATGTATATGAAACTATATGTTATAGGTATATATACGTTATATATATTTAAATTGTATGTGAAGTCCCTTTATATGAAACTGATTTCATGAAATTAATTTCAATAGGCCGCCTGTCAATGGTGGATCCAGGTTGCTTCTGATCGGTCCTTTGGAAAATTATGAGGAGGGCTTATGTCAACAGTGATAATGATGAAATTATTGAAATTCATAATCATCCTATGTCTATACATGAAACTTGTTTCTTAACTTGAATTGAGTGTAAAAGTAGCGAAGGATATGTGGTTGTCATACAAAAACATCATGCTTACAAATAGCTGTAATGTACAAAAGTAAAAACGTCTAATGTTGTATTAAAATCGGCGATGAATGAAAACACTTTACCGACGAAATATGCTCTCTAAAATGGCCCGCCATACATTTATAGTCCAACAAATTGGTCGTGAAAATTTATTGATCGCACTTGCCTTCTAGACTGTTGTTGTCTTATCGCTCGTGGAAAAATTTATTGTTAGCGCTTGTATCTTTGTTTCATAGTTTTAAAACGCCTTATTGTTTTGAAAGTGTACTGATTTATGTAAATCCTAAAGCTGTGAACAGAGGCAGTTATGTGTAAAATAGATGTAGCATTTAATTTTATACTTAACCTAACCTAGTGTAGCAATAAGTAACAATTACTTATAGTAACAAATTAATACTCATTTAATTATTAAAATTATTTTAAAGAAATTGTTATGAAAACTTTCAGTTCAGTGAAGTATTAATTTTTTCTGAGGGTAATTGAGAAATGATTTGTATGTGACAAAATGACGTGTAAATATTCTATTCTGTGTGTTCCGACAAACGTATGAGTGTAACACTGTTACCCATATGGACGGAATCGTTAAATGTATGTATACTTGAGCATGTGTTTTTTATTATGTCCAAAAATAATTATAAATTACGACTGCATTTACAATTGCTTATAATTTTGTAATAAAATGTAAATTGTTATAAATAACCAATACAGCATAAAAATTATTGAACCGGATTGAGTTGACATCAAAGTTATCAACATAACGTTGGTATAAAATTATTTTATTCCAAATAGGTATATATGTATGCTAAGTTCCATGCTTTAAGTATTCAAACATATGGATAACCTTTCACAATTATAATATTTGGAGGATTAACAAATGACTCTTTGCATACCTAATGCCTCTCACTCAAGCAAAAAATGGTCTGTAATTCTAAATACATTTTCGTATTAAAATATAGTAATGAAAATTGTTTAAATATTAACTAATTAAGTTATTTATAACAATATACATAACTTGAAATGTCGTGTGTAAGATGGTAGATAAATTAATATGCCTGTACACGTTAGCATCAGACTGGATGCGGAAATATCGCCAGTGGCACCCTCTACCCGCCGGAAGCTGCGCGAGCGCCGCCGGCCGCTTCCGGCGCGGCCTCGTTACGCCGCTTTGTGTGAATATACTACAAGCGGCATAGGAAAAAATGTACACAGTAGAGAATCTCTACAATATTTCTTGGATAATATCTAATATATGTTAATTTTTGTTATGACATATTATGTTAAAATTTATTTTATTTACAAAATGAGTAGATATAAATAGTTATTAATAATTATGATTAATAATAAGATAGTCTTTATTGCACCTTTATAATACTTAATAAACATAATTAATTATTTTGAGGTTAGTTCAAAATAAGGTAGCTCCCATTAGTTATTCTAGAAACTACGGCAGCATTAGATGCATATTAAACAATTTTATTTGCACAGTTTTGTGACGGTGTATATCGGTGACACAATGTGTATACTTGGTATGCTTTGTGTAAAGCGTAGAACCTGCTACGCCGCTACGTACATTGCTACGACACTACGCCGCTACGAAACCCGACAAGCAATTGCAGAATGATATAACACTTATGACGTGTCTGATTTGAACGCTTAGCATGTGATTTCAGCTCATTCCTCACTCTGTTTGCTGTATGCAAACTCCACGTGAATTCCAGTTAAATGAATGCATGGTTCATTAATTTGATATTGAAGGAATTTCTATATCTGCATCCTTCGAGTGTGATAACAATATAATAAACCCAACAGTCTTATTGAGAACTTTGGACATTTTAGCGACACCTTTATTTATAGCGACCAAAATTTTAAACAAAATTTCATGCTTTTTTCTCAAATGGATGACAAAATTACTTATAATTTTCAATTTTAATTTAGGCCACTTTATTTTAGCCAACTTATTTAGGACTATGTGCGCATGTTCATTGATGTGAATGTTGTAGTCTATAATTAGCCCATAAGCCAGATGTTATAGTTTACAAATTATATAGTACGTAATACAAGTATAGTGCTGTTGCACGGAGCTTAGCATGCATGCGGATTTTACTTAACATTGAAGAATGCCAGCCGTAGAAACTAAAGGGTGATTTTTTGAACAAACACTAGAAAATTGTAAAAAATATACAATTTACATTGGAAAGTTAAAAATCAATCTTTGCCATTTATTTTTTAAAGATTATTTCATGTAAATGTTGGCCACGACTACGTCTTAGATGATCAAGCAAGCAGCAAGCCGATCAAGCATATCGGCTGGTATATCACCTATAGCACGTGTAATGTTGTTTTCTAGTGCGTGATCTGTCAAAAACAGTGCGATTAAAAACCAAACAGAAAAAAATCACCCTTTATAACCATATAGAAATAAAAAATAAGTCATACTAAAGCCACAAAAATTAACTTAATGCAATAAATTAAATCTATATATTTAATCATCTTTCATTCAATAAATTACAGCTTAGTGTCTGAGATTTTAAAGTGTAAGTTTTGTTTGAACTTTAAAAATTATTTTAACCAATTCAATCCTGAATTTGTTCCATACACAGTGACTAGTAAAAATTTTAGAGCAACAACCATTCGAAATAAAATAGATCGAAAAGTTTTTCATGGCCCGGTATCACGCACAGTTCTCTCGAAACACTTTTTTTCATGCGACGCGTACAATTGCTGTGTTTTTGTTTCCTTTTCCAGCAAGTTACGCCGGTAACTCGCGTACGCCAATTCGTTCCGCGGCACGCGTCATGTGAGATAGCTGCTCGTTTGTTCCTTTTTGGAAAAGTCCTATTCAATGTGTTGGTTTTTTTTTTTAAATGAATACTTAAAAGTCTAGGCGCGTTTTGTTGAGAAGTGAACGTAAGTGAACCGTTACGCTTGTGTCAGTGACGCTGAATCGGCTTACTCGGCTCCACTCGGCATCATGCGCGCTCGGATTGCTAAATCATATTTATAATTTTAAAATTGGAAAATTGGAAAATTAAATCACAAATTTAAATTGTAATTAGAAACAAACCCCCATTTATCTGCATCCTTGAATTTGTTATAATTAGTGGTTTTATTAAATGTGAAAAGGAAATTTTTATATTTAATTGTATTGAATATGTGTCACAAAAAAGTACCTACAGTCAATAGTGCAATTAATTATTATTTAATCTAATAATATATTCCTACTAAATTTTATGTCAAATTTAATTCAATGTTTGTTAAAGAATTCTTTGTCGAGTTCTAAACCGTTATGTTTTAAGGGCGTATTTTTTTAGCATAAACAAAGCTATTATTATTATCTTGGGTTCGCACGCGACGCAACGGGTGTGACAAATGAAAAATGTTAATATACCGTATTTTTATTTGTATAAACCTTATAGAGTTGCTTCGAGGCGTAATAACGATACACTTAGATTACTAATAGCGGGATATAAAATGATGATTTTAATTCATTTTATAGTTGATTCACGTTGAACGTTTAAATAAAAATAAAAAATCTAAATGAGAGGAAGTGACGTGATGATGCACTTGATAAATAATTAATTTTAAAGCGTACTTTAATCAAGTGTTATTTTATTTGATAACTAAAATATTGTTGTTGTTTATTTTATAAATTTTGATGTGTTTGAAACTCTTGATTTTAATATTTTTAAACTTTTTAATGTTAAATAATTATTTTATAATTTTTTTAAGAGGTTGTAATTTAGATATTTTTATGTAACGGACGATGTTTATGCAAGCAAGCTTAGTGGGATAGGAGATTATGAGAATATATGATCTTCTGTAAAAGGCTGGTTGCCACCAATTTACAAATACGAAATTCAGTGTGAGCTGCCAATACTAAATTTAATGTTATGATGTATGAAATGCAACTAATTATCTTAAAAAGAATTAGGTTCTGTTTTTTAAAACATAATTGATTTATCAGCATTAGGATTGAAATGTTTTCCCCCTATCAATTATTTATTCGTCAAAAGGGATCAATTGGTGTTATAGCTACACCAATGTATCGATCATAAACTGTACTGTAACTTGCTTGATTGAGTATGCAAAACACGCTCAGTACAGTCGCTTCAATAACATTGATGAATAGGGATTTAGTACGTACCTGAATGGATGGTAGCTTCTGTTCGAATGAGGGGTTAATGATGTAGCAGCTTAAATCGATAGTTGCTATATGGGGTGCTAAATCATACATACATACATACAGAAAAAAATTCTAAAAATCATCAATTTAGTTTCAGTAATGTATAGAGCCTATAAATACGATATCTCTGAAAACAAAGTAACTTACCGATCCCTTACAGGTTTATTATTAGTGTTGATGTAAGTCACTGAACAATATTTAGATAAAATTTAATTCTAAAATCCATTAATAAAATAATAAAATATGAATACCAAACTAACTATTATAGTGTAATATAAAATTGAAAAGAAAAAATGAAAAGTTTTCAAGAAAATTTGACAAGTAGACCAAAACGCATTTATGATAATTATAATGTATATGAAAAAATATTACAACCAATTCATGAAGCGAAAATATTATGTAATGTTATCAAATTACTGTTATTTATTTACTTTGACAATAATTTTCCTCGACAACGGATCGCCATAAAAAATTACGAGACAAACAATGTTTTGTTTACGGATTTCAAACCTTTTTACAAATATTGTCTGTTGAATTACAAAGGTATTACTTTTTGGCTCGTTTTATTTACATTTTTATTGTATTGTTAATAAAAAAAGTCTGATTCGTGCTCCATTTTTGTTAAAAGCATTTTAAACATTGCAAGCAGCATGTAAGTATTTCTTATGGGTGGGTCTTCAAACAGTTCTATACTTAAAATGCAGGTAGATATGCATATGAAAGCTAGTCATCATCACTACACTCACAGAAAACAACCATGCAATAAAAGCACTTGTGTTTTTCTATTTTGTGGCATAACCACGGGATATCTAAATTAAAAAAAAATATATCATACGGTGATCGTTGTTATGGAACGTTGCTGACTGAGCCACAGTGAAGTGTAGCCGAGTTCAAATAGTAAATTAAAATTTAATTAATATGTACTGTTTTTAAGATCTAATAATAATGATTCATTGCATATTAATAATGAAAGTTCAAATTGCATGGTACTAATTATATTTACTTGTAATGGCCATATCAATCGTTATGTACAACAATAAATGTAGCGTCATTTTTATAAAATATATTTTAAAATTTTATAATCTCTTGGCCAAAACAAGCAAACAAACGCATAACACTCGAATGGCATCGAGAGTTTCACTTTTTATCGTTTAACAAGGAAAATGTCTCAGCCCTCCTCGATGTCGTATATTACACCTATAATTTACAAGAACGGGAAGTAATAAAACTTAATGCAAACGCGTCGACTCGACGATGTTTGTCGAAATCCAAGCGAGAGCTGTAAAACACGACCAGTAGTTAAGACCTCCGCATTTCATAGGCTTCGCCCTGCTGCCCTCATTGTTTAATAAGAGAAGAAGGGGATGAGGTGGTTCTTTATATTTTTGACTGTAAAACCTTTATATGTAATAGGGTAAACACATTAGCCGAGACGCGGTTTTGCGTTGAATCACAACACCTGCACTCTCCTTGTGTGGAATTTATAGAGCAAACTTTCACATAAGATAACGTTAATGATTAAATTTGTACATGAAGAAGAGAAGCAAGAATGTTGACGGCCCACTTGATTGCATGTGACTATAGCCACTTTTTAAAAAATGCCAGGGGAGATTCAATTGCGCTACCGATTAATTTTAGGGGTTAGTGATCAAGAGGTATGAACTCTTATGCATTTAAACATAAAATAGCACAAGTTCCTTCTGGCAATTCACGTTACGTTTTGTAAGGGTTTGGTTACCGCTGCCAGACAGAGTGCCCAATTCGAGACAGTGTAACGTATTGATCACTACTAACGTAAGTACTAATAAAAATATAGAGATGGATAAAATTTTTAGCAAGTATGAAAAAATATTGTGGACCCGAAGGTATAAAGAGGTAAAAGCTCGAATCACAAAGAAGATTTTAAAGATGATATGTATTATTGTCAAACATTGTTGTTACTGTTATCTTTTATCTGAAAATTATTCTATTTTCCAACTTTACATGTGACCCCACCCTAATATAAGAGCCCGCTACTTTTCTGCTATTTTTTTAACACTACATGCACTCACTCAGTCCGGTCATAGGAAGTGAAGATTTTTCTTCAAGTGAACCGTGACGGTCCCCTATGCATGCTTCTGTCATGTCATGCTGTGCTTCTACTATTGTTTGGTGATATGTGTTTGGTTATCCAAACAATTTCTTCCATTGTGGTGTAGTAGTTAACGTTAGTTTAATATTGAACAGAACATATTAAGGTAAATATTAAGTGAATGATAAAATATTTGTAGATATTACAGAGGGAATGCTACAGAGAGAAATATAAATAATAGATATAAACAAACAAAATAACACGACTCGTGGTACCCAAGATACAAATATTCGTAGTTGCCTCAATCAAAACTTGCCAAACTTGAAATAAGAAATCTTCGATAGTCTTTTATAATATTTTTTTGTTAAATTTGCTTACTATTGTATTTTTATTGTCTAAACTACATTTATATTTATGAATAATTAGAGAAACTAATTTTAAGGGTCGACATCCTTTGGGCAGCGGTAGAACGGTAATCCGTTTAGTTTAGTTATTATACCTAAAAAAAATAGTTATTTGTTTTCCAGGTTATCTGATTGAGTGGTGACCTATTAAATATTTATTATACATACCTATTAAAAAAAAATTATGTAACTTTTTAAAGTATGTAAAAATACATAAATCGAAACATCCAAGGAAGAACGTTAGTAGTTGAGATAGTGGACAAGTAATGTGGATGCCATTATTTACGCCAGCTCCGTGCTCTGGGGACAAGTGTGCTTTCAATGCACAGATTTAAAATAACTGGATACACTTTCCTTCTAACTCCTCAAAAATATTGGTACACAGAACAGAATTTAAGGAGAAGTTGGAGGTTAGGGCTCATCTTAAGATACAGTAGATATTAAGGTATTTTAACTATTAAAATTTATCATCATAGGCGATATTTATAGTCCGGTCAAATTAGACCAAAAAATGAGAGTGAATCTACATAAATTCCCAACAAGCTGAAAATGAGTAATATTGTTCAAAAAATAATTAAAAACAAGATTTCAAAATTCCCCGTCGTTCCCGTACGTGGAAAAAAATTGACTCAAGGACAAAGGTCAAAAAAATGGGTTTTTTTACGATTTTCACCGAAACGGCAAGTTTTATCATAAAATTACCTCAGACAAAAATTGTAAATCATAAAATTGTCTATAAAAAAGGTATCAATACTTTTTTCCTAGGAGTCACCGTTTCAGAGATATAACGATTCATAATCGTTATTCTCATGCTTGTAAAAGTTATTGTTACGTCAGTTAATTTTGACCTATAAAGAGTCTCTTGACCTATAAACACAAGCAATATCGGAGGGTTACTATAGTGTTCTGGTGACCTTGAGAGATTAACCGTTACTCTATACTAGTCGTTCGCTATCGTTTATCCTATTTAAATTTGGAAGACAGGCAGTTTCATCCCTTATGGTGTATCATGTTTTTAAAGGCGATGGTAGCCATCTGTCATCAAATTGACCGTCAGGTTGCCTGCTATATTTTTTATAAAAATACCTATGTGAAGATTTTATAAAATCGCGCATGCATCACTCTCTTGATCTTTACAAGTCGTTTCCTGATTTAGCTGCAATAATAATAAATTTAG
Source organism: Synanthedon andrenaeformis (assembly GCA_936446665.2). NCBI lineage: Eukaryota > Metazoa > Arthropoda > Insecta > Lepidoptera > Sesiidae > Synanthedon > Synanthedon andrenaeformis. The sequence continues at coordinate 11,120,546 of OW387784.2, forward strand.
TAAACTTCCCTCATATTTTATTTTCAAATAATGTACTAGTACTTAAAAAAATCATATCGCCGATAATTTAAATGCGTGTCTGTATTGAGATTGTATCTTCTCTTGCTGCTCTAGTTCAATGCGAATGTCCACCCCAACCGTACATTCGAATTTGGTGACCGGGCTGCGAGGCGTTGTTCGTTATGCACCGCCACGCGCCCACTCGTGTCCCCTGCGGCGCGGCGGCGGTATTTTTGACATGCCCATACTTCGCCATTTCAATACGAATATTTTCACCATTTGAAACATCGATTTCGTCTCCTTACAAGCGTCAAAAGGTGTACGTTTTATTTATTATTAATGTGTTATCAAAATTTATGCTCGTTTTTTGTTGTATAATTTTTGTCGCATGGTTTTGCTCAACTTAAAGGAGTAAACGCGGTCATCTTCAACTGAATCAACTGAGCCGTGAAACTACATCGTGTACGAAGACTTCATTTGACTTAGTGTAAATGAGCCCTTAGGCTGTAAATCTCAAGAAATATAGGTTACTATACAAATGTAATAACCCCATAATCGAACTATCGTTAATCACTACTTCCTGACGTTTTGTACTGAGACAAAAAAGGGGTGCGGAAGAAGTGGCTGGCAAAAGCTAGTTGTACAATAATTGATTGGATAGATTCGCTCCGTTTAAATGTTTAAAGTACACCCAACATTTCTCGCAGGTATGTAAGCACATAGTGGGCAGGCTAAACTTTTAAACGGTCTCTGTTGTGCAAGCGACAGGGCGTCCACGCTGTTGACGGGTCCATTATGTTTTACTACAGTTTGATTTGGGCACAGAGCCGTTGTGCAAAGTGTGAAGTTTGAGGTTCCGGTTTGTAGTCAGCGGCGCTGACGAGGAGGTAATGGATAGGAAGTTGTGCCTTTGTTTGGCTTTAATCGTGAATTTTAAAGCGACCAGTGTGGCGTTGATGGATAGATTTGTTAACGTCTCGTGTTATTTATTAACTCGTCATTATAATATACTTAGTGTAACCTAGTCGTATTATAATAAGAGACAGTTTATATGTTTCCTCAATAACGCAAAAACGGCTGAACGGATTTATCACTAATTCTACAAGGGTAAGGCGAGACCAGGTATATTTGCGACATGCACTCTCACACGTAATATTACTCCGAATGATTTGACATATTGTAATATCTTTAAAAAAAAACAAGGCTGTCCAATGATTACCTTCATTTTCTAAGAGCACGCGTCGCTCGTAGCTCGGGGCCATCTTTCGCCCTCTCAACACAATTTATTTCGCCTCATCAAAACGTCAACACGTTGACGTGTATTTTAGGGATTTTAATCGTGCCCCAGTAGGGCCGCGGGCTACGCTCGCGCCCTCTATGCAAATTACTCTGTCCCCGTTATTTCTAGTAATTGTTTTCGTAGAAGATTGACACGTACCCAACGGTTTAGATCGAAGCGTGTGCACTGTCGTAATTATATTTTTGACATTGTGAAAGTGAATCCATTAGCGAAATAGTGGACAGCCCTTCTGAGTGCATAGTCACTCATAGTGTACTGTTAAGTTTCTTGTACCTAACAATCTAGTAAGTATCAAGAGTAAATCCCTGGTGTTGCGCGTATTTATTATCCAGGATCAAGGGCCTCGGTGACTTTTGCCTGTTTTGGATATTGTACCTGTATAAAAAATGTACAGACAAAACCGTTCAGTATATTATTCTACTATTTTTTAACCGATTTTATTCTTTTCTTTTGTTTAATACAATGAATTTATTATTAATCTTTACGTGAATATCTTTACATATATCTAGAACATGGAACTTCTAAATTACTTTTGAAAACGGTTATCATTTGATATATCGGGCTTACAAGCCATATAATTTAGGTAGTATATAACATAACCCTTTAAAATCAGCAAACAAGACGGTGAATTCGCGACGAGACCGCTTTTTGATAATGTCCTTAATTCAATTGAAATTGCTCTCTTAAATATACAAAAGAGATTATTCCAAATTAGCCTAGATTAGAAGTATCGTTAGGGTGTTATTAGCTCTACAAGGATTGACCTTCTTAGGGAATTGTGGTGTTGTGGATTAAGAACCGGCGCGGATTCCTGCAGGCCTAAACTCGAAACCTGTAAGTGTGTCTCGTTTCCCTCACCCACGTAAACACCGGGTACAAATTGTTAATCCACCCTCCAAGCCAATGCCCCACTTACTACCCTCGGGAGAGGCGAAAGTATAACGGATATAATTATTTTGGTGTTAGATTCGACATCAATTATTCATAACATCCAGCGGTCTAGGCGGTGTAACGAGCAACAAATGGATCTCCATTGCGGTACGTGCGGTCTCCGCGCCGCGCCGCGTTTTCCCATGGGGCATGACTCTCAACGCCCGTCTTCAAATTGGCTTCTAGCTATCAATCGTGAAACTATTGTGTACATATATCCACATGTACACATTTCTCATTGTTAGAAATTGTTAGAAATTTAATCTCATTGTTAGATTAAAGTTGTTGTTTTATTCTTGAATATATATATTTTTTTATGTTAAGGTCGGTAGGCAGACTGACATCAACTGCATAAACAATGACCATATTATGATGTTCATATGCACCACCGAACTAAGTAAAAAGAATTAAGTTAAAATTTAAGAAGTGGATAGTGGAATGGGCGTTGCGATACCTTACTCACTTATGCAAACACAACAGCTTACATGCTGTTATTTCCTGGTCGTCTTCTGTCAAGCCTATATGTTTTAGCTAGGTATTATACAGTCATTGTAGAGATATACAAAAATAACCTGTCTCCCATCAAATATACGTTAATAAACTATAAATTTTTAAATAAAACGACACTTTTATCCGCTTAACTATATTAAATGTTTCCATGGAAACGTTCCATTTAGAGCAATTATAAAAAGTATACCTAGTTTGCACCTGGATGACTTGGATGGATACCTGCGCAACGCCCGAATGATTTTGATGTATCACTGCTCTAGTATAAAAGGGAATACCCATTATTCGTCACAAAAGTGCGCAGTTTCCATTGAAGAAGTTTAACGCAGCAGCTCCTTTTGAGACCCATTATTTGCGTACATACAGTTCTCTAGGTCTCTCCTCGTTTAAAAAAGTCCCCGTGAAGGCGAAATCGCGGCCTTTGATCTCTCTTGAAACGGAATAGAATCCCCAACGTGAGTAAAAATGCTCGAGTTGGGCATTGGTAGGGTTGTCTCTCTAATAAAAAATAATTGTTCCTTATTGTTCCACAAATTGACGAAAAATAATAATAAAATTAAAAATTTACGAAATCACTGCACTTTTCTCGTACGAAACAAATTTATAAGGACAAGAATTGATAAATAAGTTTTAAATGGTATTTGAAGACGTCAAACACACAATTTCTTTATCATTACTATCTTTCCAAGACATTTCTAGGACATTTCTAGGCTACAAAATCGTTAGTCGTTATAATTTTAGCTGATACACATTTAAACGGCGTTGAAAAGGTTATAGTTTACCTTGAAATTTATAAAGCTAGTTATTTCTTTACTGAGCCAAACATTTGCAAAAAGTTGATTATATACTCAGTATAACAAAACTCCTTTTAGTTTATCCTTAAATATGTCGAATTTTATTGGAGCAAGACAATTAAAATTAAATGTTTTAAATACCTAAACACTATGCCAATTCGTTAACTGTACGATTCAGCTTAAATATAATAAAAATTACTAAATTACGACGACGTAAACACATAGCTAATTTAGAACCTATGTTCTAAATTAGCTTGGCGGAATATTTCAATCCACTAGTTTAGTTCCGCCACAGCCTAGCTTAGTTTGCGGTGTAAGCAGAAATAGTAAAAATCCAGTTGTCTAAATTCTAGAATGTTTAATGGGCCTCTTCTATACATAATGAGAAATATATAGACAATAGAGATATCTAAAAAAACTTATTATTGTCCGATAAGGTACTTACCGATTAAAAAATGAAATAAAAAATCCGTAAAAAAATCATTTTACCGATGTCAGTAAAATAATTTACTAAAAGTAGGTGTTGAAAACCCTAGTAATAGTATAGAGAGAGGGAGAGAGCGATTTGAGAGAGAGTACACGGCTATAATAGACGTCCTCCGATGCGTACTCGTGACGCGATATTTTATATACAATCTTCCAAGTAATGAAGTAAAACATGCTTATGGTGATACTTATACGTTTTCTAGTAAATATTTTGCTTTGTATGTTCCCTCGTTAAATATATAAAATGTTCCATCGAATGAAATATTATATTGTGAATAAAAAATTCGAACATGCGAAAGTAAACTAAGTAAATTAAGTTTTCTGCTTTCGTCTGATAACATCTTTAATATCAAAATGAATAACGACTTTTTTATTCCATCAGTTAATAATTTGGAGGTCGCTTTTTTTGGGTAAATTGATTATTTTATACACGTGATACATGAAATTTTGCTGACAAAGAGGAAAAATTATATGTCGTTTTCGTTTATATAAAGATAATTTTCCTAATGAAAATAATTATGGCGTCTTTACAAAATGAAGTTCATTCAAATGTTTAAGATGTAAGGAATTAAGTCAGTTTTGCTTTTTAACCCAATGGGAAAATAAGGCTGGAAGGCTCAAGTAGAACTTTATTCTACTGGAGCCTTAATTCCCTTTCAAATGAGAGATATTAATCTCACCGGATAACATAACTTTCCAGAACTTACCGATACCGGATTGGTCACTAAACATTTCTAGTAGTAATTGAGCTTTCAGTATTACAAAAAGGGATATATACTTATCTAGATATAACCAAAATTCTCTGGATTAAGAGAATTTCCAGAACAATTAGGAATCGATAAAAAAAACCCGAACCCATATTGGTACAGTGGGATAATGGAGTAGCGAATACAAATGAGTCACATTGTGTACTTCTATATATATATATATAATTACATTCTTGTGTAATTTTTTAAAAAATCGATAAACTATTACATGCTATGTGTAATAAAAATAAGTTTTAAACACGTGTTTTAGCCCAGTCAATGAAGCCGTAACTTTGCCATTTTGACCTGGGTGAGTAGAACCAACGGGAAAATGTGCGTTAATAATCCTGCAAAAACATATCAAAAATGCAGGGTCCTAAATCACCGGAATGATTTGCAAAAAAATTGCAAAAAGGTGAAAAAATGACTTTTTCTCAAATATCTCGAAAACTATAAGAGATATGAGAAAAAGTTTCAAATAATAGTTGTAGAGGATTTAATTCTCTACAAAAATGATTAGAATGAATTTTTGCGTATCGGGCACCGTTGGCACGGAAATCACGTTTAAAGTATGAAAAATTGAAAAATAATTTTTTTTTGGCTCAAAATAAAAAAATAATTTATTTTCCAAATAGGAGTGATTTTTTCTGCATCCCGCGAACATTTCCTAAGAGATTACCCTTTCATTGTTGTACATTTATATTGTTTATAAACAATTAAAAACTTTAAAATTCATTTTTAGCCATCTTAAAATTATTTTTTTGATTTAATTTTCACACCAATCGATTTAGAATGAAGTTTTCTATAAGATTAAGTTATTTTTTTAGACAAAAAAAGATTTATCGAGATTTAGCTTAGAAATGGGTTTTGGGGAACTTTCTCAGGGATCCGACACTGGCGATGAGAGAGAAAGACTATGACTAAGACTTTCCTGATGAAAAATGAGTCATTTATTAGTTAATTTAAAAAAAAATTACAAAAAAAAATCAAAAATAGGAATAGGTGTAATCGATTCAGTTTTCAATTCTGAATCGATTAATATATGGGTTAAAATGACGTTTTTCCAGATGAAAAATGAGTCATTTATTAGTTAATTTAAAAAAAAAATTACAAAAAACAATCAAAAACAGGAATAGGTGTAATCGATTCAGTTCTGAATCGATTAATATATGGGTTAAAATGACTTTTTCCAGATGAAAAATGACTCATTTATTAGTTAATTTAAAAAAAAAAAATTACAAAAAAAAGTTAAAAATGGGAGTGGGTGTAATCGATTCTGAATCGATTGATATATAGCTTAAAATAACGTTTTTGGAGATCGTTTATCAATAAAAAAATTCCGCAACTCGGAGCCGAACGCGATTTTTTGAGCTGAGCGGACCCATGTCGCTCTGTCCTTCTCGCTCTTATGTAAAAAAAATCTGTCTTTGTCGCACTTATACTCTTAATCGCTGTGCGCACGCGCCTCACTCTATCCTTCTTCCTCTCATTTGGAAAAAGTTGGTCTCTCTCGCACGCATGCTTTTTCGTACGCCGCGCACGCGCAGAAATTTTGTGTGAGTGCGAGCGAGACATAACTATAGTCTTTCTCTCTCATCGCCAGTGTCGGATCCCTGAGAAAGTTCCCCAAAACCCATTTCTAAGCTAAATCTCGATGAATCTTTTTTTGTCTAAAAAAATAACTTAATCTTATAGAAAACTTCATTCTAAATCGATTGGTGTGAAAATTAAATCAAAAAAATAATTTTAAGATGGCTAAAAATGAATTTTAAAGTTTTTAATTGTTTATAAACAATATAAATGTACAACAATGAAAGGGTAATCTCTTAGGAAATGTTCGCGGGATGCAGAAAAAATCACTCCTATTTGGAAAATAAATTATTTTTTTATTTTGAGCCAAAAAAAAAATTATTTTTCAATTTTTCATACTTTAAACGTGATTTCCGTGCCAACGGTGCCCGATACGCAAAAATTCATTCTAATCATTTTTGTAGAGAATTAAATCCTCTACAACTATTATTTGAAACTTTTTCTCATATCTCTTATAGTTTTCGAGATATTTGAGAAAAAGTCATTTTTTCACCTTTTTGCAATTTTTTTGCAAATCATTCCGGTGATTTAGGACCCTGCATTTTTGATATGTTTTTGCAGGATTATTAACGCACATTTTCCCGTTGGTTCTACTCACCCAGGTCAAAATGGCAAAGTTACGGCTTCATTGACTGGGCTATTTAGCTTTTAGGATCTTAAGATTCTAAGTATTCTTCTAAGATTTTTATATAATTTGTGCCTGAATTATTCTGATCTATGCCAGTTTAATTATACATTTAATATTGCTCGTTCCAATCAGCAACTAAAAATTACGACAAAGAAATGCTTTTCTCCAAAATGCTACCAATGTAGGAGTTAAAAGTTGTCATGGTAGACGTATAACGAGACCGAGCAATCATTACAATGAAAGGGAAACGCGGAACGCTGAGAGCACTCGTCTGAATGTTGTTCTCGTCTCGCTTCACGGAAGTCTATGGGATACGCGCACAGTATAAAGGTATAGTATATAGTATTACAACTTACTGCTTAATGAGAAATTCATTTGTCAATCTTGGTTAATGGAAGAGAAATATCTCGTGAACGTGTAATCTTTAGTACTACCACTATAGAGATGTTTAATGAGTTTTTGTAAATAACAATAAAAATGTTTTAAAATAATTCTGGTCACTTCCAGAATGGCTTGTGTGTTGTGTCTATTAAAATTTTTATTAGACTACCCACCCTTTAAGCATTATCTATCAAGAAAATTGTTCATATAACAAGTACTTCTATTATTTTGGATCTGTATTATTTTGGATTTTTATAGGTACCGACCAGAAATAATGTTTGGTTCGGAGTCTGTACGGGCAAGTGGACTGTATAAAGAATTAGTTCACTGACCTCGAGCTGATTCGTATGCGTAGATTTCACCGGCGGCGATAAGACACGGACTCTATAGCACTTCTTGGTGGAATCCAGGCTTTCACTTCTAATCACATGCGACACGCAAATACTCTAGAGTTCAATAAACGGCGTGTTTAATACAGTGAAATTAAAATTGGAGGATTAACACACGCGATGTTAATCGAATTTCTTTTTAAAAAAACGATCAGCTTTGACGACCAGTGAGCTGGGAACGACACTGATTTTATCACTGATAAGGAAAGACGATGACAGTTCGGCGTGTGAGCAATAGCGAAAGAAGCCGAACACCGCTCGTGCCAATTGGTTATTAAAATTTTGTTTCATTGGTTTAAAAGTATATATTTTTCTATTAATCCAATGAATTTATATTTTTTCACTGGTTTTCTATACTAATTGTCGCGAACTGCATGATTCATAGAACAGTTTAATCAAGCAGTGGCGAATTTCTAATAGAAGTATTTACCTGTACATATCGTACACACGTATCTGCCTCGCTGATTTACTGGTAGTACCGCTTCACACAAGCGAATCATCAACTGATGTCTGAATAGGCGAGTCCTCAGACAAGCTCAACTGATAACTGAATAGGCGAGTCCGCAGACAAGCTCAACTGATAACTTAATAGGCGAGTCCTCAGACAAGCTCAACTGATAACTGAATAGGCGAGTCCACAGACAAGCTCAACTGATAACTGAATAGGCGAGTCCGCAGACAAGCTCAACTGATAACTGAATAGGCGAGTCCACAGACAAGCTCAACTGATAACTGAATAGGCGAGTCCGCAGACAAGCTCAACTGATAACTGAATAGGCGAGTCCACAGACAAGCTCAACTGATAACTGAATAGGCGAGTCCACAGACAAGCTTAACTGATAACTGAATAGGCGAGTCCGTAGACAAGCTCAACTGATAACTGAATAGGCGAGTCCACAGACAAGCTCAACTGATAACTTAATTGGCGGGTCCACCGACCCTGATAGCAAAGGCCTCCTTCCTCCCCTTACATCCTTCCCTGTCCTCTCAGCTTGGTCTAATTTCTGATACTGATACTGATACTGAACTGATACTGATACTGCACTGATACTGATACTGAACGGATACTGAACTGATACTGATCTGATACTGATACTGCACTGATACTGAACTGATACTGATACTGAACTGATACTGATAATAATACTGATCTGATAGTGATACTGATACTGCACTGATACTGAACTGATACAGCACTGACACTGATCTGATACTGATACTGCACTGATACTGAACTGATACTGATACTGCACTGATACTGCATTGATACTGAACTGATACTGAACTTATACTGAACTAATACTGAACTGATACTAAACTTATACTGAACTAATACTGAACTGATACTAAACTGATACTGAACTGATACTGATCTGATACTGATCTGATACTGATACTGACACTGATACTGATCTGATAGTGATACTGATACTGCACTGATACTGAACTGATACTGAACTAATACTGATCTGATACTGCACTGATACTGATACTGAACTGTAACTGAATTTATACTGATACTGAACTAATACTGATCTGATACTGATACTGCACTGATACTGAACTGATACTGATCTGATACTGATAATGAACTGATACCGATACTGCACTGATACTGAACTTATACTGAACTAATACTGATCTGATACTGCACTGATACTGATACTGAACTGTAACTGAATTTATACTGATACTGAACTAATACTGATCTGATACTGATACTGCACTGATACTGATACTGCACTGATACTGATCTGATACTGATAATGAACTGATACCGATACTGCACTGATACTGAACTGATACTGAACTGATACTGAACTGATACTTATACTGAACTGTAACTGAATTTATACTGATACTGAACTAATACTGATCTGATACTGATACTGCACTGATACTGATACTGCACTGATACTGATCTGATACTGATAATGAACTGATACCGATACTGCACTGATACTGAACTGATACTGATACTGGACTGTAACTGAATTTATACTGATACTGAACTAATACTGATCTGATACTGATACTGCACTGATACTGATACTGCACTGATACTGAACTGATACTGATCTGATACTGATAATGAACTGATACCGATACTGCACTGATACTGAACTGATACTGAACTGATACTGAACTGATACTGAACTGATACTGAACTGATACTGAACTGATACTGATAATGAACTGATATACTGAAACTGTGCCTGAGCCTGAGCCAGCCTGAGCCTGTTTCTGATAAGCAACAATAACGTATGTTCGCTATTCTATCGGTTCTACTATAAAACTCTGTTTTCAGACTGCCGCAACGATCATTACACATGGCTAGTATAAATTTACACTATAAAGTCTTAAAACACTGGTAACAAAGTACACAAATGAATAGGCACAAGAAATGAGGTTAAATATGGTAATCACTTAACATATTTAGTCACACGCTCACTGTACAAACATACGTCCGTCTGGCTCGGCCGCGCCAAGCGAAGTGAAGTGAAGCCCGAGAAGGTTACGACGGCTCTTCTCATTTTTAATAATAAATTATAATCTACCCGCACTTCAATCGACACTTACGAATTTAACTCTTATTGCGTAGGTAACGCGCGATAAGTTTGACTGAGTTGCGGAGGCATTTAATAATTTTCAATACATTGCAACCTACCCACCATTCAACCCAACACACTGGGATATGAATCTTATCGCGTGGGTAATACGTGATACGTTTGAATGAATTTGACTCTTCGCGTAGGTAATACGCGACACTAATATTATAAAGAGAGAAGATTTGTATTTTTGTATGTTTGTAATGAATAAACGCAAAAACTACTGGGCCGATTATAGAAATTCTTTCATCTATAGAAAGCTTCATTATCAGCGAGTAACATAGGCTATATTTTATAATACTACGCGGACGAAGTCGCATGCAACAGCTAGTCAGTAATAAAAGTATACCTACTGCATTATTTGTGCACTGTGATACAGGTAGCAACTGAATAGATGGAAGTGTGCAGTCTTTTTTTTAATTTGTACGTATTGTATTCGCCCTCAGATTGAGATACGGGTCGGAAAATAAATTTTTGTTGTGAAAACTGGTTTTCGAATAAAATTTTCCATTAAATGAGAACCTGAAGAAAGTATATTATTATGTAAACTTCAAATGTAGTGTAAGCCTTATATTATGCTTTTAAACTTTGTATGTTATTTCGTTGTGCTGTGAATATGTCAGGAAATGTCAGACTTTGTCAGTATTTTATGGTTTTCATGCTGTACTGGGACTATCGCGACTAGTAAATCTTCTTTGTGTCACCGTAACTTACATTTGAATTGAAACTGACATGCATCTATATTTTATTTTTTATTGTTTTCAATAGTTATTGTTTCAATCGTTTAAAAAAGTCAGTAATATTTTACATCACCTATATATTATTAAGTACTAGTGCCCTGGCTTCGCTCGTGTTGTAATTTTTTATATACACAAACCTTTCTCGTACCAAAAGTAAAAAGCGAATTAAAATCGGTTTAGCGGTTTTAAAGTCCATAGAGGACAAACATATTTACTCGTACTTACATTGATTTTTATTTATATAGATAGATAGAAGATATGTAGCTCTGTATTGACAATTCAATGGAACATTGGAACTACTATATTAGTCGGTGTTTCAATACAAGTTCGAAGCAGATTTGACTATAATTAGACTGTATGTGATTTCAGCCTATCCTTATAAGAGCGGCGGTTATCGAATATAGTTGAATTATTATTATTCCAAGAAATATAAAGTGTGGTCTGTCCGTTATCTAAGTTATCTTCAATACATTTTTTTCAAAAAAAAAACGCTATAAATATATAGTAGAATATATGTAATTCTACTAGATCAAAACGTACATTTTAATGGCATTCTTTTACGTTAAATAATGACGGTCGCGATTTTGTTAAATATAAGAACAAACAAGAAAGTCCTTTTCATACTCGCGGTTAAAATGAGGCAAGACGCGCTTCCTCTGCGAAATGTAAATAATTTAGAGGACAGTCCTTTGAGTCATAGCGAGCCATTAAATTTGGTCCGTTTGTTAAGCTAATTTGGCGAGTTGCTCTTGGGATTTTTTTTTAAAGAGAACGCAAAGGGAATTGCTTCGGTAGTGGATGTAAATTATTAATGCCAATAATTGTGTATAACATTTTGTACACCCACACTAAGCAGTGCAGCATGAATGCATAATTGTTTATGTAAATTTGTTTAGAGACAAATTATGCTTTGTTAGTAAACAATAGTGCCACATTATTTTACAATATGTAAAGTATAGATTGTATATGTTTTGTTGCTGGTTATGATTGTATCAAAATTATACTCAATTGTATGTGTATATATAAAAAAAATGTGTCAAGGTCGGCAGACAGGTTGACCGTCCAGTTGATGGTAGGTGGTTACCGTCGCCTATAACACAAGCAATGCCTCAGGTGTTGCAATTTCAGGGTGACAAGAGGTCATAACAAAAAAAAAACATTAACTATTTTAGTTATATAGCAAAACTTTTCCACGTAGTTAATGCCATGACATAACCATAATTTACGCAATGGATAAACAGTTGGATTAAGTTGGCCAACATTACAAATAGATAAATATAACACGCTGATGTTCTAATTCGTATGTCTTTTGATATTTGTATCACACAATTTATAATGTTTACATATTATATTACAAGGTATGTATAATACTAGAAACGCGTTACGAGAATAATCCAAGTTTATTGGATTCCCACCCTGAAGGCCTTTGCAGCTAGTATTTTCGAGCTTATAATAATTTCATGGCTAACCCAGTACCGAGAGTATGTAATCGTAAAATTCCCTCTCAGTATTCAACATACGTGCGGTCAGTCAAACGTCTGCTTTTAAATACACCGTCCGCAGGCTTCCGTCTCATACATACGAAATAAGTGCTGTACTGTCCGGTCACCGTACAATACAGACGAATCACTCAGTAGGCTATGTATGTACTAATTTAAGAGTACTTTTTTGTAATATTAAATAATATTAGGATATTTTCATTAGAGATGGGTTTGCTCTTGGCCAACAACCAGCTGTGTATTATTCAGAACTAAAGTCTTCTTAGGCTGTCGTAATCGTATCATCAATGATATTACATTGCTGAGATAAAAAACATTTTTTTTTTATTGAGTCAATGCAGCGCTTTGCCGCGATCTCACTTGATGTAAGGTGCAGATGCGGCCGAAGGTGGACCACGCTTACCCAGTAAGTACCCATTTACCCTAGACTTGAAGACCCCGAGATTGAAATTATGCGGAAACACGGACGCAGGCAATGAGTTCCACTCCTTAGCAGTTCGGACAAGGAAGGTGGAACTGAAACGCTTCGTGCGCGATCTAGGAACAGCAACCACGAAGGGATGAAACCCCTGCCCACGTCTCGTGGTCCGCAAGTGGAACGGTTCCGGTTGGATCAAATCGAACAGAACGGACGCACATTTATTGTTCAGTATGCTAAGACCCATTCAAAGAACATTAAGCATTTTTTTAATTAAAATTCGGCAAGCAGGCTAACGGAAAGCTAAGGAAATGGGCTCAGTCAGAGAAAGCTATTGTCACGCTTTTTATCAGAATTTGGGGTATTCTCCCTCTCTCTCTCTCTCTCTCTCTCTCTCTTTTTATCCTTCTCTTTCTCTGAGTACATGTGCGAGAGCGTGTATATTCATGTACGTTTGTGTATGCGTAAATGCGTTTCTGCCTCTAGACTAACATTTATTAGATAATTTGAAAAAGATTTCATTCTGTCTCTCGACTGTATACAGTTACGTCGTTTGGCCTATTTCTGTTCCGAATGAGAGACATTTTGGTTTGCGAGTGCAAGTTGAAAACGCTCGGATTGTTTCTCGTGTTTACTTTCAAAACACTAGCTGCGGAACAGAATGTAGCTACTAACTTTAGGGAGTGTTCGAGCTAAATTTATTTTTAGATGGTTTGAGCAAACAAAGGTAGTAATTTTAATGTTGGTTATATTGCAAATTTTTAAACCATTAATAAACATACGCGTATGAATAATGAGGGTAACGTACATGTGAGATATTTTCGGTCATCGTAGTTGTAAGTTGTTAGAGAATCTTAATTCTGCTATTGCGTAACCGGCTATGCGAGCTCAGATCACGTTCGTCTGAAAGTAATTTAATGAGATTCAAACTTTACTACACACCTGAATATTCTTCGACATGCTTTGCGTACCATGCCCACCATGCAGGGCAGTTTTCCAGTCATAAACCTAACATCCCTTCTGTAGTCTTATTTTAGTAAAGTACTTGCGATTATCAGAGCCCTATTTGCTATCCTCACAATCTCATATAAGGTTGTTGGTGTTATTTTTGTTTCTGTTTCCACACTAACATCAATAAAGTCTATCAGCACGACTATCGCTTTAAGAAATAAACTTAGTTCAATTGAGTAGCTAAAGAAATTTTAATAATAAATGAGTACGAAGAGATCAGGTTCATCAAAGTGTTTTTTTTTTACAAACAGTTAGTAGTTACGTGTGCATGCATTTTTATCTCCCATTAGATCTGTAAGAGATTGTGAACTTTTGTTTTATTTCACGTCAGCGGTGACGGTTTTAGTGAGAAATTTTTGCACGACCCTGCAATGCAAAAATTATAGTCTCCCTGTGAATTTGAGCCAATAATTTGACTTCTTTGGAAGATAAAGAAAATTTATTGGGCAGTTCACTTTACACGCCATCTGTCAAAAAAAATCACAACAATTTTTTACAGATATTACAGAGATAAATAATTATGGCCTGTGCTAATGTTAAATCACAACATGGCCTATCTGAGTTTTAAGGTTCATAAAAATTCATTAAACGGTTTATTACGCATATTTGATTAACGAATATTATGCAATGTCTTTATGAATCGTGATACAGATATTGTTAAAAATAAGTACTTAGGTACAATTTCATCTTTTAATAAAGCCAAGTGGCTAACCTAACCCACATGCATCACATCTAGGAGCATTAATTTTTTTAACTCTTTGATTTTATTGAACTTCACTGTATAAAATAGTGTACGACCCGAACGAGTGACATATGAGTGACATGAAATTTAATTAGCCGTCAAGAGCTCACGAGATTTGCCACGCTTTTAACCTTGTCGTATATTTAATTATGAAACTTTTAAATGCAAATTTCTGAACGATTGGTGTTCATTATAATATTAATGTTGAAATATAATTGTATACCATACATGATAAACCGCAATGTGAATTTAATTTTATATGCATTATAAACCACTTTATTTTTACTATTATGTATACAACCAACCATTTGGCTTTAATAAATAGCCACCCTGAAATACCTTCCCTCTGTGTCATTGACAGCCTTCCCCTAACTTTTAACCTTCTATATTTTTCTATACCTTATCAAGGTCGTATTGGACAACGTGTTAAGTGGCTGGTTTCTTTTCATTAAATAACGAAATATAAGCATCATTAGAGAAATAATAATTTTATATCAAAATGTGCTACTAAAACATATAAGACCTTAAATTCAGTAAGAGAATGGTACACATTAGTGTGCATGCAACATATTATTTCCATATATCTGCTGTGTTCACTATACGAGAAGTTATGGGCCATAATCAACCATGCTAGGCCCTCCGAATTTACAGGATATTACATATTTTCGAAGGTAGCGATTTTCCTGTTACATTTAGATATACATTTTCGCAGAATTTTCCTTATTAAATTAAAAAGAAAAAGTTGGATTCGAACTTTTTTTCATGTTAAGTTCGACAGACAGGCTGACGTTTCACATGATGGTGGCTACCTTCGCCTATAACACTAGAAGCGCCACAGGTTCTGCAAGTGCGCTTCTGAGCATAGTACGATTAAGGATAGGGATTAGGAAGGGATAGAGGATAGAGATAGAAAAAGAAGTAAGGATAGGGATGGGCTCAGGTTTCGATTCGTGCCTCAGATCGATTCGATGTTCTTGTTTCCCGGTGGACTTCGTTTAATTGAAATATTATTGTTCCTTTTAGTCCAGAAAACCAGTTGAGTAAAAGTATCATACTTAATTAACTGTATCTACTCTAGGAAGTAGAAATTCTTCCACTTTAGAATAATGTATTTAACAGATGTAAGATAAATTTGTTCGCACTGTAATATCTTAAGAATTTCAATAGACATTTAATTTTCTCCTCGCTGAATAATTTCAAAGCCAATAGACAGTTCTGGGTTGAACTTTAATAATACAGAAGCACATGAATGGGGAGTATGAACAAAGGTTGCAATTACCACACAATTGCTGTCACATTTTTAATTAATTTTTCGCGAACAATGGTAAAGCGAATGTGTCGGTTGGACGCAGTATTTTTTTAAAAATCAATAGTCGTTCAATTTAAAAGCTATATAATGGAAACATAACGTGTCACCTAGTTCGATGGGAAACATGAACTAAATTTATTCTTTACATAATTTAGATAATATAATCAATACGACGGTCCCTACGTACATAGACATGTCAAAAATGGCAAAAAAATTTTTATTGTATAATTGTCTTTAGATTACCATTATAAAGTTCCTAAAGCTAATAAAATATTCTAGAAAAAACAAAATTTGTAATTACTTATACATATAATTATTTCTAGAGCGGTTTGAACATAAATTATGCTCTCCTGTAAACCCCGGTTTTTGACATGTCTTTATGTACACGTAGGGACCGTCGAATAAATATATTCTAAGTTATGAACGATCAGTCTTAATTCACTGGCCTTCCTCTTAATGCATTGCCTATTAAAAGGTAACAATTAATTCAAAAAGTGTTTCCATTAGCGAAAACCACATTAAAATCTGTTGTGTTGTTTAAAAGATCTGAAGTCTGAAAGTTCTGAAAGTCGCCAACACATTTGCAAACTCGATGGCTTTGCTTGTGTTATATTAAAAAGAAAACATAATTGGATATTAATAGATAATAATGGCTAACTCACCATTATTTTTTACCCACCACATACTTCTTATTGGTTATCAAGAAATTATTTTCCTAAAATCTTCTTAAAGAAACACGCGCCCTTTCATCACTACACTTCCAACTTTGAAAGAAAGCATAAATCATAAACACTTTAATATACCATATTATTAGAATCAATATAGATGGCGCAAAAGGTGATTTATGTATTTGAACGGCGCTAACATGCGGTCGAAGGAGCATGCATGAATAACAATTATGGCTTTCCAGAACTTTCCAGACGACATGTTTTACACGAGACACACGTGGGGCGAGTGCTAACACTCAAACGTAGAAACGGCCGAAAAGACGAAAGGCATTGGACAGTTAGAAGCAATTTATGAGATAAACATCAGTACGATTCCTCCGATGATAGGACTCATAAAAAACAATGAGTATTTCAATTTAAAGTTTCCAATTGAATTATGGTAAAGTAATTAATCGTTTCAAGATGGTTTATGTTCAATGTGAAATTTTAACATTGCTTCAATGTAATAACCATGTTGATTTTTTAATATTGATAAAATTTTGAAAAAAAAAACACATCAATGCAATGTACTTCAGTGTTGAAGCATACCTACAGCGATACGAATTCATAAGCTGCGCAGATTTTCTGGCGACACATCCACCCTTTTACAGAACTCGCGTGATGTATTAAATAATATGAACAAGTGTTACTAGAACCCATTATACATGTTCTTGCTATATTTTTCTCTACTTTTTCTAACCTAAGTGTTACGGACTACATAATATGATTATAATACTTTATAGACGTGCTTAAAGGCGACAGTAATCGCGTACTACTAAAACTATTGTAACCCAGCCTGCGGCTCATTAAAAAAAAAAGATTATATTTTTCACCTCTGAATTTATTTCAGTTTAGTTTACATTTTAATTAAGTATATTTGTTACTAGAAAACCGCTCCTAAGAAAAGATTATGAACCAGTCTACAAATAGATGTAAACGAAAGGAGAAAATTTTCCTAGAAGTCACAACAAAACATGGATGCGCAAATAACTGGATAATCCACGCAATCAGGTTACATAGAATGAGGAAGCTGAATGCGTAGGCTGTGGTGACTACAGTGCGTGGGAACTTACTAATTTATTTTTATTTTGTAGACGATCTTATTTTTAAGTAAACTCTTATTTATTTAACGATTAGTAAATAATTTTATTTTTAAAGATAAATATTGTTAAATATCTTGTTGAATCTACGCAAACTAATCTATATAGATTAAAGACGTATATTACACGTATAGACGTAAGACGTATATTATATAATATACGTCTTTAAAGGGAATATGTAATAGAGTAAGTTAATATTGTCAATATCTGCAAAATCACATAGCTTTGGGTGACTTTTGTGTTTAGATGAACAAGTTAAATTGCCAATATTGATCCGAAATTTATGAATGGTGTATTATCTAAGTTTATAGAAGTATTTTAGGATATATTAATTTTATCACATTTTGAAAAAGATGAAAAACAAATTTCATGTTTTTCAAAATGTGTCAAACTTTTCTCGATTTCTCAAAATAATGTGTCTGGTAAGCAAATATTATTTATTATAAGTATAATAAAAATTAAAAAATTAGCATTTTTTTTTCTAATGCGGAAATAAGATGTTTTATTTGATGGCATATTTTCAATATTGACTGGCCGTTTTGATCAAAGACCAATAAAGTGTCTGAGATGAAATAGCAGCTCATCAAATTAATTACGACCTTAGATAAAACTGACAACTGACTTAAAAAGTTTCCGTTGAACGCTCAATTAAACACAAAGGCTCAGTCCGTTTCAACATTCTATAGGAAATTGATTGTAATTGACGCTCGCCAAATTGATCTGAACTCAGCAAAGTCCGTGCCTAATGAATATGCAAAAGGAATTTGTGATCAAAAATAAATTGTATTTATATTATTGCGTTTTGCACGTAGGATTAAAATTTTGAACTCGAAAATCTCTTTTTTTATGAAAACTTTTTTTAATTGTGATATCAAGTGATAAAATACATAATATTAAATTAATATTCACATGAAATCTAAAAATTATAACCATTGCGGTATAACTGCAACTGCTATCTTTAAAATGCTACAGGGCAGGATCCCTCATATATGATGTATTTTTTCAATAATATTTTGTACAATAACTTTATAATAAATTATAATTAGGGCCCCTTTTACCATCTCAGAGTAAAGTGTCAAGTAGGCTAACTGTCATTTAAAGTCACGGGTAAGAAAGCGTACGAGTTTCGCCATTTTCGAGTAGCATTACTCTAGGCCAGGGATTCCCAAAGTGGTCGATATCGACCCCTTGGGGTCGATATCGGTTTCCTAGGGGTCGACATAAACGAAAAGTGATTTTGGGGGTCGACGAGGTCTAAAAATCGACCCCTATTATATTAACACAAGTTCTTATTTAAAACTTTCAAGATAGGTAAGTAGGTAGTTACTGTATTGTTTATGTTGTGTTACGTGTACTAAGAATAATTAATATTTTTGTAGGAAATAATGTTCCAGGAATGTAAAGTTTCAAGTTCGTACAAGATGAAAAACTCGGCAAGTCTATGTGGACAAGTTTGTGCAAGATTGAGTTGGAGCGTACGTCTTTCAGCGGCGTTTTGACTTGCTCTCTATTTGACGATAAAGTGCTTATCACACTATTCAATTTGAACGATTCCTATTTAGGAATCTAAGTAGTGAGCTCGTGATCACACTACGCTAAATTGATTTCTAAATCGAAGATATAGAGTTGAAAATGGATAAACTTAATTGAATCCAATCTGTTCTAACTGCGATCACACCTTCCGATTTCCTAAATTGGAATCGTTCAAATTGAATAGTGTGATAGCGGCTTTACGCGAATTAAGACGAACGAATTCATGATCAAGTCCAAACATGTTCCTGATATTTTACTATTTAACGAGCTTGCATTTAGGTTGAAAGTTCATTTGCGTTTTGAAATTCGTTGGAGCTTGAACGATAAAAACTCATATAGCTAAGTACTCATTTATTTCAAGAGATTACAAACTTATTACAAAGCTAAATTAAGTGAAGTAAAGTGACTGAAAAAGTGTTAAACACAACATACAACATATTTTAAATAGGTATGTATAATTGTATTTGTAAAAATTACTAACACTTAAGTCTTTGGTTTTCGTTCTTATTCTACCTAATTACCTAATACGAAATTTCTATACCTAATTACCTACTGTAGTTACTTCCCAATATAGGTATCAAAGTTTATCAAAGAGTAAGCCAGTAATACTTAACAAGAATCCATTAACTGAGTGTGATAAAAATAAGATAGTGTGCAAATTTAACAGTTTATTATTGTTTTTTATTTAGGTTCCTTATTTTTTTGTTTGCAGAATTACTGAAAGTTTTATGATGGCGGACACGAAAAAAAAAATGCAGACAATACAGTTTGGACTACTTGAAGTTCGGATTTATTGCATCTCCATCAAATCAACACTTCCCGATGTGTCTCATATGTGAAAAAGTATTTAGTAACGATGCCATGAAGCCTTCAAAAATGGATGACCACTTATCAAGAGTACATGCTAACAAAAAAAGTAAGCCCTTGTCATATTTTCAAGCACTGAAAGAAAAACTAGACAAAAGGCCATCCATAGGATCGATGTTTGCGTCATCATCTATTCGAGACAATGATGGTTTACGAGCGTCCTATAATATATCTTTACTAATAGCGAAGTCGGGGAAACCCCATACAATTGGAGAGCAGCTTATCTTACCAGCCATTGCGGAGGTCCTTAACAATGTATTGCACAAACCCGCACATGATATTTTAAAGAGAATACCTTTGAGCAACAACACCGTTCAGAGACGCATAGATGAGATGGGACGCGATGTGGAAAACATTTTATGCAAGTTCTTACAGACCCGCAGATTCTCTCTCCAGTTGGACGAGTCTACATTACCCGGCAATGAAGCTCTATTGTTAGGATATGTTCGATTTATCAAAGATGAAAATATGTGCCAAGAACTGATTTTTGCTGCATATTTAGAGACTGATACTAGAGGAGAATCGATTTTTCAGGCCGTGGAACATTTTTTTACTGATAAAGCTATTCCATGGAAGAATATTGTTTCTGTTGCGACTGATGGTGCACCGTCTATGGTTGGTCGTCATCGTGGCTTTATAGCTCACTTAAAGCGACAACTGCCTGATGTACTGGTTATTCACTGTGTGATTCACAGGCAGCATTTAGCAGCAAAAAAGCTGAGTCCTAGATTGCATAAGTCTTTACAATATGTAATAAATGCTATCAACAAGATTCGAAGCAATTCTTTGAACTCTCGGTTATTTGCTCAACTATGTGACGAAAACGACGAAGTCTTTACTCGGTTACTTCTGCACACTGAAGTTCGCTGGCTATCAAGAGGCTCTTGCTTAGAAAGATTTTCAGCCCTTTTTGAATCTGTGTTGGAGTTTTTACAAGAAAAAGATCCGAATTTGAAAGAAAATCTGAACAATTGTAAAACAGATATTTATTACTTGACTGATATCTTTGGAATGTTCAACAAAGTTAATTTGCAACTACAGGGTGATGATCTTAACTTGATTAAAACAAAATCAATAATATCGGCCTTCGTGGGTAAACTAGTTCTTTATAAACAAAATTTAGGCAGAAAAGAATATTCGCAGTTTCCGCATTTGTCAAAATTACCAAAAATGCTTCAAGATGATGACATTTTATTATATGTTACTCACTTGGACGCATTACACAAGGATTTTACGGAGAGGTTTGATGATCTTTTAAATTTACAAATTCCTCAATGGATAATAAATCCGTATAACACCACAGCCATAGAAGAAGCCAATGTGATAATGCAAGAAGAGTTGATTACCATCAGCACAGACGAAGAGCTTAAGCAAAAGTTCAACCAAGGCTATCAGAAGTTCTGGTTGCAACGCAAAATTGAAACACAGTATCCTACATTGTGGAACATTGCTGAAAAATACCTTATCGCTTTTCCATCATCATATCTAGTTGAAAAAAGCTTCAGTGTGGTAACAAACATTTTGACAAAACAAAGAAACCGTTTGAAAATCAACGAACGTGGAGATTTAAGGCTGCAACTCACTAATATTGAACCGGATGTAGCTAGATTGGTAGATAGTCACCAGGTTCATCCATCGCACTGAATGTTTTATTTTCTCTTTGCGAATTAATAGTTTTTAAAATATAATTTCCTACCAACTTAAGATGCTTTATGTATTAATTTGTAATAATTATAAATTAAACTTGATATTTACTGAATTGGATTGTCTTTTTATTTTGTTAAATTTTGACGAGAAAATGAAATCAACTTCACTCACTTAACCAAGTGCAAAGTTTTCTAATTGGCACCTTAGTACCTAGGTATTTTGTACCAATAGGAAAAAACTAAAGATAGACTAAGATAGATAGCTGCTTTAAGTTAGCGGACCATTATGAATAAGGGGGTTGGTCTTAAAAGTAGGTAATTTGACCATGGGGGTCTGAGGTAACAGTTCATTGTTGAAAAGGGGTCACTTGTCCAAAATAGTTTGGGGAACCCTGCTCTAGGCTAATTTCAATGAAATTGAAACAAGATACTCGTAACATTTTCTCGCCAATTAAAGTTACTTGAAATGTAACTAATCAACACTTCACTTGTAGTTGGTGAAAGAGGCCCTTAGTCATATATAGTCATTATAGTATTTTTCAATTTCATCACTGATTTAAATGTATTCAATATTAAGAGTAAAATACTGTTTTAGGTTTGGTCGTTACAACATAACTATGATATCCTATGATAAATATATATTAAATAAAATACACGAGTGATATAACGCCTCCTGAGATCTTTATCGCTGTGACGACGGTGGCGCCACCATGGCGATAGTGGCGCATTTTTTATATATATTTCTAGACGATACCTCGAAAACTTATTTTTCAGGATAAAAAGTCTACTATATGTTAATCCAGTTGCTAACTATCTGTGTGCCAAATTTCATCCAAATTCGTACAGTAATTTTTACGTGAAAGTGTAACAAACATTACATACATCCATCCATCCATCCTGAAAATCTTTAGCATTTATAATAATAAAGGAGTTAAATTTCGCTTAATAATTTTAGCTAAATTTTACTTAATAATTGTTAATAATGTAAACAGTTAAATTGTGACTTTGTATTTGTATTTTGTGTCAGTTGTTACTTGTTACTCTTGAAGGAACAAGAACTATGCGTGATTAATGAAGTCGACGTCATAGCATGAGAGTAATTGTTTTCTTGGCTTTCCAACATTTGTCAATTTAATATATTGATGGGTTTAACTTGTGAAGTACTGAAGGAACTATCAATTAGGGGCGAGAGTTTCTAGTAAAATATGTGTGTGACAATCACTTGAAGTTCAAGTTTTTTTAATCATTAACGATATTAAAAATTAAAACGATACGAATTTTTTTTTCTTTATTATCAAAATTCTAATTATTCTGACAATAAAATTATTATTATTATCTAAATATTTTTTTACAAATATTTATAGAATGAGAAACACTATTATTAATTAAATTTAAATTTACAAAAAATATAAAATAATATTTATATACATTCATTGTCAATCCGCATTTTATCAGCAATTTTACGCTATAGTAGTATGTGTAGGTACCGACCGACTTAGTATACATTTATGTTTTGATAAATTATTTGAATTTAATTACAGACAATTGTTGAACAACGATTATATTATATACTAGCTGGTGCCCACGACTTTGTCCGCGTTGAAAAATATTAAGTAGCCTATCCTGTGTCCCGTACGTCCAAATGTTTATCTACCAAGTTTCATGAAAATCAGTTAATTTGTTTCAGAGTTATGGAGGAACATACATACATACATACATACAATACCTACACTTACAGATTTATTATTAGTATTGATTGATTGTAGTACCGTATACATTGACCTACTTATTTTATAGAAGCAAAGATACTATCTTTTTTTTTCTCAAGTTTAAATTTATTATTTTGAATTTATAAACATAAATTTGTGAAAAAGTTACGATTTTTTGTGAAATATTATTAACAAATTAATGTAGGTATCTCGTGTGCTTTTTAGATAGAAAATATCGAATGGCCGGTCACTACATAATATATCGTATGTTATGTAGTGACTTATAGCATTACCTATAAGTTCGGCTACTGTTCACTGTTATGACGCGATGAAGTCATACACAAACTATTACGAAAATGCACACAGTATATCTAGCACGTTTTACGCAAACATCCGGAAAACATAAAGCAGGAAGTTTATCGGCTATGTAATCAGAACGGCCGAGCTTTCCGTCCGCGAGTTCTTCCCTTCCCTAATAGGAAACGCGAACCTTCTACCAATTCGTCTCACCGAGTAACCGGTCGGTGTGTTATGAGAAGTTAAACGCGCAATTTGCATGGAAATTATATCGCGTCCGCTTGTTAATGGGAAATTTTCCTAATTAAAACGCCTTCGGTGCGGGGATTCAGTTCCAATTAAAAGTTCTCCCACTACCCAAGTCCTTGTGAGCAGCAATTGTGTCGCGATTGATAATAATTTAATGGTATACATCAGTATTGTCTTCCAGTGTTGGTATCATAATGCTATTATTTAAAATTAAGGTGCGTCCAAATTATATAACATAATGTGATGATAGATGTAACAAATATTTACTCTCACGCAAAAACAGCTCAACGGATTTGTATGAAATTTGGCAAACAGATAGTTTAATACCTGGATTAACATATAGAATATTTTTTATACTGGAAAAATGTTAAAAGATAGTAAATTGGACGCCACCTATGTCACAGCGATAAAGACGTCGGCAAGTCGCGGGCATAGGATAGTGTTATTATAACTTTGTTGTTATAACACGTCCACAATATTTAATATTTAATTCGGCATTACTTAATTAATCTGGTTTCTTATTTGGTTTTCAAGTTTTATAATTTTTTTTTTGTCCCTTTGTCCCCAATTTCTATAGGTGATACTTTCACCTATTTTTAGGAATACACCTCATTCTACACTTTTGGAATGTATATAACTTCTATTTGTATCCAAAAAATAAATACAATAATATAAAATATAGTCAAATTTATCTTAATTAGTCCTTTGATGTCTAGTATGGTTCCTTGAATACTATTATTGCTACTATTTCTTAATTTTATTATACACAACGGAATAGAAATAACTTCTATCCAACATTCTTAGTAAGTAATAATAAGTGGATTTATGAAAGGAAATTTCAAGATAGGAGCAGCATTTGTCTGACGAGAAATAGAACTGTTATAATGTTTACATTTTCACGAGTAAGTACATTTTCTTTAAGAGGCTTCTCATTTTTCTTCACGCTTGAGGCTCCGCAATAAAATAGTTGCTAAATTATCATTTGTCCCTCGAGATCCACGTGCTATACGACTCCCAAAAACTGCCCCTCAGAGATTACCTATGGCGCAATAAATTCATTACTCTAGAGCCTTGGGTTTCTGCAAAAAAATCTCAGTTCAACTATTATTTTAGTTATCTATACTATTACAATAAAAGTTTGTTTATATGCAGAAGGTAAGTTATTTATAAGGAATTGTTGTTTCTGTTGACCGTATAAAAATTGTAAATTAAATAACTAATTTTAGTATAACACTAGCTGGTGCCCACGACTTCGTCCGCGTTGAAAAATATTAAGTAGCCTATCCTGTGTCCCGTACGTCCAAATGTTTATCTACCAAGTTTCATGAAAATCAGTTATTTTCGTTTAAGTTATGGAGGAACATACATACATACAGGAAAAAATTCTAAAAATCGTCAATTTAGTTTCAGTATCATGTATAGAGCCTATAAACACGATATCTCTGAAAAAAAAGTAACTTACTCCATGACCGACCCTTACAGATTTATTATTAGTATTGATTAATCAATATTAAATAAGTATTGAAAACTATTTAATGAATAAGTATTTTGATTTGGATTTTGTATCCCACCATCCCGAATCATCCATTAACCATCCATAAATGGATGGATACGACCATTCTTTAAGGATGGACTTTCATCAAAAATATAAATTGACTCACACCGTTTGCATGTACACAAACCAACGGACTACACTTAATAATTTGATTTCATTATTGTTAATATATACGAGCCCGTAAATTTTGATATTTTTGTTACTCGTTATAAGATAAAATACTGAAACTTGAATCGGTCCTAATCAGAACTAAATAATTATATTTCGAAAGGAATACTCAAAACATATATATGTTTGAATAATATTTATTTATTGAAAGCTTTAAGTTTTCACAAATAAAGGGATTATTCCAGTGCCATAAACATGCATTTAATTTCATTTTTTAACTTTTCGTTTGAGCTGCTTTTAAACTATCTAACTTCTCTCAACCATTTTACTGTTGAGTAAACTACAAGTTAAACATTTTTCTTAACTTGCGGTTTTATAAATCGCATCTAAGCCGATTTCCCTGAAGCTCAGTAATAGACAATTAAGAACATAAGACTGGCTTAAATTAATATTTTTATTTTCGGCTTTGAATTAAAATAGAATGCCATTAATTTTTCTCTTCTAGAAAAACATGTGAAAATATTTCAGTAGTATCTAGTAGGTATGTCGTTTGATATGACAAGTAAAATAAATATTCTAAATGAAAGATATTTCTTTCTTATGTTGGTTTCCAACAGATAAGAGATACAAGATATAATATAACCATGTAATCGTTTATTTTCTTGTTACCTGGTACAATTCATATTAATTTATTTAAATTTATTTATGCCAAGATTGTGACCGATTTGCAGACAGTCCTTCGGATTAATGATTATGCAAGAAATGTTTTGGAAGGAAGAAGGAAATGAGGAAGAAAAGATAGGAGAGAAGATATAGATGATTACATAGGCACTAGACTAAACTGAGAGCTCTGACATATTTGACTGACGCGCCGATAATTTTACAACAGTCGGTACAATAAATAATTGGTGTTGTTGCAAGACGGTCTTCTTATTAACCATAATTTATTGAATAATTATTATGGTATACATTTCTGAAATCTATACTAATATTATAAAGAGAGAATAATATTTTTGTACTTTTGTTTATCAATACTAATAATAAATCTGTAAGGGTCGGTCATGAAGTAAGTTACTTTGTTTTCAGAGATATCGTGTTTATAGGCTCTATACATGATACTGAAACTAAATTGACGATTTTTAGAATTTTTTTCTGTATGTATTTAGCGTAAGGTTGCGTAAGTCGTACCCCAGCAATATCTCGTCTGATACTTATAAAAATTGATCTCAGACTAAATTGTTTGTAGTTTTTAGTTGTTCATGTGCTTTAAGGTTTTTAATATGCTTACTAACATTTGATTTCTAAGTACGACTAAGGCTATAGGTGGTACGAATTAGGCGACTGGGTGCCTTAATCAATAAAAAAAATAAAATACCTATTTTCATTAAAGAATTTCAAGTTTTTATAATTGTTAATTGAAAACCAATTAAATAAAGATTTAGTAAGTGTTAAAGATTTTGTTTTATTTTAATTGCACTGAATATTACAGTGTACGACTTGAGCACCCTTACCTTATGTATGTTTGTTTGTAAGTATGTATGTATGTTTGTATGTATGTATGTTCCTCCATAACTCTGAAACGAATTAACTGATTTTCATGAAACTTGGTAGATAAACATTTGGACGTACGGGACACAGGATAGGCTACTTAATATTTTTCAACGCGGACGAAGTCATGGGCACCAGCTAGCAATGAATAAACTCTAAAACTACTAGACTTTAAAAAATGATTTCACCTATAAAAAGCTACATTATCACTGAGTAACATAGACTATCTTGTGCAACTTCTAGTCATAATTAAAATTCAGAGGTAGGTACTTGTCTCTAGAAAAATCATTAGACGAAACTTGAAGAACAGTTAATTAGTGAACAAAGAACGATTCGGAGCAGAAAGGGCGAAGTCGAGAGCGCAAAACAAAACAACTCGATCTAACGAATCTCCCTACTTGTTAGCTTTAGTACTTAGCAGAATATTCATAGACAGTAGCCGTGAAAGAAGCTGAGTGCCTCGCGCAAGACCGTGTAGACTCGGCGTCGATATCGCGAATTAATTGAATAAAACTCTATACTTATTGAGAAAGTGAGCGTATCTCGCGGGCCACCCGAGCTCTTCATGAATATGGATTTCTGTCTAAGTGTTCTCAGCTTTGTAAAAGGTTCCAGTTATTAAGTCGACGGCCATTAAGCAGGAGAGCGCGCCAGCGTTTCGCCTTTATTTCAATTGAAATAATTCTCAACGTGCAAACACCGATACAAACTGTATATACATATGATAGAGCTCTATTATAATTGCTTTAAAAAATAATAAAATCAAATTTATATTTCTCTTAAAATTGGTCCATTGGATAAAAAATTAAAAATTCATCGTTGACAAAATATATGAGCAATAAAGATTGAATAAAATGTTTTAACACGTAAGGGTGAATTCAAATTGTGTTTTGGTTATTATAACTAATGTTTATCTAATAATACTTAGGTGTTGCACGCGACTTCCTGATATTTAATGTTGCTTTCATTCATTACAAACAAAAATATAAAAATACAAATTTATTCTCTTTAAATATAATATTAATATACATTACACGAGTCAATATAAACTAACATTTTTGAAATTAATATAGTTTTATAAAATAAGGTAAAACTGTACTAGAATATAAACTGATGCCAAAAAGTTAGCGTCGCATATCCAAAACGGGGCGATACGAAATCATTAAATCTTTTCACCTGACTCAACATTGTTTTAAAGAAGCACCACCGCAATGCGCACAGCTAACTTTTTCTTAACCTGCATACCCCTATTGGGAATTAATCGACAAGAAATTTTTATGCCTCACTATCGGCGTCCCCCTCGCGCTTGTAAATAAAGTGCCAGAAGAAAAATGTGATTTATAAAAATGGAAAAAAAGACGCTCCATTGTTTGGATGCAAGCCAGAAGTTATCGAATTTATGTAAAAGATGGAAATTGAGGTGAGAAACGACAAGGTAGTGGCATCTGCGTTTTTGTAAAGGTGAACCTTGAAAGTTTTCAGCTTGAGGGGTGACAACGGGAGCTTTGTCTGACACGTTTTATCCTGTTAGATTACACTGTGAGATATTTTCTTCTTAATGTTTGATTTGTAATAGCTTTGTTTCAGGTGACAATATTATAGAACTTTATTTAATAGTTAATAAATAAATGGCAAGTGTAACATTGCCAACTTAAAGTTGTACTCTAAGTATTGGTTTTTTAAATGAATGGTTTTAAATATTTGGAAGTCTTAAATATTTTTCACAATCTGTATTTTCTTTAACCATAGTTCTGTATAGCAATAGAGAAGTCAATGTTCCGGATTATATTCATTTTACTTCATTATTTATAGAAATTATTTACAAATTATGTAGTGTTGACGTTATTTTTGATTTATCGCCTTCTTCCTATCACAGTCTATATAAAATACTTTTAGTAGTCGAGACCTATGTTACTTTACCGTGACTCTTACTTACCTCACTCTGTATACTTCTCAATGAAAGTGTGTGTCTAAATATAATTACAGTTTTTAACTAAATAAGTTTAAATTAAAATATATAGACAAGGTTAAAAGCATGCTGGAACATCACCTTATCGTAAATAAATCATATTCAAAATAAACATAATTTCAATATAAAAACATAAATTATTTTCAAACTAAAAGTATCTACCCACTGTATGAAAGTGTTCACAAATAATTATTTCATTGAAGAAATATCTAATGGCCCCACTGCGAAGACTTTCGAGCAAAACAAAAGAGGACCCGCCCCTAGTTCTTACATCTGCCGTCAATGTTTTCACATTGGAGCTTATTAAAATTTTACGCTTCCAACTTCCGAAAGTGTACGGGGAATATTAAGTAATAATTTCAAATTCCTGCGACATCGGAATAGGTAGCTTGACTCCGATTAAAACTGAACGGTGTAATTTAATATTTATTTGACTAATTAAATTCAAAACAGAGGTATAATTATTATTAGAAATTTCAATTTGTTCATTGTGTTAAGTCGGAAAATTAATTATTATAAGCTTTTCCTTCAGTCAGACGCACTTTGTGTATGTCTGTCTAGCTCCCTATTGTTTATAACCTAAAAAATGAATTATTATATTTAGCAATATTGTAAACAATTTTCCCACACAAAAAGTTTATTTGTCTTAATCTTCATGCACGTTTAGATATATTTTTTTTTATGTCACGGTCCGACGGCTCCTGTCGTCTATAACACAAGCAACGCCATATGGGTAATCCCATACAGCCAAGTTCAAATGCTATCGTTAACTTTAGTGCTGTATTTATTATAATTTTCAATAATAACGACGGTTGAATATTTATTATTTAATTTTTAGTTCTACCGCTTTCTTACATTTAAAATACACAGCTCACAAGTTACAATCTCTCATTGCAACTTTATTTCTCGCAGTCTACGGATATGTGCTACGGGCTACGGGGACTTTCTAAGGTAATTTTGTCGAGACAAGGGTAATTTAGGGCGACACGACGTTACTCGTGTGAGAAGAATGTCTTCGTTTATTTTGTAATGCAAAATAAAATAAAATTTAATTCATAGATATAAAAAAATTTAAACCTCTAAACAACTGCCAAAATGCCTCGGTGATTGGGTCAGCAGTCCATCACTACACAATAACTATGTTATTATTAATATAACTTTTTATAATTTATAGAAAATCATCCAACGTCGTTTTCATATAGATTGTAAGAATAGCTTTGTACTTAAATGAAAAAATTTCGGACGTAAGTACTACGCTTATATTATGTTAAATGAATGCATTGGTCAACGTTATCTTAATTGTAAGTTAAACTCCTTAAATGCCTAACATAAAATTTGCAAAGTGTGTATCACTAATCCCGTTATCGCACTCCGGGGAAAACTTCTGCGTAATGAGCAGTTTAATATTAAGCGAGTTAGAGGCATGCCATGATTGCTTACGTGTTGTGGGCTACGAAATCGGCGACTTATCAATAGTTTTATGCTAAATTTATTTCAATAGAAAATTAAAAATAAACGTTCTAAACTTTAATACATATTATGAATATTATATCGTTATATAGACCAAAATGTTAATTAAAAAATAACCATATATATATAAAACTGTTCATATATTTAACCAATAATCTCCTGATACTCATTTACGCATAAAATGTTGAAAAATATAAAAACAAAGCACATAAGTCCACCATGTCATCGAATAATAACACATAGAATACTTTTTAACTGGGTTCTGTCTTCTCGTGGGATAATAGTTTCTGTGATCGCCAATAGATGGCGCAAGCAACAATACTGTAGAACTGTTTAAATATACTTTGTGGTAAGAAAATATACTTAAAATATAAATTAAAACGTGATATTATCTAACTGAATGTTAATTACTTTTTGCAATGAAACTTCTATATTAAAATGAAGTTTAAATGAAGCGTTTGATATCAATTGTTTATTTCGTGAATAAAAATTAACGAAATTATTAAGTAAAAATAATGACATAACACTTTTTAAATAAGTAAATTGTATAAACGTAACCCAAAAGTCTAGTTATTAAGAAACATTCATTAAAATTGAATGCTCTTAAACATTTTGTAATGAATGTCGAAAAAATTCGCTGCACTAATGGCCCCGCCCACCTTATGTCACGTATTTGCTTCCCGGTCGGGATTTATGTCGTGCTTCCACCGGAACTCGTATTGGTGTCGATACTAATTTGATAAGGTTTTACCTCGCTATTACCTCCGCACGATTATGGCTCACCAGCCATAAATGGGAGCAGTTTTATCTCTAACGGCATCCAACTTTAGTTATGAAAGATTCGGTTTGGTAGTAGGTGTTCTACTCAGTTTAGTAAGTTTAGTAGGTAATAGTAGTTTAGCTGCCTTGATTTTATTATTTAATATCACACCGAATGAATTTGTATTTTAAACCACAATTTAATATACCTACTCTGTCTAAATAGCATAACATTATACAAGTCATAACTACTTTTTTTTTTAAAGGCTTACCAACTAAAGACATACTAAATCACAACATACAACATTTACAGAAAGGAACATTACAAGTATGAATTTAAATTATAGGAAAGCACAACATTATTAAAATATCCAAAACTTACACATATATATTACACATTATTATAAATCGATTAATTAATCACACAAGAAATCAAGAGAATTAGATAATACATTATTTTTTGTATCCAAAAACTGTCTTAAATTTAGTTATCATTTAAATAATAACTATGAAATATGATGAGTGCTTATACAATTCAATGACTTCACTTCACTTCACTTCAAACTTCACAGGATCACCCGCTGGACTAATCTGAAGATTGTCTGAAAATTTCATCAAAATCGGTACAGCGGTTTTTGGAGTCCATAGGGAACATAAATACATACATACACACATTGACTATATATATATAGATCGATTTCTGAATCTAAAACGCATGGAACTTTCGGCATAGTAAAAATTACTAGAAATTATTGTAAATGATTTCGAATGTTTTGTCGATTGTACGCCGAGTCTCCGCAACGCCGTACCTGCGTTTTATTTACGTCCTCACCTGCGCGTTTATCACGATCGGCCCGTGTCACGTGACCATTTTCCTGCAACAAAGGACGAACGAAAAGGCTGCCACTTACCGGAGGCCCATTGTTCGGAAAGATTAATTTGTACCATTCGACGACGCAGCGGACATGGCCGTACAGTACCTACTGATTTTTTACGGGAGTAATAAAAAAAAATCGATATGAAATTATTCAAGTGGTTTAAAATTTCATTTGCGAGGACTTAAAAAAGAAAGTTTATAGATAAAAAACTAATAACTCAATCTTTAATTAATTATACAGTATTAAATAATTATTTACACACCTTACTCAGACCCGATGTGTTAACCTCTTCAAGATTATCGTTATAAAAAAAGATAAATCGTTCCACAAAAGTGGTATTGAAATGCTACAGCGGTGCTGGAATGATTGCGTTGCTCTTGATGGAGATTACGTTGATGAATAAAGCTAATTTTGAACAAAATAAAAACCGTGTTTTCTTTTTTAGGCCCGGGACATTCAGCCCATGTGTTATGTACTTCTATAACAAATTATAGCTGCTTTTATAAATAGCTATAATTATCAAAGGGTGTAAAATTTACAAGGCGCCGTGTAAAGTCCTTATATTGTGCCTGAGTTGTAAAGTCTCTGTTCTTACTGTTCTTATTCAACGTTGCACAGCCGCGCCGCGCCGTCCGATATCCCGCACGGCCTGACGCAGAAAAAGAAAAGTAATGTCTGTCATCTTTGCAATGTAGAGGAATGCTCGGTTATTAGTTATTAGGCATAAGCGAGGGGAAGAGAGGCGGCGGATGAATATTGTAAAGGCTCGCGCATATTGTTAAAAAACATTGGTATGCGGAGATGAGTTTAGATTGCAATATAGCAGCATTCCTGTTGCGCTTTTCCCGCTCTGAACGGCTTCATTAAGCTGAATTATTAGAAGTTGCTTATGCGTCGCGAATATTTATAAACTAATATTAAAGTCTTATAAATATACAATAATATAAATGTAATATTGCATGTTTGTATTAGAATAATTATAATTTTAATTTCGTTCAAAGATTGCTAACAAAATATGTTTCTCGTAATAACAGGAAACAGTTTAAAAACAATAAAACTAAAAAAAAATGAAATACAGTGTGCCCTACCATTACTTAATTTGTATGCCTATTCTAATTAAGACTATAGAAAACTTAAAATAACAATGGTTTTTGCTGTTGTGTTTTCGGAATTATTTCAAATATTAAAATTTATCTAAAATTATCTAAAGTTTTCAAATTTTAATGGAAGTGGTTCTCCGCAGTGTATACACGGTGGCAAGTTACAATGAAGCCGCTGCGCCAAGTTTCATAATCGTCGAGGAATCCGTCACGTACGTTGGTAGCGAGTTAATAACGGGCAAGTGTCGCCTCAGACGACGAAAGCGGACCAGACTCATAATTGCCAAACAATGAACGGGAAACTGCAAAAGTACAATCACCAGGAACTTGGTGCTGTTTATAACAACAGTAAGGGTCTAAGCTTGACTTAAATTAGCTTTTGTTTGTTAACTTTAGATTTCTAAGTTGAATAATTTGTTTTTTGAAATAAGAAAGTAATTTTAACTAACATACCTACCCTCATTTTTGTTCGGAATATCAAACGATGTAGTTGTTTGACTATCTCATACATCGATTGACTTCGTAGTAACATCTACAGCTATAGATCAAGTTGTAATATCTACCGCAGTGAATTTTACGCTATTATAGGTGATGTTCTATTTAATAATAGTCCAATATGAACAATTTCAACGCCGGCTCGATTGCCTCGACCGAGTTTCTCAAAGACGAATAATGGACATGACGAAAATTATATCAAATGTCCATGTTGTGTCCACACGTGGACATCACAATTCATTCTCAAAAGAGTCATTACGAATTTAAAAGCTTACGTTAATATACGATAATGTCGAGAATAATCCAGTAATCTAGAAGGATGGAGAATTATCTCATGTGAAGCATTATAATCAAAAATACTGATTAACTTGTTGAAACACAACCGAATATATTGCGGCTCAATAATATATGATGTTTCATTACCGACTCTAAAATGCATTTTCATACATGTGATCTCATTTAATCCTTTACGTGTCCGACAGTGCAACGCGACAACAATACTAGTCGATTCAGTAAACATCGATACGAACACGATCGGATTGAACGGATCAGTCTTGTTGATTGGATCGCGATCCTCGACTTGTTTTGTAGGCCGTTGCTCACGTATTCGTGTGTGCATACGCTTTTTCGTTGTCTATTTGTGACGTCGTTGTCTCGATTGGATGGTTCATGAATGTCCTTTATGCTAAACTGCTACTCAGGTGAATTTTATTTCATGTATACCTAGATATTTTCACTCACAATGTTAACTTCTTATCGGGTCCTGATTAATTCAGCCGAAGTAATCTTGACCGAATGGCTAAGACGCTATTCGAAATTCAAAATCCAGTATTTTTTAAAATTAATTGTGACCCTATTGTAACCATTAATTATCTCTATGATGTCTACTTTTATCAGAAAAATAAGATTTCTTCAAAATAGAAAATAACTTATATACACACTTGATACATACATGATGATTATAACTTACTATTACCTGCTGCCTGGCCTTGTCACGTTGTATATATGATAAGGCCAGAATTTATCTTATGTCAAATTCTAAGCATTTTCATGAATAATAGTCTATTTATGTATCGCAATCATAAATAAGAGTAAGTCCTCTTAATGTTTGCAGTATACATCACTTTATTAAATATATTATGGGTCTATAAGACAGTTTTGATGTTAGAACTAAATGGTTATGGTACTCTTAAATGAATATAGTGGTCTTATGACAATGGTTATTCTTGTGGCATAATACACATGAATACATAGGAGTCACTTGGTAACTTATTTCATACTATGTACTTGATCGTTTTTATCTTTATCTATAGTATGGATTGTTAGCGTTTGCTATTTATGTTGACGGAAGTATAGTATAAAGCACTCTGTTTAGTCATCGCTCTTTATGAAGAAATGGCTATGTGCAATAATGTGAATCCGATAACATTTAAAAATTTATCACAAAGATAATTATGAAAAATATACAATAAAATTATTCCTTCATGGGAATATGGAACATGCCCACATTCTAAGACATCGATTTTCGTGCCCCTAAAGCTTTTCGTGCTAAAAATGTGTAATTTGTTTTGTATGGTTTGTAAAAAAAAGTATCCGACATTTACAAATTGACACAGGGAATCCTGGAAGTTTTACAGAATACCCTTCGAGTTTAAAAAAAAGAAAGAAAAAACTTTTACGCGACACGCGCAAGAAAGTTTATAAATTTTCTTTAACCAACAACAATCTCCCACCGTGCCTTATACTTGCACAAGTTGGGAACAATCGGTAATCCTCACGTGTGCAGAAAGAAACGAAGTTTGGCGCCCGGTGCTACATTTAAAACTTTGCCATAATATAGCTTTCAAACGTACTTTGAAATGTTCTTTGAATATCTTTGAATATAGTCAGGTATGATTAAGAAAACTATGTTTTTTATATGTACGATAATTACCTATTCGATGTAACGGTGGCTAAGGCTAACAAAACTAATTTTATTGATATTTTTCTAAGTTAATCAACTTCCTCGTTTCTAGTTTAAAATTTCTCTTAATGTGTGAAGACTATTATGATTTTTAATTTTAACCATTTTGGCTTTATTTTAGGAATTTAAAACGAAATAACATTTACTAATATGGTCACTTTATTAACGCTATATTATTTTATTTAAAGTTTCGCGGTTGAAAAGTAACTTCAGCCTTACATTCTTCTATATTTCCAGTTCACTGTTTGGATTTCACCTTGCAATTACATTATGTTTTAGATATTATAACATTTATTTATTCAAACTTTATTACTATTTTTATTATTATTTTATCAGGCGTTGAATTCTTATTTTTTATTTTGAAATGACCCCTCGGAAACAGTATATTTTGGATACAGAAAGGTACGCTTTTCTGTATCCCTGACAGCGTGTATGTAAAATTTCATGATGATCGGTCGAGTAGTTAAGGGGTAAAAGTAACAAACTCATTTACGATTTAAATTGATATATTCTGTTTTTTTTTGCTATTAATTATTCAACTATTCATTATTTCATTATTTTTCTCACGTTGTTCTCCGGTTTCACCCCTCTCACGTCACAACTTAATACTCTGTCAGGAGATGCAAATTCAAAACTCTGGAAACTTTTTTAAAACATTATGCATGCTGTCTAGTCAAGTATCAATTTTTATAAATATGCATGTCGCGCTGGCATGGTGTAAATAGAGGATCAAAGTTTTTTAACCCGTGAGGTGAATATTAACAGTAAATATGTTTATATGTTCTCATTTTATTTTCCTTCGTTATTTCTTTATAAATAATACAGTCATACTATGATCTATAACTTAGAAGGCTGCTAAAAACAGCTTTTTTTATATGTGCTCTTTTGTTTCAATGCTTGAGAATCCTGCACTCGTTTAGGCGCCCATGAATGGCATATTTGAGGTATTAGTCGGGGAAAAATAAAATTTTGAAGACATTATTTCGTATAGTTCGTTTTTCTTGTTTTGAATATAGTTTAGTTTCATTAGAAATCCGTGTTACACTTTTTCCCCTCCCTCCCAATATCTATTACGAGAAAGAGGGGGTAAAATATTTAATTGCTATATATTTTATTGTAAAAAACCTACAGTAGAGATTTTTAGTGTTTTCATTTAGTTCTGTATTTCGTTAATTGTATTTAAAAATTCCACAATTTTTTTTATTGAAAATTTTAGCTACACAATACGTTAAAATGTTGTTTTTAAAGAATTTCTAATAAACTATCTTAAAAAATCATACACACGGTGAATTTTTGATATTATGATCTCTAGATATATCCAGTAGCCACTATAAGTTTTCACCCGGGTGACTATAAAACATCTATAAAAAAACAGCTATAATGAAGTTTTTTGTCTTTATTTTACTGATATATTAATTGTACAGAAGATATTCTATGACATACACATTTGTATGCATATTATACACACTCAACAAAAAGTCACCAAAATTTTATGACATATTGAAGTCATAAAATTTTGAATATGCCAAATTGCTCGTTTAGAAAGTGTCATAATAATACCAAAAACATAAATAAAGCTAGTGGTGTTACATTTCATTCGTAATTACCTATTTTTTGTATTTTTATTCAATAGGAACTTCAAAATAATCCGTAAAGTTGGAAACCAGTATAACTAGAGCTCCTT
Organism: Synanthedon andrenaeformis; assembly: GCA_936446665.2. Classification (NCBI taxonomy): domain Eukaryota; kingdom Metazoa; phylum Arthropoda; class Insecta; order Lepidoptera; family Sesiidae; genus Synanthedon; species Synanthedon andrenaeformis. Next base: position 11,158,262 of record OW387784.2, read on the forward strand.
ACGCAAATGAATTCCATGCTGTCTGAGATCTAACATATTTCAAAATGGCTGTTGTGTGATGTGACTATTATAACTAGAACGCTTTACAAGCGCGATTAGTACGTAGTTGGAGCTCATTATTTTTTTTATTTAAGGACTAGTATAACTAGGCCGTCTGCATAAACAGCATTTGCGCGCTATCGGAGTTCAAATAAAATTGGTCTTTGCGAATCCAGTATTTTTGTAGCGTTCGCACAAACATTATTAATTATTTAATATTTTTTCATTTTTATTTTATATATTATACTTATTATACGATGTAAAGCGTGGAAAAATAAAATGAGAATTATTAATTATAATAGTTTCAACAAAGCTATTTAGTATTAATTTAACTTTACCATTTTTTTGTTTTTTTTTTTTTTATTTTACTATTCAACCTTTAATATTTTATTATACTTAGACTGCAATCAAATATATTGCTTCTTTCGGTAAAACAACATACTCAATTTCGGTATTTAGGCTAATTTAAGGAGAAATGGATAAAAATTATTCAAGATGAACGACGTGATGAATGCTGGTTACCAACGAAATTCAGTAATGTTCCAGTCATTTTAAGTCAGAAGATTTTTATTTTACGGTCGGCGAAAAATAAAATCCAGATCGATACAGATGAGCTTTTACGAAGATATTTGCGACAGTGCATAATTGACACGTAGAGTGAATTGGTGACGACTTTTGGCAAGTTTTACGGTTAAATTGGAGAAGCTCTGTAATATTGGAAGTATTCCTGGTCTGCGAAAATAAATCGTGTTCCTATACCCCTAAACGGCATTTTAACTTACCCTGCGCGTAACAATACTATTGTAATAATCATAATATACCTAATAGCATTTCTTATAAATGTAGACTTTATAAGTCTATAATGTCATAATGTCACAATAAAACTGATAAACAAAAAAAAAGAAAATAAAAAAAAAAGTTCTTTTACTTGCTGACAGTACAGTACCGACCGAGGGGGAGTACGTATTCCAGCTATCGTCACAGTCACGTTTGAAGTAAGGAATTTATGAGCACTGTGTTGTCTGTGTTTAAAAGTGTGTTTAGACAAAAGACTCGCATTGCTATAAAAATGTATAACTGTGAATGTATATGTATTTTGTAACAATGTTTGTAACACAGTTTCGCTAGTAAGGGCACATCTCTCGATTTAAATCTTTGTCCTAGCTGTTGCACGTTACTTCGCCCGTTTAACTTTAAAAAATATAGCCCATGTTACTCGCTGATAATGTAGCTTTCTATAGTGAAAGGATTTTTCATTACAAACATAAAAAATACAAATTAGTATAGATTATTTTTTAATTTAATGTCTAATTTTTTCATCAGACTTGGTATTAATGTATAGATCAATACTAGAGGTACGAACAGTGATATGTTAAACAAGACAGGATGCGCCCTTGCAAAAAAATGGTCCTCCAATTTGCACATTTACTAAAAATAGTTTGTTTTCATTGCCATCTTAATACGTATTTTTATTTCTTATTGGCGTATTCTGTTATTGTAAAGTGTTCTCATTGGTTGGTAATTGACTGTGTCACATCTGTGTCAAACTAATTGAATGTTGTAAGCAAAAACAAACCTCTTTGTCCTAACGGCAGTAAAAAAACTAAAAACAAACGTCGTGTAGCGCATGCCATCTCTTTCTTCATTGAGATAAATCACGATGTTAGATAGAGACAGCGACATTATTCTTTTGCGAGTCAAAATTTTAACACGTGTAAAAACGGACAGGGCCGGATTTGAGACATGAATATTATTTGCTAAAATACAGGGCCGGATTTCAGATGTGAATATTATTTGTTAAAATACTTATTAAGATTAAGTGCAAGCAAATAATAATAAATGATTTAGTCTTTATTTAATAAGTAATGAAGATTAAATAATTTCTTTGTGCAGAAAATATATGTATTATATTCACGAGCGGCGTTAGGGTAGGGCGCGGTTGGGCGACCGCCCCAGGGCGCCAGATATACAGGGGCGCCGCGGTTACAACTAGACTGTTTTTTACAGATTTTTTTTCGACTGCTGACTAGATAGTTTCTTCAAACGCAGTTACCTATTTTTTCGACAAGTTAAGCGAAAAAGCCGTTATGTTGGCAAAATTAGAATGGAACGCAGTGTTCAAGCCGTTCAATCGGAGCACTGCATGCAGTTTATTTTACCGGGAATCCCCGACCATAGAGAAACACATTATCTATCCCTTTTTAAAATTGTAGTTAAAAAGAGTTGGCGTTATTTTTGACGAAGCGGCTTATTCTCGTTCATCGTTCATCACATCGATGCAGATGCACGCACTTAAAACACTTGACATCCAATTGAAATTAACTGTAGACTCTAAATCTGATATAGTATGTTGTGTGATGAACTTTTAAGTCTGAAATCTTTTTTGCCTGACCAGAATGTCGTTACTCCTGTTTTTGTTTTAAATTTTATCAAAGATCGCAACTTGCAAGAACTGTATCCAAATGTATGGATAGCATTGCGAATATTATTTACTATACCTGTAATGGTTGCTAGTGGAGAGAGGAGTTTTTCTAACCTTAAGCTGATAAAAACCTATCTGCGATCGACAATATCTCAATCTAGATTAACAAAAGGGGTAGCGTGTTAAGAAGGGTCTGGCGGCCCCCACCGGTTTTGATACAATCGTCCCAGAAATCTTGGAGGGCCAAAAAAATTTTTTTGGCCCCCCAAGATTTTTGGGACGAAGATATCAAAACCGGTGGGGGCCGCCAGACCCTTCTTAACCCCGCTACCCCCTTTGGCAACTGTGTCGATCGAAAATAAAATTGCTGAAAAAATCGACTTTGATAACCTAATAAAAGAGTTCGCCGATAGAAAGGCTAGAAAGGTAAAATTTTATTAGTTTTTAAGAAATGGTTATTTCTTTAATAAATCGTTATATCATTATGTTCTTTGCCTTTTTTTCGTATGGGTTTGAATTGCAGTTAGGGGGCGCCACAGAAATCTCGCCCAGGGCGCTGCTAGTGCTAAAACCGGCACTGATTATATTATGAGTAACATAACTTTATTAAGTCCATATAGTACATAGGTTTGGGACAAAAAAAAATTTTGATTAAACACAAATGTAGGGTGTACGCGACTATTACAATCTGAGGTCAAAGGACACAAAACACAAACGCCTTCGATTCTTCAGTTGCAACAACTGTTTTTCTTGATGCCATTCGACAGCTGGACTCTTCGCTTTTGTCGGATTTTTCCCGATTTCGGCTTCCACGGCATAGCCGAAATTCTGCTGGTCCCCACTGGTGGGAACCCTTAGTGGGCCTCCGCGGAAGCACGAAAGGTAACCATAAAAAGAAGAACGACCAGGCGAGTGCACCGGAGAAAAATCGTTCAAATCGGACCAGTAGTTTCGGAGATATCGCAAGATTAAAATTTCCCGAAAACTGCCCTGATTTCGGAAATCTGTGTCTCCTCAAGGAAAAAGTCGCGCGGTAGTGATCAACAGTGTGTTACAGAGTGTTTCCTCCTCTATTTTTTGGCGAAAAAACCAAGAAGATCAGCCAAGAAACCGCAAAGATACAGCCAAAAACATTTTATACAATAATCGGGACAAAATTGTGAAATTTTATATACGTAAAATTGTTTTAAAAGTCAGAATCCTCAAATCCTCATTTTTATCAAAAAGGCATATACCATCTGATAGCCCATCTCAAAAAGTGGGGATATTGAAAAAATTGTAATTTTTGGACATTGAGGACCAGTGTTATAGGGCACCAAACTTTTTCATACAGAGGAGTCCTGTTAACTGGGCTGTGTCGACGAGTCTTCTGCTTACCCTGAAGTCCAGGATCATCGAAGGAGGAAAACACCACCACCACTTATTCCACTTTTGCCACTCTATCCGACGACACAAGCAGCTCCGGAATCGGACTCGGGCGGGAGCCGGGACACTTCGGGAGAAAATTGTAGTTCCTCTCTAAGTTGACCCGCCGCACTGTGGGACGAAAAGGTCATTCGCGTCTCATAAATGTTTTTATCAAATCGATGGTATTGACCATTTAGCGATTGGAATAGGTTTAGGAAGACTTGAATTACATAATGACTATCTTTTTTTTTTTTTCTTAATTATTTCTATTTTTATATGACTCTAAAGTAGTTACTACAGATTACCTCAAACTAGCAGCATTATATATTTCTCTTTTTGATGATTTTATGTATTTTACTGTTAAGAGTGATTACAGAGTGTTATATATTTTTGAAAAGGTTGTCTTTTCGGGAATGCAAATTGATTATCAGAATACGAATAAATGTATATGCACAGACCGTCACATATTTTTAAAGAAAAGCCTTCCGTTTTTTGTAAAATTTAACTTCTAATAGAGTTTTATACCTTTCCGCTGTCCTCCGCTGCTGATTTATCGGCCTTAATTAATTGATCACATTACACTGAAGTAGAAAAAAGTGAAATTGGCTGCTGCTTCTCTGCATTTCTATGCTTTTTAGCGGCAAAAGTGACTTAAGTCAAAACGTCAAACAAACTGAAAACACTATTTAGCGCACTTTTTCTCAAGTTCTATTAAAAACAAATAATTTTTGCATTACTCGATATTTACCAGACGTGTATACTCAAAAGAAAAATCTCTATAATGGGCAAAAAAATATATATTGTCACAGTATGGTCGAAGATAAGGCAAAGATAAAAAATAAATTATCAAACTTTTCTCACGGTAATTTTTTTATTTTTTCAAGTTGCATTGGTTTTGTGGTTGATAACTAATCATAAAAAGTGGTTTTTGCACACCAAACTTTTAATGGTTTTAATTTCTCACATTTGTATTGCACTCAGACCTTAGGGTAAAATAGGTACTATAAAATGCGTGGTATTTTCATTAATGTCATCAGAAGCTCACCAAGATTTTAATAATATATCATTACTTTCGTTAAGGGGTTTGCTGGTAATTTTGTTCATCATCCTAACGGTGACACAGAAATTCAATAAAATGAGTGAGTTTACAATTTCTAAACGTGATTTGTGCAACTACATATTTAATTAATAATGGAAAAGAAATGGAAGATCTTCGAGTTTCTACACGACAACTTTAACTTGACTGATACAAGACTCGAAATCGTGGTATTATCTATCGATAAAAATTTTATTTCAAAATTTAATGATCGCTGGGCTAAAGCAGGACGATCTAAAGATCGATTCGAAAAAAACAATAAACAGTGGCTGGACAGTGAATTTGTTGTAAGGTTTTATGAAAATGAACCAACTCCATTTTCATCTGGAGAGCGTGGAAGACCTATTTTACCTTATGATGAGTCATCTGAAAAAACAAAGAAACGAAAGAATATGGAATTGATCCAAGAATTTGGATTCGATTACGTACAAAATGCATACGTGCAAGAACTACTGCACAACTTTATGTGGAGAAATATAATTGGTATTATATGCCTTCTTCAGTACATAAGATATTAATACATGGTGAAGCTATAATAAAACATTTCGCAGTATTGCCCATAGGACAGTTATCGGAAGATGCACAGGAGTCACGCAATAAAGATTACAAAAAAATTCGTTTGACACATTCAAGAAAATGTTCTAGGGAAGCAACAAATGAAGATGTTTTCCAGATTGTTATTAACATCAGATCCATTTATTTCAAGCTTTAGAAAAACTAAAGCATCAGTAAGCAAAGATCTTTGGGAAGAAGTTTTAGCACTTTTGGAAAATTAAGTTTTTTGGTGATTTAAGTGCTTAGTAAATAATAATAACTTGGTTTTGTGCATAATTTTTTTTGTATTCTTTAAAAATTTTTAAAAAATTTCTTAGTATACTTGTACGTAATTTAATTTAAAAATATATATATTAATATTTAATTTTTGATTAATATTAAAATAATCTATGATTTATTTTATAATTTCTAATATTTTTAAATTTAAGATGTTTTTACATATATTAAAAATAAATATATGCAACGAAAAACTTTTGTTTAAATGATAGTAAATATATTCAAGAATATGTGTAAAAAAAAATCATAACATTATCTAACTAAACTCAAAAGTTATAGAATTATGAGACGCGAATGACCTTTCCGTCCCACTGTGCGCCGGCCGCTACACTGCTACCATACTACTGCCTGCACCCGGATGTGTCCACAGAATTTAAAATAGATCTTAAAAAGCTAATATCTCCACAACCAATAGCGCTAAAATTTTGTGAGACACGCCGTCAGGTTTGGAAAATTAACATCTGTTTTCCCAACTTGGAGGGACCACTATTATCCTCACCCGACTTCACCTGTAAAAAATTGAAAAACCTATAACTTCCCTGTCCTAAGTAGTACATAGACGTGCGATACGTTGTTGGATAGGCCTCGACGGGACCTGTCTGGGGACCTATAACGCTGGACTAGTGCTACACCCGGCTTCGTCTGAAATTTTAAATTAAATTATTTTTGGCCATATTTATCTAATACTTAAAAATCTTTTCTAAATTCTCTCCCAAGCCGACCTTTGAGAACCTTCTTCCCCCCTTATTTGGCTACCCCCCTCCCGATTTTTTGCAAATATCTCGTTTTCTATGGGGTTTTCGCTATTTGTATTTATTATCAATATTGTAGAGGATTAAATTCCCTACAACTTTTGTTTCAAAAAATTTTTTAAACGTTGAATCGTTTTCGAGTAAGAGGGTGGAGAGCGCGCGGTTAGAGCATGATCTAAGGTCAACCGGTAGTCCCGGTCAAAAACACGCTATATAAAGTTTATTAATTACTAGCTGACCCGGCGAACTTCGTTCCGCCTAATAGTCGATTCTTTTAGGTTCTTCAATATTACAAACAGACACTCCAATTTTATTTATATTAATAATTTTCATTATTATCTTATTAGCTATTATAATCAATATTGAAGTCATAGTGGCGAAGTGGTGGAGGAACCTCAGCTAATACCTATGACAGAAACACGTTATACAATTACAATTACCAACTGTTTATTATAATAAATTACAACGACGGGTATGTTATGTGAGGTTTGTCTGCACTTAGACAAGACATAAAATTTGCTACAATTTGAGTGCAACAACAGCTATGTATCAGATCCCCAGATACACTACTTCAAAAATGGGCCATTTTGTCCAAAAAGTTAGGAATTTTCACACATTTTTTCGCTTATAACTTCTGAAAAGTGCATTCTACGGAAAAGTCATCTTACACAATATTCAAGAAAATAAAAATTTCTACAATTTAAGTGCAATTGCAGCTCTGTATGTCAAATAGATCCCGAGATACACTACTTCAAAAATCGGTCATTTTTCCCAAAAAGTTAGAAATTTGTAGTTAGCTGTTTACACCCCCCCTCGTAAGCGGTTCGCGCGGGTTTCATAGTAAGTTTGTCGAATTCAACTTCTATAGGTATTTTTTATGATTCGAAATAATAAAACAATATAATTTTTTTTGTATGCCATCTCAAACCATCGGAAAAGAACGGAGTTGCCGATTAGCCTCTCTACTACAAAACAATCCAATGCAATGACTATACGCATTCATACTTTGATATGCTTTGAGAATGAAAAGTAAAATAAATTAATCTGGCATTGATTTGCTAACTTTCACTATGCAATTCGATATTTGCGATCTTGCCACAAAAATTCGAGTACGCTACTTCATTTCTTTGTATAGTGAGGTACGTTGCAGCTGTAATCGAACACAAGAAGTAATGTACTTAAAAGTGACAGTAATGACGCGAACTGTGATAACCGTGTTAGAAGTCGACGTACATGTTGAAACTTGAATCGGACCGCATTGACAAGGGCAGCGTCCTACCTCACCGCCCGCTTTACCCTTTCTCCTCGATAAATATTTCATTACTATTTTTTGCAAATACTAGAAACAGTGTTTGTATTTTCAGGTGATAATTTCATTTTGAGACAAGTTATCAATTATTATTTTATTTGCATAAAATAAATTCTGTAGATTTACTCATATGTATAAAAAACAAAAATAACGGTTTAAAAAAAAACCGTAGTAGTCACCCGAGTGAAAATTTATGGTATAGTTTTCCATAAATAAATATATGTTATAGTGAAAAATCACCGATTGTCGGGTTTTTATTTTAGAGTTATATTTTTTCTATTCTATTTAAAACCTTTGAGAGCAAAAAACCACCTATTTTTAAGAAAAATCGGTGGATTTTTTGGATTTTATTACTAATATTTATTATAAGTCCCTCAATAAAAAAGTCACCCCTGTAGTATATTTACTCTCATTCAAATATTGAAAATTTAACATTCAAACGGCATTTAAAAAAACATCCGGAACGTCACCCTGTGAAAAATTCGAAAATACCATTTACAAGCTAATATTTAATCAAACTACAAAATAAAACCTTCTGTAAGATTTAATGTAATTTTTCCATACAAACTTTTTTTCCTTGCCCGGACTATATACCTACGTCAAAAATCCATGTGATTCTCTGTTAATATTTAAATTCAAATTGAATATAATTAAATGTTTTTTGAAGATTTCGTGTTGATATTTTTTTTATAATTTTAAAAGAAATTTCTTAATATCAAGTCAGATAGAATAAAAAAAAGTTCAATCAGAATATTTCGCAGATAGAACCCACTCCAGACAGTTTTGGATATAATGTACGACAGAACCGTCGTGTATTGGACGGCTTGAGGAAGGATCTGCTGAGAAGCACATAATATATAATAAACAGAAGTGTTTCTTTCCATTGAAACACTTCTGTTTGATCTATAGACGTGTTTCAGTTTATATACACTGTACTAATTTAGTTTTAGTGTGTTAATTTTGCATTTTTTCCACAATTATAATACTAACAACATATATAATAACATATAGCTTGGGCCTTGCCTCGCTACCTGCGGATTACTAGTTTTTTTTTTTTTTTTTTATAATATTTTTTGTTTTTATATATATTAATTATAATGTAAAAAAAATTAAAATAAGAAAATAAATAAGCACATGATAATAATATACTGTTATTATGTATACTACTACAGCTATATTAGAAAAAAGAAATATTGAAATAACTTTTTGAAATAAAATTAAATATTTCGTCTACTGTTTGTACCTTATATGGTGAACGCGTACCGAATCGCGATAAACACATTCTGATCCTTTATTGAGTGACGCGTTTGGGTCAGGGTTCGAATCCGTTTCAATTTGTTTGGAAGCACTTTATATGGGTTCTGCCGCGATCTACATAACGATTAGTATAATTAAATTAGTTCTGAACTCTTTTTGGATATAGTTTCAGTATATTTTATCGGAGTTGGCATTAATTGGAAAGACACTTTAAGGCTTATCCTTCCAAAAAATTAATTTTTTGCAACATTTTGTAACAGTATTATTCATTATATATACGCCTTTTCTTCAGCGAAAAAAATATATGTTTATCTACAAGATATGAGGAATGATTTGTTGGGATTAAAAATTTTATTTTATTGAAATTGATTCAGGAAAAAAATTCTAAACTCACCCCTTTTATTTTCAGTTGTAACAATCTCACTTCTACAATATTTATCAAAAGATTATGAAATTTTGTACACTTATGAAGATAACAATGTAGCATGATTTGTTGAAAGCGCTTTTTGAAAATTCGTAAAATTGAATTTTATATAATGTTTTTATCAAAAATATTTCCCCACTTACTCAGCGCTAGCCCGTTCTCGTCCATAAAATCAGTGCGGGGCGAGTCGTGATGCTAGACGGACCTGTGCCGCGTTGCGTTTCATCAAATTATTATTTTTTACGTAATAAACAAAGAATAAACATTTTAGTGGCAGAACAGACAGTGCATGATAGTGTATATAATACTTTAATAGGTTTTCTTTTTTGTCTTTTTAATTAAATCTTTAAAAAACTAAATATAAATTATGTTGTAATATAATATTCAATTAATAATTCATCAGTATATATACTTGTTATCTAAATTTAATAAAGATAGGAAGTAAGCAAAGAAGGCAAAAGCGTAATATATCAAAAATAAACCAAACGAGGAAGGAAAGTTTTCATGAATTTTAATTAATTAATTAAATTAATTAATATAAATAATAATTAATTATTAGCTAATACATATAAATTAATAAGCCTAATAAATAAATAATAAAGCCACTATAAAGCCGGATTCCCACTCACGTATCTAGTGACTCATCGAATTGTTCTCTAGAAGGAGCGGTGGGGGGTTTCCCTATTGTATAGGTGGTCGCGTAGGGGACGCCCCCATGACCTCCAGAAAAATCCGATATCCTCGGTACACCGTTCTGGTAAAAAGTTGGTGAGCGATTCTCGGAAACTATGAGGGATAGAAGGGTGGCGTTTGCAGAAGGTCATAGAGGGTGATCGGTAGTCACCAAGGAAAGTGTCATCCGGTCTACCGGGGCACCAAAAAAAAGCCCCCTCCTTGGATAAAAAATTTGACGCCCCCCTCGGACCCCCCCGACCGTAACTCGGAAACGGCGCGTCACAGCCGTGCCGTGTTTGGGCTCATCGGGAACGTCTCGACGAGATAAAAAATTTGACGCCCCCCTCGGACCCCCCCGGCCGTAACTCGGAAACGACGCGTCACAGCCGGGCCGTGTTTGGGCTCATCGGGGACGTCTCGACGAGATAAAAAATTTGACGCCCCCCTCGGACCCCCCTGGCCGAAACTCGGAAACGACGCGTCACAGCCGGATCGTATTTGGGCTCATCGGGGAGGACGTCTCGACGAGATAAAAAATTTGACGTAACCATGGTCAACGGTTACAAATAGACCCCCCATGTTAGGTATCATTTGAAAGGATGAGGGTAATCTATCAACACCATCCTCCCAGCCCCCCTCCGCTCCCCCCTTACTCCCCCCCTCCTTTAAAATTACACAATTAATAATAATAAGACCCAAAACCAAACCAAAACAATTAGACATGGCAAAAGACAAGACAAAACGAAAACAAAATGAAAGCGTGAATAAATTTTCTACAAGCATGTTTTTTTCTTTTTTTTTTTTTAATTCTATTGACATGAATTTTAAAAATTATAAAAAGGGCTTTTGATAGCTTTTAGAAAAATCAAGCGCTGAATCAAAAATATGGAGAAAATAATAAATGTTAAGTGTGCCTTTTACAGTTCAATATACCCTAAAAAGCCCCACAGAGTTTCCATTTAATCCACTCAGCCGCTTTTTTGTCCCACTCGATAGAATTTTTGAAAAAATTGAAGAAGCAAGATTCTCGCTCTAAAAAGTTCGTAATCTTTATCAAAATGAAAAAAAAAAACACTTTTTGTCTCAATTTATTGTCACTTCACTCACTTGGTGAATTTGAAAAAAATATCAAAATTAAAAAAATATATTACCGCCGGCATTAGCGTTACCCAAACAAAACGTACCACGCAAAGTTTGCACGGTTGGTGCAAAACTCAATTGTTTTTACTGAAAATTAAAAAAAATTGTTAGTTTTGATAAAAACTTTTGTTTGGCTCTTTTACCATATATTTTATATTCGTATAAAGAAATATACATACATCTATACATATAAATAAAATTGGAGTGTCTGTTTGTAATATTGAAATAACCGTTTTTTACTACATGCATATGAATATATATACGTACATACACCATATATGAGTACATACACCAAAATAAACCAACCACATAACCAAACCAAATTTTTGTCTGTCTGGGTGTCTGTTTGTTCCGGCTAATCTCTGAAATGGCTGAACCGATTTTGACGGGACTTTTATTGGCAGGTAGCTGATTTAATAAGGAGTAACTTAGGCTACGTTTATTTTAGAAAAAATCCAAAATAACATCCAAAATAACATTTTTACAATTTTTGTGTGTCTGTCTGTTTGTTTGTTCCGGCTAATCTCTGAAATGGCTGGACCGATTTTGACGGGACTTTTATTGGCAGGTAGCTGATGTAATAAGGAGTAACTTAGGCTACGTTTATTTTAGAAAAAATGCACCCCGGGCCAAGCCGGGAGCGCGCCGCTATACACTCTAAAAACATAACCCTCGTTGTGGCGCAGACGGGTAAAAATTTTTACTAGGTAACATAATTTACTACCTAAATAACAAAACACGCTTCATTGTTACTGAATTATCCCTCTACATTGTAAATAATTATAAATTTGTAGTATGTATTTGCAGTAAAGTAGGCTCAGTCGACTATGTCGTGCCTTTGTCGTCTAGTCTCCATACTACTCTTTGCCATCTCTGTGCGGTCGATCTCTTGTAGAGGGTGGCGCGGGGAAATTAGCCTAATAATTCAAGGCCAAATCGGCGTTATACACCTTAATAGTTTGTCATATTTTTCATTAGTTCAAAAGATATTTACCAATTCGGAGCTGGTATTTGAAATCCATGTAGAGAAGACGCAGCATTTGTCGATTCAAAAGCGACATAGTTGAGAGGCAAACAAAGAATCCTACATTAAGCTAAGTACACACCGGAGCGTTAATCCGAGCCGCTTGTAATGCACCCGAGCGTCGAAAAGTTGAGCTATCCGCGCACCGCCCCGCCCTCTTGATATTAAACCGGTTTAGAGCGGTTTATACTGGCTTTATTATATTAGCGCTCTAATAAAACCTAAACAGTAAGGAATGTTGTGGATATTGTTAAACGGTTTTAAACTTTTTAATATTTTGGTGTTTTATGTAAAACGTTTTTTGTTACAGGTTATCATCATAATATACGTTAATAATTTATTTTTTGCGTACTTTGTTAGCATCAGGTTTATTTTTATTGCTTTATTTTTTCACTTTCTACTTTTTCAGTCCTACATTTATTAAACTTTCGAAAGTTTGTGAGAATATTTCGTCATAGTAGTAGAACAACGACGGTTTTGATAATTTTCAATTTTTATTTTTTTGCGTAAACTGACTTTATATGTCGTGTTCTATCGACCAAAAACATTTTTTGACAAATATTATTTAAAACCTTTTAGATACAGAGTTGGAATACTGACAGATTTGATTTCTAAATACAGTAAAATGGCGTATTAATCATTTCGCCAGTGCCATACGTAAAGTTACTAAATTGCAGAACCGTCGTTGTTCTACGGCTATGACGATTTGTTACTCTTTCACGGAAATGAAACTTTACAGTTATAACATATTATACAGTTTATACATCAGAATAACGGATCGACTATGATTCATAAAGATAAGCGGATGAAGTCATGAACAAAAGCTTGTAAGGGTATTTGTGAGTTGTTGTGTGGATGTTTGTTACTTTTTTAACGTACGCACGAAACATACTTAAATGAATTATAAGAATTAGGGGGAGGCCTATGTGCAGCAATGTACGTCCTACGTCTGTATAATGTTGACAGTGTGGCGTTCGGGAAAAGGTAGAACGATGCACTGTCTTGTATAGTCAAAATAATGTTTTTATCTAGTCACAATTATATCGATATTCGCTGAATTAACTCTATAAACAGAGAGTCACAGATGAATTTACAGTGACGATCAAATTATATAACCGCGTTAATAAGTTTGCATACGGTTTGCGAGACAGTTTTGTTGGCGCGTCGTCGCTTCACTCGTGATTTTGGCTGTTTAATTAGAAGCGTTGTGTTGAGATATTAATCTAAGTGTACCGTTGTGTACGCGGCATTATCGCTGTGGATTTGTTTTATTGCCTAGAAGATTTACCACACTTTATCGACAGTACACCGGTGTAAAGCTGCGGTGACACATTTTGGTTCAAACTAACTACATTTTCTTTGGACATATAAAATATTTTAGTAGTGTAAATATTTTAGTAGTGTCTGGGCAGTTTGCGTTCCGCAATCATAAAATAGAGCAGTCCGTCTGGTGGCAGTAACCATGGCTTTACAGGTGATAACTGTGAAATATAATAATAATATGTACTTTTTGTATTTTATTAAGTGAGTAAGAGTACCTAATTTGTCCTATCAAGAACGGGCAGTTCGTTTGCATCACCTCTTAACGTTACTTGGACCGTCAAACTACCTGAAATAAAAAATTAATGAAATAAAATAAATAAAAAGTAAAATAAAAAAATATATGACAAATGTCATATATTGTCATATATTTCATTAATCATTTCATATGTAGTTTTATTTATTCCTAGTTGTGTTTAGAAATTTAGAAACAATTTTAGAAAAAAATTGAATCCATGCGAAGCCGGGGACGGGCCGATTACGTACTAATATATACTAGCTGGTGCCCACGACTTCGTCCGCGTTAAAAAATATTAAGTAGCCTATCCTGTGTCCCGTACGTCCAAATGTTTATCAACCAAGTTTCATGAAAATCAGTTAATTCGTTTCAGAGTTATGGAGGAACATACATACAATACCTACACTTACAGATTTATTATTAGTATTGATGATTTGATTGTCAGTGTGTTCTAGACAGGAAGAGTTTAAATAAGCAACATTGTAAACTTGTTTCCGTTATTTTACCGTGATCTCGTAACTGGCGTAACCTAAGATCTAGAGATCTAATTGCACTACCCGATCGAGACCTTACGTAGATCTTGTATTCTTTACGTATTTGTAAATTTATTTGTTTTTAAATAAAAATTAGTAAAGAAAGTCGCCTGGATGCTTTAATTAAATGAACGATCAATAGGCACAATGAGAATTATAAATTGTACATAATTTGTTATTTTCCTTTGTCTTTTTGTTTTTCTCTTATTTGTTCTTCCTTGTTATTTTTCTCCTTATTTTTAAATCAATAGCGGTTTCTTTACATTTATTCTCTTCTCCCTTACAGCCCACGTTGATGTATTATCCCTGTATAATTTATAACGTTATGTTAAAATTGACTCTATTGGATTATTTTTAATGTTTAATTTTCTTTGTTTCAGGTACACTACTCATTTGGATATGTTTTCGAAAAGATTACACTTAGTGTTAGTTAAAAAAATATATACTCGTATCAACAAATGTCTTACAATTGTACAAATTGCAAGTGAAGTTACAAAATAAATTGTGGCTTCAGGACGCGCCCACTAGTATATTATCTCGTTAGTGAGAATGGACCATGATGCGAGGTCATTACGGAAACCTAATGTATAAGTGTATGGTCACAGTTTATGTAGCGTTAGATACTTTATACAGAGGATAGTGTTTTGTTGGACCCAATTTGTTGGTTCTAGAATTGTTTATAAATTTTAAAAAAATGCTTTTATTATTTAGTATTATGAAGTGTTTATCAAACTAACATAATATATTTTTGATATAATCGATTATCTGTCTTCTGTTACATATAAATCTGAAAACCAACAAAAACTCTAAAAACTATTTCTTTTGACCTTGGTAACATATAAACAACGGCTCGTTTACCATTGTATTATATGTATTATATGTTGATGAAGCAAACATTCTGAATAGCCTTTTCTAACATGTTTGTAAACCGATTTTCTTTTTTTATGTTTAATAGCTATTGATGAATTTTAAAAAAAGTTGGACACAGTTAGCTTTTTGTTAGTATACGAACGTAAAAAAATGAGATCTGATTTAAAAGCGTTAAATACAAATAAAACTTTATACAAAAACAGCCCCTGATCACTTAACGCTTTTTAAATGAAGTTTCTTTAGAATTTCGAAACCGGAATGAATAAGTGGCGATAGAACTCACTTGAAGTTCAACTCTTTAATCGGATAAGCCAGGTTGGTTACTACGGGGCAAGAAAAAGAAACTATTTTAGTTTGGCTTATAAGTTACAATTTGTATAATTATGTAGAACGCCCAATTCTGACACCACGCCGGCGACTTCTTTCGCGTGGACTTCATCTTAAACTATGAATGTATGTATATAATTTTATAAACAGAAGCTAACCTTACAGAATCTAAGAACCAGAACAAATTAGTATTCAAAATATGCATTTCAATTATTATACTTTAGAAAATACTTATATGCAATTTTAAAATTTCCTAACATAATATGTTTTCACTAATAGAAAGAGCGTTAAGCGAAATTTGCACCCGTGCGAAGCCTGGAGCGGGTAGCTAATTAATTATAAAAGTTAATTGAAAAAATAGTTACTTCTTTCGCTTCAGTTAAATTCTGATGTATTAAAACCACAAGACTGATTTATTTAAAAATAGTTACGAATTACATACATGCTAATACAATTAAACAAACCAAAATACCTTCTAGCTACAAAATCTAAACAACGTTCAATACTTGACGGTTCACTTGGTGGTAGGTGGCTACCGTCGTCGCCTACAGTACAAGCAACGTTACAGATGTTGCAAGTGCGCTGCGATATGGGATTGGAAGTGGATTTTTTTACCATTTATTAAAAAATGAGATCTCACAACCCCGTTTGAAGATAAAAGCGGCCGCGCAGGTGCGCGTGTAACTTTAACAACTTGCCACTTAAATTATTACTGGCAACTTGTAAGTCTGGCTAACTTTGAGACTCGGATGAGAGGGGCAATAGAAAGTTTTCATTTCGCCTGTCAAATTTGCGCGTAGGCTATTGCGGTTCGAGCTAAAAAAAGATTGATGGCTTAAAAGAAGGCAAATGGATGACTGTTTCCTCATGGATTTCTGAAGCTAAAATTCAATTTGCATTTTCGGCGCTCATTATTTTAGGAATATACTTTTCTGGCTCGTCTGCTAATTTTTACTTGCTGTCTATTATAGTAATGCATCTGCATTACACTAGCTGTGCTCCGCTGTTTCACTCGCCTTTAATTTAACAGAAATTAGATTCTCTCTCTATCTCTGTCTCCCTCTATTCTCTCTATTGGCAATGCTCGGTTATCGGTGACGGAGTTACCGTACTTTCTAACATTTACTTGTATTTTCTTGGCTCCTTATGTTATAAGTTATTTCGTATTTCCTCAAACATTGAGCTATCAAATGCAAAATTATTTTTTATCAGTCAACTATATTAAGGCGTACAAACAAAAGAGAATACTTTTGAGTTGCATTAATATATTAGTATATTTAAATTCACTGAAATAATAATATACTTTTCACTTATACATATCACTTTCACAATATACATTTCACTTCACTTCTGCTCCAATAGACAAGTAACACTAATGGCAAAGTAGCAGTAATAGCCGTGAGTGCAGTAAAAATCGGCTAAATTAAAAACAACCAAAGGGCCCTTTGCGGTCAATATCAAACTGTGCTCGCCAACCAACCTGCCAAGCGTGGCGAGTATTGGCAAAATCTGGATGGTGGAGGTTATGAAAATGCAGCAACACAACGGCACTGATAGGATACAGAATGAGAGTAATATGCACTATATTTTGACTGGTATAAAATGAGAAAATCGAAGTCGAGTTTTTTTTTTTACATTAAATGCAGAAGTAACACTACGTATTATACTGTGCCTTTTCTATTGCCTCCGACGCGCCCTCCCATAAATCGTGCGACTGCTGTCGTTTCCTACGACAATAAATCTAACCATTCACTAATACACCGCATTCAAATGTAGCGAAGAGGGCACAGAAAATCCCGCATACGACTCGAGATCTGAGACGCTTTTCAACTCGAGAGCTGTGCGTAACGTATGATCGCATTTATCTCGCAGCGTATTTGGAAAGGGGTCGCTGTGTGTACCGAGAATTCTTTCAACGCACGTCAATAGATTGCGAAAGTAATTGATAGGCAAAGGTTGATGTGTATAATGCCAATGAAACTGGCTATGTTCGACAAAGTAGATCGATACAAGTTTAAAACGTTTACAATGGAAAAACGTTTGATAATATCGTTTCTAGAGGAGAATATTTCAAGTCAATGGGTGGAAAACCATTTGTCTTTGGCAGGGAAAGTTTTTATTTTTATGTTTACTTGGTTTTTTGTGATCATCGTTTGTAAGTCGGGGATTCTTCGCGATCCCTGTCCTAACGGATTGCAGTAGGTACTCGCCGCACATCTCCTTGTAGATACCCATTTAGTTGAACGTCAGAACCTGCTTGTTAATCAAAAAGGGATACCGAGTTGACTTTTGGAAATAGTAAGATTATAACGTGCCACTTACCATCACCCTGGAATGAAGACCAAGGTCGCAACGGCCTGCAATACACCGATCACCAGCTTCCTGGACTATCGAAAATGACGATGAAAACTTTATTTTATTTAAAAAAAATCTGTACTCTAATAGCTTTAAAAATACCACTTGTCTAATCATTAAGGTGTATAACGCCGATTTGGCCTTGAATTATTAGGCTGATTTCCCCGCGCCACCCTCTACAAGAGATCGACCGCACAGAGATGGCAAAGAGTAGTATGGAGACTAGACGACAAAGGCACGACATAGTCGACTGAGCCTACTTTACTGCAAATACCTACAAATTTATAATTATTTACAATGTAGAGGGATAATTCAGTAACAATGAAGCGTGTTTTGTTATTTAGGTAGTAAATTATGTTACCTAGTAAAAATTTTTACCCGTCTGCGCCACAACGAGGGTTATGTTTTTAGAGTGTATAGCGGCGCGCTCCCGGCTTGGCCCGGGGTGTATTTTTTCTAAAATAAACGTAGCCTAAGTTACTCCTTATTACATCAGCTACCTGCCAATAAAAGTCCCGTCAAATCGGTCCAGCCATTTCAGAGATTAGCCGGAACAAACAGACAGACACACAAAAATTGTAATAAATGTTATTTTGGATGTTATTTTGGATTTTTTTCTAAAATAAACGTAGCCTAAGTTACTCCTTATTAAATCAGCTATCTGCCAATAAAAGTTCCGTCAAAATCGGTTTAGCCATTTCAGAGATTAGCCGGAACAAACAGACACCCAGACAGACAAAAATTTGGTTTGGTTATGTGGTTGGTTTATTTTGGTGTATGTACTCATATATGGTGTATGTACGTATATATATTCATATGCATGTAGTAAAAAAGGTTATTTCAATATTACAAACAGACACTCCAATTTTATTTATATGTATAGATGTATGTATATTTCTTTATACGAATATAAAATATATGGTAAAAGAGCCAAACAAAAGATTTTATCAAAACTAACAATTTTTTTAATTTTCAGTAAAAACAATTGAGTTTTTGCACCAACCGTGCAAACTTCGCGTGGTACGTTTTGTTTGGGTAACGCTAATGCCGGCGGTAAGTGAAGTGACAATAAATTGATACAAAAAATGTTTTTTTTTTTTTCATTTTGATAAAGATTACGAACTTTTTAGAGCGAGAATCTTGCTTCTTCAATTTTTTAAAAAAATCTATCGAGTGGGACAAAAAAGCGGCTGAGTGGATTAAATGGAAACTCTGTGGGGCTTTTTAGGGTATATTGAACTGTAAAAGGCACACTTAACATTTATTATTTTCTCCATATTTTTGATTCAGCGCTTGATTTCTCTAAAAGCTATCAAAAGCCCTTTTTTATAATTTTTAAAATTCATGTCAATAGAATTAAAAAAAAAACAAATGCTTGTAGAAAATTTATTCACGTTTTCATTTTGTTTTCGTTTTGTCTTGTCTTTTGCCATGTCTAATTGTTTTGTTTTGGTTTTGGGTCTTATTATTAATTGTGTAATTTTAAAGGAGGGGGGGGGGGGGGGTAAGGGGGGAGCGGAGGGGGGCTGGGAGGATGGTGTTGATATATTACCCTCATCCTTTCAAATGATACCTCACATGGGGGGTCTATTTGTAACCGTTGACCATGGTTACGTCAAATTTTTTATCTCGTCGAGACGTCCCCGATGAGCCCAAATACGATCCGGCTGTGACGCGCCGTTTCCGAGTTTCGGCCGGGGGGGTCTGAGGGTCCGAGGGGGGCGTCAAATTTTTTATCTCGTCGAGACGTTCCCGATGAACCCAAACACGACACGGCTGTGACGCGCCGTTTCCGAGTTATGGTCGGGGGGGTCCAAGGAGGGGGCTTTTTTTTGGTGCCCCGGTAGACCGGATGACACTTTCCTTGGTGACTACCGATCACCCTCTATGACCTTCTGCAAACGCCACCCTTCTATCCCTCATAGTTTCCGAGAACCGCTCACTAACTTTTTACCAGTGATAACGGTGTATCGAGGATATCGGATTTATCTGGAGGTCACGGGGGCGTCCCCTACGTCACCACCTACAATAGGGAAAACCCCCACCGCTCCTTCTAGGAGAACAATTCGATGAGTCACTAGATACGTGAGTGGGAATCCGGCTTTATAGTGGCTTTATTATTTATTTATTTATTAGGCTTATTAATTTATATTGTATTAATTAATACTTTATTATTAATTAATTTAATTATTTAATTAATTAAAATTCATGAAAACTTTCCTTCCTCTTTTATTTTATTTTTGATATATTACGCTTTTGCCTCCTTTGCTTACTTCCTATCTTTATTAAATTTAGATAACAAGTATATATACAGATGAATAATTATTAATTGAATATTAATTAATAATTAATAATTATTAATATTAATTAATTTAATTATTTAATTAATTAATTAATTATTTAATTTAAATTCATGAAAACTTTCCTTCCTCGTTTGGTTTATTTTTGATATATTACGCTTTTGCCTCCTTTGCTTACTTCCTATCTTTATTAAATTTAGATAACAAGTATATATACAGATGAATTATTAATTGAATATTCAAATTGAATATTTCAGATTATTAATAAATTGAATATTATATTACAACATAATTTATATTTAGTTTTTTAAAGATTTAATTAAAAAGACAAAAAAGAAAACCTATTATATACACTATCTGCACTGTCTGTTCTGCCACTAAAATGTTTATTCTTTGTTTATTACGTAAAAATTAATAATTTGATGAAGCGCAACGCGGCACAGGTCCGTCTAGCATCACGACTCGCCCCGCACTGATTTTATGGACGAGAACGGGCTAGCGCTGAGTAAGTGGGGAAATATTTTTGATAAAAACATTATAAAAAATTCAATTTTACGAATTTTCAAAAAGCGCTTTCAACAAATCATGCTACATTGTTATCTTCATAAGTGTACAAAATTCCATAATCTTTTGATAAATATTGTAGAAGTGAGATTGTTATAACTGAAAATAAAAGGGGTGAGTTTAGAATTTTTTTCCTGAATCAATTTCAATAAAATAAAATTTTTAATCCCAACAAATCATTCCTCATATCTTGTAGATAAACATATATTTTTTTCGCTGAAGAAAAGGCGTATATATAATGAATAATACTGTTACAAAATGTAGCAAAAATTTAATTTTTTGGAAGGATAAGCCTTAAATATGTATAACTTAATCTTTATGAATATTTTTGATTGAATAATCATGAGCCAACCAAAAGAGCAAATCATATAAAATAATATTTCTTGTAAAGATTATATTTTAAACAAAATCTATTTTATTATTTAAAATTTCTTCTAAACTAAGGGCGCTCTGTGAAATAATTTTATGTAAAAGAAAACATTATTACCACTAGATACTGGCATATAAGATAAACGGTTTCAAAAAATTAAAAAAGACACGTTTCATTGCACAGAAACGGTTTCATTTCGTTAATGAAAAATTGGTGTACGGTTAGTGAAGTTATTGGGTATTTAAATAATAACATACCCCGAACGTTGTACAAGCCAGCGACGGCGACGGGGCCAAATTTATTAAAGCGCCTCCCGCCCAAATTACTTCCCTAATACAACACGATTGCACCAATCTATTTGACACGAAACGCGCTGCCGCCTATCTATATAAAAATATTAGGACGCCTCACGATCGATATTAATATCGACATGGATTCTAAAAAAAGATAATAATTTTTTAGCTTTACCCTTTTTATATTTTCTCTCATATTTTTTTTTACGAGTAAAACTCTCATTCAGTTTTAAATTACATTCTATTATATAAAATTATTTTAATCTAACTAGCAATTCTTGTATGTGTATATAAATTTATTTCGCGAATCTCGCAAACAGCTCTCACGATTTAGATGAAATTTTCTAGGTAGATAAGGTTTTACTTTTGAAGTACCTTTTTCAACTTTCTATTTTCCAAAATGTGTCTTAAATCGACGAATTTAAGGTCTGTAATCATTTATATGGACATATTACATTTATCAACGCAAAAAAAAATTACGAAAAAAAAAACCAAAAATGCGACATATCACCTTCATCCACTTACGTCTTCAATTGCAGTTGTGATGATCTTAAGTCCACGTCTACATAAGAAAATATTCCATGTATTAGATACTTATTTAAAGCAATATACATAATCAGTCAATACCTACCATACTTTCCCAAAACCTATATATATGATTTTCTTTATTCTATCAAAATCAAACACAATCATATCAAAATTGCATATTTGTGTGTTCTGGCAAAGAAATATTACCACTGAAATACATCAAATTTTGGACAAGTGTGAAGTGGTAACAAGATTTTAAGGGTAGATTGCAAGGTTTTGGAACTGTACGAATTAGGAAATAAAACTAGCAATCCTAAAAGAAACATATCACTGAATCATAAATTAATAAATAGCTAAGAAAATATGCAATATTCATCAATAGAAAAGAGTGTGATAAGAGAGTAAGGAAAGTAGGGTACTTGTTTCACCGTTCAGTGTGATTAAATATCCCCGACTGACAATTTGCAAGAGCAGTTTTGTAAACTAAATTATAATCCATGAATAACCATAGGCGAAATGTCCCTAAGGGAAAAGTCTTAAATAAAGATTAAAAAAAAATGAATAACTATAATCCAGTCTAACCAGTAGCATATTAGTTCTCTTGGGAAATCAAATACCAAACCTTAACGTCTATTGAAGTTGTTATTTTAACTGATTCATAAATCAAACTAAAAATAAATCACCAGTTATAAGTGTCGCAACGGTTTATGAGCGCTCGGCAAAACTGGCGGGGATGTCTGCGCAGGTGTACACTCTACTCCCGCCATAACAGATCCAAAAAATGAATACTGCGCATTCAAGGTCAGCGCTCATAAACCACTGCGACACTTATACTTCTTTGTCAAATTTTTCATCTAACATTGTTTTTTTCTTTTTTTTTTATTATTTGTGATATAGTAGATAATTTTATTGTACATTTTTTTGTAAATTTTGTAATTTTTAAAATTCATATATACTTAATTATCTATATGTAAATAATTAAAATAATGTTTTAATAAATAGATTAGGAACATATACATCAAATTAGGGTTACTCCTGTAATGATGTATAATGTGTGTGTTATTGTAAATAAAATAAAAATTATAGGTATAATTGTTACTAATTTACCATAATTATAGCAATTACTAATAATTATAGAAATTTATACAAGAAATATTTTAATCTATTCGAACCTCGTCATAAAATCTTAAATAAATTTTAATAAATATATGGCAACCAACATCCAACCGGAGTCTGTTTTGTAATGGATTCGTTGCATATCTGTGGCGTCTTTATACTGGGTTGAGAATTCGCCTTTCGATATCTTCACTTTGTTCAAAGCAACGTTTAAATTAACAAAATGCTAATAAACTCTCAAGAGTTTGGTAATTAAATTTGTACGCCTTGGATGTTTCTAAAACATCGGTCCTTTGTTTCATTAGACATTTTGTTTCGAACTGTAATCGGGGTACGCCTTGAAGTATCGAAGGCTTCAGAGGTAGATTTATAAGTTATTTTGAAGGATATTATAATTTATATTATAAATGTTTTGAAGGATTATCTATAATATAAAAATGAATTCCTAAATGTGTTGCTAAGCGCAAAACTCGAGAACGGGTGGACCGATATTAATTCTGTCTTCACTCATGGATAGAGGGATAATCAGGGAAGGTTTTTACCTAAAAAAAAATGCACCCCGGGCGAAGCCGGGAGCGGACCGCTAGTTAATTATAAAGATATTTTATATATATCTTAAGTTGGATGAACAAAACACAATAACGAGACATAAAATATACTGTGTTGTAACATCAAGAAATAATAGCTATTATTTTTGGCGATCTTCTTTAATGTGGCAATTATTGATGTGCTACGGGCTGCACTGCACATATTTCGTTGACTAAACGAAGTCAGAAATCCCTAGCAAAATTAGAAAAAAAAGATATAATTACCTAAACTTAAAATCACTAATCAATACTAATAATAAATCTTAGAGGGTCGGTCATGGAGTAAGTTACTTTGTTTTCAGAGATATCGTGTTTATAGGTTCTATACATCATACTGAAACTTAATTGACGATTTTTAGATATTTTTTTCTGTATGTATGTATGTATGTATATATATGTTCCTCCATAACTCTGAAACGAATTAACTGATTTTCATGAAACTTAGTAGATAAACATTTGGACGTACGGGACACAGGATAGGCTATTTAATATTTTTCAACGCGGACAAAGTCGTGGGCACCAGCTATTAAAAAATATTATTCAAGCTGTATTTTGTATAGAGGAAAAGTAGCAATAAATATCTTTTGTAGGTTTCACAAAATGTAACAATTTTTAAGCAAACGGAACAAGGCCGTCATTTCGGCCTTTGTTCGATTCCATAGTCGGTAAATTACAGTGTTTTTAGTAAGAGGGCCCGGTGAAATTTGTTTTGCGCAACCCAGAAACGTCGGGACCAACTCGTTTGCAATAATTAAATTCCGTCGCGATGGCGTTGTAGGATTCCTTTTATTTTATTATATTATTTATTGATGATACTTCCCGGAGGCGGCGGAAGTGGTTGCGTTGCGTTTTATGCGAATGACAATTTATATTAAGAGTACTTACTTAAAATTATCTTACTCTAATATTTAACAGAGTAAAAATAATAAATATATATATACACTTTCCTGCTATTAGTTGATATAAACGACTTTCTATTGTTCTATTAGAGTTAGTATTAGAGTAACAGAACATGGAAAAACGTAACGATAACGACTCCGTCGACCGGGTGGCTGACTTCTTGGTTGTTGATGGTTCAAAGTTAAATGAAAGTTGTACAAAACTGTGTGTCGTATTACGTACGAGTAAACTTTTACATCACAAAACATCGATTAATTAAGAAATACGTATTTAATTGTTCTTTGGTAATATTTGGTTCTGAAATGAAAACCGCTAACTTTTTCCAGACCTTGCACGCAGCGGATTTTAGCACGGTTTTCATTAATGGAAAGAATGTATATAATTTGCAGAGAAAGCATCTGTGCGAAGCCGGGAGCGGGTCTTTAGTATATAAATAAGTGTGGTGCATAATTTTAATTTTTAACTGAAATTAATCAATCAAAGTTCATTTAATGAATACTCGATGCGAGAACAGTAATTGTTTCCCTTGTGGATAGTCTAATAGTGTTTGCCTGTATTTTACTTTTATCACACAAGCTCTGCGAAACATATTGCATAATTATTTTAAGCGTATGTATAATTTTCTAATTTTATTTTAACGCATTGGTTCTTCAGTATGACAAATGCTAGGCTCCTAAAACGACTGACGAAACTTCAATGCTGGTCATATCTTAGTTAAGAAACTGGTGGGAATAAGCGGTTTTTTTTTTCGATCGAATTCTTACATTCACAGTGAAGGATAAATCTGTGTGTTAACAAAGAGCGCGATATTCCGGCACATAAAATTCTACTACTAATCTTCCAACTATTTAACGTATTCGAACGAGTTACTCACTGGAATTTAACTCGCTTGAACCGGCGAGTTGTTTTTGTTTGTTTTTTACCAATTGTTTCACTAGACAACTCGCTCACAATATGTGATTATGTACAGTCGAACATAAAAACTAAATAAATATTAAAATGAAATAAAACAAGTTGTCAGTATAAATAACTGTATTAAAAATCAATAACATTTACAATAATTAACAAAAAAGAAATAATACCAAAAAAAATTTATGGAATTTAAAAATTGAAATATATACCTATCTAATCAACGTATAAAAGACTAACAGTTTTTCTTACAATCGGTTTTGTATCTGTTTTTTTTTCTACAGGTTTTATTACAGTTTTTTTAAACATTTTTTTTAATTCTACAAGTTTATTCTACAAAAAAAATCATTCTATCATTGTTATCCTCTTCCATGATACATGTACATGTATGGGTCTAATATAATCCCGGAACAACAAAATGAAATTAAACTATAGAAACAGGTAGGCTTCACATAGCGTTGAGCCGCGTCACGATGACAAAGGAATATGCGCCCGGAGTTATGACCCTCTGGGCTCCCTTTTGTTTGGTTAATGTCCTCGTTTTTTATTACTCTTTTCCAATTTTTTTGCGCGGGAAAAGGCCAGGTGGCGAGCTTTAGACGTTCTGTTTACGCGTCAAGGTGTCGCACGTAATTGAGGGAATGATTTGTAATATTATTAAAGAAAATTATCATTTAATTCCTCATAGAATATATTAAGAAGAGAAAATGTATACCGGCTTATAGTCTAAAGGTAAATTGAGACTTGTAAGTTGCACGCCAGCAGCACGTCTGGCGGCAGTGTTAAATAATAGGCTAGTTGACAAAATTTGGAAATTAGTTTAAAATTATAGCTTAGCATCTATTTCACCCCAAAAATATATTATTTTAAGAAAAATAGGTCTTTTACATTAGTATTTTGAGTTTTTAGAAATTAACTTGAAATTGACCGCGAAAAAGGCCAAAACTGTCATGGCGTCTTGAATGACGTCACACCTCGCGAAACAGTCGTGTTTGTTTATGACAGTCAATTGTGTCAATGACAGCTACAACATGGCGTTTCGCGAGGTGTGACGTCACGCTTCCATGCGCTTCTCTGATCGGTGTTTAATGTCACGTGATTAAACGCCTCATTTTGTCGATTTTATTTTCCAAAAATATTATTAATCTTTTATTATTTTGATAGAAGTTGTTTTTTTGTTTACTAATTATCATGGTTAATCATTAGAAACTCTAAGTGGAAACAAGCCTATTCCACGATGCTTGGGTGCGTAAGGGATTCCAGAGCCCATTTAGTATCTATATCGCCACCTCGTCCGTAAGCATACATAAATTGATAAAAAAAATTGACATTTTGATTACAAGCTGTCGACTTTTCTTTATCATATTGGTTGTAATAACTATTAAGGTTTTTAAAATTTTAAAATACATACTATAGCTAATTATGAACGATGTCCAAGGATTTTTAATGTTGATCTTACCGCAAGCTCTTTTTAAAGTGTGGAATTTTAATGTCAATTCAATAAACTCTAACACTCGTATCATTGAGTATTTGAAAAATACACAATAAATGTATTAATTAAAGGAACGTACTTCATTTTTTAAATTTATTTCTCTTTTATTTTTATCTAAATGTGTGATCGGCTTAACATTAGGTAACGTGTGATCGGCTTCGTTGTGCAGAAAAATAAATCAAAATCATGACGTCACTTGACAGAAATGTTTACAATGTGTTACTTTTTCTTAACGTTTTATTTTATCTGTTTTATCTGTTGCATGCGATTCCGCCCGCTTATACATATTTATAAAATACAGCCTATGTTACTCGCTGATAATGTAACTTTCTATAGGTGAAATATTTTTTTTAAAATCGGTTCACTAGTTTTTGAGTTTATTTCATTAAAAACTTTCTCTTGTAATATTAGTAGATACACTTAGCTAACAATCACGAAATCATATTTCTTTTCATGATATATTTTTATAAGGGAATATCTTCATAACACAGTTTTGCTGAAAAATAAAAACCGAATCGATTCAATATCGAATTGCAAACCGGACGTTGTATAAACCGCACGGTCAATTGAATTTTAATCGGATTATAAAACGATTATTGTACGTGTGGCTTTATTGGTGTTCCAGTTATGTGGGATAGTGGAACTCGAGCCTATTGAATGCTGCGGGAATACGACTAGAAGGCGTCCTGGATATCTGAATTATCTCAGTAATATTATGACTTAGGTATACTCACCTATATTAATCAATTTAATAATTTCAATAAATTTATATTTGTTTTTCTTTGTGTTTTTATTTGGTGTGTGTGATTTTTTTTTTTGTTTAATTTATTTATTTTTTGGATACTGAGAATATGTATAAATGATTGATTAATTAAATTAAATATTAAATATGCATGCTGTTGTAGCTTTTAAATTTAATATGTACAAGCTAAACTGTTATATATACAATTTGTTTTTAAACTTATCTATACTTATATAATCTGTACACTATTACGTTGGCTATCCTTAATATAAATAAATAAAAAATTTAAAAAATATTAAGGTTCATATCCTTTTAATTTTGAATACCTTTAAAGAGCATTATTTTAAAAATGACGCCGCCATTTTTTTTTAAACAACCAGCTTCAGATTCTATTCAAATATATTTTGAATAAATAATATTTGTTTTTCATTCTGTAAATTTACATTAAAAACAAGCTGTTATGAGCACGTTAAAATGCTTATTCAATATTTGGATTATACTCGTATTTTAGCCAATAGCAGTTCATATTTTAAATCTCCGATGCGCAAGTTTTTGCAAAATAAACGCGATGCGATATTTATAAAACTATTTAAACCAGTGGATATAAACATTAATATATTATACAAAAATATAGTCTGTAGTGGAGTCATTTATATTAATGATATTTACTTATGTTATTAATGAAAAGAGCGTCATGAGGTTTTTTTTGGGTTATTTCTCGTAGACTCCCCCGTTTTTAATTAATTTAAGATATAATTAAAATATCGCAATACGATTGCAATTATTTGATGGGGTAAAGGGAAAATAGTATTGAAATATTAGTTTTTGGTTTTGTTAGGTCCGGAATAACAATGAAAACTAAATAAAACTTGATAATATGTATTTTTTTTTTTTTCATGTAATTATTTAATTACACAAAGTAGAATAGGTTTGCGTATATATTTTGCAGGAAAAATGCATCCGTGCAAACGCAGATATTATGATTAATTATTATTACTAAGCTTGAACAATGTTGATTTAAAAAAAAGTCTGCAATGATGAAGCTTCAGCCCCATCGTAATAATATATCTTTGTAAGTTCGCTGTTCAGCCCTCACAGTAAAAAATATTGTGATCGAAATTTTTAATTTTACTTTTTAACTTATTGGTTATTCATACTACGAAAAACTTGTTCAATATCGATTAGGTATACCAAATTACAAACATCTGTTTGTAAAATAAACCATCCAACTTGCCGATCGAGAAACTGGTAAGCCTCAATTATATTATACGCCAGAGCTGGAGCTTAATAGTAATTTATGTTTGTGCGGCATTACTGTGATTACGAAATAACTTATTAGACTTTAATAATGTTATAAAATAAATATAGATATATATATATATATTATATTAAGGTCGATAGACAGGCTGACGGTCCATTTGATGGTAGGTGGCTACCGTCGCCTATAACACAAGCAACGACACATGTGCTGCAAGTGCACTGCCGATCATAGCAGGTTAGTTAACGAAGGGGCTCTGGCATCCCTTACTCACAACGAAACTCTTATGCAATTATTTTTACAAGTGTTCAGTATTCAGTACTCTATGTATTTCTGTGTTAAATTTATAATATATTATTTATGCTGTGATATTTTTTCAAACCAAAGTGCTCGGCACCCTTCAGTCGAGTCTCATAGTAGTCGGTATGTCACAATTATTATTCTATTTTATAACATCGAAGGAATAGAGGGAGTACACGTTAATTTTATATAGAGCGGAAGTAGAAGTAAGTTCACAAAGGCTTTTATAGGCATCGTTCCGCTCAACCAAGGCGGGAACACGGACCGACAGACACGACCAACGTTGCGTGCAACGGTCCACGCGTTGGAGCGTGCCAGTTTTAACACAAGAATAATTACAGTGTTGCCACAACTTGAACCTACTGTAAGATGATGTACAAAAATAGAATCTATAATTATGTAAATTAAGTAGGTATTAATAATTCTTTATTAAGTTAAGATGGTAACATAATAAATTGCTCATTAAATTAATTAATAACTTATTTAGGGCTAACTTAAAAAATTGGACAGCCACGTCTAGTGGCATCACCTTACAGAAAATCAACTTGAAATAACAGCGTGTGTGGTATAGAGTTTCATTAACTTAACCCTTTGAGTGTTTCCATTTATAGCTATGTACTGAGGTCAGCAGCACATTTGCACCTATGGCATTGCATTGCTTGTGTTTTTAGGCTGAAGTAGCTACCCTTTTTTTTGCGTGCGAAAATCTGCGAACCAGATCCCCACCGACCATGGAGAGATCGCACACGTCACACAATATGTAATTGGGGCTTTTTCCTATGGATCTAAGAAGACTATTGACTAATGAAGTTACGTTTTTTTCCCTAAAATTGTTATACAAAAATACGGTCGTAACCACTGAGCTACAGCACAAAACAAATTTAAGAGTTTAATTTTCCTCCATTATAGAAAAATGTTATTTTTTAAAAATGTTATCATAAATATTACGGTCGAACACCGGTGCGCTAACTTTGGACCGTGACGAAGCACCTCAGTTTTATATCCTATTAAAATTTCCTTAACGTAAAAGTTTAAGCTGTATTTTTTTTCTACTCAAATAGAGCCAGCAACGGAGGAAGGTTCGGCCTCCGTCGAAATTTATTATGATCTATTGATTCTCCAAGATTCCCTGCTCTTCATAAAGCTGTCTCCCCGTCCCACTCCACTTTGCTAACTCTCCGGGAATTATGTCGCTACTTGTGCCCACAGTTTTGATAATATCAGTATACATATATACGTCCACATAAAATAAATTATTAACTCAATCGGAAACTGATCCTCCTCTAGTTTTTACCAGTGTTACTAATTTTACCACATTGTTAATTTATATAGATATAAATGAATTAATATATATAGACTTCTAAATGCTAATTTTCTTTGAGTGATCAATAATAATTATAGATTATTATTGATTACTAGCTGACCCGGCAAACGTTGTTTTGCCATACAAAAAATATCACTTTGGGGTATGGAAAATAGATGATGGCCGATTCTCAGACCTACCCGATAAGCACACAAAATTTCATCAAAATCGGTAAAGCCGTTTCGGAAGAGTTTGGCAACAAACACCGCGACACGAGAATTTTATATATTAGATTATTGATCATTCAAAGATTATATCAAGATAAGATATATATCTACTAATTATCAATAATAATTAGTACATAAATATCTATACATATCGCCGCCATATAGAAGCCGGGGGCGTGTCGCTAGTAATAATATATTATATAAATAATTATTAATTTTAACACGGGGACGAAACTGCCCAGTAGATTGTTCGATGTATATGATTTAATCATGCCCAATGGTAAGGTGTATCGAATTTACTCTGTCAACTAATGAACAGCGGATAAGCTCAGAGGGTTGAAAATTGGACAATCCACACAGCAGGCACAAGTTTGGACTTTTCGGTGGTATAGTAACTATTTTTAATTATGAAAACTTCGTGACTAAACCCGGACGACTACGAAATCTCCAAAGACACTTGAAGCCTTATTGACATGTAATCACCGATTGACAATATACACAGGAAGATGGCAAAAGTAAATGCGGATAATACCCTCGGAAAGAAGAACTAGTTGAGTAGACGAAACTTGATGCCCAGTTTTGATTGGTTAGAAGTGTTTACGATCGTCATGATTAGAAAATCATCGTCATGATTCATTAGTGCTATCCTTATATCCATACTATCCATACTAATATTATAAATGAGAAAGTAACTCTCTCTGTCTGTCTGTTACCTTTTCACGCTTTAACTATTCAACCGATCATCATGAAATTCTGCAATACACGTTGTCAGCGATACCGGAAAAGACATAGGGTACCTTCCATCCTTAATTTTGAACGCGGATGAAGTCACTAGTTATTATATAAATCTTATATTTTTGTCATTAAACTTTATTTATCTTATATATATGGATTCTACAGGGCAGTGTCGTCGATGACTTGACATTAGCCACTGCTTAAGATCCGTACTGTGCCGATACCTTCGTATAAAGTTATTTTACTACTCGGCTAAGAGTTTAACGAAGGTACGAGGCGAAGTATATAAAAGGAAATTGTGTGTCTTTCATTTCACGAGTCTGTTTGGAGTAAATTAATATGTCTTGACTTCGATAATTACGTACTAGTTGAAATTGGCTATTTTACTCTCTAAATTTATTGTTTTGTTTTTGCATACAATATTGTTCATGAGGCTGCAAATATATTATAAGTGCGCATGAAATATTTTCAAGATCTTAATAAAAATCTGACATTGAAGTGTGAAACTCAGTTACAAAGGCTCACGAATACATATGTATGTCAAAAAAGTGAATAGGGATGAAAAATATGATAAAATATTCTTTATTGCATAGAAAAAAATATCAACTCTTGATATCTCCAATTAGTTTAACTGGCCGTTACATAATTATATCATTATATCATCATTCTTTATATATTCGTTTTGTACTAGAATATTTTTATCTCACAGGTGTGGCAAGCTACGCACACATTTGAACTTTGAACGCTTTGATGTGCGCTCCAAAAACCGACACCCATTTGTGTTCAAACAGGTGTTCAAATATGTGTCCAAATATTGTTGCTATGTCTGGCGCCGGGTAAAGGATAAGGAATTAGGAGGGGATAGGGTTATGGATTCTGGCATCCCTTGCCCACTCACCGAAACACGTTCTGTTATTTACAGAAACCGAAACCGAACGTGCTGTTCTTCCATAAGGGGGTAGTTACTGCCGCCAGTCAGGTTGCCCAAATTACTGCGAAACGCAGTGTGCAATGCCGCTGCTTTACAAATCCAGACCAGAGCCAACTTTGAAAAGTACATTTCCAAAGTTGACCCTGCTGAAAATCGAACCCGGGACTACTGAGGCCCTGATCCGTTAAGGCGAGCACACTTGACTTTTTTTTCGTCGTTACGTTGTTATACCCTTACATACGTGATTCAATTCAGAATGTTTCACACGATTGTAATTATTTGTAAGTCCGATCTTGCATGGAGTATTGCTCCCACCTTTGGGATGGCTCAGCCAAATACCAACTTGCCGTACTCGACTTGGTGAAACGCAGAGTTAGGAGACTCATTGGTGACAGTACGCTTTTAAAAACTAAGATACAGAGCTTGGCACATAGACCCAAAATTGTCTGTTTATGTGTCTGTTATAAGATGTACTTCGGAGAATATGCTCAGGAGGTGCATGAGCTCATACCTCCTTCCCCTTTCTTTCACCGGACATACAGACGTAGCGCTTTAAAACATCCTTTATAATGCGCACTGCCGAGGTTTGGAACTCCCTGCCGGCGTCTGTATTTCCGAGCTCATATAACCCAAATCTTTTCAAAGTTCGAGTCAATAGGCATCTTCTGGGTGAGCTCGCTCCATCATAAGCCTCATCCTTGCTACACAGCTGGTTGTTGGCCAAGAGCAAAATCTAATAAATACTCACTATTAATTTATATATTTTTTAATCTAGCAAAACATGCAAACGAAAAGTCAAATGTTTTAATTTTTTTCATTCCTCAATTAGTTAAAAAAATCTCAGTTTAAAAAGGAAAACTTTGTATTGAACATTTTTTTATTACAAGATGCCTACATGCAGGATAATAACATCGTCAAAATATACTTTTTACGCTCGAGATCCACATAAAAGTGAGTGAGAGCACGTGTTAGCGTACGTGAGTGAGGACATTTTTAAGCCCCCCCTCCATCAAGACGTTTCCTGTGTTACGTGGCGAGAGAAACCCTTTAAGGCGACAGTGAGACGGGCCGTTTTTCATACTTTCTTTCTGTATTCCTAGGACCAAATTGAAAATATAACAGATAAAACCTCCAAGGGATTTAAAAGGGATTTTCTTTTTAATAAATATTGTCATGTATCCCTAAGCTTTTTGAATCCCTCGTTTGCCCGCAAATAACACAACATATTAAGGGTAGTATCACAACCTATCAGCATGGTTTCTCTAGGGGACGGTCTGTTCAAACGAATCTGACCTCTTTTGTTACCGATATTTGTCTCGAGCTAGATAAGGGTCGCGAAGTAGATGCTATCTACACAGATTTTAGTAGTGCATTTGATAAGGTGAATCACTCGATTCTCAGCATAAAACTGGAGGCATACGGCTTTCACGGATCATTGCTCTGTTGGCTTAACTGTTATCTTAGGAATCGAACTCAAACTGTAGCTGTAAAAGGATATGAGTCAAATAAATATCTGAGTGGATCCGGTGTTCCGCAGGGTTCTCATCTAGGGCCAGTCTTATTTCTTCTGTTTATAAATTATATATCTTCGGTGATACTCCATAGTAAGTTTTCCCTGTTCGCTGATGACTTAAAAATATACAGAACTACAAGCTACATTGTAGACGTCGAACTACTTCAAAGTGATATCCAAAGAATCAACGAGTGGTGTGACGTAAATTATATGGACCTTAACATTAAAAAATGTAATTATATCAAATTTACACGAAAAAAAAACCTATTACCACCCTTTATGAAATCAACGACAACCCTATACAGAGGGTTAAGGAGGTGCGAGACTTGGGTATTTTATTAGATAGTGAATTGAAGCTTACGTCTCACATTGATGTCATAGTCAAGAAAGCAGCTCGCTTGATGGGGTTCATAAAACGCAATACAAAGGGATTTCAAATAAAAACAATAGTTCTATTATACAATGCTTTAATTCGTAGTCACTTAGAATACGCTAGTGTCGTCTGGAATCCGTTTTATGCTACGCATACCCAAAGACTAGAGGGCATACAGCGTGCTTCACAAGGCACCTAGCTTATATATCCCAAGGATTCTCGTATAGACAGCCATATAGTCAGCGACTTCAGTTTCTCAAAATGGTGTCTTTGTATGATCGCAGGAAACTCTTAGATCTTATATTTCTATACAAGATTCTGCATGGATTGGCAGACTCGCCGTCACTCCTATCGGAACTTGGCTTTTGTGTTCCACGAAGGGTTCCTAGAAATCCCGTGTTCAAAGTGTTTGCATATCCAACTTGCAAAACAAATATTGGCCGTAATGCTCCTACCATTAGAATAAAAAATCAATTTAACTCAATTTGTAAACATAATCATAAATTTGATATAAACCACGACAGTTTGGCAAGCTTTCATCGTAAAATACGGAAATGCCTACCGTCTTTCGGAAATGTCAAATAGTCTTTTTAGCCACATGTCGCCTAATTTGTATGTATGTATCTCTATGTATGTATGTATGTGTATGTATATATGTATGTGTATTGTATATATGTATGTGTATTGTATATATGTATGTGTGGATGCGTGTGTGTATATATGTATAGCATGATATTTTATAACATCTTACACGCAGCATCTACAACTATGTTATGACTCTTGTGTGCTTGTAAATATAGTGGTGAAAATTTTAGAACTTTGTATAAGAATTTTCTATAATATCAAGGGTCGATAATGATGGTAAATGTTGTGTATACCTGTCATTGGAATTCACATCAGACCGACCGAATGTATAATTGTATTATTGTTTTGTATTGTTGTGTCTTCTGTTGGTGTACCTTAATAAATAAATAAA
The DNA here is from genome assembly GCA_936446665.2 of Synanthedon andrenaeformis. NCBI lineage: Eukaryota > Metazoa > Arthropoda > Insecta > Lepidoptera > Sesiidae > Synanthedon > Synanthedon andrenaeformis. The sequence continues at coordinate 11,193,698 of OW387784.2, forward strand.
TAAATAAAACTTTAAACTTCATTCAATCGACACAGAACGCGATAAAATCACAAATCTTCATAATTAGAATCATGAATTCAATTTAGAATAATAAGTCAAAATAAGTTAAAAAAGTTAAATAAATAAAAAATGTGTACACAATACCTTATCCACTTTATTTATTTCAATTTTGATGACTTATTCATTAGGATTTGTTTGTTTCAGTGCCACAGATATCTATGATAACAATAGGATGTCACTATAATGAATTTAGAGCTAGCATAATGAATATTGAACTAGAATATGAATAGCATAACTATAATGAATATTGAGGATATTTGCTAATTTTTGATACCTTATTAATTGCATATTATTAAAGGAACATTTCATAAATCAATTCCAACCAAATATCTATTAAAATAATGTTGATTGTATACTTTTGCTTTTGATTTCGATATTGATAGTAGCTATTGTCTGTCTGGTATGATACTGTGTTAAAGTTAGATCTTATATTTGGTTTTGAGCTAAAACGTGGCCTTAAAGGCTTCCAAAAGTCACAAAGATTTATTACTGAGAGACCTCCAAAAATGTATTCATTAAAACTGGTCACGAATCGGAACCATCCGCCGATTCGCATTACATTTCCACTTTCCACTAAACGATGGAACGGAATCGAATGGAACATTACGGTTGATATATACGCGCGTTTTAAAAATGAATTTAAATTCATCAGACCAAACGCTTATAGATAGCCACAAATCTCCGTTATAGTGATATATAGGTGCACTATTTCACCATTTCTTACTACCTGGTGGGCGGTGGGAGTGTTCACGGTATATGTAATCAACAGTATGGAAGCTTTAGGTACATTTTTAAAAATTTTGCATATTGAAATTAAACTTAAGTCGACCAACACACATTTAGGTAAAAGTGCTAAATGATATCCACTCTGCAAAACTCAATAAATAACGTTCAAAATTTCTTTAAATATAAAAATTGATATATATTTTTCTCTCAGATTAGATTTTATTATTTTTATTTGGCTATATTTGATGATATAGAACTTAATTAACTTTTAAGTAGATGTGGTGGCGCCGACCAAAAATAATATCTAATTCGCAGCTCCCGTGGGGAGTTAGTGGACTGTATGAAGGGTTTGTTTAACGAGCTTGATCTGCTTCGTATTCGTAGACTTCACCAAAGCATAAGCGTGTAATTACCCCAGACTCTTTACCGTTTCCTTAGGAAATTCAGGGAGCGTAAACCTCCCGCGCTAGATAGCTAGAAGTCATGTCATAACGTCCCCGCGACCCCGTCCATCTACGGCCGCGCTAGAAAGTCGTTGGGTTTTATCCGGTACGAATCCGGCATAACCCTGCAGTGTCCCCTACACTGCCGGGTATCCATGAGGATTTCCCAACGTTAAGAAAAATGAATTCAGGCTATATTTCTTCTGCCGGTCGATAAATAATTTGTCTTCACATGCGACACACAACAATTCGAAGTTCAGATAGCAGCACATGTTTCGTTATTTGCCTGTTCATTACTCATTTAGATAAAAAATCGACTTAAAAAGCTGGCTCAGGTTCAGAATGTCCAAAGTGTCAGAATATCCATTGTTCCAAAATGACCAGTCTATTCTTAAGCATCGATATTACAAAGTTCTACTTAACTGTAGAGGCTACTAAGTCGATAGCACTGGCTTGGTAAGTTCTGCTTCTGATCTTGTCTGGTAGGGATTCCTCAGTTTTTTTTTTGCATAACTAGCACAGACTATCCCATGGACGGTCACAGTGGATGAATAATCAGAGCAATTCATTTGTTAAACAAGATGACGTACTTTATTTCTTACGCTGTGGCACATAGGTTGGTCTTGGATACCCACTTGAATTATATTGTTATTTTACCTCGTCGAGGAATCGATCGCGTGACCGCCCCACTCCGCACCAGCCAGCGAGGGCCCATCTTCTTATCTAAATATAGGTGCATCACCAACTTATATGTATAATGTAACTTAACGTAATGTTGGTGCTGTATTAATTAATAATATTAAATTAAATATAACATTTTGTGTTCGCATATTCTTGAAGCTAAGAAATATTTAGGAATTATTTTTGGTGTAAAATTCATTATCTCAAAAAAGTAGATATCGGTTAAAACCAAATGAATCAAATGAATTGGTGAAATATTTTAAAAATCGGATGAGTAGTTTCGAATATTATATCTTCTACATACAAATAAACATAAAAAACTTTACTTCTTTATTACATTTGTATAGATACATATTTGACTAAGTATATAGAAATTTGTTTGTTTATGTTGTATTTATGAATTGATGTATTTGCTCCAATGGCAGAGGTTATTGCTGCAAAATAACGCCTGACGTCACTCATTAATTAACATTTACGGTACACTTATTACGCACGCTCAACAAACAGCCGGCGTGCAATCAAACGAAAATTATACCATATACCACCCCCACATGTTGACAAGTTATCATTAATCATTAATTAATCCACTAACCGATTACTAAGAGGTTTGTTATGCGACAAGTACTGTTTATTTTAGGTATTAGTCAATTAAATCCGACACTTGTTTGTAGCTTCTAATATTATTTTATTGGTTCAAAAAATCCAATTCAATAGTTATAACTCCTTATGGGATTTTCTTGTAGGTATAGTCACTAGCTGTGCCCGCGACTTTGTACGCGCTGTAGTTTGTTTTTTGAAAATCCCACAGGAACTATCTGTGCAGCTGAATCCGTTTCCGTTCAGCTGTTTTTGCATGATTAAGTAACATCCAAACATACAACGTAAAAAATAAAAAATATAAAAATAAATCATTCCTGGTTAAAGTTAGTATAATAGTCAAACTTTTTGTGAGATTACTTACACTCAAACTGAAAATACGTACCTAATATGATAATATATTTTTCTTGAATATTCAGCAAAGCGGGCTGAATCGTGGTTTATTAAAAGAAATATAGCCGCTGTAATGAAATTAAATATGGCGAAAAAGATAAACGAATATAAAGAGACAGCGTCGTCGTTCAAAATAAGAAATCACATCCCTTGACCTTTTCCCCCTGTTATGGAGGCGTTTTTTTCCACTTTTTCCTCTAATAGGTCATAAAAGCGGGAAAAGGAAAATAATATGACTTTTTCCTGTACAAAAGCGGTTAACCTTTAGTACGAGCTTTCGAAAAGTGATATTATTTTGTCGTGTGGATTATGATTGTCTCAGTATAATTTCTGTTTATATACTCGTACCTCGAAAGAAAAGTATGATATTGACGTGTAACTATAGTCAAAGGGGAATGGCACTTGTCGCTTTTTGTAATGTTTTATTAAATTTAACAGCCTTTCGTTATTATTTTTACTTAAGTAACTTATTCATAAGAAAATAAAATACCATTATACGGGAATTGCTCATATGTAAAATGGAAAAAAAATACTTATTTAAATATTCGAACACTTACTTTCCAAATATTAATTTAGAAAATCTAAGCTTAACTGCTAAGTCTTTACTTATGCAATCTTAATAAATTACGTATCAAAATATAATCGAAAAAAAAAAAACAAAAGTTATGCCGGAAAATTAAAAACACAAAAGAAGAAAACAATTTATATTAATACACTATAAATTATAATATAAAAGTGGACTACGAATTTATTTTATAATATAGTATCCTACAACATGTTTAGGGACACAAATATTTATACTTAAAAAAATCGAATAATAAGATTAAATAAATTTTACATTTTCATTAAAAACAAGGCGTGGCTTTTTCAAGTGTGTATTAAGCCTTAATGTAGGTACTTAATACTTTTTATTATTAAACGTATTAAAGACATATTACGTAAATAAAAGGTTTTCAAGGATTATTTATGACTTAAATGTAGGTAACTTGATATTACAATATATGTCACCGCCCGTCGTCAACTTTGTTCACGAGTCTCAGCTGGGCGGCGCATTTCAATTCTGCTGATGGATATCCCAGATAAATGTTATCATCAATTCTCTCTAGTTTAGTTTGAAACTATTATTTCATAGCAATTAAACTGAATAATAAAAAACTTCGTTAATAATAGAAAGGTTGTTTCAATATTTTGTTAGTATCCACAGTGGCTTTTAGCAGATTACTCTGCTACGTTTGTTTGGTTCATTTAAAATTAAATTCTAAATGTAACTTCTCTTTTGTTTCAGGTGGTTATAGCGCATTACGTAGCGAGTTCAACACAATAAGTACGAAATATTCCGATTTACATAATTAAAAATACCATTTAAACAGACACAGAATTGATATTAAAATTAATTAGAAAAAATATTTATAAAAATGCTTGTCCTTTTTTTTAAATCAAGAATCCTCACCCTTTTAAAAACACAAAGCAGAAAAAAAGTTTAACTGATTAGCAATATAATTTCTATTGTTTTAACTATAATATGAAGACAATATTATTATAGTAAACATTGATTTGTTTTATATTGCATAAAACTCAAATGCACTAACATATTTAACAGCTCCATTAAGAAGATACGATTTTAAAGTTTAAAAAGAATATAAGTAACAAAGAAGATATTTTATATAATTTATAAATCACATAAAATTCTGTGAACAGAATAAAGGTAAAAATAATTTTATTTATTAATTTTATTTTTTAAATGTACATCCCAAGCTTAATTAGAAATAAAAGCTAGAAAATCGCTAGATAGTGTAGTCTAAGAATAGGATTATTTATGAATTTTTTGAATTATAACAATTCTTTATGAATTATTTGAATATACAAACATTTTTTTATATTCAATTACATAAATGTCCCTTCATATAGACTTTGTTATCATGTATATCAGAATCTTTGAAAAGAATTTGAAACTTAGGGCTGTAGGCTGACTAACACAGATTCGATATACATCAATGGCATCGCATCGCGAGAAAAATCTGCGTTTGTACGAAGAATAGCATGTCCTACCAATAAGTAGTGGACAAGAGTGGTTGATTGTGTGCGCTACGCATTCTTTGAAACATTTTTAAAATAAATTTCCATAGCGTTATATAAAAAAAAGTTGGTTGAACTCTGCATGCATTGCATTCGGTACCGTTTAACCATAGTGACGTTTGCCATAAAATGTAATTAAAGTGGAGTGCATTCAACATCACAGTTTCGCCTCCATCCCCGGCCCGCACACGATTGGCGAACCCTCTGTATACTTAATTAATCTATTCGGTTGGGAAGGTTTATTTGCCGTGTGCTTCCCGCAAAGTTCACACTTCAATAGAGTAGGTAACGAGACAGAGAAGAGAGACTTGGTGCGACTGGAATCCAACTTGTAGTGTGTCTAGAGACATTGGAAACTGAATTCTCCAAAGTTCGTCACAAGACATAAATTGCAGTAATATATAAAAACTTGTTTATAGCAATTAAAATACCAGCTGTTTAACGTGGCTACACTCGTTTTAAGAACAACTAATACGCTAACATAATTATCGTCATATGTTAATCCACAACATGATCTATTGAAATCAATGTATAAAGTAAAATCTTCACGAAATTATACTATTACACAGATAGATTAAATCTTTAAAAATTCTAAGATGCCAAAGGATATAAGTACTTTTTGTTTTACAATTTTTTTTTTTTCAAATAATATTCATACATAAGTAAATTTATATATATTTACTCTTTTCATTATTAAGGAAATGTGTTCTTTACGTTCTACCTTTATTTATTTCAAATCCTTTCCCTTGAACGTATTTTTTTGGTATTTTATTTTAAATTATCGCTTTCCTCTCTCGCATAATACATGCCATGAATATCAATTGAACAATAATGCCGAACATGCCGAATAATGCCCCAAGCTTTGGTTCAATTCCATAATATCTTCTCCCGGATTGATGGGTACTCGGACACATTATTTTTCCTTAATTTATTATTTAATACACAAAGACATGCACAGTGTCCTGCGAAGCTTTTACGTAGTCAAAATATTAGTATTAAAATACATTATATTCAAATAACACTAACAAATGAAAGGACAGTCGTGATGTTTTCAATGTTTTCAATTTAATACATCACAATTCAAATTTTCTAAAAAAAAAAGAAAAATTCTGAGGTTAGCTATCGTTTTTGTATGCCGAGTGTACATAACAGAGTGTCGTGTTACACAGGGGTCCGAATACACACAAATTATACCCCACGGGGCTACCAAAGTAATTACTATAATTCGTTGGCGCGAATCTCTCTGTGCTTACAGCGGGGGGTGCCGATTACAATTTACTACTTGCATTGTAGGTACTTGTAGTAATAATTTCTAGCAAAAAAAAAAGTACTTTGATCCCCGTTATACTTGTATAAATAACATTTTGACTCACTAGTTTTTTTTTTTTTTAGACGAAGGGACATACATACAGACAGACTGGTGACTGTTTATTTATGGTGAGTGGCAAACGTCACCTAGAAACATAAGCCTGTCACGCTAATAGTTTAACCTGATAGTTGAGGAAAATTTGATACTGGACGATGGTCTACTTGATCGTATGACGTTCCAGCGTTGCCTAAAAACTCAAAATCATCAGAGGACCAACTAACATAATCTCATAAATTATTATAATTTAAATAAATTTAAAATAAATAATGTTTAAACGTTTTCATTGCCGCTAGTTAAGCAATATTCAAAAGTTCTGCAAGCCATGCAAGCTCTCCTTTTACTTTAATTATTAACTTAAGTAACTTTTCTGCTAACTGCTGGATTCCCTTGCATAAATCTGTTGAATTTGGTTAATTTAATTTCACCGATTTAACATTATTTTTAAGAGATAAAAAAATACTTACCTATATGATGTAAGAAGCCTACTAACTTGATACGAATTATCATGAAGCCGTAGAACTAGGCACTGATTAATTAACTAGTAACGCAATCTAACACAAGGGGGCTCAGAATCACTAGCAAACTATAACAACCGCGAAATTTCATATAGGAGCCCCTTCGAGAGTACAATCTCTCTTTATAAGGGATCGTACTCATTACATTTCCCAATTTTATTAATGACTGTAGTTTTAGTTAAATTTTATTGAATAAATGTGCGTTTTTATTTAGAAAAGATTTTATTAAAAAAATATATTTCATGTTTTTCTAAGTCGGCGTTGTTGTGATAAGAGCTTCATAAGAAATACATCCTTGTAACAGTAAAATCATTCAATCGATAATGAGAGTTCATTTTCCGTTTTGAATATTTATTGTCATATATAAATGCAGTAGCTATAAGTTTTGGGTTTCACTTAGCTTACATAATAAGTGGCATTCTTATTTAATTCTTTGTGTGATTATAATTCTGTTTATAATTGCAAAGCGCTGATTTTTCTGCTTCTTTCACTAAAATTACATCTTATTTTTTACTAGCATAGGTTTGAGAGTTTGAGATAGATAGATATATAAATAGAGATATATACCGATAGATTGCATCATTAAAATAGTAAATCATTTAAATCATCAGCACTTTCTAGAAAGTCTAAAAACTCTAGAAAACATGTTACATTTAAAAGAAAAAAAAACTTAAGAGTAAATAAATATTATCACTACATAATTATCACTTTGAAATATTTAAACTTTATTGCTAACTTGAAGTCCTAACTAGGTGATACGATTGCCTAAGATTAGTGAAACGCTTTTTGGCAGTGCGCAACCCTTAATTATTTTCGCTTTAGTTTAGATGACTCCTAAATTTAGTGGAAAAGGTCAAAATAGTTATTCTCGTGTGAAGGTTGCGTTTCACCGTACTCCGCCCCAGTAGGCCATTATTTACTATAATGGCAAGAAAATTTAGTAGTTCAGTTTGAGTGTGTATAATATACTTTAGATCACCTCTAAGCGCACTCGGGTAACGTAATAGCACATTGTGCAGACGGAGCGCTCTCACATTTCTTACATCATTAACTTTACGTAACACACAAGTCAGTGTTGGGTGTCTTTTGAAAATTCTACACTGAATATAAATAAAGGGAGGTAATGGTGAAATTAGATACTACATCAAATTGGATGTCAATTTTGAAAGCTCAATAACTTAAATAAAGAGTACAGGTGTGTATACCATTAATGGGACTGTCAACATTACGGCACAAACATATAGCGAAAAATTTCCTAGTTGTATATGCAGGTTAGTAAGTAATGTCGAATTTAGTGTAATACAAGTGATCTGTAGACTTAATTTTATTTGGAGATGTGAAGTTAACATTTTAGATGACAAATAACAGCGGATATTATGGCTCCCGCCTTGATACCCTATATATGTAAACATAATAATAATAAATACCCTACATTACATAAGACAAAGACAACTCAGGTATGAAGAGTCTTGGAATAGGTCTCAAATAAGCAATATTGAGACAGGATTAAGTTTGCGACACTCGTATATTAAAAAATACACAAATACTCATAAAATAAAAACGGTTATCAGTTTGACCAGGTTTAAATAATATAACCAATTTCTGTGATGGAAAAATATCATCATCATATCAGCCGTAGCACGCCCTGTTATTTCACGGTGGTTTTCAATAAAGGCCGGACGAGCTGTCCAAATGACTGTGTAACGCAATGTGCCCTGCCATTACTTGAAGTATTAATTTTATATACGCCAACACTTAATATTATACTTAGTTTCCTGATGAAAATAAGTCCATATTATACTTTATTCAGTGTTCCATTCCACTTTACATTGATATCTTTATTGTTTATAAACTATAATGTGTCTATTCCTTTGGTAAAACGACGCTACTAAAGGATGAAATTTCAATCTGTTGTATATATTTAGTTTTCTTTTATTCTTAACAGTTGTATAAAGACTTAGGATAAGTTTCAGCTCTGTTGTGAGACTGATGAATTTATGATGAGTCGAAATTGTTCTCGAACGGAAAAAGGAAAAATATTCCCTTGCACTGAAAAGCAGTAAGCGAAACGATAAGTGGCATAACAATGGGTATAGAGAAGTAAAAACCAATGCATGTAACCGTCGAGCGTCGGAGTCTTAATTGACAGACTGAGTGAGAGTTCCATCCGTACTGCGATATTGGTATATATTCTATTTAAGACATATGCATATAACATGACTTTCCTCGGAGCAGTAGTTAGTCTAACTTTGAATAAATATTTCAAAGCAATCCGCTCGTTATTTTTTGGAACATGTTTATAATCAGACTCTAACTTTTAATAAAAGTATTTGGGGATACAATCAAGTCGTAATTTATCATCACAAGTCATAATAATAAAAAAATTACATAGTGATACTTCGGTACAGATGAGGAAGGTTTTCCAAAATCTATTCCAAGTTTACTTTTTTATATATTATTAAGGGTGGCAAGCAGGCTGACGGTCCACTTGATAGTAGATGGACAAAAAATCTCAAGCTTCAATTACTATACTATTTTTCACATAGCACCGGTGACGTTTGGTACTTGGTTAATACAAAAAGTTTTTTTTCTGAAAAATTACATGCGTGAAATGGATGAAATCAAATGTCACCGTACCCATGCTTTGTGTAAAATACTATAACTTTGAATGCCGACTGAAAAAAAAACTAGTTAATAATACATATTAATTGGCGTGTATATTAAAATAATTAAGACGTTCGACCACTCCGATTAAAATACACTCAATATAAATTTTCATCCATCTCGAACATTTTCAAAGTAAAGTACTTAAAGTATTATTATTAATCGCTTGAAGCAATTTCTGAAGTCCCCTTTGGAGGATTGTGTTTAAATTATACTTTATCGATATTACCTTCTCAGGTAGCGAAATTACGTGAAATTATTTATAATATCTGAATATTAAATTGGAATAAATTTAGTTTTTGGTTTACGCATTTTTTTTTAATTCTTTCTAAAAATAGGCGTAAAACAAATTTCCCTGACTACGATGAAATGCCTGAGTAAGCGGATACATAAATACCATCATACCTAAATACCTTACATCTTATTTCAATTAAAAAAAAAGTTAAAAGAATATGAAATGCATAAAACACAAAAATATTTGACAGTTTTTTTTTAATAAAAACATACTTATTACACTAGAAGTATAGGTATCTATTTCGTTCCATAACAGAAGCATAGCACATTGAAACATCATTCAAGCGGAATTACAGACACAGAGCAACCAAAACTACAGGAGTTTATTTTCAATTCTGACAACAATGTGCTGTTTTTCTCGCAAACTACCCACTTAAATATAATGCGGGCGCGAACGATAGGGTGTTTTTATACCTGTACACGGGTTACAAGTCTTAAACTTTTGCGGGTAGAAATTTTTATTTGATGACAAAGTCCAAACTTATATAAAAATGTACGATTTTTAATGTAATGTGTTTGTGCAAATAAACATTTAATATTATAATAGTTAAGCTTCACTTCACTTGAATGAGAGATGAAGTGTTAAAACCTAAAAATTGAAGGAATATACCTATAATTTATTAAATTGCCTGAAATTTTAGTAATATTTAATGGAATTTTAAATTGGGTACTAACAAACCGTATCAGATTTTCATGTGTCTAATCGATTAATAGGATTTTTATCATCAATACTAATAATAAATCTGTAAGTGTAGGTATTGTATGTATGTATGTATGTTCCTCCATAACTCTGAAACGAATTAACTGATTTTCATGAAACTTGGTAGATAAACATTTGGATGTATGGGACACAGGATAGGCTACTTAATATTTTTCAACGCGGACGAAGTCGTGGGCACCAGCTAGTTGTAAATAAAATTAAATAAAGACATAGATCACCACCATAGATCCCGCGTTCGCTGCACTTGAACCGTAATCTATTGTGTTACGTCCAAGTTAACATTCCAGAGCATATGTAGTATTCAGCTCACCGACGCACCACGCGGCCGCACTACGCCCGTCATTCATATTTATCAGTCAGTCGATCGTGTTTGCCAGTAAGTCATTCATAATTATCTGCCAGTCAGTCAGTCGTATGTGCCAAGATTATATTGTAATTATATGCTAATATGGTAACGGTGTTCTCTTTATACTTGGACCCAGCGTCACAGTTCTCTAGCGATAGTATTTTATTTAGAAATATTGTTTCGGGACATGGGCGAGGCTCCGATAGACATTTACATCTATACGCATGCTCTATATGAACACGAATATATCTCAGGTATTTGGAGTTAAGGGGAGGAAATAAAGAGCGGTTTAAGGCACCCTCCTTTGTCACAATAAGCTGTGATACTATCGATTTATAAAAAAAACGAATGGGTACGTCATCGTATTGCGATGTTACATGGGGGTTGAAGTAATGACAAATTATGTCGGGGATATTGTGTTTTAAAATAAATATGATCCATTGTTTTCGTTATTTGAAATGTAAATCGAAACGTGAAATTGAATAAAATGCATGATTGTGCTTACTCAAAATGCCATTAGCTTAAGCCCGCGGAGTCAACTTCGTTTAAAACAGTAATAAATACAATAATGCAACGCAATCCAAATACATTTAAATATGTAGTGACATTTTTGAGGGTTTTTTTTTCTTCAAATGGCATTATAAATTTTAGCTTTATATAATTTTCATTCAGCAAATTTCATTTGGCAATGTTTTAGCAAGTTAGAAACCCTAATGGATCGTGTTGTTTTATAGTTAAGAGCTATAGGTAGTCTGACGTTATATGACTACAGATAGTCTCCTAAAATAAATTTCCTAAAATTTTATGCCTGTTTTACAAGTAGTTGTAAGTAAATTGACATTATTTTTTTAATAAATGTAAACTAAGTTAATGTAAAAATAAATAAATAAATGTAAACTACTCTTAAAACAGGCTGGGATATTCTTTGTTGAGGAAACGAAACTTCGTAAAGGACCCTCGGTTGCGAACTCGAACGAGACGTGAATTTTGAGTGCCGTGATTTTGTCAGGTACAGAGAGGGCTCATTAGGGCCGAGGGATGTCTTCAAGAGAACACTTTTACATTTATAAATAAATCTAAATTAAAAATTGAGGACGGGGGACCCCCCTTTTGTAGCAATAGTCACGGGCGCACGCTATTTTCGAATTTTGTATTCTATTATTATGTCTCTAGGGTATACAAGATATTACCGTGAATTAACCAAATACGGTAAATTAGATTTGGGATACTTTACACAATAGTACAAATGCTGTTATCTCAGCGTGGTCTTCTGTAGAATGTTAGTAATGTGTATACGAAACATAAAAACAATCGTTTTATTGCAATTATAGGAATTCCCCCTTCATTTTTGTCTTTTTTAACATAATTTCATTTAGTACTATTCTCACTATACTTTATAAAAAATTAAATTATAAAAGTAGAGGAAATACAACAAAAAATTGAGAAAAATTAATATCGAGTATAATAACATAGATTATTTTATCTCTTTCAAATGCATTTCATATGTTAAGTTATAACACAATGTTAAGTCTTGACAAGAGAGGAGACAATTTGGTGATTTATATTTTTTTTTTATTATTATTATTATTAACTCTTTATTTGCACCAAAAACACACATATAAAAAAGATAATAGAAAAAAAAAGAAACAAATGACAATTAAAGGTACAAAAGGCGGCCTTATCGCTTTAAGTTTATATTAAACAAAAAACAATATTTGTGGTAATTGTTACTTACATACAACTATGTATTTAATTCTATTAACGTCTGAACGCTACTCACCACCGCTGTGTAACCGTCAACCGGCAACTACAGTGTAATTCGGCTTTTAAAAGTTTCTCGGAAAATGTATTAAACTTTTTTTTGTTGTTTTGTATCATATTAAAATTATAAAGTTGTGTGTGATTAGGTATTGCAATTTACGCACTATAAGCAAAGGTGGACGCGCAGTTACACACCATCAATTATGCGTTTTACGTGACCGCGGCAGACCGTGTAATTTATAATGATGCCCACTTGACCTGTTAATCCGGACCGTGATCGCACCGTATTTACTGACGAGGGTGAAAGTGATTAATACTTCTATTATATAAAAGAGGCGCCGCTATTAGAGAAAACGAAAGGCAAAAGAAATTAGAGGCCAATAGTTTTTGCAACGTTTAGGGCTTATTTTATTCAAATGTGGCCGAATTTTGGTAAGTTTTAATTTAAATATTGTGTACGAAAATGTAATTTCAAAAAGTATTTCCTATACTCAATTCGTGTTTTTGGCAGTGAACATGCATCAACTCAGTAGGCAGTTAAGTTCGGTGCGTGTTAATTTAATACCCACGGACACCTAGCGAGCGTTCTTGATATTGCATAGATTCTTGGTTGATATTTTATCTAATGTTCTCTGGATGCTTTCCTTTAAGAATTTCACCTGTTTTTTTTTTTATTTAAAATAAAAACAATTATAATCTGAAAAAGAACGTCTTATCTCTCTAGTGGCTTACAATTTTATTTTCGAATTTTTGTAATATTTGATATGCATAATGTTATATTTCTATTATGTTGATTTTTAGTCCTCTATTACATAAATTCTTGATTTGTCAAATTCTGCCACATTTGCTCACACAAATGGGTATTGTGACACAGAATCACAACAAAGATCTAATATGATGTTCTTCTATAATCTTCACTTTTAAAGAATCTCGACGTGTCAATGTTTATATAAGTCTAAATACACACTATTTACATAAGATATAAATGAATAGACAACATATAACAGACCAATCTGAATAGCTCTAAGAAGAGCTGTCTATCAACATGGTTTTTCGTGTATTATTTATTGGATCACAATCGCTGGATTGGTTGTTTATACATTTATTACTTACACCCTCACTTTGTACGGTAGCTACGTGAGAACAAGCATCTACGAAAATACTCTCAGGCAATAATGGTATCAAGAGTGTAACTACGAGTTTACTTGTATTTGCAAGTGAGTGTAAACACCGCTCAAAGAAGGCAGTTAACAAAAAGTATTTAACTGAAAAATTAACAGTTATTTTCAGTTTATGTTAACCTCAATTAAACCGTTGGTTTTCATAATACCCTTTCGCCAGATGCCCCACTTAAAGTTCGCGCGGTATAAGTAAATAAATGAATGAGTTCGTTAAAGTTCGTTACCCCCGGTTAGAGAATGATTGTAACGCGTACTTCCGACGGGCGCAGTCAGCTGTGGAGGCTTGATACAACTGTTACCGGTATTTTAAACTATTACAATATGTGTGTACATGTAAAGTTTTCATACAAAATAAAATATTTGGTATCTTACAAAATGTTGTGAAATTGATTAATTGTAAATTATTTTAACGACCATTTTGAATTTGCAAAGTTTATGCTCGTATCAGAGCTTCTTTGTAACATAGATGTATAACTTATAATTTTTTTTTACTCACCGTAAACTTGAAAAAACTTCAATATATAAAACGTAAAGTAGTTAAGTTTTCAGTTAAAGACTTGTAGGTTTGTCAAGGGAATCAGGTGTTACTTTTTTTATATACAAATAATAAAATATTAAAAATTAATATATATATATATTAGTATTTCTCTTTTAAAAAAATACATATCTTACTTGTATTGTTGTAAATAGGAAGTTCAGAAATGTACTCAATTAAGGAAAGTTGGTAAGAAGGAAATTAGCATTGAAGTGACAAACCCTTTGGATCTTATGCCAAATATAAAATTTCTTAAAACAAGAGTTTTTCAACCATATAAGTCCATTTAAAGAATTCTAACTTTTACAAAATTTATACTCATTGCAATGTCCCTTTTTAAATCAAATATTTATATAAAAAAAATATTAAAAAGGAGTAGAAATAATTAATCTGGTGTGAGTTGAGTATCACGTGCTCAATGGCTACGGCGTAGCGCCGTAGCTCGTAGAGGCGGCCAACCGTTAACTGGTACCGCCGCCGTAAATAACGACCGGGCTACGGATAAATGAATAATTAACATAACGATGGGCGCGTCGTATGCGTTTATTGATTGTTTTTCTCTATTTATAAGAGATTATTTTTCAATGTGTAATTTTATTTATTCTTAGATAGTTGGTTTGTTTTGTTGATGACAATTTACGGTTTTAAACGATTAGATGAATTAATAGATATCTGTAAAATGGTTTGAATTGAAATATTGCAATATATAGGTGATTGCAGGATTCCTCCCTTTTTTTCGCATTAGTGGCTATAGTGGCTCATGTTATTAATTTTAATAGACACATTAAATCGAAAACATTGATAACGTTGAAAACATTGATTGTCGTTTGTTTACATGTTATTAGTTATTTAGTTATCCGAAGGATCTTATTGTGCTATGTTACGTACTGTAATTGGCATAGTCATTAGAACGACGCACGTAACGTGACAGTATTACAACGCGTAACTGATTCACGTTACATTTCGCGTCACATCTGCACAGAGAGGGCTAATTTGAGTTCGGGTTTCAATGGTCTACAGCAACACACAACACCGCAGATACGTAGTACACAGCGTACCTAGAATAGATAAACTGAACAAAGAATTAAAGAGCTATAAAAATATCTATCAAAAATCTTATAGTTGTATATTATCTGAGTCCATGATGCGCCAAAAGGACCGCATTGAAATATATTGTTATTTAAATAATTTTTTGTTTAATTTTTTAAACAACAGTTTTAGTTAGAACAGTAGTCAAATCATTTGTAATTATGTTGATTTTTAGTATTAATGAACTGTAGCAAGTGCATAAATTACTCGTTTGGATTTTCGAGGGTTACTCTGTGCATCACACAGCATCTCGCGCGACCTCCCATCGATCGCCTCTCAACCTCATAAATCGTGATGCTCGGTTACAGTAGACAAAACAGCGATTAATACCGCCATTAAACTAACGACAGGCCATTCGTTTTCGGCCATATTACAATACCGCGCCGGTAGTGCACGCTTCGCGGTATGCAACCGTTGTAAATTTAAGACTAAAATAGTGCAACTCAAATGGGGAATGTCCAATTGAAATTGTTGTAACCATTTCTTGTTTTTATTTTCAAATCCTTTCTCCATAGTGACGAGTCCACGGTTTCAGTTTTTAAGCCCAAATTCAACCCCATTGGGTTCCACTTTCAAAATAAACTTTGCTGAGTGGTTTTTGATCTGGGTAGCTCGAATTCTGCGTCCAGCCAGTTAGCTGTTGTTATTTCCGCATTACAAACCTTATTTGTGATATTCTAGATTTATTTGACTGTATATTATTTATTTTATTTTATTTGTAGTCTTATTTCCTCAAAATACTTTTTTATGTTTTCTTATACGTAGCGCATTCACATAAAATAAAAATGCACTAAAGTAAATGCATGGGGAGTCAGGATTGCATGTGTCCAAGAATAGCCTTTACCTACACTGTTTGCATTTGACATAAAGAAAAAGTGAGACTGCGTTTCTATGTTGCCGACATGTATGTCTATGCAATACGTTTCCATTGCTATGCATGGAATGTGCAATTTTAATAAACCATTTCGCTTTACCGACTTAACATCGTAATACCCAACAGAACTATAAAAGTTTGTACAAAACTGAAAAAAGTCATACAACAATACACATAAATACGGTCCATAAAGTCTGACGGGCGTATTCAAATTTTTATATGGCAGGTAATCGAGAACAGGAGGAGGATAATAAAATGTGAACAATTTTAGATTTTGAATATTATGTTTACACTGTGGTTAACGATTTAGTTTGCGTGTGCGTGTAGCTTCCCAGTTCGCAAGTCCAAGCTGGGGGCAGCTAAAATGGCGTCACGCTAATTTAAGCCCTCTAAAGACTGAGCGTTGAAAGAGCAATTTTAGTCGTAAATGCATAATTAATTGGAAACTCAAGAGCATCATTTTGTAGGAGAAAAACCGTCCATAAATATTAAAACTGAGAATTTTTATTTAAGAGCTAGCAGCAATGTAGAATTTCATTGTCTCTTTCGTTTATCAGATTTAACTATTAAGTATAATAATATAATAATAGCGTCAGTGCGAAAAAAACATTGTACAGGTTGACTAGGACTTGGTTGACTAGGACTAGGTTGACTAGGACTCCCTCGCTGTTTCTTTAAGGCATCTCAAGTTAAAAAAAGTTAAAAAAGTAAAGGCGAAAGTTTATTGGCATTTAAATAACGCTTAATGTGCAAGAGAACTATGGTAAGATTTAAGTGACCTCTGCAGCGACACATAAGTGCACACGCGAATAGGGTTCAACGACATGTGTAACATGTCCGGAAATGTCCTGCCCGTCGCCAACAGCTTAATTCTCTTCACAACACCATTGGCGCGTTAACTGTAACCGATTCAGCTTAGATTATCACGGAAAAGGTTTATAGTTTGTGTATTTTTAGGGAAAAAATACACGATAGTGAAACGAGTTTTAGGCGCGATTTCACCATACTTGGTTAGTTATTTGCTAAATCAAACATTATGTGATGAAGAATTAATATTAACATTGACACTAACATTTCTGTTAACTTTGTATATGTCCTACGACGAAAATTTAACAGAACATTTGTAAATCGACGATTGATTGAATGACTCACAAACAATTCACTCCTATTTTAAAAATACCAAATGAAAATGTCATTATTTGTAATGTCATTATTCCGGACACAAGCATCTCTTCACTTAAGTCGTATAATAAATTCTGTATTTGGAAAGGCGACTGATTTAAAACATATTTTAATATTTTGAATTCAACAGAAAGTGTGTTATATTTCGTTTTACTGCGACAAGCTTCAAATGTCAAATAGTTGATTTTACCTATTTGAACATTTTGTATGTAAATATCTAAAAACAATAGAACAAAATCACTTTAATTTGAATGATTTATAATTTAATATAATTTAATTAAGCTCAAATAATGTTGTGCTTTCCTATAATTTAAATTCATACTTGTGATGTTCCTTTCTGTGAGTGTTGTATATTTTGATTTAAGTGTGTCTTTAGTTGGTAAGCCTTTTCAAATAAATAAATAATTTACTAAAATCGCTATTTAATACTAAAATCACAACAGAAACCTTCTCATATTCTTCAAAATAGTGACGCCGTGCTTTAAAAATTTTAGTACCTACCCACGCCTACCCATATTATGCAAGTTTTTTTTTTATTTTATGTTTATTCGGTTTACAAAAACAGCACACAATCACACAACTTAAAAAATTATATCAATATGATGGAAATATGATGGACTAACACTCTTATTAAAGATTTAACGGACCTCTAGAGCAGCTGTTAACTTCTGATTAGGGCATTTAACATTCGATGGAGTGTGATAGCACACTCGCAAACTGCAACAGTCCGTTAAATGACTTAATAGCGCTGTCAAATAAGTAACACAGTATGGTGAAATCGCGCCTTAATGCAAGACTGCCTCCACCGTTTACTACATTTTTTTATTATTTCATCGGACTATTTCAAAATAATTATTTTATGAGTATACAAACTTATGACTATATAAACTTATGACATAATTTAAGCTGTAAGGTTACTACGAGGAAAGTTAGTTTGTCTAAAGCAATTTTCCTTGTTTCATAAAAAATTTCATTCATATATCGAATTCATCGATTAATCTTATATACATTACTTAGGAAATAAGTATAGACTGTGCCTGTCGATATTATTATTAATATGATATTTACTACAAATAACATGACTTCTTGTCTTTGAATAGACTTCTTTCAAAAATATTGATGTTCAACGGTTCAATAAGTCGTTTAAACAGTTTTGGGCGAGCTTAAAGGGTGACGTAAAATTAGTGAAAGGTACAACAAGTTGAGCAAAAAGTCGAGCACTCTGAGTTGAGCGGAGGAGAGTGCTCAAGTCGAGGTGAAAGTTTGCAAACAATGCAGATTCGAACTCCGCCAAGACCTTTCGGAATTGTCACTTTATTATTTCTCTTGAGTGTTGCCTTCGCAGAGTCCGCCCCGCGTTTGTCGCCTCTTTTTATTGCCTGTCACGTTTTTGTGACAGCGCAATAAAAAAATCTTTTGTAACTTTCAACTACGTTTGGAGTAACAAGCTCCTCTTTGGTTGACAGTGATTATTTATTTACTGTTCCAACTCTTATAAAGTTCTGAGTGTGCAAGTAGCTTTTGCTCTTGTCAACACAGGTACGCTTACGCTACGCGATATTTAATCAAACATGGTTTATTCACTTTTTAATGGGAATTCGGATAGATTTTGCGGAATGTTCTTCTAACATTTTGTTTATATGCATTTATTCAAAATTTATACAGATCAAAATATTCTTAGGAATGATCTGCCTTAAAATCATTTGTGTGAATTTTCTGTGAATAAATACTCCCCCAGCTGTGATCAATAGGGGCCTTGAAATAAACCCGTTTATTCAGTATACAATATATTTTATTTAATTCGGTGCCGTTAACCTTCAAAGCGACAACATAAACGGCGCAAAGCGTCAATAACAATTTACGATCGGCGAAGAAGTTCGCAAAGAAGTGCAAACCGACAATAAAAGCCGGCCGGTCGTCGTCGCGCGAACAGTCGTTCTGGACAAATTGTCACTCGCCCGTCCGTAGCCATTCAGCGACGACTGCTACAGAATAGGACCGTTAAAGCAACGAACTTTCGCCATAACCATTATCGCAGCGCCGCGCCCTTTGCACGAGCGGGACGCAACTCGCCCAAGTTGGAGTTATGCCGTCTCTTAAACTGTACAAAGTTTCGTCAGTCGCGTTACCTAGCGCCTGTGTAATTGTGGAAAATGTTGTTCCAATGCAACTCTATTATATTTTACTAGCTTTTCTCTCAGATAAAATGAAAATTATAAACGGCAGAGTGAATCAAGTAAAACAATGCCTTCGCCGTGTACATACACGTTACACGCACACAAATGCAATAAAAATACGCCTCGCGCTATTAAAATATTTACAAGTTAAAAAGCCAAATTTCGTAGTGAAACAGTGTAAAAACCACTTTTAGGTAAGTAGCGCAGAAATTATAATTATTAGTGATGTTAAATAAAATAAATAGAAACTTAATAGATATATATTATATCACAAACGATTTATTGTGAAAATTTTAAATAATCCTCAATTTTTTTTTCAGATTTTATTCCTGTTAATAAAGCAATCATTGAACGGTCACCTGATCCTTAGAACTAGTCTCGTGTGAGAAGTCCTTTATACGCAATCCGCTCGTGCCTCGCGCCAAGTGTGTTCACATTCCCGTTTCTCTCTGCTAAGATTTTTATACGTCCTCTCAGTCCGTTTATTGCTTAAAAGAGTAATTCGGTAGGACGAATCTACATAATGCGGAGAAAAAAACAACTTGTTTTCTACGTTTTTTTTTATTCTATTTTAAGGCTCTTGCTTTGATGCCGTGTAATGTGAACTGTTGTAAGACGTAAAACATGTTTTATTTATGACGGGCTGTTTTTATAAATCCTTGTATTTTTTTTTAATTTATGTAATGGTCGCCAGTAAGGTTGAGACAGTCCACTTGATTGTAAGTGGCTCAGTCGCCTAAGAAAGTAAGCAACGCCTCTATTAATCCATTTTGTATTTTTGTATTTTGTATTCGGGCTTTGGAGTCCCTTACACACTCACCGAAATACAAAAAGAATATCTGCTATTACTTCATTATTTCTGTAAAGAGGGTTGTTATTACTGTCTCTACTGTGGTGCTGTAAGTGTGCCTTTCCGTATAACAATAAAATTAAATCATTATGTAAATACTACTTAGAAGCACTAATTTTTGTTATTTTTGTTTGTTTTTATGAGTTATGTTAGAATAGTATCGGAAGCCTCTCTTCGATATTAGTCAACTCCAGTTGAATATTCACAAAAGCAGCGTCCAGAGCGCAAAGTAAATGCGCAATAAAATATGGACATGGTGAAATTTATTATGGAATATTCCTTCCTTCTCTGTGGAATATTGTGTATGATAACTTCCTCAATTTTACCCGAAAAAGGTAGGCGTTGTATGTACCTATATTAGTTGAGGCACAAAACTTGAATTTCTTCGCACCAGAAAGCATTATGTGGACACAGTGCGTCTATTCGCATTACCCTAATACATGGTATGTGCCAAGTTTGGCTAATTTTTTTTACCCGTGATTAAGTAGGTAATCAACTTTCAAACGTCAACCTATATAGACTTATTTAAACAACTTTACAAATATTATCATTTTTTTGTTGCATATGTTATTTATATTAGAATATAGAAAGGATGACTTCCGTTAATATGGATTAAACGTCTTTAAAATCAGTTAAAAGCAATACACTGCTCCAGTCTATCACTGTACCAACGTTAAAGACGGCAAACACTTAACGGAAAGCAACGCAAACATAAAGTGCGTTAAAGGTATCCGTAAAATAAGGTCTCCGCTCTTAACAAAACCACAGTATTGTGAATTCAGTAGTGTTACTTGTGCTTTGCAGCTTTTACAATTTTAAACTATTTAAATGAAGTAGTGTTCGCCTCTTCCTTGAAATCGACTATAATTGTTTCTTATTAATTTTTATACAAATCCTACAAGTATTAATTTTACTGCGGATTGTTACTGTGTATTTTTAGTTTTAATTATTTAGTTATTTATTATTTCTTTCTTTTTTTATTTCACACGCGATCAAGTTGTTTTTTAAATTATTTGTAATAATAAGTTTTTCTATTTTATTTGAATGTCGAATTTTGTTTTAAATTTCCAGTCATATACATGTATATGTTGTTAATTTTACTAATAATAAATAAATAAAAATGATATAAAATTGCGTGCCAAGTTTAACGTATGTTAAATTCCTTTCATTATAAGTTTTGTTTTACTATAGACTGCGCTACTGGACTTATTTTGACAAAAATTGTAACGTGGGATGCTGACGTCTTTTAACAAGAAGAACTACATATTGTTACTAACATACTTAATAAAATTTAAAAAAGTATATAACACTCAATATGTAATTCAATCGAGAAAGTTTATGGTATCTTACGTGTAACATACAAGTGGCCCATAATCGACAACCTTTATTTTCAAAATTCATTATATTTGTATAAAATTTTATACCGTTTGTTTATGGTGGTGTGAGTGCAGACGGGCTTGTGCGAGTGTCGTTAATCCTCAGCCTGGGACAGCAAACAATAAGGCCCGGCAATTAATACGGCCATTATACTAACGAGTCCCACTATCCGCGGATCGGCCGATTAGATACACAGACAAAGGGGAAGTTGCCTTAGTGATCTGCAGGGAATGGATGGAGCGGGCTTTTTTATAATAATCTGCATTAGTGCTACGCAGCGGAAAACTAACCGATGTAGCAATATTGATCTCAGAGATATTATCGTTTATTAAGTTTGTAACTAAGATTACTTACTTGGTAGTAGCTGGGTACACGAGATGATCAACACCTTATAGAAGACTACCAGAAATAACAGCACTTGTGAAGATGTGTTTCAGTGTATGATGACTGTAGTCTTCTGTCAGAGTGTGATGACTGCTGCCAACTTTGTGACTGCAAGGACAGTATGTCTTGCCACATAAGACTTTTTGCTAATTAACAATGCTATTCTAACAACTTTATGTTGTCAAGAATCAAGCCTCAAGTGAGAAAATTGTCATCGAACACGTCAACCTAAGTTTCTTATCTGGTGCTCTTTATAGGTCTTACCGAACTAACCTTCGAAGGTAACCGAAGTGCTCGATCCATTCAACAGACGATCCGTTTGGCGTTTTTTTTTATGAAAAAAGAAAAAAGCAAGAAGTATAGACAGTGTTCATTCTAAATCGTTTACAAATTTCAATTTAAAAATGCTTGCCTCTGAAATTGATCCTGACCTTTTAACTTGAAGGATTTGTAATTAATAATTGCATATACCACTAAACCTAAATAAGGACGAATTTAGGGTTGTCACCTTTACAAAATATTTAAAAAAAACTCGTGAAATCCATTTCGCTTCATCATATTTAACATGTATTCAATCAAAATAAAAAGTTCTGATTAAAATTATGTCCCGAAAATCTACAAATACAGACTCTAATAAAAGATAAGTTCTTTGAGCTAGTTTTAAAATTTCATTGAAAACATTGACAACGTTTAAAACATTTTCTCAGCTGTTAATTTATTATTAGCTTGAGAATTCGCTAAAAATTCTCAAGCTATGGAACATGTAGATACTGTACGGAATACAAGTAGTGAGCTGATAGATAAACGCAAACTGATGGAAATTTAGTTTTTACCGTTTAGGTTTATTATTAATAATGAGGGTCACAGGTAGACACTGGATTCAGGCAGCTTGTGATCAGTCCTACTGGAAGTTTATGGAGGAGGCCTATATCCATCAGTGGACGTCCTACGGCTGAAATGAAGATGATTTAAAATCGTAATTATTCATATATTACAAACAAGTGACAACCCTAACAGTCCGAATGAAGAAGGGGGATGAATAAAAAATGTATATTGAAAGAGCTGGAAAGGCCGGGGCACCCTTTAGCCTCCTTAATTAACGGTTCTCTAATTAAAATTCCATTCATTTGACCGGAAAAAACGCGCCTTATCGTCGGAAAATATCGCGCCCCACTGTCTTATACTTTGTTGCATATTTTTGTTAACATTTTCTCAACTTTTGAAAGCATTTTAAACATTTCATTAAACATTCGAACCTCGTTTCCTTGATATTATTTTTCTGTTAGCTATTTAGTTAGCTATGTAGTTATTTTGTAGCTATTGAGCACCAACAAGGAGATATGAAGGTTTAAAGACTAGAAATTCTGTTAAATTAAATTATGTTGTGAAGTAAACAAGATAAGTCCGGATCTATGCTAGACACTATTTAAGGAGTTCTCCATACTTACGTCTACTAGAATCTCCTACTTTTTTTCTTTATCAATCTATATAACCGACCTAAGTATAGGTATAACCTAAGTATGCTTTTATCGGAGAATCAAACCTACTTATTATTTTTGGAAGATTTGTGTGTGTAGTAGCCTCATTAAAAAGCTAGCTGTTCCCCGAGATCTCACTCGACGTATAATTTGAAAAAAAAAACGCATAGACCACGTGTTTGAGTAACCAGTCGTTGGCAAATAAATTTCGGCCCTTCTCGGTGATGCTCGGTTGTTATGGTTTCCCTTTCTGCGCTTACACTTAATTATTATTTTACATTTTGGCTTCCAAAAAACATAATGTTTAATAATAATAACCTTTAAATTTATCCAGAATGAGACTATCTAATGCGAACAAATTTTTTGAATTTCGACTTTTAGTTCCTCGACATTAATAGGGCGTTCAAACAAAAAAAAAACAATAAATTCTTTAACTTTATTACATTCGTATTATTATAGATAATACCTGTATGTTACCTATTAGTATAGTACGCATTGCCGATGAAGTAAAGTGCTCGTATCCAGTGAGGTATCCAACTCGGCGAGCGCTCGTTTCGTCTAACGAGATATCATTTCACGCGTATTTATCGCGAAACATACGCAATCCCCGTGAGAGCGACTTGTATCCACATTAATCCGGCGCTCAGCTCTCGAACTATCCCGGACAATAACAAATAATTACTGCCGTTTTAACAAACGAGCGAGGCAGTGAGGAAAGTCTGATATCGACTGAAAGGTATTTTTCTCTTTCCGGCGGTAGCGTTTGCGTGGTTTAAAGACGTGGTGTGGTACACCCAATTATTACGAACAGTAATTTTAATGGAAACACCACAATTTTTTTTCTGTATTTTCCATTCCGCTTTTCTTTTCATAATAACTTGAATAATCATCGTCCAAATTTTTATATTTTAATATATTTTTAATATTAAACTTATTCAAGCGAAAAGTTATTACATGAAAAAGCTATCCAGAGAATTCAAATTTTCTGGACATATAAAAAAACAACTTATCTTATAGTAAGGGTATAGTAATCTTATCGAAAATTATAGTAAGGGAGCCCAAGAGGGGATTTTGGGATTTACTCGAGCGTATCAGATATTGTTTGTGCCAATCATTTTTATGGCAAGTCACGTAACAGACTGTTACAGACTGAAATACAGATTTAAAATGATGTTTTAAAATTTCTACTTCAGAAATTAAAATTTTAAACTAACAAAATCTCTGGAACGATATTGAAATATAGAAATATTCTTACACGTGGATTTATTCCTTGGTATGATTTTTTATTTAATAATAAAAAATCATTGTCCTTTAACAGTCAGTTGCAAGAAGCTATCATTTAATTTTAAAGTCTCATTAAATTTGTAATGTTCCATTAATTTACGTTTTCTATTGCAGCAATTCTGATCTATGCTAAGATTTAATGTTCATTAAAAAATAATTTTTTAACTGTCAAAAGTCATCATTATTCACCGTATTCGTTGCAAGAAACAATTTTCATAGCTAATGGAGGGTTTAATTTGACATTTCATTGATTATTTTTAATGAGCCGTACACATGTCATTATCGGCCAATTAAGTTTACGCTTAAACTGTTTACACGTGTTTTAGAATAGTTTTCTCTAAAAAGTTCTAGATGCGATTACTTTGTGAGCGCAAAAATATATATATTTAACAACAACTTTTTGTGCAATCATGTCTATGTCATCTCTGTCGCCACTATCTGATGAAGAACCAGTGCATAGAAACATTCCTGACAGAATTAATATTTGGAACAAATATGACGATGAAGAATTTCGAGCCAGGTTTAGATTTCCTAAACGGACAGTGGAAACCATGAGTGGAAAGTTTTATGAGTTAGCAGGGTTTCCGAGAGTAATTGGTACAGTAGACGGCACTCACATAAAGGTTAATTCTCCTGGAGGACGTTTAGCAGAGTGTTTTAGATGTCGCAAAGTTTTCTTTTCCATGAATGTGCAAATTGTGGCAGATTCTAAATTGAAAATAAGAAATATTATAGCGCGTTGGCCGGGATCAGTTCATGGCAGCACCAAATTTAACAACTCTCCGCTGTGTGCTGAATTAGAAAATGGCCTATACCAAAATTTTTACTTACTAGGAGATAGTGGTTACTTTTGTAAAAGGTTCTTGTTGACTCCAATTTTCAACCCTCAAACAATAGGAGAAGAAAACTATAACAAAAGTCACATCTCTACTAGGAATACAGTGGAAAGGTGTATAGGTGTATGGAAACGTCGGTTTCCCTGTATACATAAGGGCATAACACTGAGGAAAATGGACACCATTTTGAAAGTGATTGTAGCAACAGCTGTGTTGCATAATATTGCTATTGAACTGGAAGAAGAAGAACTAATGTTAGACCTCAATATCGGATTTGATATACCTGAAGTAGCAGAAGTGATGGCCAACAAGATTTTTCAGTGCGAACATCATTGGTTAATACTGTTTTTAGTTAATAGTTCAGTATTAATAGTATTATGGTATGGTTTGGTTGATTTTTTGCAAAATTCCAAAGCTCTTTGTTTACCCTAAAAACATATTAATATTAATCAGCCATTTCAATTACTTGCTTTGTATTTTATTGTTTAGTACAGTTTTTTCTTAAGATAATTGACATATGGAATATTGTTAAAATTTCCTATTTTTAAATAAAGAAAAATCAATTCAATTATTCTAATATATTTTGAGATCATTCACTCTTTTGTCCTAATGCTTTCATTATTAAATGAAAACCTACCATTGAGCTAATGAACGTTCCTGCAATGGCCATTAATTTAATGGTGGCTTTAAATTTAATTAGGCATTAGAAAATGTCGGTTTAATGATTTCTTTCTTGCAACTGACTGTAAGTGATACACCTGATCTATGTTATTAATGTACGTATATTACCAGTGCTCACACAACCCATTGATAGGTATGTATAAGGGTATATTACGCACCATAATCGTTTCGTATAGGTAAACAAATTAACCAACTTTTATACTCTGTCATTGATTTCCTCCTCCCACCTGTACAAGAACAAATAACTCAATTAAGGCTTATCCTTCCAAAAAATTAAATTTTTGCAACATTTTGTAACAGTATTATTCATTATATATACACCTTTTCTTCAGCGAAAAAAATATATGTTTATCTACAAGATATGAGGAATGATTTGTTGGGATTAAAAATTTTATTTTATTGAAATTGATTCAGGAAAAAAATTCTAAACTCACCCCTTTTATTTTCAGTTATAACAATCTCACTTCTACAATATTTATCAAAAGATTATGAAATTTTGTACACTTATGAAGATAACAATGTAGCATGATTTGTTGAAAGCGCTTTTTGAAAATTCGTAAAATTGAATTTTATATAACGTTTTTATCAAAAATATTTCCCCACTTACTCAGCGCTAGCCCGTTCTCGCCCATAAAATCAGTGCGGGGCGAGTCGTGATGCTAGACGGACCTGTGTCGCGTTGCGCTTCATCAAATTATTAATTTTTACGTAATAAACAAAGAATAAACATTTTAGTGGCAGAACAGACAGTGCATGATAGTGTATATAATACTTTAATAGGTTTTTCTTTTTTGTCTTTTTAATTAAATCTTTAAAAAACTAAATATAAATTATGTTGTAATATAATATTCAATTTATTAATAATCTGAAATATTCAATTTGAATATTCAATTAATAATTCATCTGTATATATACTTGTTATCTAAATTTAATAAAGATAGGAAGTAAGCAAAGGAGGCAAAAGCGTAATATATCAAAAATAAACCAAACGAGGAAGGAAAGTTTTCATGAATTTTAATTAATTAATTAAATTAATTAATATTAATAATAATTAATTATTAATTAATACATATAAATTAATAAGCCTAATAAATAAATAATAAAGCCACTATAAAGCCGGATTCCCACTCACGTATCTAGTGACTCATCGAATTGTTCTCTAGAAGGAGCGGTGGGGAGTTTCCCTATTGTAGGTGGTCGCGTAGGGGACGCCCCCGTGACCGCCAGAAAAATCCGATATCCTCGGTACACCGTTCTGGTAAAAAGTTGGTGAGCGGTTCTCGGAAACTATGAGGGATAGAAGGGTGGCGTTTGCAGAAGGTCATAGAGGGTGATCGGTAGTCACCAAGGAAAGTGTCATCCGGTCTACCGGGGCACCAAAAAAAAAGCCCCCTCCCTGGACCCCCCCGACCATAACTCGGAAACGGCGCGTCACAGCCGTGTCGTGTTTGGGCTCATCGGGGACGTCTCGACGAGATAAAAAATTTGACACCCCCTCGGACCCCCCCGACCGTAACTCGGAAACGGCGCGTCACAGCCGGGTCGTGTTTGGGTTCATCGGGGACGTCTCGACGAGATAAAAAATTTGACGTAACCATGGTCAACGGTTACAAATAGACCCCCCATGTTAGGTATCATTTGAAAGGATGAGGGTAATCTATCAACACCATCCTCCCAGCCCCCCTCCGCTCCCCCCTTACTCCCCCCCCCCCTCCTTTAAAATTACACAATTAATAATAATAAGACCCAAAACCAAACCAAAACAATTAGACATGGCAAAAGACAAGACAAAACGAAAACAAAATGAAAACGTGAATAAATTTTCTACAAGCATTTGTTTTTTTTTTTTTAATTCTATTGACATGAATTTTAAAAATCATAAAAAAGGGCTTTTGATAGCTTTTAGAAAAATCAAGCGCTGAATCAAAAATATGGAGAAAATAATAAATGTTAAGTGTGCCTTTTACAGTTCAATATACCCTAAAAAGCCCCACAGAGTTTCCATTTAATCCACTCAGCCGCTTTTTTGTCCCACTCGATAGATTTTTTGAAAAAATTGAAGAAGCAAGATTCTCGCTCTAAAAAGTTCGTAATCTTTATCAAAATGAAAAAAAAAAAACACTTTTTGTCTCAATTTATTGTCACTTCACTCACTTGGTGAATTTAAAAAAAATATCAAAATTAAAAAAAAATTATTACAGCCGGCATTAGCGTTACCCAAACAATACGTACCACGCGAAGTTTGCACAGTTGGTGCAAAAACTCAATTGTTTTTACTGAAAATTAAAAAATTTGTTAGTTTTGATAAAAACTTTTGTTTGGCTCTTTTACCATATATTTTATATTCGTATAAAGAAATATACATACATCTATACTAGTGATGTAACGAATGCCAATTTTTAGGCATTCGCGAATGCGAACATCTGTTGTTGACATTCGCGAATGCGAATGCGAATACGAATATTCAGTTTTTAAATTTAGCGCCGTTTATCTATGATTCAAAATATGCCACGCGCGACGCGCATAATATTTCCGGTAACAGCGGCGCTAGAGGTATAAAGAAATTAGCGTTGTTAAGTTGGTAGAACGGTATTTTTGTATGTTTGAAATTTTGTTTTGTTTTTGCTAACGGCTCGGATGAGTTTGTGAAATTTGAGGTTAGACTGTTGTTAGTTATTTCTTAACATGAGTAAATCAACTTCCAGTGAACATAGTATTATTTGTTTTCTAATGCCTAAAGAAAAGGTGATTAATTAACACCCAATATAAAAGTAGATTATAGTAAAATATAATTGTTTTAAATAAGTTGTAATTAAAAAGAAATGAATACTCTTTTGTTTAATTACCTAATATTGTTTTCACATTCTGTGTTTTTCTTTCACATTCATATTCGCAAAATATTCAAAGATATTTGCGGATGCGAATGCGAATGCAAATATCATAAATCAAGCGAATATTCGCGAATGCGAATGCGAATGCGGATATTCGTTACATCACTAATATATACATATAAATAAAATTGGAGTGTCTGTTTGTAATATTGAAATAACCGTTTTTTACTACATGCATATGAATATATATACGTACATACACCATATATGAGTACATACACCAAAATAAACCAACCACATAACCAAACCAAATTTTTGTCTGTCTGGGTGTCTGTTTGTTCCGGCTAATCTCTGAAATGGCTGGACCGATTTTGACGGGACTTTTATTGGCAGGTAGCTGATTTAATAAGGAGTAACTTAGGCTACGTTTATTTTAGAAAATATCCAAAATAACATCCAAAATAACATTTTTTACAATTTTTGTCTGTCTGTCTGTTTGTTTGTTCCGGCTAATCTCTGAAATGGCTAGACCGATTTTGAAGGGACTTTTATTGGCAGGTAGTTGATGTAATAAGGAGTAACTTAGGCTACGTTTATTTTAGAAAAAATACACCCCGGGCCAAGCCGGGAGCGCGCCGCTATACACTCTAAAAACATAACCCTCGTTGTGGCGCAGACGGGTAAAAATTTTTACTAGGTAACATAATTTACTACCTAAATAACAAAACACGCTTCATTGTTACTGAATTATCCCTCTACATTGTAAATAATTATAAATTTGTAGTATGTATTTGCAGTAAAGTAGGCTCAGTCGACTATGTCGTGCCTTTGTCGTCTAGTCTCCATACTACTCTTTGCCATCTCTGTGCGGTCGATCTCTTGTAGAGGGTGGCGCGGGGAAATTAGCCTAATAATTCAAGGCCAAATCGGCGTTATACACCTTAATTTAGTTAATCTCGTTGCCAACTTTGACGAATGAGCTCTAACAATGGCAAATTAAGGCAAAGGCCTTCCTTATAGACGCCGAGATTCGACAACAATCAACAAGACAATTATTTATTTAATATTTTTTTAAGTTAATTACGAATTTTTGTGCGCTACGGGATGTATCCACTGCTGACCTTTATAAGGTGAAGGAAAGGAGAAAGAACACTGTCATTTTATACTCACGCATCAAATATATCAAATCATGATATATCACGATATTCTTCTGTTAATGATAATTAACAAAATATTGATATATATATATTTTTATAATATAAAGGTGGCAGACAGGCAGGCGGCCCACTTGATGGTAGGTGGTTACCGTCGCCTAAGGACACAAGCAACACCAAGGGGAGTGCTAGTGCGCTGCCTACCCTGTAGATATTTGTTAACCCCTCGCTTGAAGAAGCCCATATTGTAGCTAAGTGGAAACACCTCAGAAGGGAGATTGTTCCAAAGTTCGCGCGTCGCTGTATAATACACTTATACAGCGAACCTATAGATAGACTATTAGTTTTCATAAACTGTGATAACGTATTTTTCGAAACAATTTCAGAAGACTATTATTTCAATTAATCATGTTCCATAAACATTAGATATTTATATTTTATTAAATATATTATCAAAACGAATTACTCTACACCATAAAGTTGATGATAGTGAGTTTTCCTCGAAACTTTATCAATTTTCGGGAAAGCGCTCGTCGCGGCCGTTCACGTAAGCACTTATAATAATATTGTAAGTAACTATATTAAGCGGATTGAGATCTTACACGGATGGAATAGAGTCTATATTGGTGTGAGGAATTTTAAATTGACAAACTTTTCAATGAGCTTCAGTTCATTTTGCCTAGTTAGAAGTGTAAGCCGATATATAGTGGGCGTAGCTTTAAAGACTCCATGTTACCGCAAACTGATTGCAACTTTTTTTTCTATATCGAGGTAATATGAGGCTACAAATTGCTCTGAAAACAAACTATTAGAACAATAGTTTGCTTCTTGAGAAGAATACAGAAATATGTAGGTAAACATAACTTATTATAAGCACGTTCGAATAAATTAAAAGACATATAAAAGAGAATTTGCTGTGAGATAAGGAATAAAAAGTTTAGATGTCAAGGATAATTCGAATTAGGTAGGACCCATTCATTGGCCCGTGTGAATTTAATATTTTTACTAAAACCTACAAAAAATTACCCATTCATCCGTCTCTTTATTTCGTATTCCCCACTTTTCTCATTCCTCGTCATCCCACTTCAAGAGAGTAAATTGATTTTATGGCTGTATGGAAATTCTCTTATCTGTTACTTAGATAACGTTGATAGGACTTCAACATTACTTTTCACTTTACGATTGATTGAATGAATACACACCTACTTCTGTGTTTTAAAACACAAATGTTTGCGAAGAAACCAGAAGAGGTAAAACAATCTTAAGTAATACTACTCAACCGTACAAAGTCGCAAAGTATCAGTACTCAGAAAGTACTGTTCCCGAGAGAAGCGAACAAAGTCGCAAACAAAAACTAGTAAATTAATTAGAAGAAATTGTACCATATGTACTTACCTAAAATCACAGACTAAGAAAACACTACGCTGTTTACTCTGTCTGCTATATAAGATATTTGAACTATGTCAAAGGAATCCTAGCCGGTATATAGGACATAAATAAAGTATACCTAATAAAGAAGTCATAGTCCAGTTGGTTGTATGCTAGGCAGAATTATCACTTGCTGTAACGGTAAACGAAAACATCGTCATAACTCTTGATCTGATTGTGATGATGATGATGATATAATAGAAATTCTAATTATTTCCTTGCGACTTGCATTTCTTATGAAACTAGCAATCTGCGGAGTAATAAAGTGTTGTCTTATTTTTAAGACATTTGTTTGTATACTTAAGCCGCTCCCACAGATTTAGAAGAACCACCCACGATCTCTAAATGCCCTGCCTCAATTACCACCCTCAGTTAATTACTTCCCCCCCCCCCACACACACACACACATACGCACACTTTACAATAAGTGTACTCCATAAATAATTACAAAGAAAATAAAATATATAAAAGTGCTCAGCACAAAATTTTCCTCCAAGCAAATCTAATTCCACACAAAAATACTCGGAAAATTCCAAACAGTACTCGAAACTGTTAGAACAAAATCAACGAAGCAAACACTAGTTTTACGGAGAAAGGGTACACTTAAGTTTTTTTAGGTTGCGATCGGCTACACGGAGCCTTGCGGACATACGAAGAATATGAAACGAATGGCCTTACCTTATTCATTTAAATCTTCATAAGCTATAGTTTTTGTCTTTAATCCAATAATATGTTTAAGAAAAGAAATGATAAATATTAATGACAAAAAATAATTTTCTTTTATAGTGAACTAGCATGCCGGGTTCGGCTTCGCACAGGTGGATTATTATTATTATTTTTTCTGAAAATTATACACAAACCTTCCACATTTATCGGTGGTTTGGAAGAAGTTAGTACAGAAACAGAGAGAGCCGTATAGCGCCCTACTTTATGGATATGGCTAAATACAATTAATTTTATATTACTTAATATTAAATAATATTTAGATTACTTCACAGGAATTGTGATGGTACGTGGACGCTACGCGATTTATATATCTATTAAATCTGTTATATAATTTTCTCAAGTTTAAGACGCTGTTTAGAAAACCGTATATTGCGGTGCTTATAACCGCTTATCATCTTTGTTTATTAAAAAAAGAATCTTACACAAATATTTATTTATAATTATAGACTGACGCGTCCTGGGAAACAAAAAGTACTTAGGTGCTTAAATGCAATTATGTATTTAAATACTGGCAAGGCACACTGAGTTCGCAGTCATTTGGGCAGCCCGTCTGGCTGCAATAACCACCCGCTT
Organism: Synanthedon andrenaeformis; assembly: GCA_936446665.2. Classification (NCBI taxonomy): domain Eukaryota; kingdom Metazoa; phylum Arthropoda; class Insecta; order Lepidoptera; family Sesiidae; genus Synanthedon; species Synanthedon andrenaeformis. Next base: position 11,226,984 of record OW387784.2, read on the forward strand.
ACAGAATTAAACAATGAAATAACAGCATGTGTTTCGGCGAGTGAGTAAGGGATGCTAAAGCCCAAATCTATACTTTGTGGCGTTGCTTGTGTAAGGGTGCCTACAAATTAGACGCTTGTAGAAGCGCTACTGTGGCGCGATACACTTGCTTCAGTATGGTTCTTCTATATGACGACAGTGGCGCTACAACAACGCTTCTAGAAATTGTATGAAAAGACGTAGTCGCACCTCAACAGCTCCACAGTAGCACTTCTTCATGCGTCTAATTTGAAGGCACCCTTACAGACGACGGTAGTCACCTACCATCAATTGGACCGTAAGTCTGTGTGTTCAAATAGTGAGATTTATTTTTTAAAAATATGTGCATTGTTCTTTCACTTTGTAAAAGTAGTAAAGAAGTAGTGAATGTGAATTTTAGATAATAACAAACGAAAGAAATTATTTCAGACGCTCATAATGGGAAGAAAAGAATGTTTAAAAGAATTTAAAAGAATGTAATTCAAGTGAAGCTATTAATTTTATATCGGTCTCCATCCGAAACTAGAACAGCGGGTTCAGGGAATAAAAGTTAAACAAACGTGGGGGGCAAGTTTTAATAAGATTCTGTGGAAACCACATCGGAGACTGTTTGTCCACTTGCCGACTGCATATTTGAAACGTGAATTTTTATTATTATTGCTTCAAAGCTTTTTGCGGTATTGCGCTACACGGTGCATTGAACCTGAAAATTGTACCCCTCTTCAATGAGGAGACTTGTTTTTGAAATGCTTGAAAAGTTTTATTACGCGTTTGTTTCGCGTGAATATCATTAGAAATGTGTTAGTGTATAATAAAAGCTCAACTCTTACAAGTAACTTACTCACTTACAACATCGTTAAGTGCGTCTAAAATACAAGCAACAAAGGGATACCCTCAAATGTTTGTCATCGGCCATCAGCGACTCGACAACAAACCGCTAAGTCGTAAACTCTCAATTAGCCCTCAAACATAATTAATCAACAAGTCACGTGTTTAACATCCAATTTGGACCCAACTTTTCCCGGCAAACCTCTCTCGCCCACTATCGTCTAGTGCGACTTTTTGCCACTCCGGTCGCGTCAGCAAATCCTCCCGGAGGTTGTCATTTAATCCCTGACAGGGGACGAACGGGGGAGAGGTTCCTAGGTAACTTTGCTTGCCACTTAAAACACGTTGCTACATATATTTTTTTGTGTGTACACTAGTTGTCACTCGTGTGCAATATTCGAATTTTATGAATTGTTTACAAATATATATGCTTACTAGCTGTTGCACGCGACTACTCTCTTTATGATATTAAATTGAATTCACTCATTAACACAAATTTGATGAAATTTAATAGTTGCTTAGAGAATATATTCGAGAAGGTTTTTAAGTATTTATAATAAATGAAATATTTTTGTGGCTTAAAGCTTATCTTTGTTGAATTGTTAAATTACAGAAGTCATGGTTAAAAATTAGTAGATTAGACAATTTAAAATACAAATTAATAATTTAGGTTGTACTTACAAAAAATCAAAGGATCAAAAAGAAAATTTAAAATTTGTATAAAAAAGAGGTTTTATATAATTATGTGTTCTTTACTTATTTAATTTGAATTATATTAATTCAAGAAGTAAACCTTGGATGCATCATATACTTAACTAACAGTGAATTCCTAAAGCAAACTACACCGCCGCAGTAACAGTTGTCCACTAACGAACAGTTAACTTTGGACAATGGTTTAACCACAGTTTATTACATGGTACGCTCAACTCGTTACAGTTGTACAATTACGCGTTTAGTGTTAAACTGACTAATGTTTTGAAATGTATGCATCTTATTTTCATTTCTACCAAGTCATATAAATATAACTTAAGCGGTGCGTTTTAGCTATTATATTATGTATATTTTAATTCTTTAATATATATAAAAATATATACTAATTATTAATATATTTAATATATACTCATTCAGAGAGACATACAAGCTAATACAGGTACCAAAACCATTAATTTAAATAAACAATTGTTTGTTTGCCAACGACTAAACGAATCTGACCCACGAAAATGTCCAAAGATCCGTTTATAATATTGCAGCCTGTATTTCTATAAAGCGGCATCATCCCAAGCCTCAATATGGCCGACAGGTGCGCGAATTGAAATTGTTTCGACGTCCAATGTAAATATTAGTTAATTAAGTGTAAACCAAGAGAAGCTGTTAACTCACCCCGCACCTACGGAACTGTTTGAGTTGAGATCAAGTTTAAAAACCAGTGCCAACACTCCCCCCACCAAGCTTAACCCTATGACTCGTTCGAATGGGGATTTAATTTCGCGGGAGCAACTGACTTTTTCGAACTATCTCGGTCTGATAAAAGTGATTCACGTCTTTTTTTTTAATTATTCTGTTCCTATTTTTTAAAAGTTCTCTCATCTTCTCATTAAAGAGAGCAATCCGCGATAATTGTATGTATGTCTGCTGTTTGTATGTCTGTATGTCTGTTTGCGATAATTTCAAAAACTACTGAACGGATTTTCATGCGGATTTCACTAATGGAAAGAGTGTTAAACGGGGTAGTTTTTATATATTATAAAGGTTACTAGGTAACGGCATCTTCTCTGTATTTTAGTATACTAGGGATACATATAAATATATGCCTTTTAGTTTCCACACTGTCAGTGGCGCTCTGCGGAATGAATGACTTCGCATGTTTCTGGAAAATTTCTACGATTCTAGCATATTTAGGCTTTTTCGGGATGTTTTTCTTCACGGTAAAAATACTTAGTGTAATTTCACCACAATTCTGTGTAATTCGTAAAATTCACTTATGAAAAATACTTTTTCCAAACAAAATAATGACAATGTGTTATATGGTTTTCACTAATCGAAAGAGATTTGCCTATTATAATTTGTAGAAAAAATGTATGCCTAGTAAAAATATAATTTTTAACTTTACGACGCTTAGTGGTTGCAGAATTAATATTCAAATACCCATACTCTAGCTGCTATCCATAATAATATGATGTCGATTATGAGTCCATTAAGTTTGCGGCCAACAGTCAGCTGGATTATTTCATGGCTCCGATCCAATATTTTACAAATTACAGTTTGATGGTTTGATTATTGTAGGGTTCAATGTATTGTAATTAATATTGTCATAATATGAGGATGACGTTTATGAAATTTAACACGGATTTCATAAAAGTTGCCATATCTTTTTTAAAAAAAATTCTCGTGGAAATAACATACAAACACTATGAATTTAATATGAATTGAACGGTCTATTAATGAAGTATCATATTTGACCTGTAAAATCAGGGCCCTAAATTCATTCTATTTAGTATCCCATTGTCCATATGTTTCGTTTAGCTCAAATTTGTAATAATTTTTGGCCAAAACCTTGACAAAACCTTATATAAATACGTACGCACAAAACAGAGAATTAGTAGAGATTGAATTCAATCTCGACCGACACGGCCTTGCTGTATTAACATTACTTACTTTGCAAGTGACGAGGAAAGAAGAGAAATATTGGGATGTGAAATACAGTAAGAAATCTATATTTCGATTCAATAGGTATATTCGATACATCGAATATTGTCAAATTTAAAATAGAACAATAAAAAGAGATAATATTATATTTATAAAAATAAATAAAAAATAAATTATGTTAAAAGTAGGATTTTATGAAAAAAGAAAATTATTTTATGAAATATACTCGTAAATTTCTCATTCGTCTCAACACAGATTTGATCTTTGTCATTATCTTGACAGTGGACACCTACAGGCTGCTTCTGATGGATCCTTAGGAAAATTATGGGGGAGGCCTGTAATAAAACGTACTTTCATATACTTTCTGACCACAATGGTTACTTATATAAACGCTTGGAAGTCACCGGTTTGTTTGATAGCAACGCTTGTGCGTCTCATCCCGACGACGGCGAATGAGTTCAGCTACGGTAACGTTCACACATTGCGATTGTGCCGGCGGCAGGAAAACATTGCGGGTAGGAAATTACGTTTCCGCAGCAAACGTACGACGGCAAAGGTCGACGGGTGTTCCTAATTTGCTGAATAATTGCGGAGGCGACGAGCCACCGACAAAGTTATACTACGTTACACGGGGGTGGTGGCTGCGAGCGATCTAACAGGTACCAACACCTATGACGTTAAAATAAATGGTGGATCCGCGGAAACTGGATTTGTGTGAGCCGACTTCAGCGTTACCTTGTTTGCAGAGTAGGTCACCGATTCAGTACAGCGGGTGTGTAATAATCTAAATACAACGGCGTGGGGAATATTTGAATAAAATTGTCTTGTACGGGAGACAGATTCGTTTCAATACGCCATAAGCCCGGGATTTACACAATTGAGTTTTTTACTGAGTTGCTGAGTTGTAAAAGACACTGAAAACATGCAATAGGTTAACGTGAAGTCAGTAGTGTGATTTGGTCTGCATCAAATGGATGCCATCAATTGTAAGCAGTTTTAAGTGTAAAGCAGTCATAATCCTTTTATGGTCGGCAGTGCCTTAACATTAATAAAAATCAATTAAATTCGATTGAATCAATAGTTAAAACTATAGTTGTGTATATAGGGTAGAATAAACGCTTATAAATTCTTAGTCTTCCCGTGAACAAAGAATTGGCATTAAGCCAATTAGCTAGTGAATATTGCATTGCAAAATATTGCATTCCTGTTGGCACTTTGTCTAATGAATGATTATCATAAAATACTTCTCAAAACATAAACTGGAAGTTAATTTGTTTCATCCGTCCCTATAGCGGCTAAACTTAACTATCAGACTGTCTGATACAGTTAAACAACGGCGCGACTTTGAAAACGTTGAAATTCAAAACAAAATAACTCTTCAAGGGAACAAGGGGAAAGTTAGACGAATGAAAATTAATGAAATTCCCCTCAACAACGACGGTCGGTTTACAAAGCCTGTGTCCGAGACCAAACAGCCGAGTGCGCTACAACGAAATGCATTAAATGGACGTGATTATAAATATGTTTATTCTTACGGGTGATTATGATTATAAATTTTTTACAGCTATGTACAGGTTTTAGTTAAAATAACTAGCCGCAATATGAGCTCCTTCAAGCGAGCTGTAAACTAATTCCAACAGGGTATGGCAACGCACCAGCAATTATTTCATTTTCATTTTATTAAAGTTCATGAGTAACACTTAATGTTACTCATAAACTTATATCGCAAATAATTTTTTATGTGGTGCTTGTGTTTGGTCTTTAACTTTAATATTTCAACCAACTTTAGCAAGATTTCCATACGATTAAAATTTCATCGATATTTTAAATAACGTTATGTCTTGCTCCAAATATAGATAGATGATAGACATAATTACTTGTAACAAGTTAAGGCCTGTTGTGGCCCAACTTTTAATTAACATTTCCAGTTAATCTATAGCTTGACCTCAATGCCTTCACTGCTGTGCTGCACTCCTCTTGCCACAGCCAACTTTACTACTATATAAGTTGGTGCACAACTGACCCAGTACCGGGATCAGTTGAATACACAAATAATTACTACAGATAAAGCCGAAGTGTCGCTCGAGTTTGGGAAAGAATTAGCTTTGTGCTGCGCTCTTGGTTGAACATTAATGTATCAGTTGATAAAGAGTTTCCAATAGCGAGTTTAATGGTGCACAGATAACTAATGATTACAGAAATCGAATACGAGGACACGTTATGTAGGCATTATGATTATTTACTTACCTGTATTTGCCTGTATAACTTTAGTTTCCCTATAATAGTTATAATAGCAAGAAAAGAAATACAAGCTATACTCACTTAATCATCATTTTGTTTCTCAATATGCAAAAATAAAAAAATAGTTACGGCACTGAGCCTTGTATGATATAGTGTATAATATATTCACAAAATGCCAATGATTTACATATGTGTTTTAGTATATGTATGATAAACTAATGATAAAGCCCCGTCTTGTGTTTCGTGTTCTCTTGGAAATAGTAATTGACAAAAATTTACAGATGGATGATAAAAAGGAAGAAAAATAAAATATAAATAGATAAAAACATAATTTTTTCGGGGAAGGAATTTAATTGAAATTTTAATCATCTCCCAGTAAAAATTTATTATCTTCGAAACGAAAAATTAATTAGATTATTACGATATCTTTTTTACAAAATATTATAAATTTTATTTTATTATATTTTGTATCTCATTTATAATGTATATGGGATATTATATTTGCTAAATGTAATATATATCCCAAGTACTCTTAGCGTTCTTGGTATGAAGGCAAAAAAAGGCCATTGCGAATCTGCCTGTCGATGCCATGGCTGCTTTTCGCAATAAAACGTGAAAACAGCTATTTCCCAGAAGCCCTAGCTTAGCTTAGTAATTCAAGCTATTTGAGTCTGACAATAATGAGCTGTAATTCTTATGGACTTACATACTTGGAATGTTTAAACTTTCTTTGGTCAATGGTTTTCAAAATTCAAAAATATTTTATTCGAAATATGATTACGAAATAAATAAGGAACACAGTGTTCCTCTGTGGAGCAGAATTGCCAAAGAAACTCCACATGCGTCGCGTCTTTTGTATTTTCTATTGTAAATAAATAAATAATACATTAGTGATTATATCTTATCCATTATGCTGAGTTAGAGCAACCGTAGACCAGATCCTCTAAATAAACATATATCTTGTAATTAAGCCTTAGAACTTAACTTTAACTTCAAAAATGACTTTTTTATGTTAAGATCATCAGACAGGCTGACGGTTTACTTGATGGTAGATGGATATAATACGCCGCCTATAAGAGCACAAACATAAGTTGCAAGCAAATTCCTGTATCCTCAGCTTTACTTACTCTATCGGAGTCGGCATCTTCTATATTCGCCACTTATGAATATTTTTCTAGATATATTCATAAGTGGCGATATTCATCTACCATTAAGGAGAATCATCAGCCTGCCTGCCATCAATTTATCTGACAAAAGTCTTTGTGTTACCAAATAAAAAGGTCGAACGCCAAAATCAAAAGTTTTCGTATGAAAGCCACAAATATATTTGTGAAGCGAAGCAATAATAACGAGGAATAAACAGAAACATTTGGCACGGGAGCGATCCTGGCACGCGACCCACTGCCGCTATGGATTAAGTGGCGAATTATGATGATAGAATTAATATTACTGGCTATAAAGGAAACTAATGTCAAATGCAAGATAACTCCGACCCTCGGAACTTCTTCGTTTATGATTTCAACTTATTTTCGTACGAAAAAATGGAATGCCGCTACTTGATCTATTTGAACATGCGAAACAATTAAGTTTATATATGTAGTTCCACTAGAATGCGGAACTACTTACCTATATAGATGTTAATCACAGAATGTGTAGTTTTTTTTTAATATTTAATAGCGCCAGGGCACACTGGGTTCTTTACACTGCCTCCTACCTGCTAACCTTATCATCTTTAAGAAAATCTTGCTCAACTTATTGGTTATTAACACAATCATACTTTAACTTTGAAAAAGCTGAAAATAATTATATATAGTCGCAATTGCAATAATTTTCTTTTATAATTTTAACTAATGTAACTGGTGGTTAAACATTTTAGTTATTAAACTTATTGATGGTTAAACTAATAATATTGATACAATGACCTATTAAATATATATAATTTTGTTTAACAAAAACCTTTCGTATTCACCTAGATATACCAAAAAATGTAATGTTTTTTGACTTAATGACCACCTGAAAGGTAATGTTATAATTGCCTAGTTTATTATACTGCTTAGAAGATAACATCGTTACAGAGCGAAAATGTATTTTTGTCATAAATATAATGTTGTTTTGTCGCGAGTTTATGAAATACCATTATGAAATACCATTAGTGTGCTTAATGGGTCTGTCGCCTTTGCCATGTAAATAACTTATGTTAACAATGCACAAAGTAAATTACAGCCACTATTTATATAATCTTAAAAAAACTAAGATACTCACATAGGTATTGTCTTATTTTATTTTTTAACAGTAAAAAAAGAAATATTTCCTTCAAGCAGTCGTTGCAATGATTATTTCGTCAGGTGTCAATAAAATATAATCCGTCTATTGAGCGTGGTCGATTCAGAATTTTCCACATATCGAAAAATTTCATTTGAAACACAATTTTGCTTACGCTTTACGGGCGCTGAAATATCGCAAAAAAAAAAACAGACAGAAACATAACAAGAACTTGTTTAACAGCTCTTGAGAAGACGGCAGATTATCGGTGCCAAAAAAGTGTAAAAAAAAATTGAGTAAAATAAATAATTGAAAGAATAATAAAGTGAAATATAGTGATGAAAAAATGTTTAGAACATGCCTGATGCGGACAGGACGCTGACCCGAATTGAACAGTGCACAAAGTAAACAATTGGATTGTTGTGCATGTATGTGTGTGAGTGTTGAAGTGACAACGTCAGGTGGCAATGAGGCGGGGGGCGGGGTTGCCCCCGCGCCTCTTATCAGCAGATAAGGAGTCGGGGCCCGTGGTCTGGGCATACGTTGTGAAGGCTTCAGTGTGACCAGGCTGCTTGGAAAAAAGCGGCCGCCGCCCGCCATGCTGCATTCTCTAAACGCACTCGCCGGGAAGATATCACCGGGCGGCGGCCTAGACTCGAACGCCAACAGACACTCGCATCCGAACAGAAACCACAAGAACACATCGCCATCATCGCCGTACTCAAAGCCGAAGTAAGTATCTTAGACGTAGACTTTACAGATCCTTCTAGAAAATTATGTACTGCCTCACATAATTGCCTCGATGAGGCAATAAGGGTAATATTAAATTAATATTAGACGTAATTAAATTGCCTCACACAAGTGAATAGAATCAGTATTTCCATGCTTGCAACGCTTATCATGTACACACATACGATCTCGGCTATCTAACAGATACGAAGTGTTTTACTATAAAAAGTAGGATTGTTTGCTTAGATACTTGCGGCCATTTTCTATTGTATCAGCGGTTACAGATCGGTTACCGTGTACGAGGTTCAACCAATAACTTTCTGTCTCTATCTCTGATAATCTCTTGTCTATACGATGAATAAGGTAAACGAGGTCGATGCTTAGATAGGTTATCGTGTGGTAAGATTTTATAGGATTGAACTAAATGTACTTACATAGACTTTTAAACTTAAATGACAACAGCAGCGTTGTTTTTCCATGACAAGTTACTGTTTTTTTCAATAAACTAGGTTTTAGTAGCAATTTTATTTCTCTCATCACCATCTAAGTTTAAGAGGTAAGCTCTTTTTCGTGGAGAAATCACCACACTTTTCTTCTTTTCCAGTCTTTTGTCTATCTGATACATCCCAAAGGGCAAGACAGTCTGCTGCACTTATTTAGGTCTTTCTCTGTCTCTTTCTTTTGTCTTGTTTTTTTAAGTTTTAACTTCAAAAAAAGTATTACCTGTTAATTTTTCTCATTTCGGATCCTCGCTGCTCGCTGTTCGTGCTGTTCTTCAAATGTGTAATCTGTCAACTTTCCTTTCTAATTAAATTATTCTCTCGTCTCCTCCTAATATTATTCCTCAAATGTCTGGAACATTTGCCTACATATTCCTTTAATAAAATTAAAAAGACTATAGAGTCCAATCAAATAAGGATTTAAATCGAAATGTGAGGTAAGTACAGAAATGTTTGATATGTTCTTCTTAGAAGTATTTAAAAACTTTTTTCAAATTTTTTTTTTTGTAGAACAAGAGTTGAAAAAACCAAAATAGTTGTTTTTTCAAGATTACTCAAAAATGGTAAATGCTAGAAAAAAAAAGTTAACAAAAATTGTAAAGCAGGAAATTCTACATAAAATTTAGAATTTACATAGGGTTTAGAAAAAAAATTATGTTGAAAAAAAGTTTTTAAATACTTCAAAGAAGAACACATCAAGATTCGTGTACTTACCTCACATTTCGATTTAAAGCCTTATTTGATTAGACTAATAAGCAATAGTGTATTTATTCCATTTGAAGTCAACAGTATTGTAACAGTCTCAACAGTATTGTAGATTTATGATCGCGATTATCTTATAAAAGAGAAATGATCAAAAATCCAAAGGGGAAATATTTTCTATGTGTAAATAAGACTCTTTATCATAAACCTATATGTTCATGGTAAAGAGTACTGAAAATTTGAATATAATCCAAATAAACATGATTTTTTGGCGACAAACATCTCCAATGAGTTTTTGCTGAAAATAGAACATTGTTCCTTAGACATACATACACTCGTACCTATGTACTCATACCTATATATGGATGTATGTACATTGTGTTGTATCAGTTAGATGGAATGTTCAGTTATGATATCATAACTGTGGCGTCATTGGTATAATACGGTGTCAGTATAACTCGTCACACACATGTAAATAGGGGAGGGCTTATCTCCCACAATATTTAACAGTCGCAATTTGGTATCGATTTTATGAGTTTCATTTTAGTTTTCAAGCGTTACGAATGCAATATTAAAACAAAAAAAACGTCATCAAAATTTTTAATGTAGCCTCAAATTACATATTATTATATTATATATTATTATATTATTATTATATCATATAATATTATACCACTAGAAGAGATTTAATTAATTAATAATAGGGTAGCGTGGACATACCCTACTGTGTTATCCTTCAGGTTCACGACGTCGAAATCCTAAAATATATGCTACTAATAACCTCTTTGTTATTATTAACCTATGCGTTGTCAGATCATAAAGATTGACAAAGCCTTAAAATTATTGAATTTAAAACTTTCTCTTCTTTAAAAACGTCAATCAGACAAACCAGCCATTTAGCGAACATCTCCTGCTGCACACAGTCAAAGGCTATGGACAAATCGGGATAAATACCAAGAGCGTCCTGCTAGTTCTCCCATACCTCAAATATCAAATGCCCGCGGCCCTTATATTATCAGGTCGTCTGTTCACCTTATCGGTGGGCGTCCTATGTTACGCTTGCAGGTAGCTATCCGTACTATGTTTGCACCCACTGCCACTTCAACCCAATAATCCACCAAGCTAAGTCGGTAACTTTCATTCGCCTACGAATCTCCTCATTCCTAATTCGATCTCGCAGTGCAACCCCATCTTATTGCTCATATATATTTGTCAGGCGTTAGATATTTTATTTTTATTCAAACGATAATATTAGTAATTGATAATATTAGTTAAAAAATAACATTAGATAGCATCATCATAAATTTCAAATAGTTGTGAATGTAATTTCTAAGCGACATTTTATCGTGAAAAATTTAGCAACAAAAGTAGGTATAAGCTGTTTCACGTCATGAAACATTAAAGATTATAACTAATCGACTGACATATGCAATATTTCATCTCTCAGACGGTTATGTAAATAGATTCGTTTACATTTTGCTTGGTAAATTATATCATTGTTACATTGTAATAATACTAATATTTTAAATACGAAAGTTTGTGATGATGGATGGATGGATGTTTTTTTACTCTTTGGATATTTGGCACACAGGTAGTTTATTACTTGGATTAACATATATGTAAAGTACTTTTTATGCTGAAAAAAATTTTAGATTCTCGAGGGATCATTTGAAAATATGAAAAATGGGTACCACTGTCATCACAGCGATAAAGATGTCAGGCGTTACTCATATATTTTCTTTTCCTCAACGCGGACGAAGTCACGGGCTTGTAAATTAATATACTTGGGCTTCTAAATTAAATATTATATTGCCCTGCTGTATTTAATCGAGATCTCATGTCTAGGTGTTTTTAATTTGGAAAAATTGGATGGGTATGATTGTCATAGTTTAATATCAACGAATTTTTTCACCGATTTCAAGTTGATTTTTCACTTAGAACTTAAATGTTTGAACAAGTGAGTATGAAATCTACTTCAATATGGGTTACTTAGCTTGTTCCCGTGACTTCGTCCGCCTGCGTAACGCCCGACATCTTTATTGCTGTTATACTTTTGCCCGGTGTTTTTACTTTTAGATGATTCCTCGGGAACAGAACTTTTTTGAAGTGAAGAAAATATCTTCTTTAGGCGCGTTGTGCATTTTTGAGATGGGAAAAACCATTAAACTCGCGACCCGTTACCGTAACGTAACCGTGTAACTGACACCTCTGAATATTTTCAGATATTGCGCCATCTACACAATACCACTGAAACTAGAATATGTTACGTAATAATTTAATAGATCCTTACGAAAACTAATTGAATTGAAATAATACATCAATGCGAACAGAGATGGCGCTGATATTAATTTAAAAAAAAAAAATTGAGATGGGGAAAAAAACCATTGAACTCGCGACACAGTTACCGTAACCGACACCTCTGTATGTATTTTCCTGACGATTCAAAAAATACACACGTAATTGTTCAAGTTTTCACTTCTGTGCTACTGTATTTTTTATATTTTTTATTTCCTGGATGGAAGGTACCGTATATCCTTTTCTGTTTCACTGATTGGGTCAATAGTTAAAGCCTGTCTTTTAAGGTAACAGACAGAGTTATTTCGCATTTATAAGGATCAAATCCGGTAACAGGAATCCAGTTTTATTATGATTTTGATGTCCACGAGCACATCTTGGGCTAACTGTCATAACATTATGGAACTTCAACAAACAGTTTTCCTATTTAAAACTAGTAAAATAATAAAATAAAAAAATTGGGATGTTAATCAACAACTTAAATAATTAAACAACTTTTGTCTGCCTCTTCTTGTGTTTTTTAATATTCATAACGTGCATTATAGATTATAATTTTATTGTTAACTTCATGTTCAAGCAATCCTTATCTAAAACTAAAGTATCGATCGATTAGCGATAACAGTTGATAACGAACCCATTTATTGATCACAAAAAGTGTTAGAACAAATACTACAAGATTTATTCATGTTAAATAGTTATGAAACATTATGAAATCCAAACACTTGACTAGCGAAATGTCGTTAAATTGTAAAACTTCAAAACCATCTATCATTACAAACAGTATTTCAATCTATGTATGTATTATAAATTCCCAAACCTGGGCAAAGGCTTCTTTTCGATGTGAGAAGGTATTGGATTCAGTTTACCACGAAGAACCCACTGCCAATTGCCTTGACTAATATGTCACTGAAGATTGCTAACCCTCTTTAAGACCTTTTTAAACTTTCCGAGTTTAAATGGTATCTTTATTTCTAATCCAAACATCAAATTGAAAACGGTCAAACGCCCTCTTGCGGTCGGAATTCTAAGTGTCGCGGCAGTTCCATACTAAAATATTTATTGTACTCAATATATATTTTTTATTTAGCTAATATTTTAAATTAATTTTAATATAATCATTTGTAATAACAAAGTTAAAAAGAGAGAAAGCGTTTTTAAAAGAAGTTCAATTATCACTTGGACAATGAACTCAGTTAAAAAAAATGGCCGTGACGTAGATACGGCCGTGACATACGTGAATAAGTATACCTAATGAGCGTATTAATAAACTATAATTATATGTATTGAATATACCATATACATATAATATAATATATATACCAAAAAAACTTTGATCTTTAGATAGATACGTAGCTACAGCATCAAACTCTATCCCCTAATTTTGTTACGATCACTTTTCTGAATTTCCCCCCACTCTAGAAGCAAATTTAAAGACAAAGAATATTCACATCAAAAAATGATGCATACGTGAGTTAATATAAATATAATGTCTCAATGTGTTTATGTGGGGTAGAATCGAGAAATAGTTGCAGAGAACTATTCATTATAAATACTAGAATCTAGGAGGGTAGAAGTTTTATTTATACCTGCTTTACTTTTTACACAGTTAGAACACGACACGCGAGACCCTATTTGATCGAGTTTGATAAGAGATAAAAGCGTTGTTATCAAGAAAATGTATTCCTTTATCAGTGATAACGATATGCCTAACAAGTGCTCCGAATTAAACTTTTGGAAGCGGTTTTATTTTGGTATGAGGTAAATATTTTATAATTTGTGTCAATTATTATCCAATAAATTGTACATTTTGGATGCAGTTGGCTCTGGTCTAAGTGTGCAGTTTCGCCCCTGTCCGTTGAGTGGTTGTATATGGTTATCCCACAACCCAAGCCTCCCCCCCCCCCCCCTAGATGGGCCATGACCTTATCATGGTGGGGGGCTTACGCAGGGGTCAGTGGTTCTGTCCCACCGGCTTTGCCCGTCCAATCGGATTGGTTTGTTGGGGACAAAGAATAACAAAGACAAACCCCCCGTGTGCTCCGAGCGGGCTCCGTTCAACGGAGCTCGTGGCGGAGTGCACCATTAGAAGAGGGCCAACCTCGGCGGCTGGGGCAGGACAAGTATCCCTCCCCTCTGCTTTCTCCTGTAAGTTAGGGATCCAGGAAAACCCGGTGGGTGGACCGAGGTCCCTGCTCATTCGCCGGAGGTGATGCCGATACCTGTGTTAGCAAAAGTGTGTGGGCTACGGTACTGGGGTCGCTCTCAGGTAAATCCGGAAGACTACCTCACACGGGGTCGAAGAGCCGATATACGCCGCTCCGGGCGTCAGAGTAGGGCATCTGGCGTCCGGGACTTGATGAGAGGTGTGAGATAATATTTTATTGTTTTTTATTGCTTTTTTATTTTTTTTAATAATTTATGTGCAAATAAAAATTTGAACGTATTAAACTATTGCCATATATAATTAAAATTTTAAAAAAATTGTAAACATTACTTGTCAGAGGGAGAGAGAATGTAATTTTTTTTTTGTTAATCCCGTAAAAACGTGTCATCAATGATAACAAACTGATAACAAGATATCTGTGCATAGTACCAAATCAATATTTTATGAGAACTGTTTTTATGGACCGTGTATATAAAAATCGTTGTGTTGTGTGTATATAAAAATGTTTTTAATTTTTTATAATTTTAAAAATACTAATTTTTTATAAGTTTAATGCTGATGCAAGTATTTTTTAAATTTATCGTTTATTTTGAACAAGAGCAATATATTTATATATTTAATACGTGTCAAGTCAATAAGAGTTATTTAAGACTACAATTTTGTTTTTTGACAATGTTTTATTTATATTCTTACCTATATACTTGTTATCATAAATAGTAAATGTAAATCCAAGAAATTTAATCTACGAGTATACTAATATGTATATAAGAGGTAATTAAGGTATCTTGGAACCTTCTACCGTACATGTACTATCCTCTTAAGTTGGACCAAATTACATATAGTTACATATAGTAATATGTAACTATATGTAATTTGGTCCAACTTAAGAGGATAGTTTATATCTCATTTTGTTTATTATTTTTTTGCAGATTATATAATATTATTAACATAGCGTCATCTGTTGATACCTATTCAATCCAGCAATTATTTATCTGTGAGTTCCAAAATATTCTAACAGATGGCGATGTAAGGTAATTTTATCAGCTGGATTGAGTAAAAAATTGCACCCGTGCGAAGCCGGGAGCGGGCCACTGGTCTATAATAAGTATAAAAATGAATCCCTAAATGTGTTGCTAAGCGCAAAACTCGAGAACGGGTGGGCCGATTTTAATTCTGTCTTCACTCATGGATAGAGGGATAATCAGGGAAGGTTTTTACGTAAAAAAATGCACCCCGGGCGAAGCCGGGAGCGGGCCGCTAGTGTGAATATAGATTTAAGTAACCATTATTAGACTGATGGAAATTCTTGATTGAAAACGGTACACATAAGTGGAAAAACGTTAAACGAGGAAAGTTTGTGTATATGTACAATTTGCAAACGAAAATTGCATCAGTGCGAAAGCGATGGGTCAGTAATAATTACTTATTTCACTATGGTCTTCTGTGAGGCGGAGTGGTAACTGCCGCCAGAAACGCTCTCCATTTTATGACTGCGAAATGTAGTGTGAAGTGCCACTACTTACTTAAACGAATGCATTTTGTTTCAGTGGGATGAACATGAACATAAACAATAACAGCACAAGCATCAACAACAACAACAACAATGAAGTGAAACCCGAAGTACCAGACCCCGATTACATTAAGGTAAAATATCATTAATTTCATTTGACATTCTCTCTTTAAATTCTGTTTCTTGATGTTATTGGGTAGCATATTTTTCAGTATTCACTTTTTATAGACATGGAATTATTTTAATTCGTCGTCTACATTTAAGATAGATTATTAAAATTATTACATTTAATACATCCAATTAAGCATTATTATATTTGCTGGACGTTATCGTACTTGCTTCTCTGTTTTATGAACTTTTTACCTCTGTTTAAATTTTATCTCGGTTATTCTTTATTTTGGTAAGATCCATCTTAATTAATGACCCATGATTCATATACATTCTCATACATGTGTGGCCTCTTAAGATGGCAATGCTGCAATTAGTTTTGAATAACTTTTGTCTAGAGATACATATACAAAGATAGATACAGATACAGACAGATGTCTACCGACAAGTAGACATATGTCTATCTGCGTTTTGCAATCATAAACTATCCACTATATCTAGCGGCAGTACAGAAAATTGCCATAAAGTAACGGCACGTATGTTCCTTTATATTCTGTGAAATAAAAAAAACCAGAACCCATTCCCTTGTCTCCCTTTTCTGCTATCCTCTCACGGCAGGCAGCGCACTTGCCAACACTTAGTGTTCGCCACTAGGAGTGTTTGTGACATCAAGTGGATTGCCGGCCTGTCTGTCACCCTTCACGTACCGGACACTGTCTGACATAGCGAAATAGTTACCTCTGTCTTTCCGGCTTCTGTTATACTAAAATTTAATAGTCACGGACTAAACTTTTCAGATGTTCGTGGGTCAGGTGCCACGAAGTATGGACGAGAACGATCTCAGGTTGATGTTTGAAGAGTTTGGACGAGTACATCAGATCAACGTGCTAAGAGACAAAATCACCGGGGCAAGCAAAGGTTGGTCACTTGTTTTAAAATTATCACTGTGTCTTGCAGCTGCAGTAAATTGTTAAATTGAAATTGTTTTATATGACTCAAATTTACTAAAATAAATTTTACTACCCTGAAGCCGATACCTGAGATTGCTCCCGTAATTATTCACTTAGAATTTAAACACTTGTAAACGACCGAAATGTCTTGGGTGCATATTATGACTGATTAATAGAAACGCTTGCTTAGGTAACCATAAACTACATTACATTAGGGATTCTGTATTCTATAAATGAGGATGTACAAAAAGCTCCTAAATCTTTTACACTGAAACCGATCTTAGTCTTAATCTTAAGTCATTCAATCTCAAGGTCTTAAACCTCTAGTGACCTTAAGCCAATCTTTAGGTAGGTATATAGAACTCGGTCGATTCAGACTTGTCAATTATTGTTATATTTCTTAAATTGGTCTGACACCATTGACCTATTTTTTTAAAGGACTGGAAATTACCCATAATTTTTGTAGCCAATTTAAACGTACACTGTTTTAGAGTGATGTATATATTTTTTTCGCAACATATTGCTAGTTGGTCCACAGCTGGCAACACAGCTCTGCTGTGTGAGAAGAAAATAAAATACTATAAGATTTTTAATGGATTTTTTTTTTCATCAACACTCCTCACAATTTAATTTTCGTTATGAACGCTGAGCTTGCTTTCATGGAAGTATATTGTGTCGATTAGCTTAGACTTCTCATTTCTTTCTTTCTTGACTCATTTCTTGACTGCAGTTTTTAATTTATCAAGTAATGTCATAATGAGCTTACATGTACTTACACAATATTTATGTGGTTTGATTAATATTTTAATTTACACGGCTTCAGTTTAGTTATCGTTTCTATAGAATTTACTTACCTACCACTTTGTTTTCTATTTATGAAAAAAAATGTCAGCTGTTGAGATAATTTTAAGAATATACACGACACATTTGTTTTACATCATTGAAGTAAACATTTCTAAACGTTCCACTACAACGTTGTTTCGTCACACAAAGGCTCAGTCGCTGCTATTCCATGTTGACATTTTTGTTTGCATTGTTGACGTCTGTTGTATGAAAACGTTTCTTTTTGTCGAGTTTTATGCAAAAATTATGTAAAAGAAATCCTCTTCTACTCCAGTTTACACGTTCCATATGAAGAGATGGATCTTTTTTATAATAACTTATTGGTTTAAATGTCATATAATGATTATATTGTGAGTGAAACAAAGTACTTTAATTGCTTAAGCTTAATTTAAAGTTTAACCAACCTATGATATTTGCCTTAATTTTAGGACTTTAAAATGCAACTCATAACTATGCCATTTCACGCTTTTATAAATTTACAATTTTACAATTTACAATTTTATATTGTGATAGCGTGAGGGCTCATTATAAGATTGGCGTGATTACATGGCGTGTACACACGAGTATAAAATTGTCACTAGATAATAAATACATCGAGACAAATTAAATATAAAATGACCATTTATTTATTGGCAAACAAATTTAATATCCTGCAAAATATTTCATCCTAATTTTTAAGGTTTTTAATTTAATATATTCTAAAATAAATAAAATATTTAAAAAAAATTAATAAAATGTGCCTTTTGATATTTTTTTATAATTCCGAGTTAACAATAACAGTATTTGATAGGTTTCTTTATATTATAATACTAGCTGACCCGGCAAACGTTGTTTTGCCAAAAAATAAAAAATAAAAATTTGGTGTGGGTCACCCTTATATGGTATAAAAAAAAATAGTTTACGGCATATTCTCAGAACTACCGATTATTCATACAAAAAATTTCATAAAAAATCGGTCAAGCCAAACGGCTGACGAGTTTGGTTACAAACACTGTGACACGAGAATTGTATATATTATAGATTTTTAAAATTTAGATTATTGGATTAGAAATTTTAAATTTTATTGAATAAATTAAATAAAAAAACATTTATATAAACGCGAATACAGATGAGCAAAAATGCGAAAATATAATTACCAATACTAAATAGTTGATCAGTAGTTGATAGTAAGTACGGATTATTGCGTTTCGCACTCAAAAAGTGAGGAACTGTCTAACGTCAGTAACCTTACAAAAATAACAACCGAGTGAGTAGTTGTGTTGCGATGAGTGAGTAAGGGATACCATGGTCCATTCTCCCACCTCTTATCCTTTAAAGTTTATCCTATTGAGATCGGCAACGCACTTCAACCACTATGGCGTTGCTTGTAACCTATCATTAAGTGGACCGTTAGCCTGCCTGACGACTAATATAAAAAAAAAGTTTTTGGATGTATTTAAATATAATTAAATTATGTATAAGTATGCAATTTTAACTGTTCACATTATTTAACGTTAAATGTATTTTGTACTCAACTGTACAAAGTGTTCAATGCTTGTGTAGAATGAAATCTGATAACACGTCTATTGACTTGGTAACCTTTAATAATTGAAGTTTGCATGAAACCGTTGTTTGTAAAATATTATGATGGAGTATGCTAAATTAAGTAACTTAAATATAAGAATTAGTTAATGATAAATTGCTTCGACTTTATTTTAAAAAAATGAATTCACTACCTTGAACGTCTGTTAAACTGACTTTGTAAGTGCTATACATAAGTATAGTTGTACTATACTTATGTATAGCACTTACAAAGTCTAAATAACAGCTTGCAACCTACATTAGGTCTCACAGGAACACTTGTACCTACTATTGTGTTTTTTTTTTTGACGAGCCCGTTGGATAAATGGTTAGGATGCTTTTGCCTTACCACTCTGTCTCAGGTGTTCCAAGTCCGATTTTCGTCAGGGTCAACTTTAGAAATGAACTTTTCAAAGTTGGCAGGGCACGTTGTATTCATTTGGGCAGCCCGTTTGGAGGCAGTAACCACACCCTCTTACAGAAGACCACCGTGAAATCATAGCATGTGTGCTGTGTGTTTCCGTGAATGAGTAAGGGATGGAGATGGAGCCCATTTCACTATCCCTTCTTCATCCTTATTTTTAATTAGATATGGTCTGCAACCCACTTACAACACCAGTTGTGTTACTTGTGTTATGGGCTACGGTAGCCACCTACCATCAAGTGGACCGTCAGCATGTCTGTAATGTATGCAAAAAAAGTATATATATCCTTTTTTTAGTCAGTCGCCTTTAACACAAAACCTTTCAATTAATATTTATATTAATATACTAGTGGCCCGCTCCCGGCTTCGCACGGATGCAATTTTTTATTCAATCCAGCCGATAAATTACCTTACACCGCCATCTGTTATATTCTTATGGAACTCACAGATAATTATAACAAATAATTGCTGGATTGAGTAAATATCCAACAGATGGCGATATGTTAATAATATTATATAATTGGAAAAAAATGAAATAAACTGTCCTATCTTTTAAGTTGGACCAAATTACACATAGTCACGAAGTTTTATTAAAATCGGTCCAGTAGTTTAGGTAGTTCATTGCGGACACACAACGTGACACGTAATTTTTATATATAACTAGTGGCCCGCTCCCGGCTTCGCCCGGGGTGCTTTTTTGCAATCCAGCCGATAAATTACTTTAAACCGCCATCTGTGCGAACCTTATGGAACTCACAGATAAATAATTGCTGTATTGAATAAGTATCAACAGATGGCGGTATGTTAATAATATTATATAATTTAAAAAAAATAATAAACAAAATGAGATATAAACTATTCTATCTTTTAAGTTGGACCAAATAACAGATACTTATGAAGTTTGATCAAAGTCGGTTCAGTAGTTTCAAAGTTTATCGCGAACATGCATCGTGACACGAGATTTTTGATTTAGGACACATTCGTCAGATTCCTTTTTCGTCAGAATAAATTATAGCCTATTTTTTTTCTGACGAAAACGAACTTTTGGTCAGATTCCGTTTTCGTCAGAATAAAATGTATTCTTCAGTCATTTTCAAGACCACAAATATACATTAGCAGCAATATTTTTGCTGCTAATGTATATTTGTAAAGGTTTTAAAAAGGGTGTTAAAATCGTTTCATCTAGAAAATCCAAAGAAAAAGAGCAAATAAAATTAAAAAAATTAAGTTCAGTATTTTAAGAGAACTTGAGTTGCCCGAAAGATTTCAATGTAATTTACTGTGTAATGACAGAGAAGATGACAAAATTCTATTTGCAGGCAACTGGACCCATATTTTACATTTTTAAGTTATTATATCTAGTTGTTTTTTTTTTATTATATAAAATAAAAATCAAGAGACACACGAGACTCGTGTCTACTGAAAAACAATTTACCCCTCTGGAATCCATCCTTTTAAAATAGATTATGAAACAGCAATGTGTAATGCCATCAAAACAGTTTATCCTGATGCAAAAGTTAGCGGTTGTGGCTACAATAAGGCGATTAAAAAAACATGGCAAATTATTAGGATTAAATACAATAAGAGGGGAAAATATTTTTGCAATTATTCAAAAGTTCAAAAGTCAAGTCAGGTATTCAAAAGTTTTAGTACATTTAGTGAAAAGCATTCTACAACTAACTGCGTAGAAGGTTGGCATAACCGCTTTAGTAAAAAATTCTCGAGAAAGGCAAAAATTGAAAACCAATCACACCATGAATTTGCGACGGTTACCACAATTGGCACACTCGTTAGATTAAGCCTATCGATTTTTTTAATAGATGTAACAAATAAATATTTTAAAAATTAACCTAAGTTTTTTCTATCCAAAGAAGAATTCCGTTTTCGTCCGAAAAAAAACAGGCTATAATTTATCCTGACGAAAAAGGAATCTGACGAATGTGTCTTAAATCAGATTTTTATATATATAGATATATAAACATATATAATGTACTCGTATACACTTTAGATTATTTTATGTTATTATTTGTTACCTGTTTAGTTTTAGCGAGAGTTTCTATGTATATAAACTTGGGTCCCTGTCTCTAAATCCTCGTGTCGCATCTATGTTTACTAGAAAGCTATGAAAGTCAATGTATAACGTAACGTAATATATATATGCGTAATGTTTTGTTTGTGTGCGTCGTGTATATGTAAGTGTGCGCTTTTGTTCCAGGCTGCTGTTTTGTGACGTTTTTTACGCGCAAAGCGGCGTTGAAAGCTCAAGACGCTTTACACAATATCAAAACGTTGAGCGGGGTAAGTGCGTTTTTAAATGTTCTCTTGGCTAAACCGTTTTGTGTTTGACACTCGTAACATTAGAATTTTGATCGTGTGATGTAAATATTTGTCATTCAAAACCTACTTAGAACTAATATCCTTTGTTCAAATGTGTAAGTGTGCTAGTGTACTATATGACGTCACGCATGAATACTGGCTGTTTAAACTAGTATTTCTGCAGCAAAATATGCATATAAAAAATTAATGTGACAATTGTGAATTACGTTATATTTTTAAATAAATAAATAGTCATAGGAAAGACAATATTTTCTAATTTACAGGTTACAATACAAAACAAATCTATTCTTCAAAGAAATCGTTGCTTAGTAAATAGTTAGGCATGTAAGTGCTTTGCGAATTAACTACTCAACCGATCATGAAATTTGAATTACAAGTTTTCAGGGATACAGAAAAGTACCTTCAACCCCGAAGGTCGCGGACGACGTCGCGGGCAAAAGCTAGCTTTCCCGTATAATCCTTTATTAAAAAGTGGGTGTGCATTGGGTATCACAAATTTCTTTAATAAATTCAATTTTTAATCGATTAATATATTATTTATTGACATGATATAACATTTAGAATACAAAAATAAATAAGTGAATACAAAATATTTAATTTAAAACATTTTACGAGTATTTTAATTTAATTAGGATAACAAACAGTTATACATTAATAGGTAAATACATTACAGTAGATATAAGTAAAAAGTACATATCAAATGTATTAAATGAACAATTGGCACCGTTCTCCATAAATTAATATACCTATAAAGAGAAAAATTTAAACAAGTTCTTAGATAATACAAATGAATATTTGCAAAGATAAATTAATATTAACACAACTTAGTTAACAATCCACATCTATATTAAACAATTAACAATGAAGTAAAAAATATTAAGAGACTCACTATATAATTATTAAAAAAAAGTTCTTACAAAATATTCCTTATTTACACAATCATTTGTAAAATAAGTCCAGTTTTAAAACATCCTAGCTTCAGACTTGTGGTGTAGGTACATTTTTTAAATCATACGTATTTTCTTGTCTCTAAAGCCGTCTTGCTATTATATAACGAGCCTTGCTTGTATTTTCAAACCTTTATAACTTTTCTTGTAAAAGATATAGTGGCCTCATTCTCTCGGTCATAGAAATGATCACGTGAGATGTTAAACTCACCAGCTTTTTGAGCACACTGAAAATCGTTTGAAGGGGAAATTACGAATAGGTAACATGAAAATGCTTTAGCGTGTCTCAGTTTGCAACGTTAATTGGAAGCTTCCTTGATCGGTGTACGATAAAGTGGCTGGCCAATTAAAGGGGGGGGAAGCTTGACGTTCAGACTGAACTTTTACGGCGAGGCCAACGGGGCCTCTAACTAAAATATTGACAGATTACAAACAATGACTCAATTTTGTTACTTTAATTTTTTTTTTGTTATAGTTACTCAGACAAGCTGACTGTCCAGTTGATTATTAATGGCTACCCTTACCTATTAACGCCAATCAAGCAACAAGCAACGCCATCGGTGTTGTCAGTGTACTTTCGATATTGATAGGATTAAAAAAGAGAAGTATAATAAGTAGAAGATAGAGAAATAGGTTCCGGTACCTGACATTCACTCCTTAATTTCACATTCAAAATTCAAAATTCAATTTTCAGAAAATAAATTGTAAGACAGTTTGTTTTATTTTTGGTTATGCCATCTATTTTAATTCGGAAAAATGAGATATGGGAGATTTTTTTTTATATTAGATAGGGTGGCAAATAGGCTGAGTACTTGTATTCGAACATATGTATCTGCAATGTTAGCAACCTAGCTTTTATTCCACTTATATATAGCTACTTTTTAATTGAAGTTGATATTAGTGGTTGTTATTGTATCGTACCTGTTGCGAATTCAATCGTCAAGTCTCATCAAACAAAGCGAGAGCTAGGGCAAACATCCCGGCGAACGTTCGATTCTCGAGTCCCCCAATTGTTACGGAACACAATCGAATTACCGATTCTTTCGGAGGGCGCGTGCCATTCCCTCCGCGTCTCGTCTTCATCTCAACGATAATTCAATTCGATTATATTATCGGGGTTTTCTCTGTCGATTGATTCCCGAACGTTATTCGCTTGGAGTGCGGCAGGTGGGACGGCAAACGTTCCAGCGAAATTGGCACAAATATTTGTCCAAGGAAAAATCTATAGTTTGCCGTGCCATTTTTCAGCCGGGTTTCAGGTACCTACTTACATAAAGGGTCTTTTATGGTATGCCCTATATCTCTTAATGTGTTTACCTCCGACCCGATCTTGAGGTGGATAGTTGTGTGAATATGTATTTATATTGTTAAAATTAAGAATTTTTTTGCCAATTTAATGTATTATTTGTTACTGTAAAAAGCCCAAACTGAAAAGTTTCGATAAGTAATGCCTACTCATCGCATATGTATTAAAAAGTCATAAATTAGTTTGGTCGCTAGAAACTTGTAAGCTTTAACTTACCTCAATGGTTGTTCATAAGGCTGAAAAATAAATAGGCTCCCATTTTGTTCTAGCTATTGCCCGAAGCGATGATTCGATTGAAAGACAATGATAGGTTTGTGTGAATAAGAGACAGATTCTGCGACATGAGTTATTTTTTTATATTAAACTTCCAAAGAAATTCCAAAGAAGTTTGTATGATAAAAGTGCTATACTCTCGCCTGTTAGAAATTAAATATTGCACTGTTACTTATTTAGTACCTACTTACTTGACTTAATACTTAACTTTGTATAACTTATATATTGATTATAAAAAAGTATAAAACGTTTTAATACATTTTATGCATCAACGAATGTTCCTCAAAACAAAAGATCAATTTAAACAAACCCCATATATTCGTTGATAGAGAAACTGTTTGATATCAGTTTGTTATATACAATTTAGAATAATTCGATAGCGAGTTTGGAAAATTGTAAATGTGTAAGTATTGTCCGCCCAACCGAGTTCCGTCGGGTCGGACACGGACAAGGCACCGACAGAACTATGCGGAAAATCTTGTTCAAGACATTACGGTAGACAAGTTGGGGGATTGCTTGGAACCCGGGCGGTTTTTGGGATACGGCGGCTTGTGTTACGTTTAATAGACTTAGTTATCGGACCGCAACTTAATGTTCAAAGGGAAATGAAAAACTATTGGCAACATTCGGTTTTCCACAGATATCTATATAAATAAAATCAGAGTGTGTGTCTGTGATTTGCGAAAAACTGCCTCAAACTAAGCTTAGAGAGTCATTCGCATGTTGTTAAAACGTAAATAACTTTTTTAGAATTTTTGTCTGTCTGTCTGTCTGTCTGTCTGTTCGGGGTAATCTCAGAAACGGCTGAAGCGATTTCGATGAAACTTTGCAGACATGAAGAGGGGGTCGTCAGGAGTAACATAGGCTACTTTTTGTTTATGTAAATTGCAGTACATACACCAAAATAACATTTTTTACAATTTTTGTCTGTCTGTCTGTTTGTTCCGGCTAATCTCTGAAATAGCTGGACCGATTTTGACGGGACTTTTATTGGCAGGTAGCGGATGTAATAAGGAGTAACTTAGGCTACGTTTATTTTAGAAAAAATACACCCCGGACGAAGCCGGGAGCGGGCCGCTAAATGTATTGCTAAGCGCAAAACTCGAGAACGGGTGGACCGATTTTAATTCTGTCTTCACTCATGGACAGAGGGATAATCAGGGAAGGTTTTTACGTTAAAAAAATTGCACCTCGGGCGAAGCCGGGAGCGGACCGCTAGTTGTAAATACGAACAGACTCGTCGTAGCGTTAGTTTTGCATCTCGTTCTACTGTACTTTAAATGTATATTGCTATCTCACTCTTTTATTTTTTTAAGAATGTAGTTTTTTTTTTAATTGGGGTGTCTAAGTATTGAATACTTTTAATTTACTTCGGAAAGAATAACCACATTTAGACGTTTAATATAATACTATATGAAATAATATATTTTTAACTAGCGATCCGTTCCCGGCTTCGCATGGGTGCAATTTTTTTCTGCAAATTAAACGTAGAAACCTTCCTCGTTTAACGCTCTTCCCATTAATGAAAACAGTATAAAAATCCGTTCGGTAGTTTTTGAGAATCGCAAACATATAGACAGACAGACGCAGCGGGGGGACTTTGTTTTATAATATTAAAAAACGTAAATTTAATAATGTCTTCGTGAGCGAATTGATTTTTGTTTAATTGTGCGTAACTTTGTCTTTTTCCTGTGTATATTAGTTCCACTGAGATAAGAGAACGCAGTTCGGCGAAATATGGGTATATTCTATCTCAAAACTTCGATGATGAATACTAAAGCTGTCTATCAAGCTGATAGTGATGATCGTTAGGCAGAAAAGATAAATGTTTCAACTTATTCGTGTACATAGACTTTTCGAGTTTTATGAGAATGATGCTTATGCATTAAGATAGCCTCACTCTACTTCCTTCGAAATAAATATAACAAATCACCCATCAGGTTCTGTAATTTCAAAAAATCTTATTAAATTATCTGAAAAAGTGAAGAAAGTTTTCATATATGCGAGAATTTTCTAGAAACTTCTGAAATTTTCGAGAAACTTATAGAATTTTCGAGAAACTTCTAGAATTTTCTAAAAACTTCTAGAATTTTCTATAAAATTTACATAAACAAAAAGTAGCCTATGTTACTCCTGACGACCCCCTCTTCATGTCTGCAAAGTTTCATCGAAATCGCTTCAGCCGTTTCTGAGATTACCCCGAACAGACAGACAGACAGACAGACAGACAGACAGACAGACAGACAGACAGACAGACAGACAGACAGACAGACAGACAGACAGACAGACAGACAGACAACAATTCTAAAAAAAGTTATTTACGTTTTAACAGCATGCGAATGACTCTCAAAGCTTAGTTTGAGGCAGTTTTTCGCAAATCACAGACAGACACTCTGATTTTATTTATATAGATTAATAGAAACGGATTTTTTTTCGCTAACATTCTAGAAAATTCTAGATGTTTATAGAAAATTCTAGAAGTTTTTAGAAAATTCTAGAAGTTTCTCGAAAATTTCAGAAATTTCTAGAAAATTCCAGAAGTTTCTAGGAAATTCTCGCATATATGAAAACTTTCTTCACTTTTTCAGATAATTTAATAAGATTTTTTGAAATTTCAGAACCTGATGGGTGATTTGTTAAATTTATTTCGAAGGAAGTAGAGTGAGGCTATCTTAATGCATAAGCATCATTCTCATTAAACTCGAAAAGTCTATGTACACGAATGCACCCGGGCGAAGCCGGGAACGAGTCGCTAGTCTAAAATAAACGTAGCCTAAGTTACTCCTTATTACATCAGCTACCTGCCAATAAAAGTCCTGTCAAAATCGGTCCAGCTATTTCAGAGATTAGCCGGAACAAACAGACAGACATACAAAAATTGTAAAAAATATCATTTTGGTGTATGTACCGCAATTTACATAAACAAAAAGTAGCCTATGTTACTCCTGACGGCCCCTTCTTCATGTCTGCAAAGTTTCATCGAAATCGCTTCAGCCGTTTCTGAGATTACCCCGAACAGACAGACAGACAGACAGACAGACAGACAGACAGACAGACAGACAGACAGACAACAATTCTAAAAAAAGTTATTTACGTTTTAACAGCATGCGAATGACTCTCTAAGCTTAGTTTGAGGCAGTTTTTCGCAAATCACAGACAGACACTCTGATTTTATTTATATAGATATCAACGAAAGACATTTTCTTTCTTGTAAAACTAGTGTTTTCAGTACTTAATATTTTCAAATCATTTTCAGTGCTTAATGTACCGTCACCAGTAAAGTCCATTGGTCCGGTAGCCGGCGAACTTTGATCGATAGTCCCGGATTTATGATCGAGTTGCCCCGGTCTTAAGTAATTGACTGGCTCCATTAGTGGGGTAAGGTTTTTAGGGTACCGTCGGGAGTTGGAAAGCTTTCCCAACTGTTAATACTTGCATGGCGTTGCGTAGTCATGAAATATTAAATTAAAAACGTATGATATATTCTTGTACCAAATGAATTAGTTCACAAGATTTGAGATAGCTGATGTGTTTGTTAGGACGTTATCCAAGTTTCTTTGTTCATTTGGTTCTTCCAAAATATGCTACTTATTTTTAATTTCTTCCGGAAAGTTATTGTGTTATTTTATGCTTTCATATGACTTAATTACCTACTGAATAAACCATATTTATTTTAGCATTTATTTCTGACGTACAGGCTCATGTAATAGTCTCCTTTTGTAAAACAAACATCTCGGGTAATTCTACTGTGTAAAATAAAAAAATATCCTGAAACAGTTAATAAATAATAAATAAATAATAAATATCTTGACACATTCCACACAGCACCATCTAGTTCCAAAGTAAGCAACTTAATGCTTGTATTATGGATACCAGACAGTTGATATAATACATAGATTACTTTTTTTTTTTGTAAATACATCCATGACTCAGGTACAAAGGTAAATGTTAACATAAACATTTGCCCCTAGCGGGATTCGAACCCGCGACCGTTTGGTTAACAGCTAGGGTTACTAGCCACTAGACCAAACGTGTCGTCAAATAGTTTGCAGTCAACAAATAGTCAACAGTTTGCAATATTAATATTGTCTTCTAAAGAATATTGAGGTATAAGTATCTGTAGGACCTTAGAACATACGTATTACTTACTATTTGGAATATAGTTGGGTTACGGAACCCTCAGTTAAGTAATCGTTCTATTCTTTTCATTTTTTTTTTTCATTTCCCAAGCAATGGCTAGATAATAAATCACCATTCAAGTTGTTCGATATAGTAGAGTTTATTCGATAGTTAAGTTGACAGCGTAAATATATGTCGCTAATGTTTTTTCATTAGATTGGTGATATTTGGAAATTATTTTTATTATTTAGTCACATGAAATTTTGTGTGTTTTTAATTATTGTTATTTTTAATTAAATTAAGTTTCTGTTATACCTGTAAAGTTAGATTAAATTCTTACATCTAAATTGAATTTAAGTATGAAGTAGGTATATTTTGGGTTATTTTTGGGTAATAATTTAGGTTTTTAGCACACCTACACCTCCACTCGAGAATTCATTCGCGATTAAAAATATATCTACTGAGAAAATATCTGACATCTTTAGCATAGTAGTGTTTTAGAAATAAGCATTTTAGAATTTTTTGGCGCTGTGGCGCCACCGTCTTTTCAATTCTTTTATATTTTAGACGATCCCTCGGGAACCGAACATACATCCAGAATAAAAAGTATCCTATATGTTAATCCAGGTAATAAACGATCTGTATGCCATATTACCATACATCCATCCTCACAAACTTTCTCTTTCATAAAATTATTATAGTAGGATAATTTATATAATCTGCTTCGGAGGATTCCTCTTAGCAATGTTATAAACTAATATTATTTATTAGAAATTTACAGTAATTTATTACAATAACGAGTGACTCGTGTAACCCCGATGTAACGATTAATGCCAAAGAGTGATCCCGGTGTTGGTTATAACAACAAATGTTTCCATTAAACAACAGTTTGGTATTGTAAGGGCCGGCGAGGGCTGGCCCTTGTAATTATATGAGCAATTACATATGTGCGCGGTGTTACATAATTAGTCAATTAGCAATCTTGTCACGTTTGTGGCAACCCTAGCTCGAAGGGTGAACAACCTCAGGTGATAAGATATATAAACATGGCACAAGAAAAGTAGGTGAATTAGTAGTTTCATATTTCCTAGTTTTTTATTTATTTTTTTGTTGTATAAATGTCAACTTAATCTATTTAGGAGGTTCAAGGTAACTAAGACTTGAAATGTGTGAGCTATCAAGAGAAAAAAATAGTTTTTTCACGAGTGTTACAAAACAATCAGTTTACTCTTCAGGTACAACTTCAATTTAACATATCATCGAAAACAGTATGTTTGTTTGAGCCATAAAATGTAATAGAGACAAAGTTATATTGGCACTCATATTGTATCCGCTCTTACTGTGACAGCACGTCACCTTTTTATTAATTTTAACAAAAAATAAAAATATCCGTTTTACTGTCACAAAGTCTTTTCATATAGATTTGTTTTACCGAAAGCAATGTACCGAATGAAACGAGTATTTTAATTGAAAATAACAGAGATTACGACTTTACGAATGAAACACGAACAGCGTCTACGATTTTTTTAATTTTTTGCTTCCCACAAACCTTAAGAATTTTATGAGCTTCTCGTATTTTTTTAATTTTGCCCAAAGAAAATATGTGCGTATAGGTACGTAATGAATAAGCCAGATAAACGCAAGTTATAAATGTAAACGTTTGTTACTTCTTTTGTTCTGAGTGCATTAAAGTACTTACTGGGCAACATTAAATGGACCAAGTAGCAATAAATACTTACAGGTCCTTGTTGTTTAAACATTAAGTCTAAATTCTGATTGGGCTCACTGAGCGGATAACTGTCCGTCGACTGATTCTGAGCGGACTCAATGTCTAGTGTAGTTTTAGCGTAGAACTGATGAAAATTAGCCGCGAAATAACTACGTACTCAAGCGATCGTTATGAAATTTTGCATACATGTTGTCAGAAGTAAGTAATTTTTTCTGGATGAAAGTTATTCATCTAGAAAAAAGTACTATTCCCGATGGACGGTACTTTTTTATCTAATGTTTCTAATTAAAAATAATGGTATTTCTTTTAATTCTTTAATTATAAAAATCCTTTCCTTTTCTCAATCTCCGAAATTATCCATTAAAACACAGCTAAAAGTTAGTTCTTTATTATTTAAGTAAAGAAATGGGGCCCTAAAGGGAAGTTATTGCTGCTTGGAGGCCATAAAAATAACGAAAGCTGTAAATCAAAAGGAAGGCGAGCAAAGTATGTTAATTGTTAAAAAAAAGCTTTCAACTTAATCCTAATAATGTATGTTTGAACAAAACTTTGACAAGCTCGTAATAAAACTTAATACATTTTAGCAAAGTTTCAAGAGTGATTTAATAATGTTAGAAGTTTCTTATTGGCCGTCCATTACAATGGGGGAACTTACTAATTATAATCTAGGAAACCAAAAAATATGTACGATTTTAGGTCATTCTTAAAGACAGCAAAGAAAAGTTCATTTCTACCTCTAAAACCGCAATTTTTATATTCTTCATATTTATAATTTACATATAAAAAAAGTCTTTACATCAAAATAGAATTCACATGCAAATTATATATACCTATATACTTTATAATTATTTAAATATTGACTTTTTTAATAAAATTTTGTTATTTATAGTTGTTTATTAAATAATTATATATAATTGCACTTCTATTCATACATAATGGTGTTAGTTATTATTTATTAAATAAGACACAAACATGTAACTTATATTTATCAATCAATACTAATAATAAATCTGTAAGGGTCGGTCACGGAGTAAGTTACTTTGTTTTCAGAGATATCGTGTTTATAGGCTCTAAACATGATACTGAAACTAAATTGACGATTTTTAGAATTTTTTTCTGTATGTATGTATGTATGTATGTTCCTCCATAACTCTTAAACGAAAATAACTGATTTTCATGAAACTTGGTAGATAAACATTTGGACGTACGGGACACAGGATAGGCTACTTAATATTTTTCAACGCGGACGAAGTCGTGGGCACCAGCTAGTAATAAATAAAGTTAATTTCTTAGAAAAATTAATTACTTGTAAATTTATGTTATTACTAGCTGGTGCCCACGACTTCGTGGCACCAGCTAGTAATAACTTTGGCAATTCCTATTGGCAAATTATAGGGGAGGCCTATGTCCAATAGTAGACGTCCTTTTTTTATATATAAATTTTAATTGCCACAGCAAAATAGCTGAAATTTTACGTTTTGTAATGAGGATGCTTCAACTAATACTTTGTCTATGGATATAAAGAAAACATTCCAATATACTTCACATTTAAAACATAATCTCTATTAAATAGGTACAATACGTCAATTCAAAATGGGGGCGGATATTCTAGTGGGACATAAAATTGAACGCACCATAAGTCACTAAGCCAGCCGATGACGAACTAACCCGACTCAACGGGAAATTCGAAATCAATAGTAAATTATACCTATACCCGGCCTGGCTATTAATTACTCGATTCGCATCGCATTCCATTCGACCGTGACGCTTTTCACGGTCCTTTCATGTGCCTTCAAAATTACTCACTTATCTTCAAAATTAACCAACGTATAAAGTCAAATAATTATCTAACTACTCATCGTTCTTCCTCCATATTCTTTTTCCTAGCGATGTGAGCAGAGCATTTGTAATCGATGGCATCGCTTGTGTTAGGTAATAAGTGATGGTAACTAAATTATTACCATGTGACCCATTATTCTGGTTGCCGTAAAAAGAAAACTATAATTCATAAAGGAAATAATGGTCTGACCTCTCATCAGATCAGCACACTCATTTAGAACAGTTCAATCGTAATTATTGGATATTTTCTGCTGACTTGATAAGGATAATCCTTATTATATCAACTAATTAACAGTATTTTTAATATATTGCCAAAAATAACCGAACATTATAATTAAGTGCGAAGAAGGTTCTATTTAATTTTGTTAGGTAATAAAATTAAATATACGTCGATAAAATCTCAACAACATTCAACATCATTTTTTAACAAAGTTTTTGTTTTCTTTTATATAAATTTAACAAATTATTTTTTGGCTAAACTCATTAGTTTTATAATGAGGTAGTGAAGAAAATAGTCTGTTTAACAGTGCTGAATGTTTATGAAATAAAAATTAACCAAAGAAGCGAGAACTAAATTTTTACTTATCATTTTTCAACACTGAACCCTAAAAGACGACGAAAGCAATTCCGCACCTATTTTCCAGTCTTCGTAAAATCGTTTACGAAAAAAAAAATTAAATTCGCGAGCGCGAACCGGTTCATGGTGGATTAAACTTTTCTAATTTCGTCAGGTGCCATCGAATTTGTAACTGTATTGTCGCATAAAATGAACAATTTGAGCTCGCTCAGCCAGCTTAAGATTAAGCAGAGACCTCGCGGTAATACGAATAACGGAACTGGAAATTGGACCGTAATATTTCATAAAACCACCCCGTCAGTGGCCCCCACTGTCTTCGCCGAGTCGTTGGGCCGAAACCGAGCCGTTATCGGGGGCCACGCATGCCCTGGCAAACTCGCTAGATATGTTTATTAAGGGCCGGTCGAGTTCAAAACTTTGGCCAGTCAAGATTGTACGCTTTGTACTTACCCGTTGTACAGTACATACAGTTATGTAGATTGTTTAACTTTTGATAGATATCTCCACCTCAGTACTGATAATTGTACACGAGGTTTAACCATTATACATATAAACTATACTATCTGTTGCACGCGACTTCGCCCGCCTAATTTCAGCCCATGTCACTCGCTGATAAAGTAGCTTTCTATTGTATGTGGCTGAAAGGATTTTTAAAATCGGTTTAAAAAGTAGTTTTTTGAGTTTATTCATTACAAACATACAAATCTTATATCTTTGTAATATTATTAGTAGGTATTAGTATAGATTGTTCATAATATTTTGTCAGACGTTATATTTTTATTTTTCTAGCGGACGAAGTCTCGAGTGTCAACTAGTATTATATTAAAATGTGCCCACCACGGTTTACTTGTGTCAAAAAGTCCCTTTCTATACGTTCTTTTGATTTATTTATTTAGAATTCAGCACATGAAGCAGCAATTTATATTCTATTTTATAACTTCGATGTGATTGTCTTTTGTTTTACCTGACATCTGCCCCAGTATATTGCTCGCAAAGATGTGAAACGTTTATTTGAGACTTTTTTTTAAAATAAATTTGTTTAAATTTTCAACCGAGTTTAAACGTTAAAAGAGAAACTCTTAAAATTAAAAGGATTATAATTACAAACTGTTTATGACATCGCGCTCGAATTTTTTGTCTTAAACCTAATAAATAATAATTTAATATTGTTATATAGGAACACTGCCCTACTAAGCGCAAAAGCGGTATCTCAAAAAAAATAATCGTAAATTTGATTTTTATGCCATAGGATAGCCTTAAAAAATACGCATCTAATGAACTAAGCCTTTTAGCGCTATCTTGTTCAAAACATATGAAAAAACCTTACGAAAGAATTCCCTATCTACATTTTACCTTAAATCACTGGGGTATTAGAGGCATGTCTATTGTATTATAATAATATTGTAAACTTTGAACTATTGTAATAACTAATAGATTCAATATATTATATAATTTAATAAGCAAAAAATTCTAGTAAAAAAAAACTACTTTTGCGCTTAGTTGGACAGAAGAGAGAATTTTACGTAGTCACTTTTAGCGGTTCATAATCCAGCAATATTGATGTGATGCGCCGCCACAAAATGTCAGCAGAAATAAAGTAATTGGTTAGCTTCGAGCACGCGATCGTTTAAGCTGGAACTATCTGCACAGCGTATTATATAGTAAGTAAGTATGGGTTTTATGGGAAAAATATACTACGTATACGTTCATATAATATTTTGTAAAGTTTATGCGTTTGGGTACTAAATCAGCGCTTACCTGCAGGCTGTTACAGTATGTAGAAACTACACACAAATGCACTGTTACCACAAAAGACAAGATATTATATCACAAAGGTTACCTTACTAAATTTTTAAATAGGAATCTCGTGACAAGTGAAATAGAAAACGTTCAATAAACAAAAAGTAAATTTGTCTTTTAGTTTGATGTTCACTACGTTTTGAACTCATTTTGGCATATTTTTAACTTGTGGACATTTGGTAAGGGCCCAAGTAACCAGCCGTATGCCAGGACTGGGAGGTGTTAAAAGCATGTCCCAAAGTTGATGATATCAGAATTGAACAAATACTTAGACTTGGATGGTCTTCAGTGACGTAAAAAGTAAGACGCTAAGTCAATTTGAGTTTTATTTAATTACATTAGGATATTTTTATCAGTGCAAGAGGTGTCGGAAGATTAAAAATTTAGAAGTTCACCCTGCCTGCCGGTCGTGTAGAACAAAGTAATAAAGACCGCAGTATCGACTGACCCGTACACTCGAGGAAATTGAAAGGTCGACCCGGACCGACCCGGAACCTTTCAGCTACACAACAGTACTTCCAAAAAATACAGTGAAGAATCTGCATACCATACGTTACAGTTATATTTTAATAACTAAATGGAGTTGACCATTTTAGAGACTTGTAAAAAAAAGCAAAAATATATATGGTGTTTTCTCTTTGCTGTTTTCTATTAATTAACTTATCATTGCAAGGTTAATTTATGGTAAAATAGGTAGGTTTTAATTTTTTTCATATAAACTTTATATTTAAAGCCGAATAACCCCATTTTGCCAATTATCTATCTAATCTAACACCCCATGGAATTGGTACATTTTGCTTTAGATCAAATGAAGTTCTGATTTTTTTTTTTTCAGTTTTTGTAAATTTTTACTACCTGTGTAACGGTAAAAGTCGCTATACGCACTTTTTAAGTTAGTTAAATTTGCAATCAAACTAGTATAATTTAGTCCACGGTGCATGTCACATGCGCATGTTTATGTTATCATTATTGTTTTTATTTTCTAAGTTATTAGGCAACACACATTTTACTTAAAAGTGAGATAAGTTAAATAAACTGTAACTAAAGGTCCAACAGATGTATTTTTCGTTGGATGGATTTACTCCAAAATTCTATGTCTCTAATATTAATCTTCATGAATTACTATTTTTAGGGCATTTGTTTTAACATTTGGTTTAAAATAAATATGAAATACATTATACATATTTCATAAAATATAAATTTCATTAGCATTAAAATGTCAAACGGTTCTCACAAAGGACTTTATTTTATATTAAACGGATTTAATGGATTAAATTGTATAGGTACAATTTCTGTAAAGAGGTTGTTTTATAAAACATCTGATATTTTATAGTCACAGATTTATCTAAATCTATCTTTACAATATTCATATTATAAAATAAAGTCGCTGTTCGCCTCTGTCTGTTTTGCTGCTAACTTCTATTAAATGAATTTTGTTACGGTTTCCACCAATGGAAGAAGCGTTAAACGATAACGATGCGAAACCTGAACACGGATCGCTAGTACATTCATAAATTAACAGCTAACCAAGCTTCTCTACTGCTCCCTCTGAATAATATGCGCCGACATTGTCTTATCCGGCCATACATCATTTCGCTTACCCTGTCGATGCGGTAGCGATAACCAATATTGAGCCGTTTTGTTTTAATGTAATTGTCACCTTTTTTGTATATGAAAATATAATTTATGTTCCATCTATGTTCATGTATACTCGTAGAGTTGTTGTCGAACGAAAATCTGCTTGACTACGTTGCAAAAGGAATACTTTTGAGATGTTGAGAAAAAAGTTTACCTAAAAAAGGTTCACGCGGAGCGCGGGAAAGAGTTGAATAGGAAAAGGAAGTAGCACATACATACAGTGCTATTGGTATCAGCCGTGATTTGGTCCATATAACGGCAAGTTTGAAAGAGCCATGATATGGTGGTGTTCCTACAAAGAAAAAACAAAGATAGGTTATTTATTTTATTTAAAACGACAATATTCGTTCACATTTTGCGATAGGAAAATTGTCTATTTCGATACCTAATTTACTCCGAATATGATGGATGGCGATGGTCACTACGATAGCGACATGTTGAGGAAATGGGAACGTGTGAAAAATATTATGAAATTTATATTAGGTAGATAATATTATGCAATGTTTATATAAACCCATGTTTAATTTTAATTACTTCGCTTCCTTGTAAAATTGTTAAGAAAAAATGTTAGGAAATAAAGGCCATGAAAATAAAAGCAATTTTGTACTGATAACAAATTTCTTCACAGAGGAATTTTTTTATACGTAAAATGTATGCAGACAGGCTGACGGTCCGCTTAATGGTAGGTGGCTACCATTAACATCTATTAAGACATGCAACGCTAAATAAATTGCCAATCGATATAAGATAAGAAATGGGAGAATAAACTCTGGCATTGATACATCAAAACACAGGAGCGCATGTGCTGCTTTTTTCACAGTTGTCTACTATGAAGATATTTTATTAAATATGACTCGGCACCTTCTCCAATATTTCTGTAATATTTTCACCTGTATGCAATGGAACAGATAGATAGAAACGTAACCCCTTCGGCCGCATACGTAACCTGAGAATCGTAACCAGTTACGATTGACTACTTTTTCGGCTTTGTACGAAACCAGTTGCGATCGAAAACTATTTTGTTCTTATACGAAACAAGTTACGATCGAACTCTTAGTCCTTGTATGAAACCTCTCGACTGTTTATAAAACCAAAAGTTAATTAATTGTTAATTAAAATTAACGAAAATTTCTTTATTGAACCGAAGTTTTATGAAATATGACATTCTGAACACTTTATAATGTATACGTATAAGAAACCTATTAGTTTTAATATGGCAAGCGACCGCCGACAACGTCTTGACCCGTACGGAAGTATGATCGATGACCGGCGAAGTGGGCCGGATAAGACAATGTACCGGAAGGAACGGCCGTACCGCGGCCCGACCTGCGACGACGCGACGGCAAAATGGCCACCGGGACGGGAAACGGTCGTTTTATGACCCTAAATAATGAACCCTGTGGAATAGCGGCTCGCTTTCTTGGTAATTGATTGTCCACTATTGCCCACATTCGCCGATGCCGAGGCAGAGTTTAGAAATTATTATAGTTTTTATTATACAGTGAAAATCGGTTATAGCGACCTTCCCTGGGACCACAAAAATTGGTCGTAATAAACGGATAGTCATTATAAGCAATATTAAATCGTTATAGGCATTCAACAGGGACCTTGCCATTTGGTCATTGTAACCGATATGTCGTTATAACCGAAGTCGTTATATCCGGTTTCTACTGTATATGTATTTTACTAGCTGACCCGACAGACGTCGTTCTGACAACAGTTATTATTTGAAATGTTTGAATTGCATTCTGTGCATTTTCTCTTTTTTTTTCAATCTTTCCCTTAATAGGAACCTTCTCGGACTTTAATGAATGTTTGAAAGAAAAATAACAAAATTGTACCATCCGTTTTCATGTTTTTAAGTCGGCAGCACATTTGCAGTAGGTACTTGTGGCGTTGCATGCGTTATATACGACGGTAGCCCTCTAACATCAGCCTGTTATCAAAATCTTATTAATTAGCTACTAGAGCCTACGGCTATGCCTCACCTATAATACAAAAACAATAATTCGTATAGCATTCCACGGATCCAAATGATCGTACACATCTGAAAGTTTATATTAGTAATACAATGTAAGATGTATTCCAATACAACTAGGGTCCACATTCGACAGAGAACATTCTACCTATATTCTGCTGATTCAAAATGTCCTATTTCAATTTCTATCGTTCACTATCGCAGTCGGACCGCGATCGCAAAGATATGATTCTATCAAAGTTTCCAACGAGTTTCGATCAGATTATATTGGAGTGTTCGCGTATTGTGCATTGGCTTTGCAACGTATCTACTTGAAACGGAATTACATTATTGGAATTATTGAAATTGCATTACAAATAAACGAAAAATTACAATATTATAGGTATAATATGTTGTTGTTAAAACAATTTTGATTGCAAAGCACATAAAGAATTTATATTATTTTTAAAAAATTTAGTAGGTACTTATTTGAAAGTACCTAAGTACTAAAATTTTATTACTTAACTTTAATCAATTAATGAATTAATTAATTTTATAACTTAAATTTTATATTAACTTGTTAATATTCACTTATTAATTATTAAGAGCCTGTCGCACAATGTTCTTGTTATTATTATATTATAGAATACTAACGACCCGTTCCCGGGTTCGCACGTTTACTATTTTTCCTGCAAATTATAATATACAGAAACCTTCCTCGCCTATAGCTCTTTCCATTAGTGAAAACCGCATCAAAATCTCCGTTTGGGTAGTTAAAAAGAAGTTAACGTAGTTTTATACCCTAATAAATTATATTTATAAATTCTGTATTATAATATATTATAGATAAATAAACGTTTCCCTTTGAAATGACAAATACGTTGCCCCAAGTACTGTAAAAATACAATAATTGCTTAAAAAGTGCCTAATATAATATTCAGCACGTCGAGAACCATGGAGGATGTTCTAGAATTTTATTATGTACACACGTCCGACGTTGTGGCCTTTCGCTTACTTACAGGCAGGGAATGGATTACTTGCACTCCTGCATGCCAATACGTCTGTTGCATTGAAAAATATATTTTTATTTTATTCAAGCCGTCTTTCTAGACTTGTTCGAAATGTGGTCCGGTGCTGTGTGCACTATAGAAGATACTATAGGCATTGAGCTTTATTATACGTAGTAATAAAGCTCAATGATTATAGGGTACTTTTCGAAATAGGGACAGAATTGCTTATTTATGTCGTGTAATACCCTAAATTAAATATTAAAGTCACTTTTTTAAGTTTATTTAAGTATATAACCCATCAATTTTAATGTGAAAGTTGTAAAGTTCCTGCTTCAAAACCTTTTAATATTCAAATATCTTCCCATAAACTTTGTATTGCAGCAGGGATTATACTCAGAGAACTAACTACACTTCACTAACCGTACATACGCCATCTAGTTCAATGCCAGCATAAAACTAAATCTAATATAACCGAAGCGCCATCTAGTTTGGAAATAAAGTACCTACTTATTATCCCAGATAAACTTATGGAGACATATTATAATCTAATGCTTTAACCTAATTTATAAAATATTTTATGTGCAAGATTTCATTAAAAATTCGTTTAACAGTTTACAATGATTGACTAACTAATGTCCACACTTAAAACTATATTTACGTAAATATTATTATTGTTTAGGCATTGAAACATTTAAAACTAGTTTTCCTAAAAAGTCTTGAAAACCGATCGTTAGCAAAAAAAAATGGTAACACATAAACAGACAGAAACGAATAGCGACTTTTATCGGTGAGTAAGATCAAGTAAACAAGGAATTTCAATATATTCCGAACAATAAGTTGGTACATCTAGACTCTAGAGTGACTTAGGCAAACATAGCTCCCGGCACATACCCCGCCAGCCTTTTGTGCTGACCGTACACTGACTGGTATTTGAGTAAAGCGAAGACATTTTCAAAAGGTTCCGTACAAACAGACTCGTCTTGAAAACATGGGGACAATATCTCCTTGTCTGATATTAGAATGTCTACGCGAAACGGTCAAATATGTACATAATGCACAATGGGCTGTGTTTTCTTGTTGCGAATACCTGCAGCTGACTGGTGAAAGAAGTTCTTAGTACTTGTAACATATTGTGTTGCCTTCGCATTGATTTTTTTGATTATAATGATTTTTAAGGATTAATTAAAGCCTATTTCATATGATGGCACATCTTCTTTAAATAGTATGTACATATATAATTTGAAGTTGTTAAATCTATATCTATATAAATAAAATCAGAGTGTCTGTCTGTGATTTGCGAAAAACTGCCTCAAACTAAGCTTAGAGAGTCATTCGCATGCTGTTAAAACGTAAATAACTTTTTTTAGAATTGTTGTTGTCTGTCTGTCTGTCTGTCTGTCTGTCTGTCTGTCTGTCCGGGGTAATCTCAGAAACGGCTGAAGCGATTTCGATGAAACTTTGCAGACATGAAGAGGGGGTCGTCAGGAGTAACATAGGCTACTTTTTGTTTATGTAAATTGCGGTACATACACCAAAATAACATTTTTTACAATTTTTGTCTGTCTGTCTGTTTGTTCCGGCTAATCTCTGAAATAGCTAGACCGATTTTGACGGGACTTTTATTGGCAGGTAGCTGATGTAATAAGGAGTAACTTAGGCTACGTTTATTTTAGAAAAAATACACCTCGGACGAAGCCGGGAGCGGGCCGCTATAAACAATAAAAAACGGGATCTATGCAATATATTCGAGTTTTTCAAACGCGATATTTTTTCTTTTACTGAAAAAAAGTTACTAACCCTGTGACAATAAAAAAAAAAGATTTTTTTCGTTCATAACAATTGCATTTGTTGTTAACAACTGAAACGAAGGTTCATGCAATACGATGAGTTCTCCTTGCAGCATATCTTTTCTTTGGCTGAGTCGCTCATTATGTATTATTAATAGGAACGGATTTTTTTTTTCGCTAACATTCTAGAAAATTCTAGATGTTTATAGAAAATTCTAGAAGTTTTTAGAAAATTCTAGAAGTTTCTCGAAAATTCTAGAAGTTTCTCGAAAATTTCAGAAGTTTCTAGATTAGAAATTTAAAAATTTGTTAAACCTGATGGGTGATTTGTTATATTTATTTCGAAGGAAGTAGAGTGAGGCTATCTTAATGCATAAGCATCATTCTCATTAAACTCGAAAAGTCTCTGTACACGAATAAGTTGAAACATTTATCTTTTCTGCCTAACGATCATCACTCAGCTTGATAGACAGCTTTAGTATTCATCATCGAAGTTTTGAGATAGAATATACCCATATTTCGCCGAACTGCGTTCTCTTATCTCAGTTGAACTAATATACACAGGAAAAAGACAAAGTTACGCACAATTAAACAAAAATCAATTCGCTCACGCAGACAACATTATTAAATTTACGTTTTTTAATATTATAAAACAAAGTCCCCCCGCCGCGTCTGTCTGTCTGTATGTTTGCGATTCTCAAAAACTACCGAACGGATTTTTATACTGTTTTCATTAATGGGAAGAGCGTTAAACGAGGAAGGTTTCTACGTTTAATTTGCAGAAAAAAATTG
Source organism: Synanthedon andrenaeformis (assembly GCA_936446665.2). Taxonomy (NCBI): domain Eukaryota; kingdom Metazoa; phylum Arthropoda; class Insecta; order Lepidoptera; family Sesiidae; genus Synanthedon; species Synanthedon andrenaeformis. The sequence goes on from OW387784.2 coordinate 11,268,875, forward strand.
CACCCGTGCGAAGGCGGGAACGGATCGCTAGTATTATATAAAAGGCAATGTGTGTTTATATGTTCCCTATTTATACTCCAAAACCGCTGAACTGATTTTGATGAAATTTTTAGACAATCTTCAGATTAATCCAGCGGGTAACCCTGTGAAGTTTGGTAGCGATCGGACGCGGAGAAAGTCGCGGACAAAACCTCGTAATATATAAGTTACACAATATCTGTCCTACTTTGATCTAAAAACTTCTCATAGAACATAATGCATTTACCATATTATGTCAAAATCCATACTTTATTCAAAAATTATTATACATTTTATACAAATTGTCTGTACATAAGAAAATATATAGTTTCGCTTATATCTTAGTTGGGTTTTTGTTTTTCCAATTTCCGAGTTTTACTCAATCTCGATCTAGAAAGTCAAGTTTTACAATAAGCACTGGACCACAGTGGAATTACTGAATAATCTTCACGCTCTCTCGCATTTTCCCTTTGAAACACACCGAGGCTATAGCCTCGTGCCCTACAATCTTGTGTTTACAAATATTTGGATGAAACGAATACAAATAAGAAGATCTAGAGCGGTGCCGTCTCTATAATGTCGTGCCTACGTCAATAAAATTTATCGGGTCATAATAAAATTGGGTGGATCATTGTAGAGGGACGTGAAAATTGGGTAAAACTCACTGCTCAAACGGTAATGTCCCAAGAATTGTTATTTCTACACCATTGTCGCAGTTTGCAAGCCGATCACGTCACAGAGTAAGGAAATATATTCAAGGACATTTTACTTTCGAGAAGGAGAAATGGTTAAGTATTGGATAGTTGGGAATGGGATGTGGAAAAACTACTTTGGAATATTCCACACTAACTAAACCGATAAAGAAAAAAATTCAAATAAGATAGAACCATCTATGTATGTTGAGATTAAAAAAAAAGGCTAACTTACATATATTTTATTAAAATTATATATACTATACTTTTGGATAGATTATTTTTAAATATAATTTATTTTTTTAAAGATTCAAACATTACAATATAGTTAAATTGTGAAACGTGTCTAGGTATATATTTTTTTAAAGGTATTTTATACTAAAATATAAATAATAAGAGTAAAATTTATTGCAAATAAAATCCGGTATATTATCCATCAAATTTGTATATCAACTCTAAACCTTCCTTTTTGAAACGCCTCGTTCATTCCGTGAAAGTGGCTGCTACCGCCATCTATGTAATACAATAGCAAACACTGCTGATCTTACCCGGTGCAGAAAACGTAGCGAGTAATCCTATTTGCCGTGCGGAGTGTGACTTGAAAACTATAATCCATTACGCGCGAACGTAACTGTTTGCTTGTCCATACGAACTACAGTGCCAGCGTAAAAAAAAAATAACAAAAATGTCATTGCTGCTAAAAATGTTTAAAATTACTCCGCCGAGCCACTCAATCGGACGTATCCGGCCGTGAATGTCGGGCTTTACGCAAAAAGGCTTCGTTGGCAACTTTTAAAAGTTCGTTCTCGTCGTCCGCTCCATTAGTTTGGGGCGATTTTTCCCTTTTCCCCGACCCTCGCAACATTTCACGGATATAGACCAAGAATAAAAACAATAACGTACCAAGGTATAACACTGACTCTCTGTAATTTTCATTATAAAAAAATTTAATGCTAAAATAATTATTTTCAACAATAGATTTTTAACAATCTAGCCCGGCTAAGTAATTACTTACAAAATTGTAGATATTTATAATGTACTATATCAAAGAAAGTTTCGTAAAGATTATTTTTATTACCAACAAGTGACTCGCTCTCGGCTTCGCCTGGGATTTTATAAGATATGGCCTGTTACTCGCTGATTATGTAGCTTTATACTATAGATTAAAAAAATTAAAATCGGTTCAGTTGTTTTTGAGTTTATTACAATATCTTTATAATATTAGTATAGATAATGAAATAAAGGCACCTATAATAACTTATTAACTGATCGGAACCGAAAATGTGCAGCCTTCTTTATTATATCACTGTTTTAAAAGTACAATAGTTAATAGTGTTTAAAAGTTTCAACTCGTTAGCAATTGTGTTTATTGCATTTCTAAATTGCACGTGCAATGCGAACGTATAGTTTAAAAATAAATTAGATGTATGAGCAATAGGCCAAGACCGCCCCAGCCAACGTCTCATTAGCAATGTCTGTTGTGTATGTCATTTTGCTGCACGTATCGAGCAGGAGTTACGGTGAGGTGAATAAACTAATTATCTCGTAAAAACTATTTTTTTAATGACTAAATTCTAAAAGACATCGGTCAAGTGACCGATAGTGTGAGGTTTTTACTCACTAATAAACCTCCCCTCTCTAGTATTTACCATAACACCGCGTCAGCATTTCTTCACAGTAGGTACTAGGCCTTCCTAGCTGCTGTCCGCAGCTACACTTCCGTGTGTGTAAAAACTATAACAGAAGTACCTGAACTGGTAATAATAGAAGAAAATTAGAAGAACAAATAAACTGAATTAATTTAATAATCTAAACAATAATTTTGTCTCAAAACTGTCGAAACAAAATCCTAAATCTTTATTTGCATAAACAAGGTATTTTTCTTTAGACAATGCTGTGAAAATATAGTATAATATTAAATGAATTTGTTTACGGTATTGTAATTATTTTAAAAAAAAACATACCAACAATATTGATGTCGAACCTGAAAAACGAAGATCGAACCTTTCGGATGATTTGATATAACAGTGGAAGAAAAATCAAACCTAATTCAGATTTGACAAGTTACAATGGTTAACGATCGTTTAAGATGAGAGGAAATCTAACGCCCAGGGGAGTGATGGGGTGTTTTAAATCAAAGAACCTTTTAGGCTTATTATACGGGCTTCTGTTCTGTATGATAAAAATTGTCCATTGTTACAACGAAGCTTTCAAGGCTTTCGTCACAATGGCACAACAGTACAGTAAAAGAACGTACAGCTATTTGTTACATTATATAATACTTTAGCAATGAATCAGTGCATGTTAATAGTTACATATTTCACGAAAAAACTTCTGAACGAGTTTTGCTACACCGTAACATACACCTTCCGCTACGAAAAGTAGTCCAAGCGATGAAATTGTAATAGCAAAGCAAGGAGTGTAAATACTATTGATATACGAATATACTATAAGTTATAGTTCATAAAACTATAACTTATAGTATATTCTACTCAGAAAGTAAATGTCGAATGTTGCATGAAAAATATTGCACCCCTGCGAAGATGGGGACGAGGTTACATAATATTGGTACGATGACTGTTTAAGCACACTCAACGTAATGCAACAACAGCTGCTATATTTGTGAAATTTTCCTATTTACTCATAATCAGAAAGTCAAACACGCTAAAATAAACAATTAATAACATACATTTTAAATTCAAAACCTAAAAATAATCATTTAGGTAACTGAAAGCCAAAGCGAATTATTTTTTTTATTTAATAAATTAAAAACACTTAATAAAGTTAAAGTTCTAATTTAACATAGACTTTTTGTACTTTATTAAATATTTTATTTGTAATAATTATGTAATACTTTTGTTAAATTATAACTACAAAATGAATCATAAAATCAAAGAAATTACGGTGAGCCCAAGTGTACGATGAGCTCGAGACTATTTCAGATGTCAGAGAGCTCGCACTAACTAGTATACGTTACTAACGAGGGGAATAACAAATAAAAAAATCAATGAAAACAAATAATTGAAGTAAATGTGACCCTGTTTGATTGAAGGTTCGATCCACTTGTTCGCTTTTATACGTCGGCTCAATTGCCCTCCGACGACTTTGGCCCAATTCCACACAAAGTATCACACGAGACTATGAGAGGAGGAAATAAAACTCGCTATTGTGACTTCAGTAATTTCCCTCGACAGAAAAGTTTTCCCACTTCTCCCCTCTTTAGTTATTACGTATCAAATGTACTTATCCGGAGTCGGGGCGTATTTTTATTTATATGAGAAAGTTCACAAAAAGTGTACAGTTTCACGGAGTTAATATACGTTACTTACAATATAATTTTGTTTTTGGTTGAAACGTAAATATTGATACTTAATCAGGTTGAAGTATATTTTTTTTAAATTTGATATTTAACTTTATAAATTGTGGTTTAAAACTCTATTCACAAATAAATGATTAATTGGATGGACAGGTGTTGCAAACGCCAAGCGGGCTTGTACAAAACTACTTTTAAAATTAATGTTTTCTTATAATATTATATAAGAAAACATTAATTTTATAATATTAATGTTTTCTTCGTGTTTATTATTTAAATGTGTAATTACCCATTATAATCTATAAATTAAAAATATATTAAGTAATTGATGTGTTTCGTTATTGCTATCTAAATGTACTTATCGCTATTCCGTAGCGACTAGTGAACTTTTTGAGATGAACCATATACAAAAAAAATCTCATATTTACATTAAAAATAACAAGTTTTTATTTCAATTACCTATAACAATTTTTTTGACAAAACTCAATCACTTATTGAAATCGGTTTTACTTTACTCAGTAATAAATTTTATTTACTTTTTGCTTTAGTAATTTTGAGAATAATTTCAATTTCCTTTGATACTACTCTTCGCAACTCTTACGTGTCTCCGATTAAATTTATTTCGAAAGAACATATTCACGCCTCCGTTGATTAAGATTGAAGCTCGCACCTAAATCGCACGTGACAAATTGTACAGTTTGCACAATGTTTGTCCGTGCTGTCCCAGCCGGTGATTGATGATCACTTACAGCTAATTAGATAAGGGATGCTCCCGTTCTGCTTGGCAACAAACTATCGCAGTAAGGTTGTTAAGCAGAAGCTATTCTTATTAAAAATTTTAAATTAAAATAAATACACATGAGGTGTTAAAAGAGATTCATAAGGTTTTTTTTTATTTTTGAATTGTTAAACTATAGATATTCTAGATAACAAATTCAATTGCAACAAGTACATACCGGACAAGATTGGAATGTTCGAAAATACCCCACATGAATCGAAATAATGAAGGCTAATCTTCTCTTTGATTGTAATTACTCAACGCAGGGTGAATAATTGTTAATAGACTGATGATGCGTGGCGGCTCATGGAATTCCTGGGCCCGCTACATAAAAAAATAGTGAGGCGAACACTCGCCATGAGTTGAGTCCGGAGCGGAAGTAGCGGTGTGTGGGGATCCGAGGATAAGGCCTCGCTGTGATCTCGGACCCACACATCACTGCTGATGGTAGAATCCGGGGGTTTTTCCCGGTGATAAGTCACTTCACCCCGGGCGAGTCCAGAGGGATAGTGCGTAAATGTCATCTCCCCTCCTGAAAAAAGAGGGCGAGTTGTTAATAGGATAAGTTTAAAAATAAATTAAAATTTTCTCTCAATTATACAGCTCAAAAAAATTGCCCAAAAGAAGTAACTTACTTCTACTTTTTAAACACTAATATATTATTAGGCCACCCTGATTTTCTTGTTTATTAAAAATAATATGGAATAATTTACAAATATTATTTATAGGTTGTGTTTAGGTATATTTTAGCAATAAAAAAGAACTTTTTTTTTGTGATTGCTGTTATTGGCGAAAAACAATACGAAAAACACTAATTCGGTTTTTAAGAAAATCTGATTTCTGTTGTAATCTTAAAAGTCCAATGCAACCTTACCCTTACACTTAAATTTAATAACGGGTGTTATATTTAAAATATTGCTCTGTTGATAGTTGAATTTAGACGATTTCTTAAATGCATTCACGCCTAGTTAAAATTTCAATTGTTAAATTTCAGTAAGATCAATGCCACTATTGAATAATTTCAAAGATTCAAGTTTTGATCTAAGTAAATTGTACCTGTTTAAGACATATGACGTGCATTTTATATTAGAAACATAAAATATGTTACCATCTTTCATATTCTCTTTATAGAGAACAAATCCTCAGTCATTGGCGTAAGTAATCCTCTTAACATCAATAATATTAACAGGTATATTGACATTAATAATGTTAACAATAATATTATACCGAATGCATTGGAATGTGTATACAAAATGTATACCTACGGTTGTTGAGAGGAAAATGAGCTTATATCCTATTTATACTAACTTCGGTGTCATATGAACGTGCCTTTACTTCAACGCTCTAATCTACCTAATAAGGCCCATGATTCATGTCCATATTATGTTGAGTTTATTGTTTTCGCGCCACGTGTTCGGCTAATTGCTGACGACGAACTTACCCGAATTAATGTTCAATTTATTGCTAATATCGCACATTGAATTATTTACAGCTAGGCGCACACATTAGCGCCGAGTGTCTGTCTATTTAACAGTCTATTCTTTCTATATATTGATGAAACGAATTTATACATGCCCTTTATCTTATTATATATTTTATTTTATATAACCAAGTTGGTTTGTTTGCTTCAAAAATTCGAGAATGGGTAGACCGATTTTAATTCGTTTTTCACATTTAGAATGAATATATAGTGTGGGCCGCTAGTTATGTGTAATAATATGTTTACAGCTTTTGTCTTTTAATATAACTATATATTTATAAAACTTTAATATAAATTCTTTATCTATTATTATCATAATATATTATAAAATTAAATTTAAATAATCTATTATGACGGATAATAAAATAAAGACAATGCCTGTCTGTAGATTAAACTATAAAACTAACTTACCTTATTACACACCCAACTAAATTTTTATGAATTAAAAAATTTAGAAATAAAAAAAATACCAAAAAACAAAGTTACTTATTGTGAAAATATATAAAATAGGAAACTTCTGTAAGTTGACATTATAACGTACTCCATGCTTTACTTTATTATAAGCCATTGGTTCTCTCCGTCACATCGTCGCTCAAAATAAATTAGGTGACGACTGATAAGCTACTCGGCAAATGCTCTACACAACAGGTACACAACACATACCTACACAAACATGTGTGTCCCATACTTTGAAAGTGTTAACGAAAAAAAAAATGTTTCATTTTTAGTTTATACGAAGAGCACTTCGATGCTAATGTAAAAACTCATTTTAATTCGGCAGGTTATTAGGCTTTAGAAAATAAAACGTAGGTAATTATTTCTATAGAAAAGATCGCTACGTGTCCTGCAACTCATATTATAAGTATAGGCAGGACTGGATTAACAATATCGAGGTCCCCAGGAAAAATACTGAGACCAAAAAAAAACATATTTTGCAGGTTATTTTAAAAGAATTAAAAGAACTTAAAATATTAAAAACTTTAAAAGAATTGTAATACTTTTAATTTTAAGAAAAACTATTTCAAGAGTTTCTGAAGAGCAAATCAAAATTCATAATTTTTAGATGAATAACTATACCTACGTGTTTTTAGATGAATTTAAGAAATTAATTTCCGGAAAAGTTATAGATTACACTCTCGATCTGGCTCTCGCTCTTTTTAGAAAGTAGTAAGGGACGAAATGATGAACGAAACAAAACGAAACGAAAGGGTAAGCCCAGGCTCTTAATTACATTACATATATCGCGATGCGCGTGCGACAAAAACAATCGTCACAAAACTATTTAAATTATTCGTAAACACGGCCGGGCGGTCGCGAGAGCTGTAAACACTGCGATCACATCATCCGTCACTTGAAGACAATCAAATTGAACATAAATAAATATAAGTGCTGTTCAAATTCCACACAAAGCAAACTTCCAATAGAAATTTCTGACAGATATTTTTTAACAATAGAACAAACCTGCTCTCCGCAGTTCCACTTGCAGCTTTTATTAATTAAATTCTCCTACTGACAAGTGAAACTAAAATACTGATGAGTTCCACCAAAATTTGAGCATCCCTTTTGGCGGAATTCAATGTAAGGGAGTAAGTCCTATATACAAACCAAAATAAACTATAAAGCGCTATACCTATATGCCAGGCAATGTAGGCAACCACCTAGGGACAAAAAGGCTTCCGTTACTTTTTAATGCTTCTTTTCTAAAAGTAACAATGATTTTATCATACAAGTATGAATAAAGATCCTAAACATAGGTATAGTACTTATGATAGACCTAATTCGTTTAAAAAATCTTTTTCTCAGACCATCAGCCACGATACGGATTCTGTTTTAGTTTATTAAGACACTAATTTATACTTTCGTTATTACAGATGCACCACCCTATACAAATGAAGCCGGCTGACAGCGAAAACAGAAATGGTAAGCAATATTGTAATGAAATGTATTTTATTTAATTTGTAATTTCAATAGTTTTAAGTTTGACAATTACATAATAATACTTGGATATTAAACGCAAAGAACGCATAACGACAACCTGAAAAGGAACTTAGTAAAATAAGGACAAACTCTATCGTAAGAGCAATTCTATACTTGGTTAAGCAGCCATAATTTTATACTATTTACGGTTATTACATAAACAATAATTAGCTAATAGTAATAATTAATAATAAATATTATTATTACTGTCCACAATGTGACCGCCATGTTGGACGTCGATTCGACAATCATAGTCCCATTGCTGTCTCGGCAAACAGTGAAGCCTTTCCATTTCAGCTTAATTTTTTTATTATTTAATACTAGTATAAGATATGTAATTAGATAAATGCCGACCCTACACTCCACAAACAGTCCTTGTCCGTGATAACGATCGAAAACCAACCGCAATTTTATTATACATTCAATACAAATTGGATGTCTCTGCTCCAGTCCTTCTTGGCAAGCAATACAACTTGGCTAATGGTTTTCGAGTCTTAACTAAGGATTCCAGTTTAAACTGTTACTCTATCTATTCTATTACATATTTTGAATATATAAACCAAGAATTATTTGAATTTAAAATATAATATACTTAACTGTTAACGGCTTTTCATAGTAATCACTGTTATTTATAATTATTGAATATCTTCGTCAGTATCCAAATATTAACATTTGTATAGTATAACATTTGCATTATACATTGTATGTACATATTTCTATAATTTTTAATTAACATAAAAAATACTTGAGTAACATTAACAATTGAAATGAAAAGATTTTCTTTGAGTTATTTTTAGATCTCATTCACAGCGGCACAGTGTCACACACACACACAGTTGTCAGCATTACATCACAGTGGTCAGCGCTTATAGTAGCTAGTTATGGGTGGTTATGATAAAGTTTTAGTAATTTATTAATTCATTTTTACTTAATTGAAAACCAATTTACATGATTCAGTAAAAATTATATTTACCTACATGTTAATTATTCACATATAACTTGAAAATAAATTTATTGAAATGAGTGGAATCGAAGTTCGATTGAAATATTGTGTCCTTTAATGTTTCTTCATTTGTTTGACAAGCGACAACTATTTTGTACCCGAAGGCGGTTATAACCGTATCTTGCTTGTAGAACTATCTTGCAAATTTTCTTAAGCGATCTTTCCTATCGTAAATCATTCTGCCTACAAGAAAACAATTGTTTCGCTCGACTATAAACGATCTTTTACACAAATTAATCAAGCCCACTGCCAAATTAATGAATCCCTTGTAATGAATAAAATAGAGCTTAATTTTGATTGATCGCTAAATTAAGTTATTTGAAATACCTATAGTGAGTCTCCCTTTTGTCAAATATTGGGAAATAAATTTAAATATACCACTTCTTAGTTATAGAACCCTTATTTCGTTTCTATCATTATTATTATCATTTTATTCCACAGCTAAGTTTATTGTTATTGTTTGGTTCGACAGAAATGTAATAAAGGCATTCTGTCTTAATAAGTCAAAAACCGTGCACCACTTTTGATGGGAATAAAGGACTCCTAAATAGTGTTTTACTTGTGATTAATTAACCAATAAATATTTGAAGAAAAAACATAACCAAATTGGTTTAGCCATTCTCGAGTTTTGCGTCTAGCAACATATTTAGCTACCATTTACTTATTGACTATCTGACTACAAATGGAAATTATACGAAATAGCCGTAAGTTATTAAAAAAGTTATAATTGTACACACAATTTTCCGTCACCGTGTATTTAATTTCATATTAACTAGGTATTTGTTCTTTAGTACATGAATTCATGCGTCATTAATTCGTTTTCGTGTAGTGGTTGATTAAAAAATGATAAGAAGTCTTGTTTCAGCGCTTAATATGCATTCGAATATACTTAATGGTATTACACTTAACATTACACGAATTATGGACTTAAATGCTTTAATATCACAGAACACTTTAATACCATAGGTCCAATGCAACCCAAGTGTAACCTAAAATTTTAAAAACCATATACTCGTAATATTGAGTTCGCAGTGATCAATTGGGCAGATGGCGTTTGATGTCAGTTACCACACTCCCTTACGGAAGACCATATTAAAATAACAGCAAGTGTGTATTGTTGGGTCTAGGGAAGTGAGTATAGGTCGTCTGACCCTCGTACGTATCCTGTTCAGGTTAGCAACGCACTTGTGGCGTTCCTTGTGTCGACAAATATTTATAGTAAAGTTCCTTCATACGGATAGGAATAGATATTTATAATAATGTGTTTATTTCTAAATTTTCACATTTCGGACTTCAAAAACATAAAAAATCCTAAACTTTCATACCTCAGGTAGAACGTATTTAAGAGATTAACTTTTTTATTTTGTATGCAATTTGCAATCATGTCAACTAGAAGTTAAGCTGTCTCGAAATAATCGAACTATACAAAGTTTCAGTTTGTTCAGCGGTTGGTTAGCCATTAAAAATTAACAGGCAGACTTACAGAGTTGCCTTCGTATATTAAATTATATTGATATTGTTTTTCTCTGAAGGAGATATTTTTTAAACTAGGTATATGTTCTTGTGAACTTTTGACGCGAATAGAAATAGCTAGTCATCAAAGAAATATTAGACAGTCAGTTGATTTTAAATATGGGTCGATTAAGACATAAACAATGACTAGATATTTAGACAATAAACTCGGTCATTTTTGTTGTACAAACATGATTGTTCATTCTTCTTCGGAGGTCAACCCGCGCCACCGGTATCGCTCGTTCACAGTCATTTAGTTTACGTTAAGATTAGCGTGTTGTTCGCGATGAATCAATTAGTGTATCCTGACCGAGACAGGCCCGTAATCAATCTGTGTCTTGAACACTGACATGGGGTATTAATTCACTAGGCGTTGTTATCTTTTAGTTGCTCACCGAAAAAGTAACCAAACCTTAAAAAGGGTGGGTACTCCTGCCACGCGAATTTTTATCGCGCTAATAATATTTCTCCCCTTAACGTATAAGTTCTAGTTCACAAGTTGAAACTGGCGTGTCAATTCTTGATGAAGCTCCTAAAAATATATACGATAGCTCATTGGAATAGGAATGATGTCTAGAAAAATTGCATTTAAATGTTTTATCAGCACATAAACAATTGCAAAAGTTATAAACAAATTATGATTAGAAAAAAAGGCATTAAATTTTTGATGACACCTAAAACAAGAGGCGTAGACGAAGTTGTAGACAAAATCTATTATAGTAGGTACATACAGGATACTTCTAATAATCATTTAAGACAAATTAAATATTGGTACTTGTAGAGTCGTCAATAAAAGTTTATTATAATATATTTATGTAACTATTTATTAGTAGATAGGTTTTGATTGGGGGCACTACCTTTAAAGCGTGGTCACTAGAGCTAATTTTATTTATTTATTATTTCACAAAAAATATACATATTTATTTATCTTTCATGCGCTACTATACTCCGAAATAACTAAAAAAGACCACGTTTACTTTTCACAATGTGCTCATAGAATATTAATAAATTGTTCAAGGACTGCATTCAAACGCATGACAAATCGATTCGCAGCTCTCTCGATTTACCTTAGCCGTATACCACCTACCTACCTACAATGCGTGCATATGTACACGTATGCCTTTCAATGTGACAACGCATACACATTCAAATCGGATGCCCGTATTCTATTTATACGATGATCGAATATATTGGATGGCGATTCGATTGCCATCAATCTGCCGAACCAATGCGTCTCGCATCGCTTTAGTTGGGATTCTTTTCCACGCACTCTTATTAAAAAAAAAAGTAGAAAAATTACGTCTGATGTAGTAATTTTTTAAAGTAATTCTCTTAAGAATCCCTAATGGGAAACAATTAAAATTACAATTACAATTTTTGTTGTGTTTTTGTAAAAAAAAAAATATATAATTACAAAAAAGGTTGTAACTAAATTTGCTAAAAATAAAAAGTAGTTATATACAATCTTTTTTCAACAGGTTTATCTTCGAAATTAATAAACATACACGTGTCGTGCATTTGAGTTATCAAATCGACTTAAATCACTACTCGGCTTGAAGTATTTATGCTTTGGTTTTCATTAGTCAAAGAGTTGTTAATATTTATTAATTGTAACGAGTGTCGTATCGTTTTAAAATCAAAAATGGAAAATAAAGTTGTCAAGCAAATACGATCAAAGCAAAGGCCAAGCAAAGACTGGACCTGCCAGCCTTTGCTTGGCCTTTGCTTTGATCGGATTGTCGCTGGGGGACTAAGAAGACCCACGTGCGTGTGCTCCGAGCGGGCTCCGATCATCGGAGCTCGTGGCGGAGCATCAGTTTGGAGGCTCCAACTATCCGTTGGAACTTCACCGGTCACCGCTCGCTGGATCCTCGGGGGGATCCAGCGAGCGGTGGATCCCCCCGAGGATGTGGAAATGTGGAAATGTCAGGAGGAAACCCCCTTTATGTCGTCGCGATGAGCGGCCACACGAGCAGGGGTTATTCTAACATGTCCTAGAGTCCTAGGTGGACTCTAGGACATGTTCTCTCTCTGTTCTTTTTTCTGCGGCACAACCCCCGGTGGGTTGTGAAGGAAAGAGAAAGGAGAAAAGAGGTTATGGGGTGCTTCAGAAGTGAAGCCCCTCGCTGACTGCCCGTTGCGAGAGTGGAAAATAGGCGGCCTGTGCCGCTTCGCCCAGGGGCGGCGGTCTTTGGGTCGGTGGCCGTCATCACAACACTGGGCAACAAGGCACTTCACGGTCTTTGGGTCGGTGGCCGTCATCACAACACTGGGCAACAAGGCACTTCACGGTCTTTGGGTCGGTGGCCGTCATCACAACACTGGGCAACAAGGCACTTCACGGCGCGCGTTCCCCGCCTAAACGAGGTGGAGCCCGCAAGTGTGCGGGCTTCGTCTGGCGGGGGGAGAAGGTAGCTTGTCTTAACGTACCCTAACCCCCGCCTATAGACGTTGCGAAGAAACATCGTGGGGTTTTAGTGGGTAGAAGTCCCACATACCCCACCGACCTCCCCATGGTCGGTGAGGCAGTTAAAAATAAATTTAAAATCCCACCCTTTTTACATGGAGTGTGGTATCTAATCACCAACTAGAAAAATAAGGTAGATGCATATGCCCTCCTTCTTAATTATTTCTCCCAGGGAGCCATTCTTATTTTATTTTATTTTAAATTAACACCATACGATCTACTAAACCACTTTTTTCTAGCACGAAAATATGTAAATTAGAGTATTGAGCGTTTGAGGAGACAATGAATGAGCGATCATAGTCATCTGAAATGAAGCCGTAGCGCCTGTAATAAATAGTGTCTGTGACGGTGGCAGGACGGAACTCATTAGCGAAGGGGCCTAGGGCGGTGGGGGGTGGAGGGCGGGCAGCGGAGCAGAGGTGACACAAGACCGCGAAGAATGACTGATCGTCCGTCAGCGCGCGCGCACCTACAATATACGTCTACGTGTACAAAATACGCTAGTTGTGTGCCGGCCGCGGTTCAATGCAGACGCGTCATGTCGTAAAATGCAGTGAGTGAGGTGTAGTGTTGTGAAGGATGCGTGGCGAGGCGGGCGGTGCTCGCGGCAAATCGGGCGGGGGCAGGAACAGCACTAACTATCCGCCCATCAGCTCCGCCTACTGGCTGCCGCCTTCGAACCCGACCCCGTACCACGTGCCAGGTTTGCATCGAACCCTACCTATCTCAATTGGGAAATCCGTTACAGGAACGCGTTCGCAAGCAATGCAATAAAAACGACTAGAGGTTGTGAATAGTGGTCGAAATTTGACCATAAACTAAACAGTATACATATTACATAGGTATTAGTGTCAAACACAATGTGCGCGTGTGTTTACTTGAAGTTTCCTTTACCATCTAAACTTCAAGTCTACCAAAATAATTCTCCTCTATCCGCGTAATTTTCTTAAAAAAGGAACCAAGGTTTTCGCTGTACATATTATTATTATAAAGATTTCAAAATCTTCGCGTTTATCATGCTATTAAATCTACAAAATCAAACCAATTTTGAGTTTGCAGTTTATCGTCTCAAACGACGAGATGAATATGTTGGTTGAAAATGTGCCCACATTTTTGTCTTTTCCATGTGTTTTTTCGTGTTTCAATACGAAATCGAAAGCGGCTCTGACATTGACCGATATATGCACTCGGAAAAACAATACTGAAGTCGACTCGCGCGACACTCGATCCGCGTGAAATGTGGCAAGAACACAATAACTATTAATTCGAATCCATATTTTACCACGTAATTATCAGTGATTGGGTTTTAATTTGAAATTTAGTCGTACTCGGATAGATACCAAATGGACATGCCTAATAAATTCGGAAAATATTATTATTCCGTAATATAAAGAGTCCATAAGCCATCTTTGATCTTCCTAAAGATAACCTGTAAAAGACTTCAAGTCTCATCTGAACTGCTTAATGCTTATCGTGCTCTTATCACTACGTAATTGTCAGTAGATTAAAGTTATGAAACAACCTTAGTAGAGCGTGTGCCTTAGTGCTGCCAACTTTAGTAGAGCTCATTGTCTTATCCTTTCTTTATCCCTTATACTGTGGTCGGCAGAGTGCGCTAGCAGCACCTGTGGCGTTGCTTGTGTGATCGTAGCTACTATCAAGAAGACCGTCAGCCTGTCTGGTCGACCTTAATATAAAAAAAAGGATTAAAGATAAGAGAAGGGGCTCTGGCATACTTTACTCACCCACTGAAACTCCTCGTACTGCTATTTCAGAGTGGTCACTACTAATACACCTAGACCAGAGCTAACTGAAAAGTTCATTTCCAAAGTTGGCTCTGTCTGCCTGGAATCAAACCAGGGACCAGATCGCTAAGGCAAACACCTTTAGGTACTCAACCCGGTCATTGGGTCTACACGTAGATTTTTTTTAAATACCTGTTTTTATTTGCTACTAGCGGCCCGCTCCCGGCTTCGCCCGGGGTGTATTTTTTATTTTTTTCTAATAAAAGAATTTTTCTAAAATAAACGTAGCCTAAGTTACTCCTTATTACATCAGCTACCTGCCAATAAAAGTCCCGTCAAAATCGGTCCAGCCATTTCAGAGATTAGCCGGAACAAACAGACAGACAGACAGACAAAAATTGTAAAAAATGTTATTTTGGTGTATGTACCTTATATATATTCATATGCATGTATTAAAAAACGGTTATTTCAATATTACAAACAGACACTCCAACTTTATTTATTTGTATCTTAGATAATACCTACATTACTCAAATAATGAAATTTGTAAATATGTACTTATTTTCAAAGCACTTACGATAGAGACTGTACGAAACTAACACTTTTTTTAGTTTGCCTATTGTACAATCGGCGCGTCGATTGTCGCCGACCAAAATAAATCTTTTGTTTGTTTCGTTTTTCGTAAAGACTATACAGAGACGTCTAGTCGGCCATCTATTTGTTTGTTAAATTTATCCAATAGGTAGTCAATACTCCTCGGCTAATATAAATGCATCGATTTTCTCACTACTTCATCTAGCAATTTAAATTTAGAGATTGCAACTTTGAGATTATTATTAACACTTAACACGCTTAGTATGGATGAGGTTGCATGGATCCTCTGGCAGTGATCTCTGCAACGAAAGAGATCTCCTGTGTCGTTACTTCTGTTTATAGGTGACGGTAATCATCTACAATTAAGTGGACCGTCAGCCTGAATTAAGCCTTCATTTCCCACAGTAAACATGAAATCTGTAATTATATTATTATTATTATTATTTTGTAATAAAATGGGTGCTAGATAATCTGACTCCACTTGATGATGGGTGCCAAAAAACGACCCTGTACCCTTAAACAAGCCTATAGACATTGTAGCGAAGCGGAAACACCTCGAATCTAATGTAATTAGGATGAAAACTGCATCTAGACTAGAACCCGCAAGTAGGCATTAATTGATACAAACAAATTCAACAGAGCACTCACTGCTATATACCTAGCTGATAGAAATATAGTTTCGATTGAATTATAATAATAATAATTACATACCAAGCAAACGTATGATAATATTCTTTTATATAATGGAATAACAATCACGTAGTGTTGCATACTTTTTACTAAGAAATGTCTCGTATAACCGCCGCCTCAACGTTCGCCCAGATCTTTTAGTCCGGGCAAGGAAAAAAAGTTTGTATGGAAAAATTACATTAAATCTTACAGAAGGTTTTATTTTGTAGTTTGATTAAATATTAGCTTGTAAATGGTATTTTCGAATTTTTCACAGGGTGACGTTCCGGATGTTTTTTTAAATGCCGTTTGAATGTTAAATTTTCAATATTTGAATGAGAGTAAATACTACAGGGGTGACTTTTTTATTGAGGGACTTATAATAAATATTAGTAATAAAATCCAAAAAATCCACCGATTTTTCTTAAAAATAGGTGGTTTTTTGCTCTCAAAGGTTTTAAATAGAATAGAAAAAATATAACTCTAAAATAAAAACCCGACAATCGGTGATTTTTCACTATAACATATATTTATTTATGGAAAACTATACCATAAATTTTCACTCGGGTGACTACTACGGTTTTTTTTTAAACCGTTATTTTTGTTTTTTATACATATGAGTAAATCTACAGAATTTATTTTATGCAAATAAAATAATAATTGATAACTTGTCTCAAAATGAAATTATCACCTGAAAATACAAACACTGTTTCTAGTATTTGCAAAAAATAGTAATGAAATATTTATCGAGGAGAAAGGGTAAAGCGGGCGGTGAGGTAGGACGCTGCCCTTGTCAATGCGGTCCGATTCAAGTTTCAACATGTACGTCGACTTCTAACACGGTTATCACAGTTCGCGTCATTACTGTCACTTTTAAGTACATTACTTCTTGTGTTCGATTACAGCTGCAACGTACCTCACTATACAAAGAAATGAAGTAGCGTACTCGAATTTTTGTGGCAAGATCGCAAATATCGAATTGCATAGTGAAAGTTAGCAAATCAATGCCAGATTAATTTATTTTACTTTTCATTCTCAAAGCATATCAAAGTATGAATGCGTATAGTCATTGCATTGGATTGTTTTGTAGTAGAGAGGCTAATCGGCAACTCCGTTCTTTTCCGATGGTTTGAGATGGCATACAAAAAAAATTATATTGTTTTATTATTTCGAATCATAAAAAATACCTATAGAAGTTGAATTCGACAAACTTACTATGAAACCCGCGCGAACCGCTTACGAGGGGGGGTGTAAACAGCTAACTACAAATTTCTAACTTTTTGGGAAAAATGACCGATTTTTGAAGTAGTGTATCTCGGGATCTATTTGACATACAGAGCTGCAATTGCACTTAAATTGTAGAAATTTTTATTTTCTTGAATATTGTGTAAGATGACTTTTCCGTAGAATGCACTTTTCAGAAGTTATAAGCGAAAAAATGTGTGAAAATTCCTAACTTTTTGGACAAAATGGCCCATTTTTGAAGTAGTGTATCTGGGGATCTGATACATAGCTGTTGTTGCACTCAAATTGTAGCAAATTTTATGTCTTGTCTAAGTGCAGACAAACCTCACATAACATACCCGTCGTTGTAATTTATTATAATAAACAGTTGGTAATTGTAATTGTATAACGTGTTTCTGTCATAGGTATTAGCTGAGGTTCCTCCACCACTTCGCCACTATGACTTCAATATTGATTATAATAGCTAATAAGATAATAATGAAAATTATTAATATAAATAAAATTGGAGTGTCTGTTTGTAATATTGAAGAACCTAAAAGAATCGACTATTAGGCGGAACGAAGTTCGCCGGGTCAGCTAGTAATTAATAAACTTTATATAGCGTGTTTTTGACCGGGACTACCGGTTGACCTTAGATCATGCTCTAACCGCGCGCTCTCCACCCTCTTACTCGAAAACGATTCAACGTTTAAAAAATTTTTTGAAACAAAAGTTGTAGGGAATTTAATCCTCTACAATATTGATAATAAATACAAATAGCGAAAACCCCATAGAAAACGAGATATTTGCAAAAAATCGGGAGGGGGGTAGCCAAATAAGGGGGGAAGAAGGTTCTCAAAGGTCGGCTTGGGAGAGAATTTAGAAAAGATTTTTAAGTATTAGATAAATATGGCCAAAAATAATTTAATTTAAAATTTCAGACGAAGCCGGGTGTAGCACTAGTCCAGCGTTATAGGTCCCCAGACAGGTCCCGTCGAGGCCTATCCAACAACGTATCGCACGTCTATGTACTACTTAGGACAGGGAAGTTATAGGTTTTTCAATTTTTTACAGGTGAAGTCGGGTGAGGATAATAGTGGTCCCTCCAAGTTGGGAAAACAGATGTTAATTTTCCAAACCTGACGGCGTGTCTCACAAAATTTTAGCGCTATTGGTTGTGGAGATATTAGCTTTTTAAGATCTATTTTAAATTCTGTGGACACATCCGGGTGCAGGCAGTAGTATGGTAGCAGTGTAGCGGCCGGCGCACAGTGGGACGGAAAGGTCATTCGCGTCTCATAATTCTATAACTTTTGAGTTTAGTTAGATAATGTTATGATTTTTTTTTACACATATTCTTGAATATATTTACTATCATTTAAACAAAAGTTTTTCGTTGCATATATTTATTTTTAATATATGTAAAAACATCTTAAATTTAAAAATATTAGAAATTATAAAATAAATCATAGATTATTTTAATATTAATCAAAAATTAAATATTAATATATATATTTTTAAATTAAATTACGTACAAGTATACTAAGAAATTTTTTAAAAATTTTTAAAGAATACAAAAAAAATTATGCACAAAACCAAGTTATTATTATTTACTAAGCACTTAAATCACCAAAAAACTTAATTTTCCAAAAGTGCTAAAACTTCTTCCCAAAGATCTTTGCTTACTGATGCTTTAGTTTTTCTAAAGCTTGAAATAAATGGATCTGATGTTAATAACAATCTGGAAAACATCTTCATTTGTTGCTTCCCTAGAACATTTTCTTGAATGTGTCAAACGAATTTTTTTGTAATCTTTATTGCGTGACTCCTGTGCATCTTCCGATAACTGTCCTATGGGCAATACTGCGAAATGTTTTATTATAGCTTCACCATGTATTAATATCTTATGTACTGAAGAAGGCATATAATACCAATTATATTTCTCCACATAAAGTTGTGCAGTAGTTCTTGCACGTATGCATTTTGTACGTAATCGAATCCAAATTCTTGGATCAATTCCATATTCTTTCGTTTCTTTGTTTTTTCAGATGACTCATCATAAGGTAAAATAGGTCTTCCACGCTCTCCAGATGAAAATGGAGTTGGTTCATTTTCATAAAACCTTACAACAAATTCACTGTCCAGCCACTGTTTATTGTTTTTTTCGAATCGATCTTTAGATCGTCCTGCTTTAGCCCAGCGATCATTAAATTTTGAAATAAAATTTTTATCGATAGATAATACCACGATTTCGAGTCTTGTATCAGTCAAGTTAAAGTTGTCGTGTAGAAACTCGAAGATCTTCCATTTCTTTTCCATTATTAATTAAATATGTAGTTGCACAAATCACGTTTAGAAATTGTAAACTCACTCATTTTATTGAATTTCTGTGTCACCGTTAGGATGATGAACAAAATTACCAGCAAACCCCTTAACGAAAGTAATGATATATTATTAAAATCTTGGTGAGCTTCTGATGACATTAATGAAAATACCACGCATTTTATAGTACCTATTTTACCCTAAGGTCTGAGTGCAATACAAATGTGAGAAATTAAAACCATTAAAAGTTTGGTGTGCAAAAACCACTTTTTATGATTAGTTATCAACCACAAAACCAATGCAACTTGAAAAAATAAAAAAATTACCGTGAGAAAAGTTTGATAATTTATTTTTTATCTTTGCCTTATCTTCGACCATACTGTGACAATATATATTTTTTTGCCCATTATAGAGATTTTTCTTTTGAGTATACACGTCTGGTAAATATCGAGTAATGCAAAAATTATTTGTTTTTAATAGAACTTGAGAAAAAGTGCGCTAAATAGTGTTTTCAGTTTGTTTGACGTTTTGACTTAAGTCACTTTTGCCGCTAAAAAGCATAGAAATGCAGAGAAGCAGCAGCCAATTTCACTTTTTTCTACTTCAGTGTAATGTGATCAATTAATTAAGGCCGATAAATCAGCAGCGGAGGACAGCGGAAAGGTATAAAACTCTATTAGAAGTTAAATTTTACAAAAAACGGAAGGCTTTTCTTTAAAAATATGTGACGGTCTGTGCATATACATTTATTCGTATTCTGATAATCAATTTGCATTCCCGAAAAGACAACCTTTTCAAAAATATATAACACTCTGTAATCACTCTTAACAGTAAAATACATAAAATCATCAAAAAGAGAAATATATAATGCTGCTAGTTTGAGGTAATCTGTAGTAACTACTTTAGAGTCATATAAAAATAGAAATAATTAAGAAAAAAAAAAAAAGATAGTCATTATGTAATTCAAGTCTTCCTAAACCTATTCCAATCGCTAAATGGTCAATACCATCGATTTGATAAAAACATTTATGAGACGCGAATGACCTTTTCGTCCCACAGTGCGGCGGGTCAACTTAGAGAGGAACTACAATTTTCTCCCGAAGTGTCCCGGCTCCCGCCCGAGTCCGATTCCGGAGCTGCTTGTGTCGTCGGATAGAGTGGCAAAAGTGGAATAAGTGGTGGTGGTGTTTTCCTCCTTCGATGATCCTGGACTTCAGGGTAAGCAGAAGACTCGTCGACACAGCCCAGTTAACAGGACTCCTCTGTATGAAAAAGTTTGGTGCCCTATAACACTGGTCCTCAATGTCCAAAAATTACAATTTTTTCAATATCCCCACTTTTTGAGATGGGCTATCAGATGGTATATGCCTTTTTGATAAAAATGAGGATTTGAGGATTCTGACTTTTAAAACAATTTTACGTATATAAAATTTCACAATTTTGTCCCGATTATTGTATAAAATGTTTTTGGCTGTATCTTTGCGGTTTCTTGGCTGATCTTCTTGGTTTTTTCGCCAAAAAATAGAGGAGGAAACACTCTGTAACACACTGTTGATCACTACCGCGCGACTTTTTCCTTGAGGAGACACAGATTTCCGAAATCAGGGCAGTTTTCGGGAAATTTTAATCTTGCGATATCTCCGAAACTACTGGTCCGATTTGAACGATTTTTCTCCGGTGCACTCGCCTGGTCGTTCTTCTTTTTATGGTTACCTTTCGTGCTTCCGCGGAGGCCCACTAAGGGTTCCCACCAGTGGGGACCAGCAGAATTTCGGCTATGCCGTGGAAGCCGAAATCGGGAAAAATCCGACAAAAGCGAAGAGTCCAGCTGTCGAATGGCATCAAGAAAAACAGTTGTTGCAACTGAAGAATCGAAGGCGTTTGTGTTTTGTGTCCTTTGACCTCAGATTGTAATAGTCGCGTACACCCTACATTTGTGTTTAATCAAAATTTTTTTTTGTCCCAAACCTATGTACTATATGGACTTAATAAAGTTATGTTACTCATAATATAATCAGTGCCGGTTTTAGCACTAGCAGCGCCCTGGGCGAGATTTCTGTGGCGCCCCCTAACTGCAATTCAAACCCATACGAAAAAAAGGCAAAGAACATAATGATATAACGATTTATTAAAGAAATAACCATTTCTTAAAAACTAATAAAATTTTACCTTTCTAGCCTTTCTATCGGCGAACTCTTTTATTAGGTTATCAAAGTCGATTTTTTCAGCAATTTTATTTTCGATCGACACAGTTGCCAAAGGGGGTAGCGGGGTTAAGAAGGGTCTGGCGGCCCCCACCGGTTTTGATATCTTCGTCCCAAAAATCTTGGGGGGCCAAAAAAATTTTTTTGGCCCTCCAAGATTTCTGGGACGATTGTATCAAAACCGGTGGGGGCCGCCAGACCCTTCTTAACACGCTACCCCTTTTGTTAATCTAGATTGAGATATTGTCGATCGCAGATAGGTTTTTATCAGCTTAAGGTTAGAAAAACTCCTCTCTCCACTAGCAACCATTACAGGTATAGTAAATAATATTCGCAATGCTATCCATACATTTGGATACAGTTCTTGCAAGTTGCGATCTTTGATAAAATTTAAAACAAAAACAGGAGTAACGACATTCTGGTCAGGCAAAAAAGATTTCAGACTTAAAAGTTCATCACACAACATACTATATCAGATTTAGAGTCTACAGTTAATTTCAATTGGATGTCAAGTGTTTTAAGTGCGTGCATCTGCATCGATGTGATGAACGATGAACGAGAATAAGCCGCTTCGTCAAAAATAACGCCAACTCTTTTTAACTACAATTTTAAAAAGGGATAGATAATGTGTTTCTCTATGGTCGGGGATTCCCGGTAAAATAAACTGCATGCAGTGCTCCGATTGAACGGCTTGAACACTGCGTTCCATTCTAATTTTGCCAACATAACGGCTTTTTCGCTTAACTTGTCGAAAAAATAGGTAACTGCGTTTGAAGAAACTATCTAGTCAGCAGTCGAAAAAAAATCTGTAAAAAACAGTCTAGTTGTAACCGCGGCGCCCCTGTATATCTGGCGCCCTGGGGCGGTCGCCCAACCGCGCCCTACCCTAACGCCGCTCGTGAATATAATACATATATTTTCTGCACAAAGAAATTATTTAATCTTCATTACTTATTAAATAAAGACTAAATCATTTATTATTATTTGCTTGCACTTAATCTTAATAAGTATTTTAACAAATAATATTCACATCTGAAATCCGGCCCTGTATTTTAGCAAATAATATTCATGTCTCAAATCCGGCCCTGTCCGTTTTTACACGTGTTAAAATTTTGACTCGCAAAAGAATAATGTCGCTGTCTCTATCTAACATCGTGATTTATCTCAATGAAGAAAGAGATGGCATGCGCTACACGACGTTTGTTTTTAGTTTTTTTACTGCCGTTAGGACAAAGAGGTTTGTTTTTGCTTACAACATTCAATTAGTTTGACACAGATGTGACACAGTCAATTACCAACCAATGAGAACACTTTACAATAACAGAATACGCCAATAAGAAATAAAAATACGTATTAAGATGGCAATGAAAACAAACTATTTTTAGTAAATGTGCAAATTGGAGGACCATTTTTTTGCAAGGGCGCATCCTGTCTTGTTTAACATATCACTGTTCGTACCTCTAGTATTGATCTATACATTAATACCAAGTCTGATGAAAAAATTAGACATTAAATTAAAAAATAATCTATACTAATTTGTATTTTTTATGTTTGTAATGAAAAATCCTTTCACTATAGAAAGCTACATTATCAGCGAGTAACATGGGCTATATTTTTTAAAGTTAAACGGGCGAAGTAACGTGCAACAGCTAGGACAAAGATTTAAATCGAGAGATGTGCCCTTACTAGCGAAACTGTGTTACAAACATTGTTACAAAATACATATACATTCACAGTTATACATTTTTATAGCAATGCGAGTCTTTTGTCTAAACACACTTTTAAACACAGACAACACAGTGCTCATAAATTCCTTACTTCAAACGTGACTGTGACGATAGCTGGAATACGTACTCCCCCTCGGTCGGTACTGTACTGTCAGCAAGTAAAAGAACTTTTTTTTTTATTTTCTTTTTTTTTGTTTATCAGTTTTATTGTGACATTATGACATTATAGACTTATAAAGTCTACATTTATAAGAAATGCTATTAGGTATATTATGATTATTACAATAGTATTGTTACGCGCAGGGTAAGTTAAAATGCCGTTTAGGGGTATAGGAACACGATTTATTTTCGCAGACCAGGAATACTTCCAATATTACAGAGCTTCTCCAATTTAACCGTAAAACTTGCCAAAAGTCGTCACCAATTCACTCTACGTGTCAATTATGCACTGTCGCAAATATCTTCGTAAAAGCTCATCTGTATCGATCTGGATTTTATTTTTCGCCGACCGTAAAATAAAAATCTTCTGACTTAAAATGACTGGAACATTACTGAATTTCGTTGGTAACCAGCATTCATCACGTCGTTCATCTTGAATAATTTTTATCCATTTCTCCTTAAATTAGCCTAAATACCGAAATTGAGTATGTTGTTTTACCGAAAGAAGCAATATATTTGATTGCAGTCTAAGTATAATAAAATATTAAAGGTTGAATAGTAAAATAAAAAAAAAAAAAACAAAAAAATGGTAAAGTTAAATTAATACTAAATAGCTTTGTTGAAACTATTATAATTAATAATTCTCATTTTATTTTTCCACGCTTTACATCGTATAATAAGTATAATATATAAAATAAAAATGAAAAAATATTAAATAATTAATAATGTTTGTGCGAACGCTACAAAAATACTGGATTCGCAAAGACCAATTTTATTTGAACTCCGATAGCGCGCAAATGCTGTTTATGCAGACGGCCTAGTTATACTAGTCCTTAAATAAAAAAAATAATGAGCTCCAACTACGTACTAATCGCGCTTGTAAAGCGTTCTAGTTATAATAGTCACATCACACAACAGCCATTTTGAAATATGTTAGATCTCAGACAGCATGGAATTCATTTGCGTAAGGAGCTCTAGTTATACTGGTTTCCAACTTTACGGATTATTTTGAAGTTCCTATTGAATAAAAATACAAAAAATAGGTAATTACGAATGAAATGTAACACCACTAGCTTTATTTATGTTTTTGGTATTATTATGACACTTTCTAAACGAGCAATTTGGCATATTCAAAATTTTATGACTTCAATATGTCATAAAATTTTGGTGACTTTTTGTTGAGTGTGTATAATATGCATACAAATGTGTATGTCATAGAATATCTTCTGTACAATTAATATATCAGTAAAATAAAGACAAAAAACTTCATTATAGCTGTTTTTTTATAGATGTTTTATAGTCACCCGGGTGAAAACTTATAGTGGCTACTGGATATATCTAGAGATCATAATATCAAAAATTCACCGTGTGTATGATTTTTTAAGATAGTTTATTAGAAATTCTTTAAAAACAACATTTTAACGTATTGTGTAGCTAAAATTTTCAATAAAAAAAATTGTGGAATTTTTAAATACAATTAACGAAATACAGAACTAAATGAAAACACTAAAAATCTCTACTGTAGGTTTTTTACAATAAAATATATAGCAATTAAATATTTTACCCCCTCTTTCTCGTAATAGATATTGGGAGGGAGGGGAAAAAGTGTAACACGGATTTCTAATGAAACTAAACTATATTCAAAACAAGAAAAACGAACTATACGAAATAATGTCTTCAAAATTTTATTTTTCCCCGACTATTTATCGTTCACGAGCGGCGTAAGCGCACCTCTGTTTGAACAAGTGTTTTCTAGTTGTCTTTCCACCTCACATTTATACTAACAATGACATTATACTCAACTCGTTAAACTGAGTTAAAAATAAAGTCGATGTCTGTTTTTGCACTAAATTTCTTTTAAACCATCCAATGAATTTTCATATGAAAATTACTAATGGAAGAGGCGATAATCGAGGAAGGTTTTTGGGTATGTTCTGCAAAAAAAATGCATCCTAGCGATGCCGGGGGTTAAAAATAATAATGCGAATCCAGTAATAAATAATCGTATTAATAAAGAATAAACATTTCATCTGTATAAGTGTACATTGTACACCTTTAACATTTTTCTTACAATACATGTAATATTTTGTTGGCAAATTTTTTGTCACACTCATGCCTGAGTCATTGTTATGACATTGTAAATATTTATTATGTAGTCGCTCTTTCTTAAAATTAAACTGTCAGATTTAATATTTAACTACATTAAAAATTAAAACAAAAACTTATCACTCAAATGTCTAATAGTCAAATCATATTGGTACCTGGTATTGTAATAATTATATTATTGTATGTAACTATACATTTTTTAATATAATATACTTAATAGAAACTTCATTTATAAATAAAGTCATTACTTGTTCATATCATGGAAAAAAAATGTATGTGATACACAAGGCTAGCTCTAGGTAGATAGTGGGTTGCTTTACCTAAAGTCGACATAAGCTTAAAAAACACTTGGGTCTAGTGAAAACGCCGATGGGGACTCGACACTTTACGAAAAATTTCAAAATAGTTAACAAATAAACAATTTTATTAATATTTATCTTCCATATGTCACATTGATAAGATTGTGCAGATGATTTGAATAACCAAAAATGTATAATTGGATATTTGTTGTGATTTGAACCATAAATTTGTATAAGAACAAGGACTGCAATACTTTTTAAATGTTTATAAAAGAACAAAATTTTCATTGAATAACATTTATTATAAGCACATTACACAAGTGCTGTTGTATAAACATAACATACAACACACATTGAGAGAATAAATATGCGGTTGACATGCACACTTGTAAACGAGGCATTGTTTAATTACAAACTAGCAGAGGCTGTGACTCACACGCTGACATTCAGCAGACACGGCACGAAGACAATAGGTACCTAATTACTACTACCGCAGGAATCGCAGGAAATATTAAATATTATGCAGTTAGCTAATGGCAACATTTGTCAGTTATTTGAAACTCGATATTCTTTGAGTTTCAATTTTGAAATCGGCTGACAGCTAAGTTTGGCAATTAAAACAGAGTGGGATGCAGACATTTGTTCGAGTCTCAATCAGGACCGTTCCTTTTCTTTAACTGTAAGAGAAAATAGTGTGACAATCTTTGAAAACAGCAGTGAGCGAGTGTATAAGATGGTCGTCAATATTGCTCAAGCTTTCAGTCGTTTTTGCTTGATTGAGTAACAAACATACAAACTTTCGCATTTATAATATTATTACTAGTGACCCGCTCCCGGCTTCCCCTGAGGTACTAACTATACAATTTTTATATACGATATACAAACCTTTCCCGCTTTATCCTCTTCCATACGTGAAAACCGAACTAAAATCGCTTTAACCATTTACGATTTTTGAAGCGTACACAAACAAATTTGACATTTATATATAAATGAATACTATTTATATTTTTATATTTAAAGATTAGGATTAGGATATGTTACTTACTAGTTACTTACTTATTGCACAAAAACTATTCGTTATTCCTACAGTACAAAAGGGAACTTGTAGGTGTATTATGACAAGTACTTTGGGAACTCGTAATCAATTTGGAAGGAGCGATTTACCTCAAACATAAACTCGATCGTAAACTAAATGTCACTATAATTTCCGTCAAATATTCCGCTATGTGTCGCCAAAAACCGCGCAATGAACGTGTCGTGTGACGTCCTCTTCGGTGACGTATATATCAGACGTTATCGCATTCAATGAACGTAGTAATTCGACGCGACGTAGCACCGCTCGTATCCACCGAGCCGTGAACGCATAACAGTTTGCTACAGAGCAAAATGTCGATCCTATAAAGCCTCCCAGCTTTGTTGCAGTGACACGGACATCGTAGTTGGAGAATGTATATATTTTCTATTTTGCTTCTTTTCTTTGAATAATAATTATAACAGTGATTTTTTTTGATTGATTGAAAATAAAAGCAGCGAGGTACCTAGTGTAAATTTTGGAAGACACATGCTTGTATTTTGTAGTACACATTTAACTGTGTTTTTAACTAGTTTTTTTTATTTTATTTAATTTTTACCTATTATATTAACTCTTCTCAGTTGTTGTGTTCAGGGTCAAAGTCCTGTGGGTTAACCTACTTATTACATACGTAGTGTCAAGCGTTTGTTTGTTTTAATTAATTTAATTCTAATGCAATTATATAAAACTTTTCTATAGTCATTAAGTGTACCAAATTTCACACTTCTCTGTCCGCGCAATCTTCTTAAAGAGGGATCCAAATATTTCGCTTCACGTATTAATAACAAGTATAGATTAGGTTTTTAAACTGAGATTTTTCTATTTTTATTCATTGACATTGGGTATAGAAAAAGTTGATATTTATCCTGTATAGTTAATGTTGCACGGAAGAAGGATGTTATGGTGTGAATTACTGTTACATACATTACTTAAAAGTAATTTCCCTTATCATAGTAATTGTAGTTTTAAGGAAAAGTTCAAAATTATAATAAAATATTATAATTGTAATAAAAAAATTACATAAATTTTACTGCAATATAATAGATAATAACTACAAAGTTTATAAATAAATTGTTTCCTATTCAGTTATTTACTTTTGAAATGCCTATCGTTATTAGTCTTTTTATTTTTTAGTCTTTATAATTCTTTTGTAACCTTCATCATTAGCAGTCGATCTCCTAAACACAGTTGTCATTATTATACCACTTGTCCTCTATTATTTTTACAGCGTGTGGGTACAGTAATCGGCACTTGTCGTGCAATAACTATTCGATATTCGATCTTATTCCTAACGCGTAAAGGTGTAAACGCATAAACTCGATCGATCCGTACGCCGTACCTCTTAACCGCAAACGTATTAATAGCACGATCATTAGCTTTATTTCAAATCTCATATTCCTGTGTGCTGAAAATGTGTCTATAGTGTTCATTCACGTTGACTCGCGGGCGCGTTGGCGGGCGCGGTCACGAAATATCAAAAACACAGCATAATATGCAAGTGTTCACGTACACGGCGAAAGTAGCGGGCAAGCTAGCGACAGCCGCGTGCGGCGCGCTCGCGGAAATAACAACCTTGATATTGTTTATGTGTGTTCACGTCGAACTAGCGGCGCGGAGCGCGCGATTCACTCGCGGCGTCAGGTAAGTTCAACCAGTTTGAACTTGTCGCTAGAAATGATGGCACATTTTCATTATGTTGTTCAATACAGAGGAGTTTACAGAGGAGTTGAATCATTAAAAATAAAAGATCGTCGTCCATTTTTCCAACCTCTGACAACACGTCTTGCGCAAACCGCGCCTGCCACCGCGCCCGCTCGTTCTACGTGAACAAGCACGTAGAATTCTAGTGAATACGAAGTCCCAGTGCTAGATTTTTAGTATGAGAATAAAATGGACAATTTTTATAACTATATTGTGGACTTGAAACTTTATGGATATTTAAAATTTAAATTTTTCCTACCTAACTTAAAAAATATTATAAATTAGACAGTGAGTTTATTTGTTCGTTTATTACGGTTTTACTCCTTAACTACACATGTCCGGAATACAGCAAATGTCGCAGTCAAAAGCTAGTGTCCTATATTTTGGTCTATAAAATAGGTCAAGCGGTATTTTTTTATTTGATTTATAGAGATTTTTCTAAGGTATTATGTATACTGTTTGGTGTTTGTTGTAACAATTTGTGATAACCCTATAGCTCCAGTACTAGCACTCTCAGTGGAATCTAGTGCATCTATTGCATATTCACTGGTAGCCAATATTGCAGGGTTGGCGCAACGACAATCTGTTTACATATTTATACACTGTTGGGATTGGGAACAACACTAACTGTTTATTTTAATTATTCACATCGTTATTTCGCCACGTGATTGCGAGAAAATAATATTTTATGTTAAAATACATATTTCTAGGGACATATTTTAGAAAGTTTATATTCAAATGGAAATCTTGCAAAATTTTTATATCGTAGTTATTCAATTCAACAAACTAAAATTTACCTGTTTTAAAAAATTCTAGAAAATGTGTTATAAGTTTGCATCCAGTTTTTCAGTAGTTATTTTAACGCTTGGCAAGTTACTGAAACTTACCAAAAGTCTCAAGGTTGACTAATAATTGAATGTTGACTAATAATGTTAGAGTATTTGTAATTAATTACAATTCGATAGTGATTATACTTACTTTTTCATTTATTTTTTATTTTAGCTTAGTGTGTTGCTAATTTTTATTAGCAAAAAATTTAATTTGTTAATATTTTATTAATAAAATTTGTGCTGATATGCGTTGAAAAAGTTTTTTGCTATATCCAGTTGATATAGCAAAACCAAAAAATTATTTCAATAAATTACATCTCAAATATAAAAAGAAGGCAATAAAAATTTGTTTAAAATTCATTCAGTGTTTAAATTTAACTCAACACGCTTGGTTTGTACTGAGTAGTTACGCCTAAGGCGACCTTTCACAGTTGCCTGTCGACTGCAGGCGTCGTCGTCGGAACTATCTCGTGATCCTTATCACTTGTGCTTCCGTCCGTTTACATTCCGCGGATAAAACCCGCGGGAGGCATCCTCAACAGAGGCCGAAACGCCTTATCTGGTCCCCGGCATTGCCTTGTTAATGTTGTTCGTGTACGAGTCGCCTCATTTCGGTTGCATCATTACGCATCACTATGAGGTCACCCGTTAGTATAGGTAACCGAGTAAGTTAAACTTTACTTGAGTAGACGAGGCGACAAGTAGACAAGGCGTGTTCTGGTTATTTCAGGATTATGTAATAATCTGACATCAGTCACAAGACTATTGATTATTTAAGGATTTAATTTATTTCATAATCCATTGTATAAAAAAATAACGCAGTAGTATAAATATAAATAAGCATAGATTTGAAAATTTTGATATCTAAATCCAATTACCATACTACGATAATGGTGTTCTGTAATTTATATATGATATATTTAGCTATGATGTCCCCACTCTATAACTTGTTGACACACTACACACGAGAAATATTTACTCCATACTGTACACGGATGGAGCGAGAAATGAAATTTAGAAGTACGGATACAATGGCGATGAAGTTTACTTTGACAGTATCTTAAAGAAAATATTCAGAAGGGGTGCGAGATTGATTTAGAACTACTCGGCTTTTGTGTGACGTGGAATAAAGCGGGTTGTGGGAGTTCTTTTTTTTTTTCTTAAATACATTTATAGATACGTGGGTATATGTGTAATACGTGTACATGTACATCTATATATTTTAAAAAGAAAGAGAAAAAATATCGCAACACCAGCAGCTCAATAATTTCGACAGTTTGAGAATTATAAATATAAATAGTGTATATCTATATGTATATATATTCTATATCTATAGGTTCTATACCTATACATATCAATACTAATAATCTGTAAGTGTAGGCATTGTATGTATGTATGTATGTATGTATGTATGTATGTATGTATGTATGTATGTATTATATGTATGTTCCTCCATAACTCTTAAACGAATTAACTGATTTTCATGAAACTTGGTAGATTACAGGATAATTAATTAATTACAGGACACAGGATAGGCAACTTTTTTTTTTCACCGCGGATGAAGTCGCGGGCGCCAGCTAGTTATGAAATAAAGTCGCCGTCCGCCTCTATTTATTTCTCCACTAACTATAAAAGCACCCAAGGAATTTGATATGGTTATCAAAAGAGCGATAAACTAAAAAGGTTTGTGTATATAATTTGCTAAAAAATATTACACTCGTGTGAAGCCGGGGGCGGGTCGCTAGTTATTTAATACACTGGACCGCAAAGAAAAAGGGTCGGTTAGAAAATCTTCAATATCTTCAAAAGTACCTGACCTAGCTTTATGAAATAAGGACTAAATTAAAGCTAAACTAAATAAATTTTATTTTTATTTAAGCACAATAAAATATTCTTTAATTTAGTCTTTATTTGATTTATAGCTAGGTCAGGTACTTTTGAAGATATTGAAAATTTTCTAACCGACCCTTTTTCTTTGCGGTCCAGTGTATATTATTTATATTTAACTTAAGGCTTATCCTTCCAAAAAATTAAATTTTTGCTACATTTTGTAACAGTATTATTCATTATATATACGCCTTTTCTTCAGCGAAAAAAATATATGTTTATCTACAAGATATGAGGAATGATTTGTTGGGATTAAAATTTTTATTTTATTGAAATTGATTCAGGAAAAAAATTCTAAACTCACCCCTTTTATTTTCAGTTATAACAATCTCACTTCTACAATATTTATCAAAAGATTATGAAATTTTGTACACTTATGAAAATAACAATGTAGCATGATTTGTTGAAAGCGCTTTTTGAAAATTCGTAAAATTGAATTTTATATAATGTTTTTATCAAAAATATTTCCCCACTTACTCAGCGCTAGCCCGTTCTCGTCCATAAAATCAGTGCGGGGCGAGTCCTGATGCTAGACGGACCTGTGCCGCGTTGCGCTTCATCAAATTATTAATTTTTACGTAATAAACAAAGAATAAACATTTTAGTGGCAGAACAGACAGTGCATGATAGTGTATAAAATACTTTAATAGGTTTTCTTTTTGTCTTTTTAATTAAATCTTTATAAAACTAAATATAAATTATGTTGTAATATAATATTCAATTTATTAATAATCTGAAATATTCAATTTGAATATTCAATTAATAATTCATATGTATATATACTTGTTATCTAAATTTAATAAAGATAGGAAGTAAGCAAAGGAGGCAAAAGCGTAATATATCAAAAATAAACCAAACGAGGAAGGAAAGTTTTCATGAATTTTAATTAATTAATAATTAATTAATTAATTAAATTAATTAATATTAATAATTATTAATTATTAATTAATACATATAAATTAATAAGCCTAATAAATAAATAATAAAGCCACTATAAAGCCGGATTCCCACTCACGTATCTAGTGACTCATCGAATTGTTCTCCTAGAAGGAGCGGTGGGGGGTTTCCCTATTGTAGGTGGTCGCGTAGGGGACGCCCCCGTGACCTCCAGAAAAATCCGATATCCTCGGTACACCGTTCTGGTAAAAAGTTGGTGAGCGGTTCTCGGAAACTATGAGGGATAGAAGGGTGGCTTTTGCAGAAGGTCATAGAGGGTGATCGGTTGTCACCAAGGAAAGTGTCATCCGGTCTACAGGGGCACCAAAAAAAAGCCCCCTCCTTGGACCCCCCCGACCATAACTCGGAAACGGCGCGTCACAGCCGTGTCGTGTTTTGGCTCATCGGGAACGTCTTGACGAGATAAAAAATTTGACGCCCCCCTCGGACCCCCCCGACCGTAACTCGGAAACGGCGCGTCACAGCCGGGTCGTGTTTGGGCTCATCGGGGACGTCTGGACGAGATAAAAAAATTGACGCCCCTCTCGGACCCCCCCGACCGTAACTCGGAAACTGCGCGTCACAGCCGGATCGTGTTTGGGCTCATCGGGGACGTCTCGACGAGATAAAAAATTTGACGCCCCTCTCGGACCCCCCCGACCGTAACTCGGAAACGGCGCGTCACAGCCGGATCGTATTTGGGCTCATCGGGGACGTCTCGACGAGGTAAAAAATTTGACGTAATCATGGTCAACGGTTACAAATAGACCCCCCATGTTAGGTATCATTTGAAAGGATGAGGGTAATCTATCAACACCATCCTCCCAGCCCCCCTCCGCTCCCCCCTTACTCCCCCCCCCCCCTCCTTTAAAATTACACAATTAATAATAATAAGACCCAAAACCAAACCAAAACAATTAGACATGGCAAAAGACAAGACAAAACGAAAACAAAATGAAAACGTGAATAAATTTTCTGCAACCTTTTTTTTTTTAATTCTATTGACATGAATTTTAAAAATTATAAAAAAGGGCTTTTGATAGCTTTTAGAAAAATCAAGCGCTGAATCAAAAATATGGAGAAAATAATAAATGTTAAGTGTGCCTTTTACAGTTCAATATACCCCAAAAAGCCCCACAGAGTTTCCATTTAATCCACTCAGCCGCTTTTTTGTCCCACTCTATAGATTTTTTGAAAAAATTGAAGAAGCAAGATTCTCGCTCTAAAAAGTTCGTAATCTTTATCAAAATGAAAAAAAAAACACTTTTTGTCTCAATTTATTGTCACTTCACTCACTTGGTGAATTTGAAAAAAAATATCAAAATTAGAAAAAAAATTATTACCGCCGGCATTAGCGTTACCCAAACAAAACGTACCACGCGAAGTTTGCCCGGTTGGTGCAAAAACTCAATTGTTTTTACTGAAAATTAAAAAATTTGTTAGTTTTGATAAAAACTTTTGTTTGGCTCTTTTACCATATATTTTATATTCGTATAAAGAAATATACATACATCTATACATATAAATAAAATTGGAGTGTCTGTTTGTAATATTGAAATAACCGTTTTTTACTACATGCATATGAATATATATACGTACATATACCATATATGAGTACATACACCAAAATAAACCAACCACATAACCAAACCAAGTTTTTGTCTGTCTGGGTGTCTGTTTGTTCCGGCTAATCTCTGAAATGGCTGAACCGATTTTGACGGGACTTTTATTGGCAGGTAGCTGATTTAATAAGGAGTAACTTAGGTTACGTTTATTTTAGAAAAAATCCAAAATAACATCCAAAATAACATTTTTACAATTTTTGTGTGGTTGTCTGTTCGTTTGTTCCGGCTAATCTCTGAAATGGCTGGACCGATTTTGACGGGACTTTTATTGGCAGGTAGCTGATGTAATAAGGAGTAACTTAGGCTACGTTTATTTTAGAAAAAATACACCCCGGGCCAAGCCGGGAGCGCGCCGCTATACACTCTAAAAACATAACCCTCGTTGTGGCGCAGACGGGTAAAAATTTTAACTAGGTAACATAATTTACTACCTAAATAACAAAACACGCTTCATTGTTACTGAATTATCCCTCTACATTGTAAATAATTATAAATTTGTAGTATGTATTTGCAGTAAAGTAGGCTCAGTCGACTATGTCGTGCCTTTGTCGTCTAGTCTCCATACTACTCTTTGCCATCTCTGTGCGGTCGATCTCTTGTAGAGGGTGGCGCGGGGAAATTAGCCTAATATTTCAAGGCCAAATCGGCGTTATACACCTTAATATATATTATTACTTGTTGACGGTTGCACTTTGTCCGCACTTATGTATTGTTCCTGTATTATGTGTTGTACATGTCCACTTATGTGTTATATGCCCTTGTATATTGTTTCCTAATATGGAGACTTGTCTTATGTTTGTATTCCGAATTATATAGTTCCTAGGTTCAAAATTACAGAAGCAATTAGTTTGAAAATTGTTATAGTCTGGACATTATATACTTTAAATGCAATCTAAAATATTTTAGCACGATTTTGTTCAAACTTATATAAAGATGTGAATAATATTGCGTAAGTCCATATTCAGTAACTTACATATATGGTCACAGAAATAAAAAACTCTTTCTAGCAAGCTATATTCTTAACATCTACTAAAAATTAAGTGATAAAAGGAAAGAGTTGTTAAAAAAAATTATTTAAGCCTCGTACGTCCTGATATTTTGTCCCACATTCCAAAAATTTCCTTGTTTGTCCCATAACAATAGTATTCGACTCCTGCTGTCCGTGCCTTTCGATCGTCACAATGGGCTTGACGAAAACAGTTGAAAATTTCTCAATAAAATATGCATAACGTGTCAACAATGCCGCATTCGTTTACATTTCATTATTTATTGGAATCGATACTCGATGTGCATTCGAAGTTGCTACGAAGAGTTGGATGACATTTTTTTTTTGCAATATTTACCGACTATATAATTTACTAATAACTAAAGCACAATGAAATATAAAACATGGAATATCGTCAGAGTAGAACAATTACGTAGTTCTCCATTGTTATTTCATTGTTATTTCAGTTCCTATGGCTATAGTTTTGCGCGAAGATCAACATTTGAATTATTAATGTACTAAGCGCTCACCTACTGCTTTGCACGGATGTATTTTGCTTTCCATTAGTGAAAACCGTATCAAAGTCCATCGGATGGTTTAGAAGAGGTTAACGGGGAAATATACGTGCGGAAAGCGAGTTTATTTTTTTATTTATTTTATTATTAGTACTAACTGAAAGAGGTGAATGCAATAAAACTAGCGCCATCTATGTGTTAGGCCCGGGACGTTTCAGCCCATGTAATATATAGAATATACATATAATAGAAGTTAGGTACGTCTATAGTATATAAAGCCAAAGGGTTTTCGTTGCGTTGGTGCACTCTGTGAATACATGTAAAATTGAATAATGTATGCAGCGTAAACATATCGCTGACACGGAAATGCAGCGGTTGAAATTATTTTAAAATTATGCAACGTTGTCATGCGGCAATGATTTATCACTATTAACCTTGATGAATGCGCGCTCTTTAATATGTCGCGTTCCGAATAATTGCGAGTTATCGGTTTCGAATAAACAAACTGCAATCGTTGAATTCCATTTATAAAGTATCATGTATGATGAAATCGGTTTTTCTCGATAATGCTTCGTTTTCGTGTGGAGGCCGAATTTGATCACCTAGCTACTTTGCAACGCCCGCCCGCCCATACTTCTGTGGTTCACTGAGCGTTCTTTTTGGCTTTTTTTTTTCTTTTTATTCGACTTCTAAGGGTAAACATATTGTGTAAATTTATAATAATGCACCCTAAAGGTATTATTTATTATATACATACTATATTATATACCTAATAATGTTATACGTATATATAGGGCATAAATTTTCTTAAGAATTGGGCTATCAATTACAATTTACAATATATTAACAAATTGCAATTACGATTAAACACTGTATATGCATGGAATAAAATAAGAGAAATATAAATACGTATAAAATAATTGAAATAAATATAAAACTAAGCACCTTACTTCTTTTAAATCGGCAGAGTGGCTAAAAGATTGTCTCTTTTTTATTTAATAGTCTATAGTTAGTCATAATAAATAAATTATTTTATACTTTTTTTTAAAGAACAATAAAAATAATAGAAACGGTTCATGCCAGTGATCGTACTCGGTAAATCCTAAATTAACTACCGACCACGCGTTGGTTTTGGTTTCTGTTATTTTGCATACCTCACTGGACTGTTCCGCGTCACTGTTGGTGTTGGAACAGGCTGATTTATCGCTTACACTTTGTACCTGTGATTATATTAGCACCGTGCTGCCGTGTCATGTCGTCTGCACACACACTCACTTTTAACTTTAAACTTAAATAATTGAATCTGTGCACACTTAGTAAGCTTATATTACTTACGGTTAGAAATGAATTCTTAGAGGGGGCATTAATTACATTTTTGCGACAATTTCTTGCACTCCCCTCCCTCCCCGGTGAGAAGTTCTGGAAATTAGCTCAAACCCCCCTCTATGCTTGCTAATGTTGCTAATGTATTTTTGTTTACTTATTTTTAATTATAAATAATTTGTAATACAGAGGTAAGGGTACGGGAGTTGGCTCTGGCATGGTGGTATGCAATCGGTGGTTACTGCATTCAAACGACTCGTATAATTATGGTAAATATTACCTCACGGTAACGCAATTCAATGCAAGCAACAATTTGACTTCTATCGGCCACGGGATTTCATGTTTACCCATTCAGTTCATCAAGGAAATCAATCATAGAACGCTTGCAGTTACGTAAATCGAACTATGACACCTTAACTACACGATAATATGGCTCAAATTGGTATGGTTGAAAGCGAAGTGTGACTATTTATTTATACTTGTGTGTTGTGTGTGTGCAATGCATTTAACACTATTCTATTCCTCAGTACTGTTATGTACGCTGCCGTCGGTAAGCAGTAGGCAAACCAATGGGTCATATTGTGTTTTAGTATAATCGACACCATAAATATTTATGGGAATATTATTTTTTTTAACTTTATTTATAGTCATTAGAATTTATAAATTATTTATTTATGAGTGCGTTTGAATTATTAGTTAATAACTATGACTTATCCAGGAAGGATAGTAAGTTTATTTATTTTTTAACTTAACTAAGATCTTTTTCAGAAAAGACTAGACTGTGATTCGGTGAGTGAAAAAGGATCCAAAGCTCATTCCCATATTCCCTTCTTTTCCTCTCATCTCGGCAGCGCCCTATGATAAATATTGTACTATTGAGTTACTTGCCTTTATAGGCGACGGTAGGTACCTACCAACAAGTTACCCGAAAACAATTACTAAGACCAAGTTTTTAAGAAAACAAAATAAGCGTTAAATAAATTAGAGATAAGATGATTATTTCTAATTCAAGATTCAATCTCTAAAAGTTCTTTCAAATTGTAACTAACTTTCATGACTGATGACTTAAGTAGATAAATATTTACTTTCTGTGAAAGTTTTACTTAATTGTCACAAGTTAAAACTCTCAATTGATAATTTAATCATTATTATTTTCAAATGTGTTTATTTTTCTTTTATAAACATATTAATATCTAATTTTACTTAAAAGCGAAATTTGGCGTTTTTCCCAAATTTTCTTGTTAAATACCAATAAATAGTACTGCGTACTACTACTTTTGTTGACTTTGTGATTTGTGTCGTCGCCAGTACATAATAAGTACCTACTTAGCTTCAATAGTAAGGCGAGGCATGCACGAACACTTGACAAGGCTACGCTAATTGTCCCAGAAGGATCGCTCATATTATTATATACGTCTGCCTTTTGCGGCCTACTTAGTGTTTAGCCTCTACAAAACAATAAATTTAATTATAATGCACTGCAACTATTAAATTATCATATTCTATATAGGCGAAAAGGTCGAACCGATGATCAAGCTTTAGAATTTTAAGTAGCTTCGCTTCACGCACTTGATCAAATCTTATGAATATTTTAATTTTTTTTTGTGCACTTGATAGTGCACCGTGGTTACCGTAACCCAAATATAAAACTGCAACCAAACTTCAAACCCGGCAGAGATTTGTTTACGGCTCGCTTGAAGTAGTTTATTCCATATTGTATCTAGGATTCTAGGTGGAAATATCTCGTAAGGAAATTTGTTCAGAAGTTCATAAGGAAGATGAATAAGAGTATGAATGCAAACGTAGGGCATGCTCTTCCTTCAATTTCAAATTTTTCTCAATAAAACCAACTCGCCCCGGCTTCGCCCGGGTGCAATTTGTGATTTTATATAGCCTATATTCAGAGATTGAACTCCACATTACGTACAAATTTATAAAAACCGTTGTCTCTTTAAGAGCAGGCCCCACGAAAAAAATTCCTACGCTTGCTCCGCCCACGTCCCGCCACCCGAGAGTTACAAGTTGCTCGGCGGCTCTCTAGGATTTTTTTTAATATATCGCAAGATACAGCTTACGTAAGGTTGAATATTGCGTACATTATTTGAAGCATGATTTGGTGTGCACTAGCTCGGAACTAAACAACGTAAGTCTCAAAATTGTTTTCGTTAATTATAGGAGTAAAAATAAACCTAAGTTTATTTTATTTTGACAATCACTGGTAAACAATGTTTCCTTGCTACGAGCAGTTTTTTGGCGATATAACTCAAGCCGTTTAGTAGAAAAATGTAATATTCTCCGGAAAAGGCGCCGATTTCGATCAAAAAATGTATCGAATGAAAATCACCTAATTATGTTTCTGACTTGATAATCTACAGATAAAGGTCTCAAAATATATATATATGTAAATTCCACATTGATCAGATATGTGGTTGACTCAGCACATTTATTTAAAGTTCCCTTAGTTTCATAGGGCCTGGCCTTAAAACTAGTACATTATGTAAATCTTGTATTTCGCATGGATGCAATTTTATTTTGCAATTAGTAAAACAAACCTTTTTATTTTGCATCACTAAACACTAACCTAAATCATTTATCACAAATATTTAGTTAACTTTTTTATATACATATATTTTAGTTTATATTCGTTAAAAACATTGGGAGTGAAATTATTTTTAGAAAATCTATGTAAGTAGGCTTCATTACAAAAAAAAATACATACTTTATAATTTATATTTTAACTGATTATCAACAGGATTGAAGACCGAGTGATTTAAAAAAAAATACAAAAACCACACAGGTAAATTTTAAATTTCTAAATTAAAACTAAAATTTATATCCATTTGTAAACAATCGTATATTTTTGATGTCAAGTTTAAATTTTTAAACATTTAAACTCATGTTGAATAGCATACGAAGGATCATATTGCATACAAACGAGCGAGCAGCCGACCCATTTCGATTTTTATCTGTAAAGGAGAAGCCTTACAGCCTTATTATGTATGTAGATATGACGTTTTTTGTGCTTAAATAAAAAACACCGGTGTGCTTGTGTGGCATGCATCAAACAATTGTTTAAGTAAACTGTGCATTAACGGTTAACCTAGTAAAGTGTGAGGTAATAAAAAATCTAAGTAAACTCTAGCAGAGGTCACTGTTGTAGGCTAATAGTGAAATCTGCGAAAAATCAACATCATCGTTACGCTCGAACGCTCTTATATGAACCGTCCGCGTTGGACAGCGTCCATTGAATTTTTCATTGCCTTGCAATTTAAAATTGTTTCTATTAAAAACTCAATGGTCACCGTCGATACCGTTAAATCGTTTAGTCTATTGAGTTGTGTTTCTTAATTCGTCGGCCTTGCTGACGAATTACCGTGACAGCCTTCTGGTTGGGTTAAGGATAAGCAATTGATTTTAACTGTTTATTGCATTGTTTATTGAT
Organism: Synanthedon andrenaeformis; assembly: GCA_936446665.2. NCBI lineage: Eukaryota > Metazoa > Arthropoda > Insecta > Lepidoptera > Sesiidae > Synanthedon > Synanthedon andrenaeformis. The sequence goes on from OW387784.2 coordinate 11,309,480, forward strand.
TGTTCATACTGTTAATATTGTTATTCTATTTTTATTCCATCGTTTCTATCGCGTTGATAATAAATGTTTTTTTCCTGAGTGCACATGCATTTACTTATTACGTATTTCTTTGTTAGTAAGTTAGTTGGTGCAGTAAGCCATACTTAATATTAGAAACGTGAAAGTAACTATATCTATATGTTAATCTCTTACGTTTTCACACCTTAACTACTCAACCGATCATTATGAAATTTTCAGAGATACAAGAAAGGACATAGGGTAGATAGCTTTCATTCAGAAAAAAGTACTGTTTCCGAGGGAACATCTAAGAATATAAAAAAATGTGGCGGCGCTGTAGTCTTTAAAAATGTCTTATTACGTTTTATTTTTTAAGTAGTTCTAGTAGTTAATAAGATACAGTGATCATTTGGTATAAAGGCGAAGGAATATCCCATGATGAAAACTTGCATGTATAAAAAGAGTATGTAAAAATACATAATCATCAAAATTTAAATTCTTTGTGTCTATTTCGCTTGCATGAGAAGGCTACTCGTATAATGGGTAAACATTATTATTTGCTTGACGAGCATACTTATTACTGTATTTAAAAATTGTTATTACTGTATTTGTATTTGTATTTAAAAAACAAACAACAGATTTTTTTTTTTAGAAATAGGTACATAAAGAAGGCTATTATTATAGGAAGCAATAGTTTTTAATTTATTTAATTTAATTTATTTAGTTCGTTTATACCGAACCGGCCCCGGCTTTGCACGAATGCATTTTTTCTGAGATTATACATACAAAACTTCCATTTTTTTTTATCGCTTTTTGCATTAGTGACAACCTTTTTATTTCTTCATAATATATTTATTTCAATTGAAATAAAAATATGGACTTTTCTAAATAAGAAATTTTAAACAAAAGCACTTTTGACATAAGTTATTGCTATGTGAATACACCATGTTATGTCTCCATATAACTATTGTACCTACAAATGCTACTGAAGTTTGTAACGTCAATTACCTTACTAGGTAGGTACTATTTTCGTAATGAAATATACATATAATAAAATACTATTCTATGCTTATAAATACGATTATGCGGCCGTTCAGTTTGTCTGGCAGTATAATATTACTCGTGGACGCTGCGTAATCGAAGCAACGAGTAGTCGAGGAATGCAATTAATGCAGTTACTACGATGGCTCCATTGCTATTGCCGAGCGAAGGTCTTGGCTGCACGAGTATCCTTCCTTCCTTATATAATAGTACATACATACAATAATTAATATCTATCTACTTGCATCAATTATTATTTAATACATTTTCAAAGCAACTTTAGATAATATGTATTACACTTATAACTGTTGTATTATTTAGATGTATTTTTTGTAAAACAAAATAAATGAAATGTTTTATTAAATATTTTTTATAACATTTTATTTATATATAAAATGTTTAATTTTTAATTGTTAAAAGTTTTTATGATACCTGTAAGCAATCTATACATATATTATATTGTAATAAAATCGTAAACGAACACTGAACAGTGTCTGTACCTACATGTAATATTTTAAAAAATAAAACAATTTGTGCAATGTGACCGAGGTAAAAAAAATATTTTTTTAGAATTTTCATCTGTTTATCTGTGCGTTTGTGCACGCTAATCTCAGCAACGGCTTGACGGATTTGGATTAAATTTGGCGCACGGATTGAAATATAGGATACTTTTTATCATGAATATCATGGATAAAAAGTTTTTTTATGAATTGAATAAATGCATTATTAACATTAGAGCAACGCGGACGTCACATGAAGTCGACGCGTGGCCGTGACGACCGTGACGCTCTACGTATGAGATGGTCCGTTGTCAAGAGATCGAAGAAAAAACAATTTCTAGTCGCTTGACATTGGCTTTTACTGGCTATGAAGTCTAGTGAAAAGTCGCTAATTAACATTAATTTGAGCATTCTTTTAACATCACATTATAATCAACATTATTATAGCCCTTAAATTATATAACCAATTTAGATCGTTTTACGTTGATTGCCCAAGATCTTCGTTCAGATTAATGAACTTTTATTTTGGGAAATTCGAATGTAAGTAGCAAATATCAACAGGTCTATGTAGAGGTTAGTCTGTGATCCCGCAGAGACGGGGAGGTAGGGGGAGAATGGTGTATTATCGAAGGCATTCTGTATTTAGGTACCCCGAACTGTCCCAAGGCACGGAATCAAATGAACCGATAAGTAAACGAACGTTATTATGTGCATAAATTTACTGTAATACGGTTAAATTTATTCCGGAAACGATAGCGCTTCGGGTATGTACCTACCTATGTGGCCCCTTGTCTTTTTTTTCTTTTTCGGTCCGCGCAGTAGTAGAGTGAGCCCCTTCTTGTACAATGTTTTACGAATAAATTGAAATTCGCAGCCATTGAAGTAATGTTTGAACTATATATATATATTGGTATTGAAAACAATTTTCGTAAATCCATACAATGCCATAATTTTGGCAGCAGTAGGCCTCTTTAGCGACCGATTCTGTCCTGACTCCGTTGGTTCGCTCCACAGACGAAACAAGCAATTCTCACATAAGCGGGCAGTAACCACCCCCCTTACAGAAGACAACCGTGAAATAACAGCATATGTGCTGTTGTGTTCCGGTTAGTTACTCACTAACCGAAACACAATAGCACATATGCGGGATTCCTGTTTATGTGCCCTCCCAATTCCTCTCATATATTTTTGTTTACTATTGCTCATATATTTTTGTCAGGCATTGAATTTCTTGTTGTTATTTTTAAATGATCCCGCAGGGACAGTGTTTTGTTTTTCTGGATAAATGGTACCCTATTTCCCTTTCTGTATCCCTGACAACATGTAGGCAAAATTTCAGGGCGATCTGTTGATTAGTTATGGCGTGAAAGCGTAACAAACAAACTCACTTTCACATTAATAATATTAGTCTTTAGGAATGAATATAATGTATTTGCGTTTAATATATACGTTTGATGTCAAAGTCAATTAAGTAATCGTCGCATTAACATCTCAATAAACGGTGCCAGACGTTCTTAGCTATAAATAGGTATATTATTATGCATTAAGCAAAGTGACGATGATAATTGAATGATCGCTTGAACGTCATCAGGTAATGGGTTACTGTCATTACGATTGTATTATCTAATGATTGGTACCTACTGGAATAACTGTTACCTGTACTTACTTTACATTAAAAATGCTGCACCTATATATACCCTTCATTCTATATAGATCTTTGGCAGAGATGTTGGCTTTCGCTGAGACTATCTGTACTTAATAAACGACAAATGCTTTTTTATTAGGATCATGTGTGTAAAACTTCGCAAATAATGCATTAATTTCGATCAAATTTGATTACCATAAAAAAGGTTATAGTGAGTCAATTCCATCATACATACATGATTAAGTTACGTAGCGCACGCAACGGAAGCTCTCAAAAAGGTATCATTTTTTCCGTTTTTGCAACATTTTCCATTGACGCTCCGCTCCTATTGATCGCAGCGTGATGTTATATAGCCTAAAGCCTTTCTCAATAAATGTACTATCCAACATAAAAAGAATTTTTAAATTCGAACCAGTAGTTCCTGAGATTAACGCGTTCAACTAAACTAACTAACAACAGTAGATATACCTACTGTATAAAGTAATAGAGAACCTACCAAGTATAAATTGATTACCTATACTAGAAAATGGGATATAGTCGAATTTGTTATATTATCGCAGTGTCACCCTATTACACGCAAGTCCATAACATAATGCACGCGGGGGCAATAATTCACTATTTCCTACCCCTCTCACCCCTAGCAGCCCCCCGCCACACAGCTTAATATCGGCAATAACGTAACTTTTTCGTTTGCCCCTCTGTAATTTCCCAGTCCGGAATTATGACATGAATCATGGTCAACGTTCACGTTTTTTCGGCGAGCAAATGCAAAATTTTTATTTATCGACGACACGGTTCACGAATTTCGCAATATTATTCTTACATACTTATACGTACTAAATGTTATAACACATATAGGTATAGCTTATACCTATAATTAGTTTGCTTTAATAATCTTCATAAAAAAGAGCTCCCTATTGCTCTGAATTTACTAAAAAACCTTGGTTACTAATTCAAATCTAGTATACATCTAAAAATGGATGTCTGCAACACCGCATGAAAAATCACCAATTTTTGGATAAGATTTCTATGCTATCCATTTTGTTTCAACACGTCACTAGATGGTGCTGCAGAACAATAACTTTTATATCATGTAACCGATCGTTGAACCTATGTTTGAACACTAACACATTTTTAACAAGTAACAATGCTGATGAACTGGTGAACCCGGGCATAGCTAATTGTTATAAATACATCCGAGATATCTTCCTGTCCAAAATACCTCAGAGCCTTAAACGGTAGTTGATTCGAGAAAACCGTATCAAACCAACCGTTGGGTGGTTTTGAAGTTAGCGGAGAATAGGCGAACAGCGACTTTATTTTATAACGTGTAAATAGAGATATAAATACATAATGTATAATAATAATGTTTTAAAGACCCAATAATTAAACTATCGTACTACGGGTTTTTAGTCCATTAGCTCTGATCACAAAAAAAAACACATGAACACTAAAACGCTCAGTTTGTGGGTGGCAAAAAAAAACTGAGTCCAAATCCGCGTGTTAGCAGTGAAATCGGTGTGGCTTTGCTCCTTGTACCCATGTAAACTACTGGTTAACATTTGAGATTGAGATCTACGCTTCCGAGCCGACCATTAAATTGCCACCACACGAACCACTAATAACGTTACGCGAACACCATTTCGAATAATACCAGTAATCTTGTGTATTTGACGCCATTTTGCTGCCAGCTCAGCACTTCAGGGCTAAAAATAACTAATAAAATAAATATATGATTTTTATATTTTTCATTACTCTTAAAAATAATCTTAAAATCTGTATTTTAAGCTTAGTTATTCTTAATTATGCAACGGATTTTGATAAAGTTTTCGCTATAATATATAGAGCTATTTTTCTGGGAACTTACAAATAAGAGTGGTCATAGGTATTAACCATATATTGACCGTATATTCGCAGTAAACCGAACATTACCGAAATAAAAGTGACCCCAATACTCAACCTCATTTCAAAGCATTTAGGTTGACTATTGTTCTTAGTTGTTGCCGTGCTCAAAGAAGCAGATATTAGCTATTAAGTACGGGAAATAGACATTTCCAATTGATCTAGTGACCAAGTATTTCATTGGAACATGACATGACGCATGGATATTACTAAATAATTAGTGATATAAATAAATTTTATATAAAGTTTAGGTTTAAGGTTTAACTTTATAAATTTTTAAGTTTAATTAAGTCGTAAAAATTTGCAATGTGTTTGTAATTGTATTTTTATTTTGTTTTTGGTTTCTTGTGCAGCTTATCATTATAAGATTCTGCAATTATAACTTTCATTCAATGTAATTGCAAAATTTCCTTTTAAATAATTCTAGTTTTCCGTTTTAAGTAAGTAGGTACAAAAAGTTTTATAATAGTTTTTGTAGTAGCAATATTTAATTAGAATTAAATATTTAAAACTATATATTTTGTTTTTATTAATGATAACTTCTAAATAAAGTAATTTGCTGTCTGAAGACACCTTAATATTCACAGATGTGATTCGTCACACGACACGCGGTCTTGCCTCACACTGTCATCAGATCAAATTTTAACAAAGATAAAGCTTTCCGCTCGTTTAATCTCTAATGTCTAGATAGTAGAGTGTTGAATTAGCTAATGGGAGTGGTTTTTTTTTTTTAATGTAATATAGTCATAGCACAACATTCCACCACGTTTTCGGAACAGCGGTAACTCGTATAATACGAGTATTATTCTGGTTGGAAAATATAAACAATTTTTTTAGATATTATGTACGTTGTGTTAACGTATTTTTATGACTTTTTTGTATTTGTTATTATAAGCAAAATAACGGTATATACATTGGTTTATATCAGTGCCCGATTAGCTACGTAGAAAGTAGCAATCTGCAATGCCTGCTTGAGCGTAAAATAATATTTTCAGTAAAAATATTTTCACGCTCCTATTTTAAATGAAAAAAGCTTGTTCAACCTTAATAGAAACATAACCTTACAATTATTAATATATAAATTATTTTCTTCAAGTGTAGTTAATTATAAATTAATAATAATTTACTCTTCATATTATAATTTCAAGCTATAATTGATATTGTTCAGTTGCGGATCTACTAACAAGTTTAGCGAATTTATTTCTTATTTAAAGCTATTTAGGCCTATTAAACAATAGGTAGATTTAAGTTTAAATAAAATTACCTTTACATAATATTTATTTTAACATTTAAAATCCACGTAATCCTTTAACACCTTAAACTGAAGATTCTAATACAAACCAAGGGCCTAGGTACTTGACAGAATTTGCTACGGACCCCGCGCATCCGGTTTATATACATATGTATATTCATTTACTATACAGTAAAATATCTTAGTATATAAATAAATATTTTGAGTCATTAGATTTTCCTTTAATTCCCTTTCAGTCTAATTACTTGTAATGCATAAAATAGTGTCAATTGTTAGGTTTAATTTTAGTAATATGTACACACTTCGATATTTAGTTCAAAATAATATTAAGACCAATAAATCCATGTACGTAATGTAATGGAGAGTGAGTCCATTAATATAAAGTTCTATTAGACTATAAAATAAACAAAAAAACTAAAGGAAGTTAAGATAAATGGACTACTTACATGGACACGTGAACGTGATGCGCGCCAATAAAACAATATTATAAAACCGTTTGATACCAAATTAGCATTGATAGACGGGCAATATGACGATTGACGAGCGAATTGGCGCGCTCTGCGTTTAGTATTGTAGTATTATTAAGGCGTCATTGCACTGCACCTATTCTTTATACTGGTGGAATTTAAAAAAAAAAAAAACACGATTAAGGGCATTTAATAAAACTTTTTGCCACCGAGTCTTTTTAGACTAATTCGACCTTGCTGAACACGATTCTGTTAAAAAATTGTTAATACCTACTTACTAGGTAAAAATTTGTTTACTCGACTACAATTTTGTATAATCATTTGAACACTGGAATAGAGTATAATAGAATAAAAAGATATTTATTAATAACTAGCTGGTGCCCACGACTTCGTCCGCGTTGAAAAATATTAAGTAGCCTATCCTGTGTCCCATACGTCCAAATGTTTATCTACCAAGTTTCATGAAAATCAGTTAATTCGTTTCAGTTATGGAGGAATATACATACATACATACAGAAAAAAATTCTAAAAATCGTCAATTTAGTTTCAGTATCATGTATAGAGCCTATAAACACGATATCTCTGAAAACAAAGTAGCTTACTCCATGACCGAACCTTATAGACTTATTGTTAGTATTGATTGATAAGCACAATACCATAACATAAATATGCATTTATCAAAACTACTTATTTTCACTGATAATGATGCTCTACCCACAATGAGGAATAAACATATCTGAAAAAAAATGAAATATTATAATGATTTACAATATTTCAATAATGAAAATAATTAATTCAATGTTCATTACGCACCGACATTAAATGTCACTGTCGTATTGGTTTTGAAATGACAACTCAGACCAAGAATAAAACTTGGTCGAACTATTAAAAAAAATCGAAATATAGTACCTGAACCATTTACGTGTATCATTGCGGGTAAACCCAATCTATTTAAGACCGGGCCCCCTAGCCAAGATGCAAACGCTTCGTTGCGTACTTCGCAAACGAAGAGAGAACTCTACAAGAGAACGCTAAGAGAAAGCTTGGCGTTACAACAACCAATCACCAAGCTTTCTCTTAGCGTTCTCTCTTCGTTTCCGAAGAACGCTACGAAGCGTTTGCATCTTGGCTAGGGCCCCAGATATGCAACAGTAGTCTTGCGGCTACAAAAACCGCCCATTATGCAATACGCATAAACATCCACTTTAACAAGGCATAAATCAATCTATTGACTGTTTGTAACCGCCGTTAATAGAGTCACTAAATTCACATAACAACCCTATCCATTAGATATAGAACATATGTAGCATTGTTGTTCAAGCTTGTCCATTGTCTCTAAATAAATTATAAAAAAAAAACAGCGCATGACGCATCGGTCATTAGCTGACTCCGGCTGAAATAGTTCTGCCGTTATATGTAGAGCTTTGAAGTCGCTACGTACGAATGTTCTGAAACGGTTGGTATTTAGGACTCCCGCGCACGACCGTCCGGACGTGCGTCCGATCGCATTATTAACATACTTTCTAATTGGCTTCGAACGTCGCATTAATTGAATAGTTTAAATTTTGACATTCAATGAATACCAATTATAACAGTGTATTAAACTTAATCGTCTCCTGTTTCTATTTAAATTGCTTGATAGACTCTGAAAAGTATGGTTTTTAATTTTTTATGTTGACTGAACAACAAATTGTAAAACCATTTAATATCATTATGAAAACTGACATTATTTAAGTAATGAAAGTTTTGTCCTAAATTTTCTAAAGCGAAATCCAAACCGCGAACCACGCAAACTTATTTATCTGGCGTAGTTTTCGAGTTCAACGAGCCTTAACTATACCTGAGTATGTACACTGAAATATGTGGATTCTTATCAATAGTATATTAAATATGTGTATTGGTACAAGATAATAGATAACAGAATATTGCGAAAGAGATGGTTTAGGGGTGTTGTTCAATTAGATCCTTTTTGAAAAGCTTAACATTACGCAATGGGAAACTTAGTAAGGAAAGCTATCTGATTAAACTATACGATTTATACTTTCATTCATTATATATTTTTTAAATTATATATCATAAAAATTAAAAAAAAATATATGCATTGTTTTTTTCGAACAAATACGATACGGTACAAAATAGTGCAATCAGTCAAGTTCTGACTGCCCTTTATATTTATTTAAAATTAAAAAGTTCATTTTAAGATTTTATGATTAAAAGTTATAACTTTTCTGTATCTTTGTCAAATCGAATAAGTAGTTCAGTCACAATTACGTGAGTCGACTATAAGTCGCGCGACCAGTCTCCGGTGTGTAGCAGTGCTAATAACAGGTACAGGTGGTTCATGTTATATTGGTCCGTTGTATAAATAGTGGATGTCAGTTAGCGTCCGAATGCCGATGCAGTACTAATGTGGTCCGGTGTCAATCGTCAAACGGGACAAACAAATATACTCACTATTTGCGTGGTAGAGCTGTTTCAGAAATGGACTACTTTCTAAAATCGTCTATGCATTACATGTATTTACACAGTCGTCTAGTTTACCATTTTATTATTACGAGCTGTCTACTGCTTAAAGAAGAAATGCTCTCGTTTTTCCTTAGTCTTGACCTAATCGAATACATCATGATTGTATTTTTTTAAAGCATCGTAAAAATGAAAATAGAAGTAAAAAGTTATTATTTTCAAATGATAAGGGAATAGGAAGGAATGCGTACCTTGCATGGTCTCTGTTCCTTGCTAGGATATTTTTCAGTTGTTTTATCTTTCAATCGTCTTCCCACCTTCTGAAGTGCTTCTGAAGAATTCGTTAATTCTTATTGTATTTTGAGATAAGGAATAAGTAGGTACTGAAGAAAATAAATATTCAGAAACACGAAACGAACTCCTGTGGGACGTAATAGAGAATTGGATAAAAAATACAAAGAGTAACATTTTATTTGACACAATATTTGGACGTGAACCGTCAAGCAACCTGACGGCTCGACGACAGTTTTCCACGAACTTTTGTTTCTTAAACAATTCTATTCAATATAAACTGAAATTTTGAAATTAAATTTTAATCTAATTAAAAAAAAGTTTAAAATTGCTCTGTGAGGCCCGTTGACGAACTTGTAATATTACTCAATTTTCGTGATGTTCAAAACTTCTTTTTAATTGAAATTTTAAAATATAGTACATTGCAATGTAACTACTTATGTAAGTACTAGTTGTTGCACGCGGCTTCGCTCGTGTAACTTTATAAAATATAGCCTATGTTACTCGCTGATAATATAAATTTTTCAAATCGGTCCAGTAGTTTCGCCTATTCAATGCAAACATACAAACAAACAAATATTTCCTCTTTATAATATTAGTATAGATTGGCAGGGCACACTGCGTTTCGCAGTCATTTGGACAGTCCGTCTGGCGGCAGTAACCACCCCCTTACTACCGTGAAATAATAGCATGTGTGCTGTTGCGTTTCGGTGAGTGAGCAAGGAATGCCACAGCCCATTTATCTATTCCCTTCGCAATGAAACCTACTGTGGTCGGCAGCTTTACTTGCAGAACCTGTGGCGTTGCTTGTGTATAATTATATAATAGGCGACGGTAGCCACCTACCATCAATTGACGCCGTCAGCCGGTTTGTCGCGACCTTAATATTAAAAGAAATATTTTAATCTCTCAGTAAAATTTTCGGTTTGATTTTAGATACCTAGAAATAAAATTTTCCAATATGGAAGTTTGGAATATTTTAATCCCTGTTTGACCACGCACTATCTATCGGCTATCCGTTTGATTAATACCAGCTGTCCACTAGGTATTCATCTATCAATCAACGTCCCAACACCAGACACGCCCATCTTGGCAATAATACACATTTTGATCGAGCGACACCCCTAGAAAACCGTTGGGCGAACGCTGACCGCGCTACACATAAAAGGTTATGCTGAAGGATTGGCTGAGAAAGGCCCGACGCTCTTTTTCAAGAAATTCCATTTTGAAATTTTTCATTGTCATGTTCCAATCTTTATACACATATATTTTACCGCATGTTAGTGTGCTCAAAACTCGATGGTTTCACTTGAAATTTTTAAACAACATTTCATTTTAACAGAAGTGTTTTATTTACTTTTTATTCCGAATTCACAGAGGAAACGAATAAAAAAACGAGCCACAATGAAACCCATTTGGCCGGTTCAGCTAGTTTCTTTATACGAGTATGTAATAACAAAAATCTAATTTATACGATCAGAATAATTGTGTATCTGTTAGAATCCCACCGGTTGGTCCTATAGATTTTTAAGTATTTTCGATGATTGATTAGAAAAATCCAAACATGATATTACGTTCATTCAAAAATATAAAATATTTGGAAACATGTGAAGTCATACTAATTTACTGTGGCCATAGCCTAACAACCAACAATGGATCGCATTATTGCATAGTGCTTTAAATAACTTATTAAACTACTCACTCAGCTTTAACATCGAAACTAAACCAAGTAACTTAAATAAACTTGTTGTTACTAACCTGAAACCGGCACTGATCACGAGCTAAAAAATAGTCACCGTTAAACTTCCAATTTTAACGCGACATCTAAAACCAAACTAAGTTTAGACCAAAACCTAATTGACTCAGTGCGGCCCTAAAAAACGCGAGATCCATTCATCAAAAATTAATGTTTTTTTTAAAATGGATAATCAGAATATAAATATTATATTAAGTATAATGTTATATTATACTTAATAATATTTACTATCATTGCTATTAGCATTCCCCTATCCATTTTGCTTAGATTCCACCATATACGAGTATATCATTTAGAGCCATATCATATAATTTTTATCACTTTTATAGGCAGTGCATTTGGAACCGTTGCTTATATTTAAAGGCGTGGGGCACCTCCCATCAAGTAAATCATCAGCCTTCGCCTGACCTTTACATAGAAAAAATGACATTTTAATAACTTTAAAATTATATCTGTATAATCTTGTGTCATTAGGCGAGGGTATTATTATTCATGTATGGCTACTTTCGTTTACTAAACGCTTCAAGTTGTACGATGATGTGATATGGGATCTCAACTCAGTGTATCAGTTCGGTCAAATGAAATCAGCCACTTGACTTTCAGTTGATACCTGAGGGCCTAGTACGAGTTTTATAGATGGCATACACGATCAATTATTTGACGTGACTCCAAACGACTTAAATCAAATGGAGGGACGCCAAACATGGTGCACATTCACGGCCATTTTCTTTCATTTATGTGTTTGACCGGGTCGAGACTCGAGAGGCGTTGACATGAGCTCGAAGTGCGGCATGAATATGCTGGAACTTAGCATGGCCACTTTGTTTTTTCGAAGTAATTAAAATAATTTTAAGTAGTTTTTTAGAAGTAATTAAGTAATTTTTGACTTTTAGTTTAAGTTTGTACATGTACAATCTTAGTCGGTTTTTTTAAATCAGTTTTTATCATTATTTATTCATAATTGGCGGAACAGTCGCGTAACAAATATACAAAATTATTGTTTTTGATTTTTTCCAAAAAAGCGCTGAATCAATTCTCGATAAAAATTATATGACATCACCTCTTCGTCCGATCAATCGGACTAAGCAGTAAGATTGTACATCTACAAACTAAAAAGTCGAAAATAATATTGTAATTACTTCAAAGCAAAGAACATTATAAGAATCAACAAAATTTCGAAACAACAAAGTGGCCATGCTAAGTTTCTGTACATGCGGCATGATGCCACGGCGTAGTGTTCTACACTTACGATGAGTTGGGGCGATGAACTGGCGTGACGCCACGGCGCGATTGGAAATCCAGTGTTTTACATCAAGCCAACGGATTTTAACATTCACGATCAAATTTTGGCTTCACGTCAGTCCATTTGACGCGATGGACTGATCGTGTATTTCGTCCTTTACTCGATCAAATGCATAAACGTCAATTTGTGTGGGAATGAAGCAGGTGCCACCTAGTACCTAACGTGTAACGTTGCCTCATTCCCGCGCGTTAATTTGAGTAAAACTCGCACTAGACCCTCTGTATCTGTCATCATTCACAATCAATCGTATGGTTGTTTCTTCGTCATATTCAATCGACTCTACATTTTTTTAGGCTAATTGATTAGGTGTACTGTACTTCAATTTACAGCTTAATATTTAACAAAACATTAAGTTGCCTTAAACACTGTACTGTAAACACAAAATTTTGTATCATTGTAAATTTATTGTCACTGTAAAAAAAGATTTTTAAATATCACTAGTAAAATATAAATGAGTAAACTGTATTCCACGATTTTGTTTGTTTTTATTCAGTTCAAAACTTTTCGTAGTGATTGCAAATTGATCCTGTGTAGTCAAAGACATCGCTGGTTTAGTAGCTGCACATATAGCGTCAGGGCGGTAGCAGTCATTTGCGGGCCGCGTCACTGACTTAATAGAAACTTCCCGCGATCCGATTAGTGGTACCGTCTCTCTGCGCCTTTACTCCAATAGGTAATACGTTTGGCAAGTGACTAAACTGATCGATACGATTACCTGTACTTATTAAAAGTGTTGGTTATTATTTGCTAGTATTTTCTGTCTGTACTTTACTTAATTGATAAGTTTCGTGACAACAGGGAATGCATAATTATCCTCGTGTCATAGGGGAATTCTTTGTAGGTATTTTTAAAAATATTTCTACTATTTCTTTTACTTGGGATATTAAGTGATTTATGTATTCTTACGTCTGTCTCATTATTTTATGGAGATGGATTTTCTATTGTGTCTTGAGCCTATTTTCGTTTTAATAGCGTCACCTTTAAACTTATATTTGAATAAATTGTGTTTGACTACAAATAGTTTTCAATCAGATATTATCAAATATATTGTGGCTCTCTGTTTTTTTCATATATTCGTCTATTATCTCAAAGTTAATTGCATTTGCATAGATACAAATAATCAATCAATACTAAGATTATAAAGAAAAAAGAGATTTTTTTTGTTTGTAATGAATTGATCTCAATTCGATTTTGAAAATTCTTTTACCTTTATATAAAGCTACATCATAAGCGAGTAACATAGGCTATATTTTACAAAGTTACGAAGTCTCGTACAACAGCTAGTGTATAATATACTCACACAATAATCACCTCACAAACCTTTCATTAAGTTTTCATCACTCGCAAAAATGTTCATAAAGCTGTAAAGGTTTGTAAGTGTTAAAAATAACGTATCTATTAACTGTGTATACTAGTTTCAATGTGCACAAAAATAACTAACTATTAATAAATCAGACAAAGTGTGCTCTAGCGGTTCCCGGTGACGTATTTTTGTTTCCACATGATTTGTGATTTGTTTTCGGTCTACGCGTCCACGCATTGAAACGCTTTGTAAAGTTTTTCACGCATTTAATAACTCGTATATTAATGAAATATGTAAAATTTTATTTCAGTTATTTAATTTAGTAAATGCTTTCTTTTTATTTTTCGAAGGGACAGTTCTTCGCACCGCCTTTTTGCCGAAAATTAACATTTTGTTAATATTAGTTGCATTCCAACTGTAGGTATTTCACATCGTTATTTTGAGAGCGTTAACTACTTAATTTGTAGTTCAAATTTAATTTGACGGGGTTATTTGAATTCTCTATTTCGATTCGAAAATTTACGTAGAATCCTACGTTGATTTAATGTAAATAAAATTAATTAGGTATTCCGATTGAATTTAAGTATTTATTCGATTTCGGCGAGCCCGTTGGATGAGTGATTAGGGTGCTTACCTTTACGCTCTGTCTCATTGGTCCCGGTTTCGATTCCCGGCAGGTTCAACTTTGAAAATGAACACCACAGTTGACTCTGGTCTAGCTTTCGAAAGTAGTGGCAGGTCACGCTGCATTTTGCAGCCATTTAGGTAGCCGGTCTGGCGGCAGTAACCACCCCTTACAGAAGACCACCTAGTGAAATATTAGTATTACCATAGAGAAAATAGTCTGGTTAAAGTACTATTTTCTCTATGGTATTACCATGAGTGCTTTTGTGTTTCGGTTAGTAAGTAAGGGATGTCAGAGCCCATTTAACTGTCCCTTCGTAAGCCTTTTGAAGCCTTTTCATTTTACTAAAAGTATGTATACTATAGGACAATAAGTTTGCATGTGGTTCTTTCTCGAAATGTAAGTACCCATATAGCTCCGTTGGTCGACACGGATTTCTATCGGCTGCCCTCCGGGTTATTGATCCTCGTTAGTTAATATGCGATGCGCACGCGCAACGTCCGCCCGGTGCGTCGGCGACGCGCGTGACTTTACCTCTGTACGGGTTCAATTCGAAAACACAACAGCCAATGGCAATACCTTTTGCTTTGAAAAAAAGACGAGGAGCTCAACCTTTTTTTAAGCAACGCGTAAAAATAAAACTCCTTGTGAATGTCCATTCAAAATATTAGTCGAAGGACCTTAGACTATGCCAGATGTGTACGTACCTTCCTTAGATATCTTGCATCCAAACTTCAAAATTTCACTTCATTAATATCTTTATTATCTCTAGGTAACATGTCTATATAAAGTGGTAAAGTTGGTATTTGGGAGGTTATCTTAGAAACTACCCTTCGGCCGCGTACGAAACCGGAGTTTCGTAACCAATTGCGAAAGAAGAAAAAATCTACTTTCTACGATACTAGTTGCAATGGAAGACTTTTTTGAACTCTTACGAAACCGCGGTAATCCTTTCGTAACTAGTTGCGAGCGACAATTTGTATATTTTGTACGATACTAGTTTCGTACGAGGGATTATCTGAAATGGATAGCTATTGCAACAAGTGAGTAATAAAATAAAAAAGTCTATTTAAACGACTATGCCAACCTTCTATATTATTTGTTGTTCTTATTTTTTCTCCAGAACAACAACACACTTTAACAAAGTCAGTCCTTCTCATCCATTTCTTTTGGAAATATTTATTGAATTTTTTAACATCGTCCCCGGGCGGACTTTTAGACATGACATATAACTGATACCTGTTTTAAATATTCTTTGGGCAATCGAGCAAGGCTAATACATCTCGCCACGTATTTACTACGATTACTACGTAATCGTAGTAATTACGTATTAATTAATCTACGTATTAATAGTATTAATTTCGTAGATTACTACGAGGTTCTTTTGAACCTCGTAGTAATCTTTAAGGACTTGGCTTTTCGAAACAAACACCTGTTAAGGTGGTAGTAACATCCCTTTATGACAACTGAAGGAAAGACTTGGAATGGCTTTCATAGGTGCCAACTTAGTCAACCGTTATTTTTTCTGGTTGCCGGTTTCTGAATTGAGATTGTATTAATCTAAATACAATTGTGTAAGTTTCAACTATTTTATCAGGAAGTAAGCAATATATTAATAATTTGACATAGATTCGTCAACTCCGTGAATGGTGTATAATTGTTTGAAACCTTTAGGGCACGAACTAAACGTACCGTACGGCCAATAACCCTAAGAGGGTTTAATGTTATCAACATCTAAAAAGGTGATATCATTATGAAAATCCATTTTAATTACGTATGAAGAAAATAAAGTACGTTTTCGAAATTCATTATTTAATTACAAATTCCTATACCGAAACCAGTATCATGTAAGGAAAAAAACCTATTTCTTAGAAACTAGTATCGTAAAAAGTAGATTTTTTCTTCTTTCGCAATTGGTTACGAAACTCGGGTTTCGTACGCGGCCGAAGGGAGAAACTATACTTATCCGATTTAAGGAATTCTTTCAAACTAGTTATTTGAGTTATAATATATTTTCAGGGTGAACATTGGCTAAATATTGCATGCGGGTGAAGCCGCGAGCACCAGCTATCTAATAATAATGATTGGCGATAAATAGTGATGATTGAACGTGTATAATCTTTACTTGTGTTCGATATGGTTTACTTACAGTATACTTTACCACCCCATCCCCCTTTTTAGGTCCAGGGTCCTGCTCAATGTGACGATGTGAGGTTTTATCCAGTGGGTTGGAGGCACTTTCGAACAAGTGCTCTTTGTTTTCAATCCACATATTAAATAGAAAAATTAAATAAAAGTTTGAATTTATTTTGGTACACTATCAAAACAGCCACTCACTTTTCTTAAGTGCAAAATCGCGTAAGGGCAAAATATAGCTTCTAATAACATTCCTAGACACATGCATACCTATGTAAACTTAGGTATCAGAACGGAAAATAATATTATATATTTTTCATTAAACATTGCCTATTAGATAAGAGTAGGTATTTTTAGTCATTGTTATGTGTTTTTATGACGGTATATTAAAATACTTTTCATTTTTATTTCAGGTAAGAATACAAAACTTGGATACTTGGATATTGTGTGCTGTATGTGAGTACGTTTAGAATAAAAAGTTATTAATTTTCAATACATATTATAAAACAAAGTCGCTGTTTGTCTCTTCTGGTTTCTCCTTTTACATCTTCTAAACTAAACGACAGAACAGATTTTGATATAGTTTTCACTAATTGAAAGAGCGATAACAGGCCCATAGCCTGATTATATGCCGATTTCTTAGTGCAGCATTTATATCCTAAGTGAAAATTACAATTAAAATTAAAATATAGCATTCAATAATAATTATGCGCTGTGGGAAGTAATAATACTTGAAGCGATCCCTACTCATAGTAAAATGTCAAATGAATGAACGGGAGTCGTCTTCAATTCGGATTGGCAGGCGGAGCGATTATGCCAACGAGCGAGTAAACCTATTTTGCATTTGACTCGCCGTTAAATTGCCTTAATTTGGACTTAATTTGCACTTCCGCGTCGACACTGCGTCCGCTCAAAATACGCATCGGATACGTGTGCTTAGAGGGATGTCATATCACTAGTCGCAAAAATTTAGGGATATAGGAAAAAAAATCCAAATTTTTAGGTGATTTTCAACAGGCTGTAACTTAGAAGGAAATGGTCGTACAGAGTTCATTAAAAAGGAAAATTGCAGCTTCAAGTCTAGTTTTTCAATTTTTTCGCGTTAGCGCTTTATGAGTCGGAAAACCAAAGGATATTTTTTTTTCCAAGTTTTTGCTCGTATTTTGGTGTACGGGCTTTATTTTTATTTTTTTTATTAATGGTATCATAAAGCTTTTTTAGACAATTTTCTGTCGAGATTTATAAACATTAGAATTCCGATAATATTTATCTATAATAGAATGGAACTTCTAATGAACTGGATTAAAAGGTAATAACAACCCTGTATTCTGATGTATTATGCCGGCTATGACGTCATTGCAACTTAGCCAAGCGATTCATGGTTCGAGCTTCGAGCGTCTCCCCGTACAACTCGCGACTAGCGGAGTCACAAATCAGTAGCGGTTAGGGCTGTCACGCAACAAATGAACCACACTGTTGTTGCGGCTTCACTTTAGTCACTTTGATTGACGCGTACGTGTCGCCACCGGGTCGAGCGAGACGTAGAAGTAAAATATAATATTTTAAATATTTTGCTTGTCATTTATTTCAAGTTTTATTTCCTGCAAATACCTAACTTTAAAATGTCTTACATTTTTTTAAATAATTTTGAAAACTGCGCTACATTTATTACGAATATTTTATAGCAAATTGTAATTGTTTCTGAAATTCCTGAAAGTATTGAAAAGTAGTAATGAAAGTATTATTTATTGAAAAGTAACGACATCTTTTTTAAATTATTATCTAATTTGATTCACTCGCTCAAAATTTCTTGGTTTCTTACTGACATAATAGGTATCATGTTTTGTAACTATATTAATGCAGATACAGATGGCAAAAGGTTATTTTGTGCATGATAAAGAAGTTGTTGGAAGTTCTAAAGGTTTTTAAAATTGACACAAACTTCTGGGGTATGTAAAGCAGAGGAACTTATCATTCAAATGAAAACTAAGCATCGCCGTACACCTGGCAAGCAAAATACACCTTAAATAAAGAATGCTTCAGATCGAGGTCATAATCTTCCTTTAGACACAAAATAAAACGATCACTGATTATACTGGCTAGCGATAGCAACAACCAGTGAAGAGCTATGGTATAACTCTAAATGAACCCTAAAGGTTAAAATGACGTCTTACATTTAAAAAGTATAATTATAAGGCAGATTAAAAGTATTTTATATCGTTTTTATTTTTGTTTAAATCCGTTTAACAAAATGAACGAAGCCGTCACACAAGAAGTATTTACTGCACATAAAAGGCCATTACTTTCCTATTAGGAATTATATTATATTTTTTAGCTGGAATAAATGTTAGTCGACATAGTGACAACCCTATATTAGAAGTAATAGTGCAAGAGCGCGTTATGCTCAGTCAGTCGTACATTTTAAATTTATTGCCTATTGATTAAGAGGCGACAATCTTTTTTTCGCGTTAATATTCGACACGCATTTATCTACGATTAATCGGATTATTATTGATTTTAAAAATTCCATAAAATGCATGCATAATCTTTGTCGTCATTATGAGGTTACAGAAGGCGTGTTCTGAATAAAACTTAATAGGTATAGTAAATTTTATATTTATAGCTCTTACAATTAGTGATAATCGTATCAAAATCTGTTGGGTGGTTTAGAAGAAGTTAGCGGAGAAACGGACAGAAGTGGACAGAGTCTTTTTTATATTACGTACTAGTGACCTGCTCCCGGTTTCGCACGGATGCACTTTTTTTCTGCAATTTATAATATACACAAACCTTTATCGTTTTGATTTTTTCATTGGTGAGCACCGTTAAAATCTGTTAGTTTCGGGGAAACAGAAGCGGACAGATATATAAATTTATTATTTATTATTTATTATTTATTATTTATTATCAGACCATTTATTTAACCGTCCACCCATCTATTCGTCAGAACTCGTTTAAATTAGAAATGCTTAAGGGACGATTGTTATATGTCAAGTGGGTGCTTTAGCAATAATTTAAGTACCTACTTATACCCTCGTTTCTGTCTTTAAAATTGGGACAGAAATTTTTTTTTTTTGCAATTTAGTCGTAATTTCATATTCTTGGTGCTTTCACTTTACTATTTTGACCTTCGTTTTAGATTATTCAAAATTGTTTACCTAATTAAAGTCTTAAATTGCTTATAAACAAGAACATTACGGGACAGAAAGGTTTTTAGCTGATGCTGGGTACAGTCATCGTCGCATTAATTGGTAATTAATAAAACAGGCAAAATAGGAAGAAATCATACCTTACCGGTACTGTTAACGCTGTAAATCGCGTTTTAGTACTAATTTGTACTAATGACAATAAGCTTTGATTGCAATCCAAAATAAGTTTTAAATCTTGGCGTCTAGAATATTATTAGTTTAGTCCATGCATTTTTTAATTATAGTCCATTTTTTAAATCAAAAGTACGACAACTTTTTAAAAAGACGATATTCCGAAATATTGTTGTTGGTGTGACAAGACAATCTAAGCTACGAGTAGGATTGGTTTGACTGTGAGTGGACTATACGTGGTTTGAGAAGTATCCTTCCTATCACCAAAAAAGCGACATCCAGTTAATGCAACGGTGTATAATAATTACAAAATAACACTTTTGTACACAAATACACCGATAGTATATTGTATATATTCGACACGAGCATGCAAGAAAGAGTTACCATGCGCACTTATTTGCCTGACCTTCTGCATTCCAAGAATATCGCCCGCCATGATTGAGCTCCAGTTTCATTTTATTAAACAATAATATAAGTTACACGGAACATAATGTTTATAAAATTAATAAACCACACACACACACACACACTTGAATGCGGTTAAAAGAGGCGCGGTGTCAAAATTATCGTCGCCATTCGTGGAAAACGGCAAAGAGACGAGGTCATAATATAGGTATTGTACACATAGCAAAAACAGGCGGATTGAAGATAAATGAGAACAATAACTATACATAATGTTTTCACACACACACTTATTTATTTTTGTATTTATTTATAATATTAGATAGACTAGCAGATCACGCTGATGCCTGGTGCGTCTTAAATACATACGTCGGTTTCTCGCTACATATATCACTTTTTTAGCACTGTTTTATGACATAACCACTCTGTTAAAAAGAAATGGAAAAATAGGTTTGAATTATAAATTATCCTCATCAATTATTAATTAGAAATTATATTTAAATTAATCCAATCCGCGACTCCAAAACGATGTAAAAATCTTGATCTTGCATCTTGCATGTATTCAAAGAAAACACCTCAAAGTTTACAATAGATAAGTATTGTTCACTGTAAAGTGCCTTGACCCTATTTTGACACTAGTTGTGTGACGCCACTAAAGTTTTTTTTTATCTGAACAATGACGAAAGTACATACAGACTTTAAAAAATGACCTTTGACAGTTATTTAAAAATCTTTAGTTAAATAATACTGGGCTTATAACCCTTATCTAATAGTAGTGTTATGACATTTTAATACTTATTTTATATCAATTATTTATTAATACTTATATAATTTTTTACAGTTATGTCATCTATTTGGAAAGCTGTTTTTCTTATCATCAATCCTGGTCAATCCGCATTTTTGTCAGACAAGCGAGTAAGACCCTATACTACTACGCCTTAGGACACAAATTTTCTTTTGATAATCCAAAAAAACAAGCTATACATATCTACACATTAATAAGTACAATAATTCTAGTCTCTGGAATTCTGGTACTACCAGAGTAACCAGTCCAGAGTTTAGAGTTCAACACTGGAACTCACAGTCGGATTTAAAAAAAAAGTATTTCTGCGTTTTGATAATACTTGGGGTCTGAGCAAAACGAAAAAAAGTCAGATAGAACGCTCAGCGAAATGAGAAGTGCAAATCCGGAGGCGTGTCGCTAGTCATTGATAGGAATTAAAAAAGTTTAAAAACTGTGAATATAATAGAGGATCTCTTAAACAAGCACTTGTGAGTCCCTTTTTTGTAACCGAGCTTATCGTCTATTGTGATAAAGATCGAACTCTAAAACACAGCTACGCATGTTTCTAAAGAATGTATAATAAATATGTGTATACATTCCTACATAGATATTAATATTAACAGTAGAAACATTCCTGTCTTACACTCACAGTGACATTACACTGAGTAGGTACAGACGTTATCTGTATGTATAATATTGTAAAGGTAAGGTACGTTCAATGGGTTGACAGTCTTAACTAATAATATTGTAATAGTGAGACGATTATGAATGTGTGCGTTTAAAGGTTAATTTTGGATGCATATGTTGCTGAATTATTGTTATTCTTTTAATTTTATTTTGTTACACAAATTATGCTGGTTGAAGATTTTTAGTATTCTTATAATATAGACCATAAACATTTAACTAAAATTTAGTTTCTTACTTTCTATCCTAACAGAAACGACAGCGTACTTGCTTTTGTTTACAAGGGACGTAACATTAGCTAACATTTATTATAAAAAAAATATCTACTTACTTCATTTGAATATAAAAATATTTACGTCATGAGATAACACATAGATTATAACCAATCTGAATCACAACATAATACCTGACACGAGGTCAATTTATAGATGACCACGAAATTTCTGTAGTGTGTTATCAGCTAATTGAAAATGTAAAGCGCGCACTCAAAACGTACCTTAACGTAGCATTTGTAATCATGCCTAAACTAAACATTTGTGTACACATAACTGTGTGTAGAAGTTTTGCGTATGTGTGCGTCGAGTATGTCACACAGGACTTATAACAATGCAGCTGTTATGTTCGCTTCGCACCTCGATTAAAGTGATGCGACACTGATACATTCTCCTTAGAGGGCCATAGGGTTCAAATACAAATGTGTTTCGGCTATATTATGTGCTAGTGTGTACAGCCCTTTATCCATCCTCGGCTCTGCTGATTGTAATCTCTAGGAGACATTCAGTTTGCTGATCTATACTATTCTTTTACAAATGTGCAGATTTTTAATGAAGATTCAATACACATTTCCCTTTAGTTGTAATAACGCAGTGTCTCGTATGCTCCTGTGCGGTTCGTGCAGGTTTGAATTCCGGTCAAGTCTACATCTCCAATTAAAGTTTTTATTTTTCGATAACTACAAATTTAACAATAAGGAATATTTGAATAATCTTCCAATAAGGAATATTTTTTGTATTTAAAGGATGAATTATTCCAGAGGGGGGATTGACTATAATTATTAATAACAAATTTCACCCGAGTGAATCCAGGGCGCATCTGTATAGATTTATTTTTATTATTTTATCTTAAAAATTTATTATGTTCTACTATTTTTTTCAAATAATTTTCTTACCACAAATTTCTAAGTCTATTTTCGATAAAAATATCTATCTGAACACACCCTAATTGTCTCAAAAATCTTAAAAATATCTAAAAAAAATTTATTTTTCATTTTTTTATTTGTTTTTGGGAATACATCCTTATAAATAAATATACCTATATATTACATAATTTGTGTACTTTTCTTAAATCGTAAAAAAAATGTTTATAGAATTTTTATTACATATTACAATCGTGAGTTACCTTTATCAATAGATATAATTTATTGGTTACATTGTAGCAAACATAATTTTATGTGTTTTATTGCCGTGAGATGCTAGACTCTTCTATTAATAACTTTAACTAATTTTGTAGAGGCATAAATAAACATTGATTACATTAGCAACGATAGAATACCAGTGAGACGGCCGATACGGTACATTCAGGTTTTCGAAACTTTAACAACTATATTATAAACTAGCTGGCGCCCGCGACTTCATCCGCTTTGAAAAAGAAAAAAGTAGCCTATCCTGTGTCCTGTACGTCTAAATGTTTATCTACCAAGTTTCATGAAAATCAGTTAATTCGTTTAAGAGTTATGGAGGAACATACATACATACAATACCTACACTTACAGATTTATTATTAGTATTGATATCGTACTTAAATACATACTCAAATGAGGCTACACCAATAATTAAAACGTTGCTTGTAAAGAAGCAATCTCCTTATCACCTAAAATGTCACTGAGCCTTAATTTAATTAAATTTCCTGTTTATCATTCGCCTATCGTCCACTTGTTCATTCATTCATTATTTGGATAAATGACTTCATAGATATCGCAAACATATTCTCTATTATCTCGTTTAATTGAACGGAGAAATACATCGACCAACTACCAAATCAAAACATGAAAGTTTCCGACACTAATTGGCATCAAATAAGAAGTAACTATGTACAGATGCCAAAGACGAAGAGGCTCTTATTTCGATGAGGCTCTTATGAACAGAATGTCAGTAGTGTCATAGTAAGGTGGGAGACATGATTTTAAACGATACTGTGTATTTGTAATAACGCTATGTACTCATTTTGATCGCTATCAAATTGATCGCAAATGCTTACTAAATAATGTTTCAAGTAATGTCAATATTCGTGCAGGCTTCGTGTTTTGACAATTTATTTATTTTATTAAGGAAGATTATATGCATGGTGTATGGCCGTACTGAGTGTGTGTGTCTTGCTGCCTCTGTTTATTAATCGTATCGTTGATCGATTGATTGCAATATATTTGTAATAATATAATATTTTGAGTATATAATTGGTAATATAATATAATATAATATAATATAATATAATATAATATAATATAATATAATATAATATAATATAATATAATATAATATAATATTTAATTACATAATTAAGTAATTGTACTTATAGCCTATGGGCAGCGTTCGGGAAGCTCCGAGACATCTTCCCGTCCAAAATTCCTCAGTGTCTCAAGACAAAGGTTTTCGACAGTAATGACATAATTATGGCGCTGAAACGTGGTCTCTAACTATGGGCCTCGTAAGGAAGCTCAATGTTGCTCAACGAGCTATGGAAATGGCTATGCTCGGGGTTACACTGCGAGATCTAATCAGAAATGAGGAGATCCGTAGACGTACGAAAGTTACCGACATAAGCCGGCGGATAAGTAAGTTGAAGTGGCAGTGGGCAGGGCACGAGTGGAGGCCACGTACCAGCAAGCGCAGTGTAGGACGTCCACCCACAAGGTGGACAGACGACCTAATTAAGGCCGCGGGTCAACGGTGGATCCAGGCTGCTTCTGACCGGTTCTATTGGAGAGTTATAGTGGAGGCCTATGTCCAACAGTGGGCGTCCTGCGGCTGAGATGATAATGACCTATAGACAATAATAAAAAACACAATTTTTCTTAGCTTCTGAATGAAATTTTTCAGACATTTTAATATGCTATTATAGTCATTTCGATTCACGAATGGTTTTGTTGAACGTTTTCTGAATGGGCGTGGGTCCTAGCCATATTTCAGCGTAAATAGAATGTTCTCTTCAAACCGCGTGAAACGAAATCTACCCCAAAGCGGGGACAAATGATAAAATATTTAAAGGGCTTCGTGCCGCAAAACCGAGCGCATCTCAACGACTAATTAATATTAAATCGAATTTACTTCAGGAGACGGAGGTTAACCGAGCCATTCTACGCAAAACGTTTGGCTGTTCTTGTAAACTTATATTCTGTGGAGTATAAGAATTCTATAATAATAAAAAAAACTGTTCTTTAATCCAGCCTCGATTACTTAGATTAAGGAAGGTCGAGTTTACGTTACGCTCCACTCAAGAACTTTCCAACCCCAGTGGTCATTATTAATTATTAATTATCCATTAATACAGTACTGCATAGTTTTATAAGAATCCGGCAGTAATTTTTGCATAAACGAGGCAAAAAACATCTATATAAACACCCTCACAAATTTGTAATAATAATAGAATATTTTTATATTGTTCAACCGTTTCGAGACATTAAAAAATTACATATAAAAAGGCGAAAGCAATAACTGACGCACGCATTGTAAGTCAGCCCTTTTATACGTTAAAGCTAACACGCACACAACCCAAGCACAGTAAAACTATTAACCAAAATTGCAGAGCTTTCTCTGTCCGCTTAGATAAAACTTGTCCGCTATTATATCTTTGGACTTTATATATTTTTTTAATTAAAAATTAGTAAATAACTAACTAACGCAAACAAAAGCTTTTCTCTGCAAAAGGCTTTACGAGTAAACGTGTAAAATCTATGTAAAGCAAGGTAGGATGTCAATATAAAAACAATTTTTGAATCATACGGAGATTTTTTTTTATAGAAATTCGTATTAAATTTAATTGGTATCATTCTGGAAATATTTATTGCGAAATAAAGTAATAATCGTAGCAGATATGATATAATAAACACGTAACTGGCGTGTATAATACCCCGTTGATAGGTTTCCCGTGCGAGAGGTACGAGATAATACGAATCTATCCCACGGGTAGGATATATTTGTAGCATTCGACGATGTTGTATTGTATGTTCGCAGTAGGAATACATGTTGGTAATCCTATTACTGGTTGCTGCGAGTGGTATGTTGATGTATAAGGAGAATTTGGGATCACTAGCAAAACTTTTGTATTTTAATTTTAGACGAATATATATATAATTTTGTCTGTTTAGCTCATTCGGTAAAAAAAGTTTTGTTGATAAGATACAAAAAATTCTGAAACAAAATACTGAAAGTACACAAAGGAATTCTATTTGTAGCTTTACATATAGTTAGTCCTTCATCTATATATTTTCTGTCTATATCTATACTATACTAGTATAACCCAAAAATGGACTATTAATTTGTCAAAATCGCAATGCCTCTAAATACTAGGTTTTATAAGTCGGCAGGGAACTCATGGTCTACTTGATGCTATATGCCACTGTTGACCTATATACTATATTATAACCTGTTCACAAACCACTCCATAAGGATTCCCATAATCCTTCTGGACTCCATTATTGTCCAATGCATTGTCCATAACTTTCGGATCCTGGCATCCCATCCCCATTTGCCGAAACTAAATTATTTTGTAAGAGGGTGGTTACTTCCGCCAGACGAACTGTTCGATTTATGATTGCAAAATGCAGTGTTCTCTGCCACTACTAAAATTATTAATTTTTATTAAGACACTAATTTTTACCCCCGACATCGTCCGGGTATGTCTATAAATTGTAGCCTATATATAATGTTAGTATGACATTGTGTCAGGTAAGGCTCTTTATTTTTATTCCGCAAGAAGCGTGCCCGATGACATTCGCAACTTTATGTATGAAAGTCAAATCAAGCATTTACCAAATATGCTTTAATAATTAATTGAACTATCAAACACTTCTTCACCGCTTATATAAACAGTTGTCATATTTTTCGCTTCAGTTAAGTAGATATTGCAATTAAGAATACCCCACTTCCGTTCGCATTTCATATTAAAAATAATATCTTAGCAATGACATTGTTGAAACTTGATCACGATTTCATAAGAACTGAACTATCTACGTTCTATTTCTAATTCTATTATACTTGTGAATAAAGTGTGAATTGCATGTAGTTTATTTTTATTGGCGCAGTTCAGAGGGTTCAGTACTGGTCGAACTGTAACAACGTAGATGCACTAATTGCATCAAAAACGACGGACTGTTCGTTTTACGCCATGTGTGGGGTCATTGTGAGCGTTTTAAATCATAAACAAAGAGGAGCGGAGAGCGGTATATTTTAAGTATAGGAAAAGTAATTATATTTTTTGTATTATGTCTCATTTGCAATGAGATATATTTTCTTCGGTGTATGTGAATATTATAATCATTAATTCCTTAATTAATATATTATAAAAAATAATAATCATTGCCGTTTTATTTTATTTTTAAATTTTCGCGATGGTTTTATTTGATTTAACCATTTAATTACTGTATTAGATCAAGAAATGATAATCTACGCCTATTAGTATATTTTATTAATTACTCGCGACTCGCCCCTGGCTTCACACGGATGCGATTTTTTTTTCTGCAAATTATAGAAACAAACCTTCCTCGTGTGTTTAGTGGTAAACGTACAAAAATGCATTGGTGATTTAGAAGAAGCTAGCGGACAAACTGGCGGACAGTGACTTTTTTTTAATATGTATAGAAATACAGAAGAAACATACTTATTTTGTGACTGTATGTTATTTGAATTATTTAATTTTAGGAATACATTGTTCACCAATTTATATCCTCAATAAATTCTATTACTGTAATTCTAATAACCAAAATTATTAAATAACGCGTTTGATTGAATTGTCAGCTGTAAGTAAAAAAAAATCTTTGATTTGTGTCATTAGCTCATTATTTATTGGAATAATAAGTAAAATTAATAAGCTACCCAGGTAAATTAATTTTATCCCAGGTATAAAATTGATTTCTAATTGTTACATAACTATTGTATTTCTTTGATAAAAATATTTTTTAATGTCGAAGGGATTACGAAATAGGTGTCAAAACGCTCTCCGCACCGCTACATGTGAGTCGGCCGACGATAGAAACGATCGGAGCGACTCGATCCCCAATTAAGCCCCTCTCGATACCTGGAATTATCTGGCGGATGCGTATCGATTCGATAGTCTCACTCGGATCGCCGGTGATCCCAAATATTGACACTTGATATCCGTTGACGCGACACAGAGCGGGCAGATATCGCAGCAGACCGTTTGTTTACACGATCGTTGTTTGTTTTGCTGTGCTGAACGTCTTTTTATTTCCACATAACATGTGCTGTCAAAAAATGCTACGAATATTTCATGAAATATTTAATGGGTCCAAATTTTTGTGAACGCGTTTCACCGAAAATATTTAGGATATAAATATTGTAGTGCTTGGAATACTCATTATGAAATAGACTACATAAATTAAACCTGTTTTTTTACTTTTAAAAATAGTTCTTATGTCGAACCTACATATTAAGAAGAGACAGAGTACGCAAATCACAGAGGAGTTTGATAAAGTAAATCGTGTGTACAGAATATAGACGATCCTTTAATCAATGTCCTTGAAGTGGTTGTGATTACAAATATTAAATAGCCAGTTGATCTCGGTATACTTCTGCAAATGGACCAATATCGAGGCGAAGTCGTCTCGAAAAGAGCATACACAAAAAATGTCATGATCGCATTTGCAAGTTGTAAATAGTTAAACGTTATTAAGTTAAAGTGAATTCCTACAAAGTTAGCAGGCTATACTATAATGTATAATGTAACCTATTTGCGCACAATCCACTCAGAACGGGAGCAATGGTGCCATAATGTCAAGTGAAATGGAAAGCTGTGATGTCACTGTTTAATTTTCTCACGCGTTTTACTTCACGTGTGACACACTGCACCGTAAATTTGACGAATATATTTTAATTAAATCTTACCTTGGGTCACACTTTGAACGACAATTAAGTGATTTATAAACATTTTGACGAGAAATAATTAGACAATATCTTTCCTATGCTAGAAACATTGAAAATTTGCCCATTATTACAAAATATACATGTAATAAAAGATTAATTATAAAGAATAAATAATTGACCATCTTCTTCAGGACGAAGTAATTAAGTATTCCGCAATGTCTTCATCCAAGCATTGAATGCAATGGTTTGCCTACTAAAATGTTTTTGCTTTTTACTGTACGCTGACTTAACTTCGATGACCTGCCAATGACGTGTTTACATCTTGGTAATCTTGGTAATTTTTATCGGTAGGAATTCTTCTAGATATATTTTTATGTTGATTTAACGACAATTGAAATATATTTATTAAATTTTAAGAATAAATAGGTACAACATGTACACTCATAACGAACTTGTAAGAACTTTTATATTGTAAAAAGTCTTAGATCAATGTATAAAAAAAAATTAAAAAAAGTTTTTACTTAGTTACACTCAGTGGTAAAATAAAAAGATATCACAAGTGTGGCAGGGTTGGCGAGCTGGACACGAGAGATTGAGACTCCTGATATCTTCAAGACTTAAGTACAGTGTTAAATAATATTATACATGACGGACACACGACATACATATTAGTTCAAGGCAGTGTTGCCCGCTCAGTGATGTATTTGTTATTTGCTAACCTTTTTTTTTTTTTTTTTACGCGGGGAAATCAGCGACCCTGATTCGACTGCCAGCAATGGGGCGCTGGCAGGATATGTGGGATTTCTACCCACTAAAACCCCGCGGTGTTCCTTTACCACGCGCGCGTGGGACGGGAGAGAGGTGTCAGCGCGAGCATTTCGTCCTGCTCTCCCGTCAGCGTTCGCCCGATCGGGCGCCAACAAAATTTCATCGGTAGGAGGAGGGCGGTAGACTCCCTCCTCCCCGGATGGCTGGGTGTGGGAAGACGTGCCGGAACACGAACACGTCTTTCACCGGAGCCGGGTTGGTAGGTGAACGGATCCCCATATCCGCTCACCCTCCGGCCGGTTATTTGCTAACCTAACCTAACCTACCCTAACAACAAGAAACTTAGTTTCTTGATAGTTACTAAATTTTGTTTCAACTTTATTGTATTTTGCCAGTTTTCAGTTAAATAGATTATTTAACTGGCAAAGGCCTAAACGCAACTTTATGTGCCTGGCCGAATAGCGCAATGAGATTCGTAAATATCGTCGTCACACATCGCAAACGATCTACTAACACAAAACGTTCATGTAGCAAAACGTCCACATAGAATAAAGTCCACTGTAAAAAAGACTTAATGACTTGACAAGGTGTTGTTTGGAAGTAACTATTCTGTGCGATGATTAATTATTGAATAGAATTAAACAGTATGTAACTCGACCTACTTTTGATCAGCAATAATTATTATACTTTTATATGCTTTGCGTGCTCTTGTTTGATTAAAAAGTAGATTAATATAAAAACAATGTTATCAATGTTTTCCAATTTACACAGCAGTGTGTCACCGTATTACTGGTATGAGGAGTGAGTCGGTCTGAGTATCGCGATCGCAACGAAACGACTCGACCGAACACAATGCGCGGCTATTGTGTGAATTTGTGTGTTCATTTACAACGATTTTATTATGTCCTTCCATTTTGAAATGTCTGCAATGAGCAGTGCGAATAAATACCCCGCTATGACCGGTATTAAAATGGACGAGAATTTTCTGGACATGCGAAATGAAATCTTTGTGTTTCTACTCAAATAGAATTTGTTTCATGAATAACAATATTTTATGCTACTGGTGTTGTGATCACTGTTTTGATTTCATGTAATAGGCTTTAGGAATACTTCTCATTATAATTCCTTAAAAAAATCCCTATGAGTTGTCCGTTTCATAGGAATTCCCATGGGAATTCAAGGTGATGTACTGAGGTTTAGTAAGATGCAGCTCTTCATAACAGCTACTGTAACACTGAATCGAATTATCATTATAACATTTCACCTATTCACCTAAGTTTATAGTTTAATTTCTTAGAGGGGATCATGATTAAAAATAGTGAGTCCATTAGACCAAGTTTCTTCGGCAGTATCTGCTGAACGGAATCAAGTAGAACGTCCAAGCTTTGAAGTAGACACTACGTTTTCACGTCTGAGGTGTGGAATTTCCTAATCATACCTAATTGAATATTAATGACTATCCTCATAAGAAACAGTATTGCGTTAAAATGTTTTTTTCATACGTTAACGTAGATAGGCAGGCGACCGTTGTACTTATTCATCGCCTATAAACACAAACAACGCCATATGGATTGCAATAGATTGTAAATGCTCTGCAAAATTTGATAGAACTTATGATAAAGTATAAGGAGTGAATAGGGAAATAAGCTATTTCATCTCTTCACTCACTCACCTACACATGACAGAAAACGTGTTCTTATTTGATGATTGTCTTCAGTAAATGACTGGCAGTGTTCCCATGGTTCCCTGCCAATGCCAACATAATGTTACATAGAATAATTATTACATATTCTATATATCAATAAATATTATAAAATAAATTCGCTGTTTCTCCGCTGATACCCAACGGATTTTGATACCGTTTACACTCTTGGAAAGAGCGATAAATTAGGAAGGTTTATGTAATATTTTTAAAAAAAAATGCTCACCCAGGAGCGGCTCACAAGTTAATAATATGCAATATAGTTATTATTAAAAGTTTCAACAAAATTCATATCGTAGTTTATGAGTTAATAAGTAACAAACATGCATACATCTCTCCTCACAAACTTTTGCATTAATAATATAAGTAGGATTCGTAACCTTCTTTAGAAATAAAAAAAATCACCGACCTCCTTTAATGTCACAGAGAATTATTACAGTCACAAATTCGGCTACCTATGTTTTCATCTAAAATAACAAATATCCCTTTCGCGTGGTTAAAATTATGTGGCATTCGCGTTCCGTAACAAAGACTACGTAAAATATTTCATTTCCCCAACAAAGAAAGCCACTCTTAATACTCGTATGTAAACACGTATCACACAAATGTTTGAATAACGAATAATAAACAAAAAAAAATATAGATAAGACCGAAAAATGATGACATTTGTTGGGAATTCTCTTGACGCCTACTCTCATTGCGTAAAGGCGTGCGCACACTGTTAGCGGAAATTAACTTTTGAGGATGACAGACTGAAAAATTTACATCTTAAAGGCGTAAAATTGTCCATAAAATAATAGCTGACCTTGTGGAGATGTAGCCAAATTACATTTTCATGACTTACAATACTAAAATTTTATTTTCATCTTACATTTTCACAATACTGAAATGTTTCTTGATAATAATATTATTTATTATTCGATTAAAATTTATAAAAATTTTACTGTTTACTTTTAAGATGAAATTATCCAAATTCAGATATGTTTTGAGGTAATAAATAAATACCACAATTATTATTGTCGAATTCGTCTTCGTTCATTGTTAATGATTTGACCAAAGTATTAGACTCAAACAACTACATATGAAATTCTCTATGATTATAACTATTAGACACTAACTATGTCTTGAGTAACTATTTGTGTAATATGATATTTTTTCCTGGAAGAGAAAAAAGTTAACCCGCTGATAATGAAAGCATACAATTCCCCACTCTCACAGCCGCGTGTTTCACATTCAAATTTATTCAATTTTACCAAGCGATCCGAGTGGAAATGAAACGTCTTTGGGAACACTTCCTACTCTATTAGCATTCGGTGCCTTCCATTGTTATAGTTGGAAGTTATCGACACCCATTCATACGAAAACTTGAAATGAAAACGACTCGAACACAGGCGATGATGGACATTGTATTTCCGAGACGAGATGCTATCGAATTGTTTATTCGATTTCGTGTTTTGTCATGCGAATAGATACCAACATTGTTGGCATGTTTCAACTGAAATTGTGTTTACATAAATACAGTTTTGTATAAATACATAGAGAATTATAACAATTCATGTACAATATGAATGTAACGACTAGAACCTACTAAAATTAAGGGACACTAATAATGGAAATACTTATAATACTTATAATGGAATGACAAAATATTTTGGAAGAATTAGCCTCGACTATAGTCAGAACCGTCGCATAGCAATTTAAAATTAATGAAGTTTTACAATTATTCTGTACACACGAGAGAATAAAGTGGGGTGGCTTTTACCACTTCCCCTTGTTGCAGCGGAATCGGTTGAAAAGCGTGCGCATATAATAAAGTCTCATCAAATAAGTACTCGAGATAAACAAGGTGCTGCCGAAGCGTCGTCGTACGTCCTCATAGAGAACAATGCCACACGGAATTTGCCTGTATTTGCCCGGTAATTTCGGAAACTCGTATATCGCCTAGCGTCTCTTACTACACGAGTGTAGCGTGGAAAACGCGTAGCGTAGCGGAATTTGTGGGAAATTTTTCACCACGTCTTACCGCGCGCATCTTGTGTGCGCGGTGCATTTATGGTTAAGACAGTCTGAACTTTGCGATCGTGGCAAAATGTTAAAAGAGAGAAATTCTTTAAAAAAATTTCAGAGTTTGTGTAGAATTTATCTGACTGTTAGCTCATCAGAGCCTTAGCTCGTCCGCTGCAACAAATTAAGCAAAAAAAAAAAAAATTTAATGACATGATTTAGAAAAAAATATTCTCCCGATGATGTTAAAATACAAATTAATAGAAATGGATTGAAGCCAGCGAGTTGTGTCATAGGACATCACACACGAGACGCAATGCGTAGTGTGTGTTTGGCTTGTGTTATTTCTAGTGTTTTTTTATTCATTAAATGAACATAAATTTCGTATAAATAAACTGATCACTGTCATTTCAAATAACGTCATTATCTGGTCGAAAAAATCACCAACACAACTAAAAATTACAAGAATTTTTTGGGTACAAGAATGTTAGTATTTTTAGGAGAAAAAATTTTAGGCATATTAATTTATTTATTTATTTTATTTAAAAAAAAACCTACAGCAATAACAAGCATTTCAAAGAGCATTGCATTGCCACTTTCAGGGTTTCATTATCATTAACTAACACATACCTATTTTAATTGAAAAATCATATCAATATTAAATTCTAAATGATAAGAGATGATCTGTGTAAGGAGGTAGTGTTTGAGTCTGTGTAACTATTTATTCTCCAACGCATTCACGACAATGCCCTTGAAAGATATTTTCGGCAGGTGGAAAATATTAAATATTTTTCTAAATATTTATTGTTAATATTTTTTTAATAATAAATGTGTATGTTAAAAGGTGACATTTTGTATTTTAATTAATATCGTATAATGTCATATGATTAGAATATAATATAACTTCCATATTTTCACATTTTTGAAACACTTTTTTTTTTTTAATTTATTTCGAAAGAATTTGATGTGATGAAGGTGAAGTAGGAGTTTTTAAACATTTTTTTAACTTATATTTCGAAAGCGTTTGATGTGGTGAAGGTAAGAGGTGAAGTAGCATAAAAATTTTGAATTTGTGTTAATTATTTCAATTGTAGGTTTCCATGTTTTAAGCAAACGATTATGCAGGCGCTAACTAACGTGCGTCAATAACACAGCGCGCTAATTAGAGTTTATTTGCCGGCATATTACATTTGAACGTGCTTAATTGCCGTTATAGTGGAAGTCACAAATTAAACAAAGGTTAAAACAACTCCGCGACACGACGTTAATGGCTTTTGTCAATTTCACCAGCTATCATAGCTGCTTGTTTGAGGGGGAAATTTAGAATGTATGTAAGAATCGGAAACAATAAATGTTTTTATGTTGAACAGGTGGTTTTGATGGAATACGGATTTTTTTTATGTGAAGATCGTCAGACACAAACAGGCTCACAGTCCATGGTATGGTGGTAGTTAGGTGACTACCGTTGCCTATAACGCAACATACACATATATGTTACAAGCAACGCCACAAGACTTGCAACTTGCAGCAGCAAGTTTCGCTGCCGCTAGATAATGAAATGGGATACAAAATGAGAAACTAATTTATATTTCATTAAAAATTCAAAAAACCGATAAATTATGTTTCAGAAGTCTCAAATTTGTAAGTACATATTGAATGGAAACAAAAATGTATCGCCGGCATTATTCGGTGTCACGTGACTTGTTTCCTACTAGCAACGTCTTGGGAGTAAGCAAATCGTATCAAATCTAAGGCAGTTATGGTAGTTTCAGACTCTGGACGTTTCAGTTTCAGTTCAGACGTTACGTCTGGACACAACACAACATAACTTAACACACTTAACACAAGACTTAGTATGTATATGTGTAGTTTCAATTGGGACTTACAAATCCTTCGATTTAGAGTTGTTATACTGGTGCCGTGGGCGCGTGAATTTTTTGGGGTCGCACATATCCCTCACATCACGATTATGCACGATTATGCTCATCCTTACATAGTATATAACAAAGTCGCTTTCCGCGTCTGTCTGTCTGTCTGTCTGTAAAAAGGTGACTCCTTCTAAACCATGCAGATTTTAATGTGGATTCCACCATCAGTTAGACAATTTTTAATGGAAGGTATATGCAATAAAACCAAATTAAATTTTTATGCAAGTAGAAAAAGTTATGTATTTAACATATTATGTCAGTTGCGTCAGCTCGATACAATGCTTACATGTGGACGCCATTGCATCTTAGCATCTAATGCGATGCTTCTAAGCCATGCCAGATATGTGTTGAAGCCTTTAACTCAGGTGTGAAATATGCCGACACGATTTTCTCAACAAACAAAACAAAATATCTATAATGGACAGTTGTAATATAGACACAATGATTATCGTGAACATATCGTGATACGTTTAGTAGCACTTATTGGAATTTTAACCTAGCAAATGACTGTGCAGTCACGTTTATTGAACAGTACAATAAATATATAAATTTATCTATTTTTTATGTAAGTAAGTCAAAAGAAAAGATAAATTTCAATTTTAACAAAACTATGCACGCCAATTTCTTTAGAAACTTTTGCACGTGATCAAGTTCACTTCTTTAGGGAACAATAGATACTTTTTTCTGGGTGAAAAGTATCCTTTTCTGTGACCTCTGACTGTGTATGCAAAATTTCACTGTAATCGGTTGAGTAGTTAAGGCGTGAAAGCGTAACAAACAATACAAACAAATTTACTTTCGCAATAATATTACAAATCACAAGTCGAGAATGGCTTCACTAATTAATAATTAATTGATATTATACTTTATTAATTAAATATTAAACGAGGCATTTAATGAGACGTTACGTCCAAATTTTCATTTCCAAATTATTTTCTATCCCATTTTCTGTGTTCGTATTTGTCATCTTTTGTTAGCCTCTTTCTATTTTTCGTATATTTTGTAAAACCTTTCGTATGTACGATTTATTTGATAGTTTTATATGCACAGTGTGTTTCAATTAGATTTTCTTAAATTACAATTAAATAAATTTCTAAACGCAATTGACACTTGTTTCAGATTTTTAGAAATGTTGGATAGCTATATCGTTATATTTTATTTTACACTGGGTTTTCTTTTATAACTGGATTTTTTGCAATAGCGACACATAGAAAAATATTTCTTTCAACTATACTTACCTACTATATAATGTTTATTTAAACTCACCAGCCATTAGAATGAAGTAAGTACAAAAACAATGCAAACACGGGATTTAAGTACATGCCGACTGTCTAGTGATAATAAAACTCTTTACTAGTGCTTTGTTTAGTCGCAGGTAATTATTTTAAATTACCAAAGTTACGCGTCACATGAAGAAGAAGAACAGTGGAGTTGTTTTCTTTTTATTTTGTTATCATGTGTGATGGACAAGTAATTTTAAAATTTTCAGGCAATTTTCAGTAGTAAATTAACTAATTCAATACAAAATTATTATTTTTTCTTTTTAAATATAAAGTAAAATATTCAATGTCTGTCGAAAAATTAATGTCGCTGAATAAATGTTTTAACACCTAAGAAAAAGGGTCGAGGACGAAGTCGCGGGTAAAGCTAGTCAAGTAGGTATATATAGATGTATCAACCTTCAAGTGTGTGTGATTCTTAGAGAATATGTAGGGTGATACGAGCAGATACGAGTATAACAAGATTTTCCAACTGCTTTTGTCCCATTGCTGAAATGCTGAGTGTCTATACTGTGAACAAGTAACAAGGACAACCCCCCTGTACTCTTGTCTCTTTCCCCTCATAGCCCTCCCCCCTCTCTTCCCTGATCCCCCTCAGTCAGGAGGTTATGTAAATTATTTAACGAACGATGCCGTTACGGAGACTATGGGGCACTTAAGGCGTTAGCATTTTAAAGCGTTATTTGTGCTAAGTACACAATTACCTCCGCATTTAAACTGATTATACAGAGCCGTGTTTAAGTGAGGATTCACTTTAAATATTCCAATTAGTAGTTAGTAGGTGTTTTACGAGCGCCCGAAGCGAGCGTTTTGTTTTGTCGGCCAATAACAGCTTCTTTTCATCGAGTCTCCGGGCTCTATGAGTTTATTATTCCTGCATTTATCGTTAGGTACCTATTGAAGAGACGTGAACCTATTGCGTCATTGCCTGGTGACAGAACCGAATGCACGTGCAATGGTTGATGTAATAATAAAACTATAATATAAACTATAAACTTCTTTAATAATTTCTTTTAATTAAAATCTTAATTTTATAATATAACAAATGCGAAAGTTTGTATTTTCATTTTTGAGTATTTATTTCTCAATAACCCTGAACGGATTTGAATGAAATTTGGCGCACAGATAATTTATTACCTGGATTAACATGTAGGATACTTTTCATCCTGGAAAAATGTTAGGTTTCCGAGGTTACATCTAAAAATGTAAAAAAAAATGTGACAACGGCGGCGCCACCGTCGTCACAGCGATAAAGATGTAAGGCATTATTATTACTCGTATATTTTCTCAGGTTTTATGTTTTTCATTTTTCAACGCGGTTAAAGTTACGAGAACCAGTTAGTATGCCCATATTATGACTTGACCAAGTTAACTAAGTTGGGACAAGTAATACATAATATTACTTGTCCCAACTTTGTAGTCGTGAATGTTGAATTTGTGAATTTGTAGACCTGTGACATCTTTTTTATGATTAAGTGCGACAGGTAGACAATTCATTTGATGGTGATTGGCTACTGTAGGATGCAATTGCGCTGCTCACATTGATAGGATAATGGGCAAGGTAGAGCGAGATCTAAGGATAAAGGAATTAACTCTGGCATACCTTTGTCACTCACTGGAACACAACATCATTCGATTACTGCTGATTATTCTTTTTACATAATATATTCATTCTAATGGAATGACATGTAGATACTAATATTAATTAATAACATTGACAAAACATACTTAATAAAAAAATCCCTGGTATTTGTGATTGTGTATTTTTTATGAATACACGCTGGTGCTAAAGTAATAAGTAATTCGAGTAGACTATATTTTTCCGCAATCACTACAATCGATCTCCATACTGATTAAATTATTAATAATTGTTTGGTTTCCAATCAAATTTTCATGCACTATTTCATGCCCTTTCAGTTTTATTGTCGAACAAAAGGTAGCCTAGGCCCTTCTTTAAGGTCCCACCTATCTCTATAACAAAATTAATCAAAATTAGTTGTGGTTTTGACGTGAAACCGTAACAGACGGAGAGTTATTTTAGCATTTCAATTAATACATATACATTATAGTCTGTATTCATTAATAGTCGCAATTTTTCTTGAGTGTCTCCATTTTTATATCGGCAGCAACTCTTTTGTACCTTTTAGACAAACTCTCCCCTAAGACAGTAGAAGGTAGCGCGTTCTGCAGTTCAGTAGTGGTAGTAAAAAGCGCTGATGAGTTAGTTATAGAAGTGCCATTAAGCACGTTTTCGCTCACCGCACAAATGGCAAACATAAAACGCACATTAACCAAACAGGTTTGCCTGCATTCATGTTAACAATACAGCCAGTGAAATGAAGCCCGACAGAATACGGCGACTTGTTACGTTGCCCGCATGAGATATTTTCACGCGTGTTGATCTCAAATTTAAACATTCACCCTGGGTACAAAGCGGAGCGTTGAAAATTAGGGGTAGCTCGCAACTGCGATAAAGGTATGGCATCATAAACAGCGGGCACTTCCCGCAAGTAATATTCATTGGACGCTGTAGTAACTACCTCCCGTACGGCCATTATCTATCTATCTATGTCTATACCTACCTAAAATATAGTCGCTGCTCCTCTGTCTCTCCGCTAATTCCTTCTAGACCACCCAACAAATTTTGATAAGGTTTAGGAAGAAGGTTTGTGTATATGTATAATTTGAAAAATAAATAATTGAAAAGCCTTAATGCATTTTAATTTAATTTTAATTTTCTAATACTATCCTTTATTCGTGGGATCCAAAGGCAAGATATTAGAGTAAGAAAACTACACTAAAATATAATATTAGTAAGTACGAAGTATAACCCAAGTTCGGTAATAATCACTTGAAGAGCAGGTATAAAGTTTAACTTCGAATTACATTATAATTACCATCGACTTATCTATACGAAGTATACTCGTACTTCTTTACTAATTGACTTGAGCTCAACTTTGACCATACCTCGTCCGTTTTTCATCGCGGCCCGTCGAGGAACCTCGCAACATTTTCATGCTAATCTCAGCGCGAGCGTGCTGATTTTGCGGGCATGAAATATTTGTAACAGACGGCCTTACTTCGTACCTTTTCAATTTCGCTAGGCCTCCCACTCCTTCGGGGATTGGAAGTGGAGGCAGAATTTACGCGTAATGTACACACATCGCAATGTGCCCTAAACGCGTGCTACAGTTCACACATGTACAATTCGTTTTAGCGATTTAGGGACTTGACGCCTTTGCAATATAGACTTTAAAGGGCTGGAATTTTTGCGTTGATAATGAACACTTGCTGTCACAAAAGTGTGAATCTTCATCAACACATAAATTATATTACATAGTATATTACTTTCCACTGCTGGATTTCAATGTCATGAATTAGTAGGGCCATTGTCCACTCTAGCCTACTCGGATCTACGGATTTTCAGATAGGAGGTTAAATTATAAGACATGCGAATCCTATGAAATCTATACGACAGAATCTATATGAAACCACCTGACAGATTTTTATATTACTGAAAAAATTGTAATCATGCGAAACCAAGTAATGTATTCTATAAGTAGGTTCGTAGACAAATTTGTAATTTGTTTTGTTAAGACTAATTTAATTTTTCTTTGTTTTTTTAATTTTTGAACATAATTTATTTCAATGAATTTATGATTTTCTTCATTTTTATTTCTTTAGTGGAATCACAAGTCCATTGTGTAGTTGTTGTGTGACCTCTAGTCTGGTGAGAAAGGCGTTTTTCCATGCAGAAATAGAAAACTTTTTTTTTAATATTTTTGAGACAGACAACCAGTCACCATACAATTACCTATACATATGTGATAAGCAACCAACATTGTCTTTATTTTGTGCAGCTACGTACGTTTTATATGAAATCATCGGTATGCATGCCGGCAAAAATGGTTTATGGGCGGGCGAGTTAAGGCTGGGCGGGAGTGTCGCTCGTAAATCCAGTGTTAACCGCTCAGTCACTCTTGGACTACATGTTTCAAGATTGCACAAACAACTACATATGACTTTGACGATATCTGTGCACTGCACTCGTCTCTTATGTAGATTTGTGGTGCATGTCACAAGACGCTGAATGTTTGCGATAAAACTGTCAAACTAAATCACCAACTCGGTCATGCGAGCCTAATCGTTTGATTCATCAGCTTTTGCGTTGTCTATATGTTCAAATAAACATGGGTAGATATCGCCCCTGCTAAAGGAGTCTATGATTAACTGGCTTTTGTCTCTGTCTTCATTCGTGACGAATATTTGGATAAGTCCTGCACTAGAGTGTTCAACTTGTATTCAACCTTCAACTTTTATTCAAATGGTCACATATATTTGTATCGAAATAAGACGTATAAAATATGAAATGATTTTATTTAATATGTTTGACGGTGTCCTTAATTTAAATGTACATTTATTTAAAATATATTAAATCTATTAT
Source organism: Synanthedon andrenaeformis (assembly GCA_936446665.2). Lineage (NCBI taxonomy): Eukaryota > Metazoa > Arthropoda > Insecta > Lepidoptera > Sesiidae > Synanthedon > Synanthedon andrenaeformis. The sequence goes on from OW387784.2 coordinate 11,350,574, forward strand.
TAATTTACTCTAACCAATTTTCACCAATTTCAACCAAAACACTGAGGTTAAACTCCAATTACAATAAAATGTATCAATACAATAAATTTACGAGTATCTAAATTGAAGAAATTTACTTACTTGGGTAACTACTTTTACATGGGTGGAACCATTTTTATTTATTTTTTTCATTTTAATTACCAAGAAATTTCATATAAACTGCAATCCGAACTAAAAAAATGGTCATTATCGTCTACTGCTTACACTTGGGCGAAAAATGATAAGTCATCGGTTACTTCTTTCTGACTTTTTTTCTCGACTTCTAAAGGTCGTAGAGTGATGTCAAATCAAATAACTTCTTTAAGATTTGGTCTATCAAAAAAATTTTTGGGAATCTAACTGGTATTCCTATAGATTGGCGCGTTTAGACAAAGAAATACTACTTTACCTACATTATAATGCATGGATGAACTTTATTCAACATTTATATATCTCTCTTGTCCACAGAACGTAAACTGTTCGTGGGTATGCTGAACAAGAAATTATCTGAAAATGATGTGAGAGCGCTATTTGCTGGACACGGAGCCATAGAAGAATGTACTGTATTGAGAGATGCCCAAGGGCAGAGTAAAGGATGTGCATTTGTCACGTTTGTCTCGAAACAGGCCGCCATTGCTGCTATTAAGGTACATTTTTAATTTCAATTAGAAAAAGAGAAAGTATCAGGCAGGCTGAAGGTGATGGTAGGAGTTACCGTCGCCTATTAACACTAACCCGGGCATTTTACATGTCCCAATCCCATATTCATAATTCTACCCGTCTATTATCATGTTGACAGTCACCCTGTGTGTTGTCTTAAACAGTACTTCTTAAAGAAAAACATGATCAACCTGGATGGAAGTTCACCGCCAACTTAAAATGGGATGATTGGTAGAGGAGTCTACCAATCATCCCTACATTTTCATATTTAATGGTGACTTTCTGTAAGGTGATAACTGCCGCTTAGAGGATACCCAGCTAATGTTTGGCAGTGTACACTGCCACTGATACCACAATTATGGTTATATTTAAAAGAAATAGATAAATGTTGAAATTCATGCTTAAGCTGCAACCATCCAAAATATACTTTGTAAGTTATTTTTAGTTACTAAAATCAAATTTTGCTATCAAAAGCTCGATCAAGACCTCGAACAACTCGAACTACTCGAGGACCTTCAGCTTGCCAATTTTTATAGAACATGACTATATTTTTCCTATAACTTTTTTTAGTTTGATTATGCAGCGAAACCCCATATAATATAACTCCAGCTCGAAATCCATAAAAACCTTGTGGTTAGTTTCACTATTCTCCAAGTACACTCAATAAATTTCCTTGGTACTTGACATTTTCAGACACTGCATCACAGTCAAACGATGGATGGGTGTTCGGCGCCGTTGGTTGTTAAATTCGCCGACACTCAGAAGGAGAAGGAACAAAAGAAACTTCAAGCCATGCAAGCTAGTTTGTGGGGACTGACCACGCCCGTCGCACCGACTGCATACCTCGCGTCGGAAGCTGCATTGTCGCCGGCAACGCAGCTCCAACTGTTGCAGCAATTGCAGGCCGTAGGGCTGCAGCAACAGCTGCTTCAAGGTCAAGGATCTACGCTGCTGCAAGGTGCCGACGCTTGTTAGCGTTAATTTTTTTTATATCTGTATTCTTTTATCTCTTCAGTTCATTTACTTTGGCTACATACTTAGATCTATTTCATCCAACTCAATAGATAGATTAGATAACTGCGTGTCTGAGAAGATTAACACAATCTCCAAAAAAATTGCAGTTCTGGCATTCACAACGAGTTATACTGTTGTAGTTATAACCTAGACTTCTATCCGTGCCTCATGCACGCACGAAGGTCGCGACGAAAGGAAAAAAAATGACCAGTAGTAACCCAAATACCGCCTACGTAGGTATCGCTTGTTTCGCAAATTCTGTTCATAGCAACATGAGTGAAAATAGTCAAATGTAACTTTTGCAACTTTTGACAAATTATATTTATTCATGTAGTTTAATTATTTTTGACACATGCACCCAACGTACCACCTCATCCAAAAATCCGTCCCACTTTATGTTCGTCCTCGTCCAACTTTTGTTTACATTATTATTTTTATTTTTTCTTTCCAATTAGGTGTTAACTATCAGGATATCGCTTTCAATGGCGCAGGGTTGACTGGCACCGCCGTGAGCGGGGTCGGTGGAGTGACAGGGGCTGCCGAGCAGCTGGGTGGACTTTTGGCACCTGTCTCGGTACAGAACTTGGCTGCTCTGGCCGCCATGACGCAGCCGGTGGTGACACAAGCAGCACCTTTAGCCCCCGCCACAGCGCCTCAGCCCGCCGCGCCGGCTTTATGTATGTATTATTAAAATTCCAACTACCCGCGCCCACTGATTTTCCGGGTGATTTTTTGAGCTTGCAAACTGTAATTGTAGTGGCTTTTAAGCGTCTGTTCACACCGAAAGGCGTCGCGTGACGTTCGTTTTATAGCGTTTACACATTACCCGATACGATATCGGACCAAATTTGACGTCACGTTTGGTCTAGTGGCCAGTAACCTTAGCTGTTAACCAAACGGTTGCGGGTTCGAATCCCACTAGGGGCAAATGTTTATGTGTTAACATTTTACCTTTGTACCTGTCATGGATCTTTTGTATTTATAATATGTATGAATTTACAGAAAAAAGTGATCTATGTATTATATCAACTGTCTGGTATCTATAATACAAGCATTAGTTGCTTAGTGTGGAACTAGATGGTGCTGTGTGGAATGTGTGAAGATATAAGATATATGATAAGATAAGAAATAAAATGTATAAAATATGTACCAACCTTTCACATTGTCCGCTCCCCATTCGGGCGCCCGTAGGCTACCAGACGATAATATTTATATGTGTACTTTACGATCTACATAGTCTGTGTGCACAGAGCCATTCTAAAATGTGTGTTCTGATTCTTGATAATGTTTGTTGGATTAATAAGCAAATAATTGAAATAATTGAATTGAACGCTCTTAAGATAGCAATGCAATATAGAACTTATTTGCTACACATAAATGTACACAATTTATAATGACTACATACGCGCCGCGATTGACAGCGAGATGCATCGCGTACTCAATGAAATATATAAGCGTTATTTGTTTAGTGCTACATTAAAATGTGCGCCGCAGCGCCGCTACTCGGTGTGGGCTGACCCTTAAGCCAACGTTAAAAGCCAATCCAATGAAACAAATATTAGCGAGCACTATTGAATGAGATTATGAATTACATGCCTTCCTCGGAAATTTGGTTTTTGGTAAATTTTTAAACATGTATTAGAAAAGTGATTGCTTTTTTAAATTACACACACGCTTCATAAAATAAATCTATATGACAGATATATTTAACTCGCCATCGTCCTAACAGGATACAAGTAGGTGTTACAAAAAGGATACTCTTTTGAAGCCGAATACAGTATGATCATAAAAAAATTATACAAGTAAACAAATTATTTTACTACTGTCAAGAAAATTGTGTATCCTTTTTGTAAAATATTTTATACAATACCTACTACGTAAGAGCCAACTCGCACACACACGCCAGTATCAACTAGCACTAAACGAAAGTAAAATTTTAAAATTATTTGATGTTTTCACTATTTTAGGTCATTCAAAAAAATTATTTGTAGTATAATATTTTGTGGTTCCTAAACTACATAAAAGATACTCATTTCAGTAGTAATAAAATAAATTATGGCAACATTAAGAATAAATACTTAAATAAAACTTAATAAATAAATCTCGCTTCTTTTAGGTATATGGCATTGCCCATTTGGACCGGATCTGCAAACCTTTATTTTTTGTTAAATGATGTAAAAAGGATAAGTCCAATATATAAGGAAATTCAAAAAAGCACTAGATTTTTTTCAAAACCATAATCATACGAGAAAATTATTAAAAAGAAATTATTATTACAAGCTACGAAAGAAGTTTATATATAAAACTATGATAACTTGCAATTTTTCTATCAAGTTAAAATCATTCTACTCGTGTTTCTTTAATTATGATATATACGTGTATTTTACTTCACACATAGATTTCAAGTTTTCTGTGTTAAAAAATAATTTAAAATACCTATATGTACACATTTCTATTCCTTTTTTAAAATATCGAATCAGGTATTATATATGTTTTTAATTTTTCTTAAATGATATGTGTAGTTATCTTGATATGTGTAGATATGTGTGTGTGTGGGCTCGTACGTGATGAGCTGACTTATAATAAAAACAATCTGATAATACTGTTTCCGCCATTTTCATACATTTTTAAATTCCATCGGAAGTTAAATAAAGAACTCGTGTAAATCTGTTGGTTTTTAAAATGTATATTCTTTCTTCAAATACATTTGACATGTCTGTTAATTTTAACAATTTGTTATAAATCTGCGAAAATGTGCTCCAAATACAATCATTAAGCTGAATCGAGCTCAATAAAATGAGTCACAATTGCTGAATATCTATGTCCAAAAACCTTAATTGCAGTGTAGAACATCGGATTTATACAAAGCGAGAGACTTGAATTGACGATCCTTTTTGTCCAAAAAACTTACTTTGTCCTCTTTCAGGTTGGACATAAATTATTGAGAGAAATTAAAAGGTTATTAACGATGAACATTTTTCACACTTCAGGTCTTCTCGGGAAGACTAACATCACAGGTAAAAAAGAAAAAAATTGAAAAGCAGAGTGTTTTGTTTTTATTTCATTGAATGATTTTCTTGTCTTTTTGCTTCTTGGACATTGTGTAATTAATGCTACAGATGTGCTTTGTTTATTAACTGCACTGTAACAATTTTATAGTGTTATATATATACAAATCTGTATATAACCTAGGTGTAATGAGTATGTACCTAGGTGTATTGTAACTAGATCAGAAGAAGACGTCTCGCATTGCTATTTGCTAAAATTATTCGCATGCTAATGTTTAATTGGTTTGCAGAAGGTTTAAGTTTTGTTACTAGTGCATCGTTTCGTTTAGTAGGTATCTATTATTAAAATAGCAATTTCATTCTAGAAAGGTTCGGTTCACATATTCTAGAATGCTGAGTCTACAATCTAGACTGCTGACACGGTGAACAAAATGTCTCGAATGTAAATGGTCACCGCAGACACAATGTCTCATTTAATTTCGATGTGTCAGAAGCAATTGATCAGAAAGTTTGGCTTATAAACTGCCGATAACGTCAAAGGACTTCTTTGTATATTAGCCATGTAGGTAGGGACTATATATAAATTTGTAATTTTTGTTGTTGTAAAACGCGATGATTTACTGTTTTAAGATAATAGGACATCATACATGAACTGCAGAAGTCTTTTTTTTTCTAATTATGTTATGTAGTAGTGACATTTTGACGTTTTGACATTGTACAAAAATGACGTAGACATTTTAAAATTTAGACTGCCTGCCATGACCATTCACATTTGAGACATTTTGTTTAACATGTCATTCAAGCAATGTGTGAACCGAACCGTGTTCTTAAATAACGTTCAATAGATAATATACCTACATCATCTCTAAATAAAAAAATTATTATTGAATGAAAAATGTACATTTGAAAAAGATGTGGGAGCAATTTTTAGTAGATGTACCTACCTATTTTAAATTTTTATACGTGATTAATAGTAAAGTTACGGTTTAATTTAAAAAGTATTGAAGACACTACACATATTCGTTTTCATTAAATATTAATTGAAATATTATAGTGGCAGGGCACACTGCATTACGCAGTCATTCTGACAGCCAACAGCCCCCTTACAAGAAGACTACCGTGAAATAAGAACAAGTGTGTTTCGGTGTTTGAGTAAGGGCAGCTAGTGCAAATTTCCCTATATACGTATTTCTCCTATATACCTTCCTAATACTAGGACCTATAACACAAGTCTGTGACATCGCTTGTGTTATAGGCAACGTCAGCGTGTCTTAGAAAAGTAGTGTTTGTCTTTCTATTTTATTGATTCATAAATGAAAAATAACTTTGCGCTTCGTACCTATTTATTGTACAGTTTGATTTTCTAATAAAAACAAGCAGTTGTATTTTAAGTCGACATTTATAACTATTCGTATTGAAATTATCATCTTTTTGTCCTCATTCGAAGGCAATAGTCTATACATACCTATTGTGAGGAGGAAAATCGATAACTATGCAAACATGTGATCGACCAAGGACAAAACATGTCATTATTGCAAGGCGCATCTGTTGTATACACGTTTTTAGCAATACTCTAACTAGAGGCTTGATTTGATTTCTATGTTGCATTGTGAATATAAGTGCAGTAGTTGCATCTAATAGATATGCTTGTATATTAATATGTTTTTCGCAAAACGGCTGAAAATTTCCGAAAATAATATCATTTCGTTTTTGTATCATGTATCGTTTTTGTTTTGAAATAAAAAATAACTAAAATAATTTATGTCACAATAAAAAATTTTGTCTGTGCCTTTCTGCGCCATAATTTTGATTCATATATGTAATAATTATATACTAGCGGCCCACGGCTTCGCCCAGGGTACAATTTTTATATATAGGTAAAAATCTTCCTCGTTTATCCCTCTTTCCATATGGGTAAATCGAATTAAAATTGATCTAACCACTCTCGAGTTTTTGAAGCATACACACAACATTTTTATACATATAAGTTAAAACATTTTAACTTATAAGTATAAAAATTATATGTATGTATACATTTATATGTATGTATATATATGTATACATTTTTATACATATAAGATATAAGTTAAAACGAAGATTACTTATTGTTCATAAGTATGTGAAAAGGTCTATGGAGCCATCTCTGCTTCAACTTTTGGAGAGTTTAGCCTTAAGACTAAACTGAAGCTAAATACTTAAAATGCGCCAAGTTGAATGGTGAATTATTATGTCTCCTTAAATGAAATTCATGTAAAGATAATTAAGTTTTAATCCAAAATTGTTTTTATTTCCGGTACTAATAACCAGGCATAGAGGCATCTAGCGCGCATTTTAATCAATATAAATTATATTAATATTATTTTAACATTTTTTAGAGAATATGATGATGCAATGCTATCATCAATAATACTCTAAAAAATTTGTTATTATAAAGAGAAAATATTTTTATTTTTGTTTGTAATGAATAAATTCAAAAACTACTGAACTTATTTTAAAAATTATTTCACCTATAGAAAGCTACATTATCAGGGAGTAACAGTATTAAGATACGCGTATAAAGTTTTTAATATATAATACATAATTTTACTTACCAAAAAATCTAAACACTACAATAACCTCGGCCACAGCAACTGGCCCGCAAACTGAGATTTAACATATTTTTCATAAAAACATAGAAGTAGAAGATGTATGCAACAAGTTCAGTTACTTCCTAGTTAGGGACAAAAATAAACGGACCAATAGGCAACGCATGAATGTGCTAATATTGTACTTTAACTAAATATTACTTATTTGTTTCTTAAGGTTTCGTGTGTGACGTGTTGTATGTATGCTGGTAGTTGAGGTATTTTTTTCGTTTTACATAACAAAGCATCTGTTTGAATATGTATGGCATTGTTTTAAACGCTACCTACTTAATTTTCATACATTAGCGTAATAATAAATATATCGTAATATATTATGTCCTTAGTGTTGAAGTAAGTTTATTTCGAAATTATTATATGTTATTAACTAAAATCAGCACAAATTTATTGTTCCATGGGCTTGTTTTTATACGAAGTAAATGAACCACGTAGATACCTACGTGGCATTGTACCACTTTTTAATGAAATGTAACACAAAAAACTAATATAAAACTTAATTCATATGTGCATATTTAAATAAAATATTAAAATTTAAGAAAATGGACTTTAATAACCAAAAATTTAATATTTTATTAATCAGCGTTTTTAATAAGTTGTTTAACTTTAGTATAAATGAAGATTAAAGATTAAGATATTTTAATCTTTTAATAATTTAAATTCTATAATTTCTATAATAAACTTTATTTTTATTATCGTCTTTATCCGTATCATATAGCATAATACATCCAAAAAGGATAAAATATTGAATGTAATAAGTATTGAAGTGAAGGCGTTATTATGTACATGATAACATGTTACGTAAGATCAATAGCTGTCGATACAATGAAGTAAATGAAGTCCACGAGTTTGAAGTTATAATAAAATATTTCAGGGTCAACAGCGGAGCCTTTAAGTTCAGCGTACGCAGCGCAGTTTGGCAGTGCGTACGCTGCGGCGCCCCTGGGGTCTGTGCTTGGTTCGGCTGCAGCCGCAGCGGCAGGGAAGCAGGTTGAAGGTACTCTATCAATTCATCTGTTTTGCTTCAAACTAGCTACGCTCCGCGGCTACGCCCACCCGAATACGCCCCCGTAGTGGCAGGGCACACCGCAGTCATAAATTGACTGCAATTGCCCGACTGACGGCAATGACCATCTCTTTTACAAAAGACCACAGTGAAATAGCATTATTGGAAGTTAACCAAACAACAAAGAACATAAATAAAATCAAGCCAATCATGTCATGCCGATTGGACATCTTGACTGTTGCGGTATACGGTATACCTATATGATTGACGGTATAGGGATATATAATTTTAATAATTATGCGATGTCATATAATTTTTAGTATATTGTCCCCAAATTTGGCACTACGCCGTTCTGATCCCTATCCTAACATGGTCAGCAACGTATTTGCAACTCCATATGGCACCGCTTGTTTTACATGCGACGGTAGTCACCTAGCGTCAAGTGTACCGTCATCAGCCTGTCTGCTAAACTTTGCATAAAATTTTGTCATACTCCAATGTTTCAGGTCCGGAAGGCGGAAACCTCTTCATTTACCACCTGCCGCAGGAGTTCACCGACACTGATCTGGCTTCCACGTTCCTGCCTTTCGGTCACGTGATATCGGCCAAAGTGTTCATAGACAAACAGACGAACTTGTCAAAGTGTTTCGGCTTCGTGTCGTACGACAACGCGGCCTCCGCTCAGGCCGCCATCCAAGCGATGAACGGCTTTCAAATAGGTACAAAGAGACTCAAAGTTCAATTGAAACGCTCCAAGGAACTTTCGAGACCGTACTAGAATTAAACCGGAACGTTTCTAGTGAAAATATTAAAAAGAGAAAAGAACTACACTAGCGATGATGAGGTTGTACAGTTTCTGAACTTAAGTTGTGATGTAACCGGTGCACTAGAACCGATGGAGACGTAAGCGTTAGGTCCGTTGTAAGCGTACACACGCATTAAGCGGCCAGGTCTCGGCGGCCAGCCGCCTAGTGCGCGTTTACGCTAAGATGCAAAACTCTGTGCACAGTTGTTAACTAATAAGTATATTGTATAAGGTTAAGGTTTGTGTCAAAGGTTTTGTCGTTTCCAAAGTATTCCCCAAATCGTTTTTTTAATTATTACTGTAGTATGATTTTATTTTAACCGTGCCTATATGTAATAAGTTGAATAGTCGTTTCGCGGGCGAAGTGAACGCCTTTTAAATTCAAATGCAATTCTAAGGACCGGCGCACAATGGAGGACGTCACGGCAATGTATTTAAATTTTTTTCATAGCATTTTGTACATTAAGTTCCTTCAAAATAATTCAAAATTCATTGTAATGGGCTAAGGCAACAATCGGCCCGCTTCGGCACTCCACAGGAGAAAAGCACGATGAAATTTGTATAATATTTTAGGCTCAAAGTTCAAAGTTCTATGAATCAATTTTGAATATTGTACTTGCCGTGCTGTTCTCCAATGTGCGCAGGCCCTAACACGCCAAAGAGTCGATAAATGTTGAAATTAAATTGGGGTTTGTATTTTTGAATCGTGTGTGGAAATATTTTTTATTTTATTATATAATATGTTATCTGGTGTTTTAAACATACCGCATAGTATTTTTTATTCGTTCAACATTTTTTTTATTTGTAATTTTTTTTGCGCAAATATTAGCAACGCCGTCGCCGTAGTGTCGTTTGTTATGTTTAATTTATATTACGTTACCACTTGATGAATAGGTGTTTGTGTATTTACAATATACATTGATGTGGCCATTGTCAGTTGAACAGTATGTTAGTCATTTTTTGTTTAAAAAACGTGTTAGTATAACGAAGAGATCTCAAAGTGATCAGTGTATTTATTTGTTTGTTGACATATGCATAGGTAGATATACCTAACTTGTACTTAATTTTATTGTTAAGGGCCTTAATGAAATATTTATATTTTAGGCCCGAACTTAAATGTGCATGGAATATTTTATATCTTTGGATGTCCGCGGTGTCTACGCAGTAATAGAAACAAGGGCTACAGTACTTTCGCTACGCGGGGAAAGTTGCCGTAGCATTTCTCGTAGAAGAACCAAGGCGTCTACGCTACGAGTAATTTGCTACGCTCTGAATTGGGACCTTAACAACTACGCTACGCCTATAAAATTGTAACTGCGTAGCAACAAAATTTTAAGCTGTTTTGAGCACTTATAAGATGATGCCATATTTTACGCTTAATTTGATATAATATATAAAATGATAATATAGATTACATCAAATTAAATGAAAAATAATTTAAAAGTATTAAAAGATATAAAATGTTCAATATTTTGACTATTATAAATTTTCTAAAATCCCTATTTGTTGTTCTTGTAATTAAATGTAACTCCTAACTGTAACCAAATGTAATTGTTTTTAATATACATCGAACACTGGCCCTTTAGTCAAAAAATTTCGTTAGATTTAAGTATTTAATTGTGTAATTAGAATATTTTCGTAAAGTAAGTTACTTCTCTGTCATATCTAAATTGTATCACTGTCTTGAATATATTTTGCCACAGACTTGTGTATGTTAACTGGCACGTCATATTTTCCTTTCATTAATATATTATTATTAATTATTAGTTGTTAAAAATAAGTAGATATATAAAATTATTTCCTTTAAACTGAAATATATTTATTTATTAACACTAAACGCTCAAGAGAATACAAATTAAAATCACCACCTTTACAAATATTGGCACTGTGACTTCACACTTTAATAAAGGTGGGTACTCGTAAAATTCATCGAGTTTTTGACTGCGTGCGTATGTTGTGTCACCGGTCAGTATGTGAGGACGAGCCACGCGGTGCGGACGTGTCTTATGCGCGCATCGCTTAACACGTTCTAATGAAACATAATGATGTTGTACACCCTGCGTAGATATCACCCATCTTTGTGTTAACAAATCTTTCCTAATACATTGACCAATCATTGAAAATGTGTTACCTACTTTATGTGTAAAAGAACTGAGATAGACTATCATATAATTATATACTTTATTTAAATTTACTTGACTATAAATATAAAATATTTTAAAGATATATAAAAAGAACGGTTTTATTGTTTAGTCTAATTTAGTCATTTGGTGTTGAGCCAAAGACAATATTTAGACTGAAAAGTTCCCTAAATGTTTTGTGCTGTAATTGTGATTCAGTCATGTATAGGTACATTGTTTTGTTAGATTATGTAAAATAGTCCAAGATTGCTTCTGTTTTTCTTTTTTCTTTTTACAGACGTTTTGCTAATACCTCCCATTCGAGTTTTAAAAAAATGTTAACCCTATCCTGTTCTGGACGCGGTGAATTTAAAAGCTTTTTTTTGTATCTCCGGATACAAACTAGGTAAAAAAAAGTTGACCTAGTTACGGTTTTTTACCTAATGAATTTTCTAGATATTTAGAGGGGAGTCCTTATTGTTGTTGTAAAGAAAGAAAAAAAAACATAAATGTGATCCGTGAAACCTCTGTGCATTGAAAAAAATCCGCTCAAAAATATTAAACAATGCGTATTCCGTAAATCTTAATATCATGAAGATGTGATAAAAAAATCTATTAAGTATACACATTTAGACATTTTAAAACGGGCATATTTTTCACCTTTACAGATGTGAGCGGTTTTACGTAAGAAAATAGTTTTCTAAGCGAGAGTTTTACTTAATTTTATTTAAATTTACGAAGTGAAAGTAGATATGTGGAAATGCGTAAGAAAATAGTATAAAGGAGAATTTTAGTGATTACTTTCTTTTGGTTACTTCTTTTGAAGAGTTTTGTTTAAAATTTTCTATACCTAAGTATGTATGAAGACAAATTTACAAATAATTATGTAATTTTAGATTTGATTTCTGTGTAAACGAAAAGAAACAGAGTTACAGATAAAGAAAATTTTAAAAATGGAATCAATAAATTTGATTTTTGCTAATTTTTGCGAGCATCGCTTTAGTTTTTCTATATTATCGATAAATTCTTAACACATGACAAATTTTACTTGTTGTATAGGAGAATAGATACTACAATATCATATAGGTTTTGCCTTACCTCAAAAGAGCACTAAAAAAATTACTTGGTTATATTATCTCAAAAATCGTAACTCTGTCGCTTTTTAAAAATTTTTAAACGTTTAAACCTGCAGATGTTAATTCGAGTCACGGTATTAACCAATCGTCAAGGTGTCCTATAAAATGCAATTTTTTTTTCACAAATTTTTGCACCACTATTTAGTATAACAGACAGTATAAAAGTATTTTTAACTGTTTTATACAACACCCCTTTTGTTGATATGAATGTAAATAAATGTCAAGTTAAAATTTATGTTTTTTATTCTATCATACCTTATACATTTACCCTAGTTAATTTATTTTAAAATGTTTTAATTTCAATTCGAAGAGCATGCGGACAGCCGTTGCAGAAGAATTATTAGGTTTAAATAGAAAAATATTTTTTGAATGGACTTACTAATTCCCACCTTTATAGGAACCTGTTTTAGGAATTAATCATAAGCCGGTTTTAGTGATCGACCGAACGTCGGTGCGTACGTCGGTCGCGCTTGTCATTTGTATGAAAATTCACAAGTGACAGTGCGCACTGCGTACGAGGACCGTCGCGTCGGTCAAGCGCGTCCGCATGCGTGCCGTCGGTCAAGCGCGTCCGCATGCGTGCCGTCGGTCAAGCGCGTCCGCATGCGTGCCGTCGGTCAAGCGCGTCCGCATGAGTGCCGTCAGTCAAGCGCGTCCACATGCGTGCCGTCGGTCGACCGACGCGCTATGGAAACATATTAACGCGTTCAGTGCTACACCGATCGGTAGACGACGTATCATCGTCGTAAAAAGCCATTTCATAATGAATATTAATGTAGTTAGCTTTATCTTCTTTACATAGTATACTTAATATGAAATTGCTTTACCATCTGTCAGTATGACTGTTAACTCCTTCTAAACCACGCAAGGGATTTTGATGCGGTTTTCAACATCCGTTAGATAATTTTTCATGATATTTATATATGGTAGGCTATGTATATATATTTACACTGATATGGATTTCAGGAAAGTCAATAAAAGAAAAATAATCCTTAAATTACTTTTTATTTTCTAATCATTTCCCTTTTGTTCTTCCTTTGGCTTATCTTCACTCTCATCTTCCACTTTGACGTCCATCACATCATACTGTTTCATGAATATGGGGTTAGCCGACTTTATCAGTCCATTTTCGTCGGCATACGGAAGAATATTGCATATGAGTGGTGATTCCACGCCAAGGATATAGTGACAAGTCCTAGGTTCTAGAAGGTATAGGGAGACCTGGGCGGCACTGGACGAATTTTCTAGGCACTTCAGTTTGACCTCGGTCTGACGAGGGTTTCCAGTTTTGTCGCAAACATCGCCGCCGGAATAAAAATGCGAAATCGAATTCCGTTGTTCTGTAAAATATAAAACGCTACTTACAAACTTATGCGACATCTGAATGTCTTTCTTTCTTCAATCGGAGTTTTTATTTGAGACAAACATCTATTCCCTAACTAACCTAACTTTGCCTTTTTTACATTAAGATTTTTAGACATGCTGACGGTTAATTTGACGATAGGAGGCTACGGTCGCCATAACACAGGCAACGCCTTATAGTCTGAGATACGGCATTAGTAACATATATACTCTCATCTGTTATTTTAATGATGGTAAAGATTATCTGGTAGTTATCAATGATAGTTACATTGATAAATTTTGAATGGGTTGCCTAATTAAATCGCGTGCCGATGGTGTTAAATAAAATAAATTATAATTAACTCTCGCCATCCCTGTCTGTCACATGGAGTAGCGCACGCAACGCTTCTCTGTCACGTATAACAACGTAATATTGATTTAGGACACATTCGTCAGATTCCTTTTTCGTCAGAATAAATTATAGCCTATTTTTTTTTCGGACGAAAACGAACTTTTGGTCAGATTCCGCTTTCGTCAGAATAAAATGTATTCTTCAGTCATTTTCAAGACCACAAATATACATTAGCAGCAAAAATAAAAAAGGGTATTAAAATCGTTTCATCTAGAAAAATCTAAGAAAAAGAGCAAATAAAATTAAAAAAATTAAGTTCAGTACTTTAAGAGAACTTAACCTGGACAGAGAAAGAGAGACAGCTCTCTGCTATCTCTTTCCCGGTCCCAACTCGTCAGTTGACCGTCCCTCTCACCAGATGGCACCAGAGTATGTTTAAACAGAGCACGTCACCTATTGGTTTGGGCGCCTTCCCCTTGTTGTCGGCGATCCAGTCGAGGTGCGCCTTCTCGTCGAACTTGCCGAGCAGCAGAGTGCTCCTCTTCCCTTCGAGGTCTACGTGATACTGGACCACGTGACGTCCGTAGCAGAACTCGTACTTCCACCAACCGGTGCCCTACGGACGAAGTATTTACTAATAATATTTAAAAATAGTTAGATTCGGACATATTTATTCCAAAAAAAAATAAAAAATCTTAGTACAAAGATGATAAATTACCACCAAAATAAAACCTTTCTCGTCACAGTAATGAAAATTTTCAGCGACATCTACATTTTTACTTTTAAGCTTATTAATTAAATTCTGTACTAAAAATTTTAATCAGGTAATTTTATTTCTTTTTCATATATGTTAATATTTTACACCATATGGTACCATCTATTCATATCTTACCATCTATTCAGTTCCTAAGAAGCTATAAAAAATTCACGGTTGCGCTCATTTTGGTGTGTGACTCAACCAAGTGACATGGATTTTTTTTTCAGAGCTGGCATAACCTTACACATACAAAAAGCGTAGGTTATGCAAAAAAAAAAAATTCACCCCATGCAAACAGTCCTCGCCGTTGAGAAACGCCCTTACTGGCGAATCGTCTGTGACTGGATGCTGCTCGACGATCGCGATCTTCGCACCTCCCTCCGTCACCTCGTCCGCCTCGTTTAGAGGTTGCAGTTCGAACTTCAGATGTGTCTCGCCATCCTAAAATAACACAATACCTCTTGTTTCATCTATCCCTCCCTCTCTCTCTCTCTCTTTTATATGTAAAACATCCTTTATTTAGCTCACTGCCAAGGTTTGGAACTCCCTACCGACGTCTGCATTTCCGAGCTCATATAACCCAAATCTTTTCAAAGTTCTAGTAAATAGGCATCTTCTGGCCACCACAGGCCTCTTCTTCGCTATACAGATGGTTGTTGGCCAAGAGCAAACCCATCTCTAATTTAAAAAAAAAACAATACAAAAAAACGTTAATATTATAAAATGGGTAATAATGAGTAATCAAAATAGACTAGTCCTAAGAATTCACTCACAAATATCTCCGCTTAATCACAATACTTAGATTTTTATAGTACATCCAAAATAGAATGTCATTCTTTTAAATGATGTTTTCGTTCCAAAAATATACTTTATTTTCAATGAAGTGTCTGTAATTTCAGATTCAAAAGGAAAATCATTATATTTTATTTTTGTTTTCTTCTCTTGCTGGAGGGAGCAACGGGGTGGGTGGCGAGACACTATGAAAATTAAATGACTCCATGGCTATTACGTTTTCTCATATTTTTTTTCATATTTTTGTTTTGTTTTTTAAAAGCTCATATTTTAAATTTCTTTAACTTTTAGGTTTTATGGATTAAGAAGGATTCACCTCTAAGACCAATAAAATTTCAGAATGCGAGTTTTTAATTTAAAAATGCAACTATCGTATTTTATTTTGATTAATCAAAACTAAATTCGCATTCAAAACAAGCAGAAATTAATAATAAAAACTTGTACAATTAAAATGCAAATGAAAACTACATAACACTTACCTTTTCAATTTTTTCAACTTTCAACACGGCTAGCATCTCTTTAAGGTCTCTATCCTTATCCTGCTAATTAAATTAATTAAAACAAATATTAAAAGCAAAACTCAAACAAACCAAAATTAAATGCAACTCTAAAACTGCATTAACTACATGATAATACAAACGTAGCTGCTAAAAGTAAATAAAAATCAATAACAAGAAGTACTAAACTATCTATTATAGGTGATTGGGTCATGTGTACAAAAAGTTTAGTCAGTGATTTATTATTTTTATTTTTTTTATTACTTATTATTATTTTTTTACCACCAGATAATATACTGAAATCATCGCTGACTGAACCGTTAGCGTTGGCAATTGGCAAACAATTGGCAAACCAATACTCCATTAAGGGATCAATAAACACACAAGATTAATTGAAGCGAACAAAAAAAAAGGCGAATAAAACTCACACTATTAGCCAGCCTTATGCTTTGGTGTTGGAACCTAAGGGTATCGACTTCCATTTTAAGCAGACCCCTGGGTCTCTTCGGTGCGTCACCAACGGGCAGACATTCTATCGCATTCTCACTGACGTCCGCAGGTTTGAACTGTGGATGTTCACATAGTAGCGGCGATAAAATTATAATTTCGTATTCGCATGTTGACGTCTCCTTGAAAGAGTACACTTCGTGTTTTCCCTGAGTGTAGCAGACGTACTGTACTCTTGTGACGCGAGGTTTGCCGCTCAGATCGCAAAAAGAACCTGAAACATTTTTATTACAAGTCATTTAAAGTGTAGAGGATACTGTTACACAAAACATTTATGTTTCTACCAACAAACCATTAAAAGACTAATATATTTTATTTTTCATAGACTCAACAGCTTAAGTGTTACCAAGTAGCTTAAGTTGCTATTGGATTGGATTGGATTGGATGAACAAGACAAAATAATATTTAAGAACTTATTTTTATATAGTCTAACTATTATATTTTAATATATTGTCATTAATGTATATTGTGTTCTAATGACTATGTTCTAACATGTCTGAGAATTTCTGTGTATTTACTGTGTATTTCTATGAGACACTTGAGTTATTGGAAACCTTTGTAATTATTTCAATTTCAATTACTATGAATAAAAGAGTAATAAGAAAATAACCATATCAATAGCAAGGGTTAGGGTATCCAATCTTCCCTGAGATGGCTGGTGATGTCGGGTAAGCTTTATAGGCTCTAAGACGGAGTGCAGTCCTTAGAATATTCCCGTGACTTGCTTACCTACGGCCGGGCTTAGTCTTAGAGTTTTGGTCAGTAAAAGCTGGTATAACCCATCAACAGCACCTATGCTGACAGGTTTCAGAGGTTTTCTACCCAATTTTTTACATTTAAAAAACTGTGGATCAGTGTTTTAAAAGTTTTCTTCTTATAAACTAAAATGTTATTTTCGTTAATATTAATAAACATATATTTTCATACCATCGTCCATGACAATTTCAATTGATGGCAAAGCAATTCTTTCCACTTTGGTTGTCTTTACTGGCAGTTTAGCCTCTTGTGCTGCCTTCATCTCATTTTCCAGTTTCAAATGTTTTTCTAAATTCCAAAAGCCAAGATAATATTCTTGTACCTTTACTTGTTTCCCTGTAATTCAGAAAATCAATTTTTATCTTAATTAAGAAAAAAGCTTACTTCGTTTAACAAGTAAAATGCTATGAACGAAATTCTCAAACACAATTAACTATTACAATGGTAAAAAAAGGTTGTCAGTAAGGATTAGAAAATATTGTATTATGGTGAGCTTGGTCACTAAGTCTGAATATAAAATAGAATAACCTTTCAACGTGACGCTGTGACAACTAATGGCGTTTATAAATCACAGCCTTATTACAGTTGAAAGCTGTGTCTGGTTATTACTTACCATCTCTCTCATCGTGATACTGTTTAATGTATCTACCGTGACATACTTCGTAACTCCAATAGCTCTCTAATCTGTAGGAACATATGTTCTGCGAGAAGAGTGGCTTCAGAAGTTTCAGAGGTGTGGGTCCATCATATTCTTCACTGCTGGTTGTCACATTTTTTTCTAATTCTGGCAAACGACACTCATATTGTTCTTGATCCTGTGTCTTGACTTTTATTATTTCTTTGTTCTGTAATTCATTCAAGTAGATACATCAGATTTTACCAAGTAAACTGGTCATGAAATCATGAAAATTTGGACATTTGAAACAGAATCAAATACAAAGCAATTAAGATAGATTTCCTTGTAATTGTAATTATTTTGTCTTGAAATTTATTAAGCTTTGTAATATTGAAGACAAGTTTAATTGAACACTATTATATAGCAGAATGGATAAGACTGTTTACCACATTACCACATCTAATGTGAAGACTCTGGCAATCCAATCGAACAATCAGTTCTAAAGATTGGATTGATACTTGTGTTTAAGCTTTTAATTGGAAGACTTCATAAGTTTTTCTAGAACACTGTTTTCTATAATAGTTAAAGAAGGTAATTAATGTTCCTAGTCAACAAACTGATTAAAAGCCAAATAAACCCACATCTGCCGTTTTGGCAGCCGAGTCTTAGACCAACTATGCTACCACAGTTATTCAGTTGGCTATTCGGTATAATTATAAGGATCTATATTGAATTGAGTTACATAAAATTTTCAATAATTATGTTACTTACCTTAGGTTTATTGCTGTTGTCTTGGACATGATTTTCAACACTTTCTGATACACCCGGCCAGTTTATTCCAAACAGTATACTATCATCAAACCCTTTAAAATCATGTTCAATATCAATGCACAACACTAAGCCTACTACTACACAAACTAAAACACATGAATATTTCCACATATTATAAATATCTTATATACATTATTGTTTCAAAATAAAATTTATGAATATTTATTGCAGAATTCAAACACTGTTTATTATTTTTTATTTCATGCACGTAAAACAGTCATGAAAATTAGATGCCAAATCAAATCCATGGCAAAAGCAAGCAACCAAATTAGAATGTCATCACTAAAGTGGAATTGTTCTGTGAACTTTGCTTCTTGTAGGAGAAGTGTTAGACTACTTTTAAATTTGGTGGGATTATCATCAGATGATTTGGTTAGCTGTCATTAGCTAAAATTGCCGAAAATAATCATGTAGCACAGACCATAAAAAAAACTGTCAAATCAGATGTGTCATGTAAATTTGATATGTCTGTGATTTATCAGATGCACTGATTATTAAATTGGTTCCAATCAGGTAAGCACTCTTTTTATCTAGACGGGTACAACCATTTACTATCTAGTTAAGCATACATCTAAAACAGTTTAATCTAACTTTGTTTAAAAGTATTTTTCATAAGCTATCGACACAAGTAGTCGTGAATTGAAACGTAGCATAAGTCTGACATTTAGAATCATGACATCAAAATTAATCTGAGACCTGAGTCAATCAAATCAATCAGTTTTGTCAAAAAAAATTAAAATGGCGTTTAGTTTTCCAGCCTTTTCTTATATTATAGCTTTAATTGTAGATGCATTTCTTATATTTTTTTCGATATTCCATGTAATAGCATTCGATGAACTTAAAACCGATTATAAAAATCCAATAGATCAATGTAACAGCTTAAATCCAGTTAGTATATAACCATCTAGTTAACACCCCTAATTTTTTTTTGGAGTTGTATCTAATTTTCTGTCTTTCCAGTTGGTGTTGCCGGAATATTTGCTGCATTTATTTATAAACATACTGTTCCTGTTGTCGGGAGAATGGTTTTCGTTGTTAATAAATGTACCTTTGATTTTGTATCATATACATAGGTAAGTTAGGTTATGTTGTTATGCCCTCTGAATACTAAATTAAATCAGGCGTAATATGCAAATTTTCGATGTCTCGTTACTTATATTTTAATTCTGTGATAACTTTAACTGCATTATCTTTCCCCTTCACATGGCATTAACTTTAATATAAATCGAAGCACTTCATATTAAATGATTTGCTATAATCTGCTATACATTTAAATATCGTAAGAAGAATTTTATCATCCCTCGATGTTTATTGTGCTGGAGTCTCGGCTTTTTAGACCTCAAGATTTGAATGGAGCCTTTCACATAAAAAGTCCAAACTTACATTTGAACTTTTGAACTACTTTTCAATTTGCAAAGTCCTTGTGAAGGTTAAAGTGATTATAACTAAGATTATAAACCTTTATTTGCAGATATAGAACACGGCCTGTTATGTCTGGGCCAGGTCTCTATGATCCCACAAGTATAATGAATGCAGATGTTTTGACAATATGTCAAAGGGAAGGTTGGATCAAGCTTGCTTTTTACCTGTTGTCCTTCTTTCTATATTTGTATGGGTAAGTTACACTTTTAAATAAAATTTATTTATATTATTTTTAAGTAGTTTTGATCATAGTATGTAAAAGACCTATTAGGCAAAAGCCAATAATATCTGAATTAAATACTTGCTCATTAAGCTTGAACCACATTATGTCTAGTCAGACCACTCAGGTCCACTCTGACCATAACAGTAACCACTGCTTGCTTTTCGGTGAGTAAGTGAAACATACAAAAGCCAACTCCTTTATTCCCTTTCCTTATCCTTTATCAAGTTTATCAACACCACTTGCGCGTCATATAAGCGCCGGTAGCCACCTACCATTAAGCTGTTGATCTGCCAGCAGGCAAACAAAATAAAAAGCTTTTTAACATAATCAATTTATTACCAATAGTTATATGATGAAAATTTGGTCAGTTTTCTATATAGTGTAATCCATTGTGTTTAGTGCCTAAGATAAATGCTTGCTAAATAATTTTATCGTGAAATAGGTAATAATATTGTGAAGATCACAAAAGTAGTAACATTGTTCTGTAAGAACTTCAATATGGGCCTAGGACAGTCTTTCCCAAAGTGGGCGATAGCGCCCCCTTGTGGGCGCTGCAGGCCTAAAGGGTAAGAGACCCAAAAAAAAATGGGGGCGTTGTGTAGAGGCTTGAGGGGTGATTTGTAATTTCATTTAGCCAGGATGGGGGCGCTAAAAAATAATTTACTCTCAAAGTGGGCAGTAGACAAAATAAGTTTGGGAACCCCTGCCTGGCCTAGGATAAAAGATTGGGCTTAGATTTTTTTTATGTTAAAATCAACAGACATGCTGACGATCCACTTGATGATAGATGGATACCGTAGCCTATAACACAAGCAACGCCACAGGTGCTATGGTCTGCAGACCATAGCAAGATTAAGGACAAAGGATGGGGCAATGGCAATGATTTCAATGTAAAAACGTACAAACGTAAAATACATAAACAGAAATATCATAGATCTTTTCAATTATTTAATTGTGACCCAATTGAATTATAATTATTTTTTTGTAAAGGTCAGAGTTGGACCCCCTTGAACTTTGAAATAACATAAACGTATTTATCCTCCCATCAAATAGACTGACATTATAAAAAAAAATTATTCTAGTTTTCATTTATTTATTACATTATCAATAGCAAGATTTATTATTCAAAAGAAATTGACTTAAAATGTTTTGTTTTCAGAATGATTGTGGTATTAATTGCTGCATAAACTAAACCGTTCGGAGTAAGTTATAATTTATTGTTACTGTAGTTGCCCTAAGATAACTTCCATCAAATGAACAATGGAGTGTTGTGTACTACATGATTTTTAGTACCTATGTGTAATTATGTGAGTGAAAGTATTTTTTGATAAATTAAAACTTTAATAATAACATATGTTTGTTTTATTTATTTTAAAGTTTAAAATATTTAGTTACCTTTTCATCATCATCATCATCATCATCTCAGCCACAGGACACCCACTGCTTAGTTATAGGCTAATTAAAAATCAACAATAACAATAGTTTAGCATATAAATGATTAATGTGTAAATGTGAAAGTTTCTGAGGATAAATGTATTTATTACTCTTTCACACAAAATCTACTGAATGGTTACTTTCGCCAGACGGACTGCCTAAACGCAGTGGGATCTGTCACTACTTTACAAATACAGACTAGAGCCAAATTTCCAAAGATGGTCCAACCAGGAATCAAACCCGAGTACTTTGAGACAGCGCGTTAAGGCAAGCACCGTAACCACTCGTCTATAGTGTAAATAGTTCAGAGGTAAATAGTTGTTTGATACGGACTCTATCTAGTCATGTATGGGGAAGTAAAATTTTTCAAGACGCCTATTAATTTTATGCCAGTTTTCTCCTATAATGTCTAAAACTGTTACATTGTTATTAATTTTTATTCCGAACTAATGCCAAACCCAACACGTGCCATAAAACACTTATATAAAATACAATAGGCAATAACTATAATGCTAATAACGGAGATGTAAGTAGATTACATAGTAAAAAATAAATATTTTGTATCACTTAATTTCTTTCTATTATATTTACCCGTACCTACAGACATGCGCGAGAACAATTTTCATATGTATGGATGGGTATCATTATCATACAATGTACCTGGACATCTATGTTTAAAAAAAAATCGAAAATGCAGAACCATGTGAGACTTTTGCTATAGACTTATCGGGTTCAATAGTAAATCTTAACTATTTAGATTCAGGGCCCTACTACAAAACACAAAAAAAAATCAGTCCAGCCGTTTAGGTGGACATCAGTCACATATAACGGACAGAAATATATATAACAGGTAAAGTTTAATTAATAACTAGCTAGGCCACTATTGATTTAAAGATTAAATTAACATCTAAATTTCCTGTCAAATTATCATCACTAACCTCGGTTTGACCAAAAGATATTGCATAGTAGGTAACAAAGATACTATTTTATTTTTTACTGAATTACAAGGGAGAAAAGCAAGCAGTTAGTATTACTTAACTGTTTATTAACCCATTACTGTATATTTACTTTACCTATATTAAAGATTTAAAAAAACTTTGCTAGATTTGGCAAAAAACAACGACAAAAAGTTGTTCGCGCTTAAAATCTACGTTGAATAGCGGTTCGCTCCAATTTTATTCTTTTGTTGTCAAATTTTTGCGGTTCCGTTATAACATTGCGGGTCTGCAGAATAATTGTTGCAATCGTGCAATTGTTTCGTTGTTAAACCTCTCTCTCTCTCTCTCTATCTATCTATCTATCTCTCTCTCTCTTTCTTTCTCTCTCTCTCTCGCGGTGTCTCTTCAGTCCTGAAGGAGAGCGTAAAACATTTATTCCATGAATTTTTTTACGCTCTCGCTAGCGAGTGCAGTCATTATAAACTCATGCTAGACCCACCGATCTCTGTCAAGAGCCAACTGGAACAGTTGCTCGACCAAGGCAATATTCCAGTCCTCTCCCGGATGTTTCTCATCAACAACTTCCTCCTTCATCATAATTAACTGAAGCAGACATCTGTCGTGTCTAAGCACGTGGCCAATATATATGTGCAAGTTGATAAACCAATCTAGGTATTTCTCCATAAATAGACTTTGCCTTCATAGGGACCTAAATTTCAGGTCTGCTTTTGAATTCTTATTAATTTCCAGCTCACGTGGCATGAATAAAGTGTAGGTAATGTTGTCAGCTACCTAATGCTCTCTAACTTTTACAGTGGTGGTCACACTTTTACCTTTATTTTTGCATTTGACAACCCAATCGATCAAAAGATGGTTATAGGTATTTAACATCACGCAACGACTGTTAGGCGCCACGCACCGACTGTTAGGCGCCACGCAACGACTGTTAGGCGCCACGCAACAATAAAGAAATCAATAGCGCGAGTGCTCGTGGCTAAAAGGGGAGGTGGTGACCAAGTTCGCCAGCCCGACGAAACCCGATCATTACCGAAAGAGTCATACCTATTTCGTTTATATTAAATTCCGGGTTAATACACTGCACTCTTTACAGAACAGAACAGTATGTGTGCTATACTATAGTACGATCATTCTATGTTTTCAGACAAACAAATTGATAAAGTTTTGAAACTTGTGTGGGTCTGCTGATCAAAACTCACAATTCTATGGGGGGGGGGGGGCATAAAAGAATTACTAATTGTAAGTACATTATCCGGTAAGTTTACAAAGTTTCAAAATTTCAAAGATAGAAAAAAGTGTTAGGCAAAAATTATCCTCATTAAATTGTAAACAAAATATGTTCTATACATTATTTTGATTAGCTTGACGGTTTTCAAGCTATATCTAGTTTTCGAACCAACTTTCGAAGTTTAACTAGGACAAATTTCACTATGTGGGGGGTGAGGCGACAAGTGGAAAGGGGGGAGAGTTGTGGGTTTTGATCAGCAGACCCAAAGGTTCAAAACTTCCATCACAAGTTTCAAAACTTTATTAATTTGTTTACTTACCCCATACATTGCTTATATAGAATGACTGTATTACTACGAGTATTACAGATACAGGCGAAATCTCGAATCCAGAGCTTAAAACTCAACAGTAAACTTAAGTAGGTACTAAATGGTTTTCTTATCTCTTGGATGTAGGTAAGTATACTTAAGTAAGTAGTTGTTATCAAGAAGGATGATACTAATAAGAAGGTGAAATTTGTTGTGTAAGTGTCATTGACAAATTGATAAGATATCCGTTGTCTAGGTGAATCTGGCGGCCACGGTTTTATAAACGGATCAGATAGTCTATTAAAATCTCGTATAGGTAGGTATGTAGGTATATTATGTATATACATATGATCTAAGTGGTTATAATTTATTTTCTGAAGGCTTTACCATAAGTGAGTAAAGCTCACTACATTTTACCTTTTGAGAGTGTAAAGTAACTCTGTAATCTGTATCTCTGTCAGTTACCTTTTCATGCTTTAACTACTCGGTCGATTATCATTGAAATTTGGCATAGACGTTGTCAGGGATGCAGAAAATGGTACCTTTCATCCAGAAAAAAAATTCTGTTCCCGAGGGATCAAAAGGCAAAAGTATAACAGCAATAAAGTTGTAAGGCGTTATATTGTTTTATTTTTCAACCCGAACGAAGTCTCGGGCACCAGCTAGTATTAGATACATAAAAAAGAAACATGGTACATAAAAAGAACATACAAACATGGCTTTTCTTGCAATAACTATTAGGAAAAAAAAACCAGACGTTGGTCCAAGGAATGGTACAAATTGAGATAATATATGGGTTTAGTTTACTCATGATCATTTAAACAAACAATTGTCATTTGCCATCATGGCTGTCAATAACGCAGTGATTACATACTCTTTGGCTGTTAATATACAGAGCATCAATCAATCAAAATTTTTGTCATTTGCTGTCAATGACGTAGCAATATTGACAATAACTTCATTTATAAAAATCACTTTATATAAATGAGCGCCAATCACGTAATTATTGACAATCGCAATTGATCGGACGCTTAACGAATACAATATAATCTTGTTTAATGGATGAAAAGTATTTTTAATACTTAGTATAGAAAATTTCTTGTAATAGAAGAATAAAGTAGAATAGTAATTCCAAAAATAGTAATTTTATAAGCAATATAATACTTTCTACACACAAATTGGCCCTAATTAAAATGAAATTAATGTTTATGGAAATTTGTTAGCCAACGTGTGAACTTAGAACTTTAGAACAAATATTTAAGTATAATATATATCATCAATATTATAATATCGCAGATCAAATAATATTATAATATCGTGTGTGTTAGCTCTGTAGATAGGTAGGTCTGTTGAATAAATTAAAGCGAAAAAAACCGACTGATTTCCAATACTTAGAAACTAAATAGGAAAATGTTACAATTACCTACTTAAAGAAATGCTAATCTTTTTACAGGCCCACAGAGGTGGTACGAAACATAATAATAACACCAACTATTTTTGTACCCACTTGCACGTGTCTTAACTATCTTAAGAATATGACTGTTATTTCAACGCTTCAAAGTGTACGAGTATAATTTACACAATAGATGTTTTAATTGTTTAAAATTATAGTAATCAATAAACTCAATAGATGATATACTAAAACTAGAAGGTACAGTAGCGGCAGGACACACTGCGTTTTGCAGTCATTTGGACAGCCCGTCTGGAGGCAGTAACCATCCCCTTACAGAAGACCACCGTGAAATAACACCATATTATGTGCTATTGGTTTCGGTGAGTGAATAAGGGATGTCAATAAGGAACCCCATCCCTACCTTATCAGTGCAGAGTAGTTGCAGCACCTATGACGTTGCTTGTGCTATAAGCGACGGTAGCCACCTACCATCAAGTAGACCGTCAGCCTGTCTGTCGACTTTAACATATAAAAAAGTACATATAGGTATTATAACTATTTGTATACTTACAACTTACAATATTTTGCATATACTTGACTACCTACAATAAATACAAATTGTAATTGTGACTCATTTGTCCTTAAAACCACACAAATATATTATTATTAAAAAAATTTGTTTTAATTGTTTTAACTATTTTTGATTTAGCGTAGGTTATCGAGAACAAACTTGACCCTTCCAACGATATCGCAATTAAAATAAACTGTCAAAACGCAGACAAAACTGTCGAGCGCTGAAATGAAAATAACGTATTATTAGGTCGGCATGGGCGAGCGATGTCGCTATACTGTGCCATAAACTACAGTATTCCCTTGGCCGCGGAGTAAGCAGCAATGCTCGCGACAAAAACACATTTCGTTTATATATTGACAGCGATTTTAGCGCTTTCAAGCGATGTCTACGCTGCACGCATTCTTGGACTTTTCGCGCATACCGGAAAGAGTCATCATATGGTGTTCGAACCTCTGCTGCAAAAACTAGCGGAAAGAGGACACCGTGTCCACGTCGTGTCCTTTTTTCCTTCGAAAAATCCGCCAGCGAATTACACTGATGTCAGTTTGGAAGGCATCGCGGCGTTGGGGGTGGAAACTATTGACATGACTTATTTCGAAAAACCTAATTTAATCTTGGATAGCCTTGGACTGGGGAGAGTGTATAAGCAGATTATGGAATTCCATCCGTTGGCTGAAATGGCTTTGAATGTTTGTAGAAAATTAGTGGACTGGCAGCCCCTGAAGGAAGCTTTAACAAAGGAATATGATCTGTTGATTGTTGAGAATTTCAACAGCGATTGTATGCTCGGCCTGGCGCATGTTTATGGTTTGAAAACACCAATTGTTTCGCTACTATCGAGCGGGCTGATGCCGTGGTCATCAGAACGGATTGGAGTAAGCGATAACCCTGCTTATGTACCAGCGATAAGTTCAAATTTCGCAAAGCATATGACTTTCTTGGAGCGTTTGGAGAACACCTTCGCTTTGGTTACACTCAAATTGTGGTTCCGTCATGCGGTACAGTTGCAAGAGCAAGCTATTATTGAGAAGCATTTTGGTAGACGGATACCGGATTTGCAGGATCTAGCACAGAATACCTCCTTGATGCTGGTCAATACCTTCCACAGTTTGTTTGGTGTAAGGCCTATGGTTCCTGGGTTGGTGGAAGTGGGTGGCATGCATTTGGATCCCACTAGGAAATTTATACCGAATGTAAGTGACATTTTATTATTTTTAAAGTAAGTTTTTAGTCTTTATACATTACCAACAAAGAAAGCGATAATATTTTAAAAAAATCCTAGATTCTATTTATTAAATGGAAATTTGACAGCATTTTCAAATCATTGTAATTGTATTTAATACCGCGAACCGAACCAAATTGTTTTTATAAATTTTTTCCTCGGACAACGAATATTTGAAAAAAAAAAATTGCCAGCCTATAATAATTGATCCAGCTGTTATCGAATTTTGCACTTAGCAACACATTTACCATTTCATTTTTATTTATATAGATAGATTATACGAATTTTATTAAAATTATTTTTGGTGTCAATAAAAAACCATGTATAAATATTTTTTATAAAAATTCGCACCGATGGAATTTTTCTGCAAATTATATACTAACACAAACCTTCCTCGTTTATCGCTCTTTCCATTAAAATCGGTAGTTTAGAAGAAGTTAGCGAAGAAAGAGACAGAAGCGAACTATTAAAAATATCAAAATATTTAACTATGTACTTTTATCAAAATATTTTACATACCTCAGATTTCTTTTGATAATAATAATATACCTAGATATACGTACACGTATGTGCGTTGTAACATACTCATTTTATTCAATGCCTTATATCACCTCGTTACAATTAAAATTAAAATATGCAATATTATTTTATTACTATATGAAAAAAAAAAGTTTATTTACTTACGAATGCTTACATACAAATTAGAGGTTTCTTTTATTGAAACATTTATTTATATTACATATCTATACTCGTATCTATTGTATGTTAAATTAAAGGTACTGGTTTTCATATGTCAATATGAAATTAACACAATGACATAAATTATAGTTACATAGTAGGTACATTAAAAATTGAGTTTAAAAATTTCTTGGAAATAATCTTTGTCATCTGTTAGTACCACGACAGCACAGGCGAAATATTAAGTTATTAAGTAAAATACAAGTAAACAATTATTATTTTGCAACCAAGTTGCCGAAACCTCTCACGTCTCCACCACCCAACGAATTTTGATATGGCTTTTGAATTTTGATACGACTTTTAGTAATACAAAGAAGATTACACGAAGAAGGTTTGTGTACATAAGAACAAATCCATGCGAAGTCAGGAGTGGGTCTCTAGTTTATTTCAAAAAACATTATTTATACAAGAGAAGAGAAGAAATTAAATTTATATTTTTAAACAAATATATCAATAGTACAATATAAAATTGACGGAAAACTGAAAAAGTATCAGTAATGTTTTTTTTTTAAATGTACCTCTCTTGTTTACTTTTAAAAAAACAGTTATAGTATCAAAAATAGAACGAGATTAGTTTTTCAACCGAATTATTTGTCTGATAAAAGTTTAATCAATGTTGAATCCGTGAACTACATTTGTCACTCACTCTAGTACAGTACAGTCGATATTTTCTTAGGTCAATGATCGCTTTATATTCACAAATAACTCCGTCCGTAGAACTTATTTGTGTTATTACACAGTTTCAGGCGGACAAAATCTTGTTGTGGTTTGTTACGCTTTCACATCCCGAAAAGGATATAAAACCTTAACTACTCAACAGAGAAGGACATAACTGGTTTCACCAAAAAAAAAAACTAAGCAACTAAGTGTTCCGCAATATATGACCCAAAGAACAAATACTGAAAAACATCTATAGTTATAATTATATCTTTTTCTATTATATTTAGGTATAACTTTATAAAATAATCGCATTACCTACAGCATGTTTAAGGTTTCGTAATTTGCTTAAAAACGCTGTAACGACTTACTTTACTAGCGACCCGGCTTTGCACGGATGCAAAAACAAACAGCGGCGGACAGCGATATTTTCTATTAATAAAATCGTAAACGAGCCGGGTCTATCAATGTCTGTACATTTAAAAAAAAATGTACACATTGTATACCTATGTTACCAATATCAAAGTTTTTAAATTTTTTGTCTATTTGCCTGTGCGCGCTGATGTCAGACTGCTGTTTACACTGATTTATTGTAGTAAGCTTCCCGTAATGACAAAAATAATGATAAAAGACAAAAAGATGACAAACAGAATAGTATCCTGAGTTTCTTTCGGGATTTCTTCTCAGGATCATATTGGTTTTTTCCGAAGCCCTGGTAAATTTAAATTTATAATGACGATCATAAGAGTTTATTGTAGAAACCTAATTGATAAATAAATATTTTGATTTTTGTAACATTTAGTGTAAGAAGTTTAAAATTAATATATAAATAAAAAGATTGAGATATTGATTCATAGCAACGTAGCTTGACTTTTCTCAAACTGGGTGGAACCGTCCCCTCCTGATCGAAATTTGGCACTAAATCGGTGGCCATGACCCAAAAATCTGTTAGGGAAACACCCACATTTGTTTATTTTCACTTCGTTCGAAATGACAATGTTATGTTGCATGAAATATGTGCTGACTGACGCTTCGGCTTTAAGAGTATGCGACCTTTATTGTAATTTTTGAGAAGACCAGCTTTCACCCACGTCAACGTCTGCTTGGATAACCATGCATCGCCAGTTTCTTCATGCAAGTCGAAGGCTTATGTAAGCGGTTACCTTTATGAGATAGTGGCGTGAGGTTTTTGCCGACTGCTTTTTCGTCGCGTCGCGCCGTCTAGTCTAAATGGTCAAATGATAATAGGTACCTACCTGTTATCACAAGGCGTCTTTATTACTTATTTACTTACTTTATTAATCTTGTAAGTGCCCGTTGCATCATACTTCCATATTAATATTATAAAATGTGAAAGTAACACTGTCTATCTGTGTGTTACCTTTTCACGCCTTAACCGATCATCGTGAAATTTTGCAAATAGGTACGTTGTCTGCCAAGGTGTTTATAATAAGAGGTTAGACGTTATATTGCTTTTTTTAAAAAAAATTATCTTAGTGTTTCTTCGTGTGTGGGTTTTGGTGTTATTCTAAATATAGCCAGCTGAAAGAGAATTTAGCAGTAGATACAGCCAGACTAGAAGTAATTCTATTCCAATTCATTTTTTTTTGTGCTGCTAACTGAATTGCATCCTGTAATGCAGATAGCCAGGCATGTTGATAAAGTGTAATGTTGTCATATAACTGTATAAAGTCGTGAATGGCGTGAAATAAAATGTTTAAACAAACCTAATTAAGGTTTACAGACATTGTTATCATCTTGTGTGGAAATACGTGTTAGATAATATAATAAATTATATTATTATTAGTATTGCCATACAATTAGTATTGTATGGTATTGCTATCAAATCAATACTATCAACAGATTAGTATTGCCATACAACGAGGTAATGCAGCCAGCGTGCTTGGGACCCTGCCAAACGGACCGATGCTTTATATTATATAATGCTTTTTATTTATGTATAACTTATATAATAAATAAATAAACAAAATCAGCGTTCTTATTTGAAATATCCCATGGAGATATTGGAAATTAGAACATCATAGTATAAGGAACGGAGTGAGCGTTCAATAAAACAATTCCAATAGATTTAGGCAAAATTACATTTATTACTCGATATTATTTTATCGTTTACATCGGAGAAAATAAACACCAATACGCCAAGAGGTAAATTACTAATTAATTGATTAAAACTACCAAACGTTGTAATATTATATAAAAGAGATACAACCTGGTTTTCCTTAAACTTGAGACTTTCTCATTTCGCTTTACTATTAATATTTTCACAAAATGTACGTCTTCTCGGCAGTGCCGTCTTAAGTCTATTCGGCGCCGGGGTGCGGGGCTCAGCCTGCGCCCTCGTTTTCTTTTACACTGCAGCGTGGCACGCGACCGACGACACACTGCAGTATGAAAGGGGTCCTAGTCAACCAAGAAAACACAATACACGTAATTTTGATAATTTGTTTATTTTTCTAAAATACAAAACTAAAATTAAACTTAAATTATACAAATTAAACCCAATTATACAAATAAAAAACAAAACTATTCTCCATTCGAGACATTATGTCCAGTTTCTGGAATTAACACTCTAGAAAAGGTACCTACTTTTTCAAAAAAGTGAAGAATTATACTTTTATTTTAACATGAAAAAGAACATGATGCAAAAACAAAGAAAAGAAGGAACCTGTTAGTTGAGAAATCAATAGAATTATGAGTTAATTACAATTAACAGTGATTGTAATGGCGAAAAACACCAGCAATCCAAGTTCCAACTCTCGTTTATATTATTATTTAATTGCTAAATATCTATTTATTGTATGTACATACATCAAACAAACTCAATTTTTCTTGCTTTTGAGTCGGCAAAGATTTTAATTAAATCATTTATTTTTATATTAATTTTGGATTCTATACTTATAATAGCTAAGTTTGTCAGTCTGTCTTGGGTCATGGTTGACCGAAGATAATTTTTTATTAATTTTAATTTTGAAAAGGATCGTTCACCTTCAGCTACTGTAACAGGCAGTGTTAAATATATACGTAGAGATGTTGAGATATTAGGAAATGAGGAGATTAAATTATTAGAATATATATAGCTTAAAATATTAGTGGGAGTGCTTGTTGATGCATTGGGAAAAAACATTGGTAACAATTCTAATTCATTATATAAATCCTCCCCGTCAATATCAAATCTATTTTTAAATGTTAGTTTTTGTTGGAGCCGAGAACATTGAGATTTTTTTTCATGCAACTCTAATTTCCTCCAGCATTCAATGTTTTGGAAGAGTGAAAAAACTGAATTGTGTTCCGTCAGCAAATCGAATCTCTCATTTAATTTAGAGATAGCAGTGTCCAGTATAAAAAAATAAAAACATACTTTAAATTTGTTGGTTGGGTCTAAAATGGGCTCATCTGCAGCCTCATAATCAAAATGTCTTTTTCGGGGACGTGGACGAACAGTTTCTTTAAATTCTGTTTCGCATTCTAATTCTTCAGCAATTAATTTTGCATCAGATAACAACTGTTCAAACGCACTATCGGTGCGGTATTGCTCCAAATCTTTTTTAACCAGATTAATCATTTTGGTAGCCTCTGAAATAATTACGTCTGATTTTTGCAAATTTTTGCTTACAATATTAATCTTTAGTAAAATATTGTACCATATAACTACTGAACATATGAATCTATAAGACTTTAATTTGGCTATTAATGAACTCGCTATGTTTTTTGTGTCGCTATCATACTTGTTATTTGTAAAAATAGAGTATAATGCATCGTAAATTTTATCCATGTTAAAACGTAGTGCTCTAAGAGCATCAAATCTACTTTCCCAACGCGTATTTGAAAGAGGTTTTAATGACAAAGTAGGTATCTGTTTCATAATTACATCCCAGCGTGATGTGGATGCTGAAAAAAATACATAGATTTCTTGGACAATAGAGAAAAAGTTTGTAATTTCCAATGAGCTTTTAGCGGCGTCATTTACTACTAAATTAAGGGAGTGAGCAGCACACGGTACGTAAAAAGCACGAGGATTCATGTCCAATATTTTTTTTTGGAGGCCTATATTTTTCCCCCTCATATTGGCTCCATTATCATATCCTTGGCCTCGCAAATCATCGAATTCAATATTGCATGATTTTAAAAAATCTAACAAATAAGTCTTCAACCCTTGTCCGGTAGTATCAGTTACAGGTAAAAAACCTAAAAAATGTTCTCGTACCTCAGCGCGTTTTGTCGATGGATTTAAATAAATAAACCTCACAATAACAGTAAGTTGTTCTTGGTGTGAGATATCAGGTGTGCAATCTAGAATTACAGAGTAGTATTTACATTGCTTCAAAAGACTAATTATAGTCGTTTTAATTTTTTCAGCAATTATACTAATCAGTTCATTGGAGAAACCTATGTCCAGGAGTGGGTGATAGGTGGCTACGATGATAATGATTGACCTAACACTTAAAAAATAAAATTGACTTACCTTGATATTTTTTCTCTTATTTATGACGAAGAAATTTCATTTATTCCATGCATTTACAACTTACACAAAATCTCAATAATTTCTGCACTAAGATCTTCTGTGCTAATTCGGCGGTTGTCGCAAATGAAATGAGCTAACGAATTTAATTACTTAAAAAGAAGATAATCAGATCAATCACTGACCGACACTACATAGGCGCCGCGCGCCGCGCTGTAAATTCAAATGAACTTACACCTAATTGTAGTGATTTAGAGATCATTTCTCTTTAAGTGCGAGCGCTCGGACGGCTATATCAAAGGGAGCAATTACTCGCCTACGAAAGACGCACAGGTGCCGCTCCGCCGCCGTGCGCCCATTTCAAATGAACTTACACTTTATTGACTTAGAGATCATTTTGCTTCAAGTGCGAGCGCCCGGGCGGCTATATCAAAGGGAGCAATTACTCGCCTATGACAGACGCATAGGTGCCGCTCCGCCGCCGTGCGCCCATTTCAAATGAACTCACACTTTATTGACTTAGAGATCATTTTGCTTCAAGTGCGGGCGACCGGGCGGCAATGTGCCAAGTTTTATACACTCTCTTTGGATTAGAGATTTTGCCGCGCGCGTGTTGTATTAAATAAAATTTTTATTTGTGTAGTAATAAGAGTCATTTTAGCTTGCACATCATGAGCGGTATGACAAGCGCCGAAAGCGTAATAAAAGTAAAACAATGATTATTTTTGATGACTATTTTTTTTATATTTACTTTTGGGCATACGTATTTGTCGTAACAAGTATATTAAACTGTGCAATGGCGTTAAATTCAATGAAATATCTAAATATTCAGGGTTCGGCAAGGCGCCCCCGGGCGCTCTGCGCCCGGGTGCACCGCACCCCTTGCACCCCCGGGTAAAGACGGCCCTGCTTCTCGGTGCTAAATATAAGAACAAGCCTCGTGCGCCGCGGCACTAAAAACCCCCATTGCTAATACCTATCTCTACCCGCCAGAACAGTAGGTACATTCAACTGAGTTGCCCTTTATAAAAATATCTGTCAAACCTACATTAATAATTCACTTTAATAAATAAATACTAATACACTAAATAAATACTGTGTCCTAACAGTAGAGAGAAGGAAGTAATGTTACTCGTATATTATGTATAATACCTACTTATTTGAAACTGCATGCGCGTTATAAATATAATTATACAAGATGCAGTCTCAGTGAATTTGATTGCGTGTTGTTGCACTCAGACTGCCGTTCATGGCCAATTTGCTTATCATCTTCATTACTTCATGTGCTATTTTATTTTCTGTGAACATATGTATGGATTCGTACTTATAAGAAAATAAACATTAGTGCCATTGAATAGCGTAACGCAATATCCTATTAATATTGTAAATGCGCGAAAGCGAAAGAGGATCTATGGATGTCTGATACTCTTTCACGGATTGGATGAAATTTGGCCCACATATACCTAGTTTATTACCTTGATTAACATATATAGGATACTTTTTGCTCTCCAAGAGCAATTCACTCTCAACTCTGTCAACTCTTGTCAATTAATTTACATGGAAAAATGTTATGTTAGAAAAAAATCGTAGAAAAAGATGTATATTTTCTCAGGTGTTAAGTAAATTTTTTATTTGTAAACCTGGACGAAGTATAACCAGCTAGTTACCCTATATTGAGTTTAGCTATTGTAAAGTGAACAGCCCATTTAGCGGCATTAAGAACTTGTATTTCGCTGCTTAGGTTAAGGGTAGCCAGAATAAAAAGTAGCCTCTATTTTTCCCACCAGGATGCGAAATTACATCAAAATCAGTTTAGTAGTCAAAAAAATATGACAGAAAAAATATATTTCGCATTTATAATATTATTAATGTATGAATTTTCAAGGTTTTGTTCAGGTATTGTAAAATATATGCAAATATTTTACATAATAATGACGTCTTAGCAGAGTTTATATTATTGTCAAAACACAAAACTGGCAAATTACGTATTCCACATAATTTAGTTACAACTGCCAAGATCTTTTATTTTAAATGAATGCATTCCGTCCTCATTGGGTTTTGTGTATATGCATGTAAAGAAAACTTTACTTAAGTTACCAATTGTTACACGTGACGTCACACAACAGCTCAAGTAGTACGGTCACAATAACATGTCACAAATGCACTGACTTGGGTAGTGAGAAAAAAAAAATTTCATTCGTAATATTTTTTTAATGTTAAGGTTGTCAGACAGGCTGACGGTCTACTTGATGGTAGATGGTTACCGTCGCCTATAACACAAGAAACGTCACAGGTACTATTATTATACTATTAGTATACTTAGATGACTAAATTTTCTCCTATGTTCCGGGAAATTCCATATTTGCTATTTTATGAATTGTAGAAATATTGTTAATCTTTTCTTAATATTTATGTAGGTTCTACGAGCCTTCCTACCACACAAGCAAAATCGGAGGAAAATTCAAGTGTGCTCTCGATGCAAAACCTAAACTATCAATTTTATTGATTGCGTCAATAGCTTTGACCATGAATCAATTTCTTCTCAATTGTCTTTAATAAATTAATAGATCCGATTCAAAATTTAATAAAATTGGAAGATTGGTATAAATTACCTTCACTTCGAAGAATACTCTTAATGTACCTAAAAAATTGACATTTGAATTAAGTCAATGAACTCGTAAACATCTAAGAAAAATATTAAGATTCAAAATTCTAATCTAAATGATACATGTAGGTACAATATACAGTCTTGCCATAAATATTGACGGCAAGGAATTTTTTTTTCTTTTGTGCGAAATATTTATTACACTAAAGTACTTAATAAATGTTTTATGTAATATATTGATTTTTTTTATGTTAAGATCGACAAACAGGCTGACAGTCCACTGGATGGTAGGCTACCGTCGCCTATATAAAAAGAAACGTCACAGGTGCTGTAAGTAAGTGCCTGTAGTTGCCTACTATACAATATAGTAGGATTAAGGTTAAGGGAATAAGAGATTAAGACTAAGGAAGGACAAATGGGAAGTGGGGAAATAGGCTCTGGCAACACATACTCAAACGGGCTGCAATTGCGCTGCCGACCATAATAGTATTAAGGGTTAGGGTAATGGGCTATAACATCCTTTACTCACTCATCGAAACGCAAAAGCACATATGCTGTTATTTCACGGTGGTCTTTTCTTTAAGGCGGTGGTTCCTGCTGTTAGATGGCCTCCACAATTTATGACTGACTCACAGTTTACCCTGTCACTTCTAAACTGCTACAACTTTGTACACACATACCCACGTTAAAACTTTTTCGCTTTTTATGTATTGGCACGAAATGCCATAATAGTAGGTACAAGTAGTATTGGTAACAAAAGAGATATAGGCACCTAGAGGCTACCCAAGAACCCAATCCATGTAAACTGTAACTAATATTTCAATTCTCTATTCCAGTGGCTGGAGAAATTCCTAAACGAATCTGAACATGGCGTTGTGTTGTTCAGTTTTGGTTCCCTCATCAAGACTTCTACGATACCAAAACACAAAGAAGAGATCATAGTCAAAGCATTATCCAATTTGAAGCAGAGAGTCATTTGGAAATACGAAAATCCTGATGCTGAAGCTGTACTCGATGGAAACATATTGAAAGTTAAGTGGATTCCACAATACGAGCTGTTGCGTAAGTGTTGATAATTTATAAATTTTTAATAAATGTTTTTTTGATTATATTACAATCCAAACTATAAATTATTTTAAACTAGCGGCCCTCCTCCGACTTTGCACGTATCCAATTAGATTTTATTATATACTAGCAACCCGTTTTAATGCTGTTACCATTAGAGAAAATCGCATGAAAATCCGTTCAGTAGTTTTTGAGATCATCGCGAGCATACAGATAGACAGACAGACGCGGCGAGGGACTTTGTTTTATAATATGTAAGGATATGAGTAAAACTTTCATGAAAAATTATCTAACTGATGGTGAAAACCGCATCAAAATCCGTTGCGTGGTTTAGGAGGCGTTAGCGGTTATGCAGACAGACAGATGCGGAAAGCCACTTTAAATTTTACAATGTAAAATAAGAATACGTAAGTTTGTTTCTTTGTTACTCTTTAAGACCTTCTTCGTATGATCATGAAATTTTACATTCACGTTGTCATTGGTATGAAAAAAGGAGATAGTGTACCTTGAATCCAGAAAAAGTAGGTATTGTTTCCGAGGGACGAGTCATAAATTACTTTTTTTATTATTTTCGCAGTCATAAATTACCTACTACCTACTACTAAAATATCCAAACTAGCCACCTTTGAAAGTTCATTTCCACATTTGATATTTTCGGGAAATGCTTGCTTAGAGCGCTAAGGCAAGCACCCCACTTGGTCAATAATAATCTACTATATAAAAATAAGTCGGGTTTTCCTTCCTGACGCTATAACTCCAGAACGCACGAACCGATTTCCACGGTTTTGCATTCGTTGGAAAGGTCTCGGGCTCCGTGAGGTTTATAGCAAAGAAAATTCAGGAAAAATTTCAACAGAAAAGCTGGTCAACAGAACAGCCATCTGGTGGCGAAACGGAGTTCGCCGGGTCAGCTAGTCTATAATATAAAAATGAATCCCAAAATGTATTGCTAAGCGCATAACTCGAGAACGGGTGGACCGATTTTAATTCACTCATGGACAGAGGGATAATCAGGGAAAGTAATATAATAATAATAACTTTATTTCAGACATTTGTGTCCATAGTTTTTAAAAATTATAAACTAAATTATGTTACATATTATACAAAAACAAAAGGTAAAATAAAAATTAACACAAACTGACGCTAGTTATCACTTTTTATTAGCTCCACAAATTATTTCCGTGAACTCTTCTCGGAAGCATCCAATTAAAAGCTCATAGGCACAATTTTTATTAAGAAACGTGTAATATTCAATAGCTCGAAGTAATATTAAAACGTGTAGCACGCATTACCACAAAATTTTGCATGTTAGTAATGGAATTCATTATACGATAATAGTTTCCTCGAATTTTCTATCATTCAATTTCTTTATTATTCTATATTTAGCGACCTGTCTCGGCTTCACGCGGATGCAATTTCGTATTCATAAACCTTGTTATTATGAATAAATGTTGTAATCATAAAACCTTGTTATCATAAATTACGCTATTTTTATTAGCGATAACCGTATCAAAATTCATTGTTTGTTTTAGAACATTAGTTCCCAGTTATTTTGTCCTGTGTACCACTTGAAGAAAGACTCGAACTTACGTACCTCCCTAATGGCAGGAATGATAAAAAAACTTTTATTTTTCAAATTTATTACCGTCAAAATACAGTTCCAATGACGTGACGGTCAGAATAAGTTTAATGTGCACGTTTCTCCTAGCACTTTAGAAATGTTGAGTCAATTATCAAAAAAATGTCCCTTTGGAAACTTTACATTACATGACATCCCTTTCAGAGTTTGCTGAATAGGGATATAGGTAAAATGCAATACTTACATCAACATTTCACTATCTTATTCATTCGTGCGTTACAAATTACACATAATTGTTTCCTTCCTTGTTAAATGTATAATAATACTACACTTCAAAGACAATGACAATATTAAAAGCGAGAAAAATAACTTTGTTGTTTGTTTGTTTGTTACTCTTTTACGCTATAACTACTCAACTGATCATCATGAAATTTTGTATAGGGTAAACTGTCCCACAGTGAACCACATCTTATTTAAACTACTATTTTTTTTTATTCTAGAACGATACATATGAAAAAACCATATTAATAGGATCTTTCATTAAGTGACTTAAATTAAAAAAGGTTTTATATAGATTATTCATTAGATTGAACAGTCAAAATATTTTTTTTAAAAACTCTTTAATCGGATCACTGTGTACCACTGTGTGGACACAGTGAATCACCATTAATTTTACAGTGAATCAAGAATAATGATGCAAATTTCATTAACTATTTGTAGGATATATATCAATAAAACAAATCTAATATCTAATATTTTCTGTATCAGAGATACAGAAAAGAACATAAACCTAAGCTTTTATCCAGAAAGAAAGTATTGTTCCCGAGAGATCATTTAAAAATTAAAATTCGACGTATGACAAAAATATATGAGCAATAAGGATTAAATAAATGTTTTAACAACTAAGAAAAAGGGGCGCAGACCAAGTCGCGGGCAAAAGCTACCTTTTTATACATATACAGTTGAGGAGTTTCAGGAATTAAGGACAAAAACATGAAATAAATTATTAATTAATGGAATTTAAAAAATTATATGAAAACCTACATGATACTGCAAGTACTGCAAGTAGATCTAGATACTACCAATCAATTGAATCATTAAATCAGTAATGCACTTGTAAGTATCCTCTTGGCAAGCAACTTAGCGTTATTGCTGCGGTAGCCACATAGTTACCATCCAATGGACAATGAACTGGCAGACAACCTTATCACACACAATATCTATCCCTGCATCGCATTTGACAAGCCCATTGGATAAGTGGTTTACGTAATTTATCATTAACGAAATTTACGATATCGTTCGAACAAAGATTTGTGTCATCACTTTGCTATCATATTCACCAATTATATCTAGAGGTACTAATACTATAAATCTGAATAGTTTGTTTGGTTGAACGCGTTAATCTCAGTAACTACTGATTCGAATTGAAAAAGGATAGTCCATTTATCGAGAAAGGCTTTATGCTATATAACATTTTTAAAGCGGACGAAGTCGCGGGCAACAGCTAGTTTGTAATATTTGTAAATAACAAATTATCAACATAAAATCTATATGGCGTTGCAAGAAAATGAACACGTGTCAACGTGTGAGATGATGTAACAAAACAGACGAGGACAGTCAGCATTTACATTGGAATATCAATAGATACATATAATTGCACTTACATTGTTAATAAGGTGTGGTAGTATATTGAATATATTAATATAATAGATTGGTAACCCTCTACATTGTTTACTAGACAGATACGTTCGCATTTACCTACTTCATCTTATAATATATATGAATATATTTTCGTAAATCCATTAATGGGAGTAATGGACTCTGGCATCGCTTACTCACCGAAACACAACAGCACATATGCTGTTATTCAGGTATTTTATAAGAGGGTGGTTACTGTCGCCAGACGGGCTGCCCAAATGACTGCAAAACGCTAAGTGCCTTGCCACTGTTATCCAGATTCAGATCAAAAGAATATAGCCCGCATTACTGAGTCCAGTAGTTTTGGATAATAAACAATTTAAATCTTCATGATATTAATATATTAATACCTACAGATAATACCTATGTGTCTTTACAGAGCATAAAAAAGTAGTGGCCGTAATAGCTCATGGTGGTATGTCTGGGACAGTGGAAGCAGTGTCAGCAGGGAAACCCATGGTCATAGTACCCTTCTTCGGAGACCAGCCGCTGAATGGCGCTTCGGCGGAAGCAGCTGGTATCGCCAAAGTCGTGTCGTATGCGGACTTATCAGAGAAGACGCTATCAGAAGCTTTGGAATCTGTTTTAAGTGCTGAGTAAGTCACTAATTTACCTATTGTTAAAAATTCATCTTTACCAGTATGTATAATACCAACTTAAAATATTTCAATAGTTTTTATTAAAAGGTACATTATAAATATTCAGATATATGTAAATATTAAAAGGTATATAAATATTAAGACATGGTTTAGCTCCAAAAAAACCATTATTTTTTAAAAAATATTTGCAGGAAAATTCCTCCAAAGAAGACTGTTATATTTGTAAAGACGAAGTAAAAAGACCATTCTTAATTAATATTAACTGACTTGGATAGGCAGTTTTTGGGACTAAACTAGTGAAAATAATATCTAATAATAACGCACCGATAATAATTATTGTGTCATTTAGTTAGTGGCATAACTTTCTAAAAGCGTCCATAAAAAATTATGAAACTATTTGTTTAGTAAAATTTGAGCTAAAGCCAAGAGAATATGTGAGAGGATTTTCTGAATGAATTTCTGTAAAATTAAATTCAAGATTAATTTAATCTTATAGATATAAGATTAAAAATTTAACTTTTGTTTTCAGAACACGCTTAAACGCAAGACGTTTTGCAAAAATATGGAGAGACAGACCAGCCGAACCCATGGACACGGCTGTGTATTGGATTGAAAGAATAATCCGTTGGGGAAACCAGGACAATCTTCATTCGCCAGCGAGAAATCTTTCTTTCATTCAATACGCTCTGCTGGATGTGGCTGCGGCGTTATTTTTTATTATAATAGTTCTAATTGTAGCCTTAAAGTTAGCTATGACAATAATTTATAGTTACATAACAGCTGGTTTAAGTAAAAAAGAGAAATTATCATAAAATTATTAACTTACATATACCTAGCTTAAATTTTATAAATATATGTCGTCATGTTCGAAAAAAGTAGTCTGTATTTTTAAATTGTCTACATTTTCTATTAATATAAAATAAACAGTTTTTTGATGGGACTTTTTAAATTTTGAAACGATACTCTTAACTCTAGCCGTATATGATAGTTAAACTTATTGCCTAAAATAGTGGCCTAAAATTAGCCTTTCCAATGTTATAACAATAGTGTGCCAATTTAATATTTGTTAATATAATGATAAAGTAAATATAATTTTTAACATAAGTAAGTAACATAGATATGTACCTTCTTAAAACAAACTTAATGCGAAAATTGAGACTAAATTAGTTACAAATAAAATCACGGCCAATTTTTTTAAAAATACCTGTGGATGCTTTAAAAAAGGATTTGATACTTTAATAAAAAAAAAATCGTGTTAATTGTTACCTATATTAAATTATCAAAATATGAAAGATTGGTTTTTATTACATACAGATCTTTTTCAGACATTTATTTTAATTACCTACTTCGAATTAGGTCTTTATAAATCTTTTTTTCCACTCTGTTTTTAAGGTTTAAAAAAATATTTAATTTAAGTCACGTGAACTGAACAAGGCAAAACAAGCCACCTATCGAAGTTACAGAAAACCACTGTATAATAACAGCAAGTGTGTTGTTTCGGTGAGTGAGTTAAGTAATATCACAGCAGAGCCCATTTACTTCTTATCTAGGGATAAGGGGTAAGGATTAAGGATTCTTAATCCTAGTTAGGTCGGCAGCATCTGCCGTTCGTGCCGTTGCTTGTGTCATGCCGGCTCCACATTAATGCCGTGAATTCACGCGCGAATTCACCGCATGAATTCACGGCACTGCCCTCCACATTCACGGGTTAACACAATCGTTCGTGAAACCCGCCGCGAAATGGACGTGGAAGCTGCTGCTGCAATAACTTTGTTTGCTGTGGCAACATATACGTCCAAAACAAGAAATACCGTGAATGTAGATGTGTACGCGTGAACGCCGCGCGAAGGAGGCGCGAACCCTTTGTCGCGGGACAAAATACCGACTCTGATCGGGGAACAGGCGTGAACGCGCGCGAACCCCGCGAAAACCGTCCACATTCACGTTCACGCCTGTTCATAGGAGCTTCATGGCACTAATGTGGAGCCGGCATTAATTGTTAATAGGTACTCTGTTATACTCTGTTTTTTTTTTAACAAACGAGTACTGAGTATGTCTCTCGCATATTTCCCATACTGACAAGAATGAGATGGGTCATTGTTAGGGGCGGGACCTACACACGCGGGACGCGCGTTCTTATTGAATAATCGGATTTTATGTTGATTACGTGGACCAATAGCAATGCAGTGAAAATCTTTGGTACTCGTTTGTTAAAGAAAAACAGAGTATAGTAGTCAACTACCCTCAAGTGGACCGATAAAAAACAAAGATTAATCTCTACTTCTATTGATATAAACAAAGCTTAATTTATTGAACGGGCTTAATCTCTAACGATCAGTCGAATTTAAAAAAAAAATTAATGGCGTAGCAAGTGAAAGCTTGCGACACAGCTAGTCTTCAATAACTATAGAGCCTTAATAAAGAAAATGCGAAAGATTTTTATATAGTTTTAAACACACAAAAAATCGTAACAATTTAAATAAATGTCGAATTAAAACACATGCGCTCAATTATATAAACTATATATTTTTTGCATATATATTAATTAATTAATAAAAATATTGATAATTAATATATGAATATTATTTATATATAATGTTAGTACAGATTTAGATTTTAAACACTGTATTGCTGAATCAAAGCAAGCCGTTTTACAACAGATTTTCTCTTAATTATAGTTTTAGGCTGTTTATATATTAAAAAAAAAAAACTATTTTGATCTCAGACTAGAATTTTCGTGCACGATGCTTATTTCGAAGGCTAATAATATTTAAAAGGCTTATAAGATTCAAAACAAAGTAGGTATTTACCTATTCCGTTTATAATTCAAACATTTTTCAAAGAACATAGATATATTTAATGAAGTCCAACTTTATGCTTATTTCATATCTTTACTGCACTATTATAGTATTAAATGGGGTGTGCTCTTATAATATTCCTATAACT
Source organism: Synanthedon andrenaeformis (assembly GCA_936446665.2). NCBI lineage: Eukaryota > Metazoa > Arthropoda > Insecta > Lepidoptera > Sesiidae > Synanthedon > Synanthedon andrenaeformis. The sequence goes on from OW387784.2 coordinate 11,394,555, forward strand.
GTATACTTTCCTATATGTACCACCAAATGCTACATCAACACACAAAACTTAAATATTTTTAACGATATTTAAATGTTTATCTGTTTCACATTCACTTAGCACCTTCATTTAGTATCTTTTTAAAAAGGCATTGCATGTACAATATTTGTGTGTTATAGAAAAAAAAATAGATTTATATATTGAACATCTTTACATAGTATAAAACAAAGTCGCTTCCCGCCGTCTGTTCTTAAACTATGCAACGGTTTTCACTAATGGAAAAAGCGGTGAACGGGGAAGGTTTTTTAAGTATAATTCGCAGAAAAAATCCATACGAAGCCGGATATTTATATATTATTTATATAATACCCGCTAGTATTGTATAAATAAAAAAAAAACCAGATATTTTAATGAGATCCCTCGAGAACCTAATATTTATGTTGTGTAATTAAATATTGGATCTTTATAGATGATAGATCTATACGTAGCCAAAGTCTATAGAGCTAGATTTACACAGGACAGATTTCTTTTTTTTTTACTTAAGCAAATCATTTTCAAGTGTTCTAATTTTTAGTGGCAGTATTTGTACCATTTCTTGACAGAGACTCAATTCTTTCTGCATTATGAGAGCAGCATCTTCGTCGTTTGCGCAAATTTCTACAACTGTCTTGTATGATTCAATACTTTTCTTCACATTTATGATTTGAATATTTTTATCTAAGGCGATCCTCTTCATACTATTTCTTCCGATGAACGCATACGCACTGATCACAGGTTTAATCAAGTCGTGTTCAAGTTTTTCAGGTATTTTTCCATTCTTATCTTTAACGGATTCAATAAAACACTCATAGTTCTCTATGCTTTTGTCGCAGAGCATATTAATTTTCTTAAGTGCTTGAGGTGTCGGTCTCTCTGTATCTTTATTTATTTTTTCCAATTTAATATCTCGAATGTCTGCATATATCTCACCCAACTCGTACCACAACTGTCTACAGTACTGCATATAATATGTTGGATTAATCTCCTTCAACAAATCCTCCAACATTGTGATGCGACGTTTATGCATTTTAGCTCTCCGTTCGTCGTCTTCTTCAAAGAAAGCCAAGTAACTGTAAGACTGTGAGCTGTCTTGAACCAATTCTATATAGTCTGAAGCCAATGTTTCTAGTTTATAATACTCTTTAGCCTTATTAAGCCAATTCTGACAGCATAAGAATACAACACGTGCATCTTCAAATGTCAAAAGAAATTTATCAGTTATTTTATTTTCATATTTAGCAACATCAAAGTCTGGGAATATTAGTGTCTTCAAATCAAAATCGCTAATGTCGTCATCTTCTAATTTTAAATTAGACATGTCTGAAAAACATAAAATAAACACAATTTAACACATCTTTAGCATTTATATTTTATGGTCACCAGTCACCAACAGTCACCTAGATTTAGCGAATACACAACACTGACCATTTCCCATTCCTATCCTTTTCCCTGCAGAACACATTTTCCTACCATCAAGTAGAATGTCAGCCTGTCTTGTCATAAAAAAAATCAAAACAACTCACCAGTTACAGATTCAAAATCATCCATGAGTCTGTCTTTAGAAGCAGTCATAAGCAAAAGGCAATATTTGGCCCAACATCTCGCTACATCGGCAGATCTATGTTTAAACGTTTCCAATTTTGCCAAATACAACTCGTCGTCACCCTCCATCTCTCTTAATGTCTCCTCATACTTGTCTAGAATTGTTGATGCCGCTGCTAAGTGATTTCTAGATTGAAAGAAGCCATTCTTTTCTGCAAAATATTGTGACAAAGTAGCAGCATTCAATGCCCAATCAATTGATTCGTAATCGTTGTACTGTATCTGTCGTCGCAGTGTTATGTGACAATAAACAGCAGACTTGACATTATCTTTCAGAGATCCATGTACTTGTGCTAAATAATAAAGAGTTAAGGTGTGGGCTTTTTCTAATAACATGAAATCATCATCTTCACTAACATATATGGGCACTTGTAATGGCATTTGAAGGGTACATTTAAATGTCTCATACAATTCTTTTCCTTTCAACAAATATTCCTTTCCCTTAAACGGCTCATCTCGATTAGACCATAATATGCCAAGGTTATTATATACATTTAACAATGTTATAACTATCGCTGGTTCCGCACCGTTTGGTGAAAGTAAAGTTTCGGCTCTAGATAACACTCTCTCGCTAGAAGTGAGATCTTCAGTTTCCATGTCAATGATACCCAAATTAAGCAGCACACACCCAAGTATACAATCCAAGTCTAGTTTCTTTATATCTGTGTCTGAATTGACGAATGTCTCTATAGAATTAAGCATGTTTATCAATATTTCTTTCGCTCTATATTTAGAAAAATATGGGACGTTTTCTGGGTCATTTTTGCTCTCTTCATCCAAGAGTTTACGCACCTTCGAATAATTTTCTTTCAAATCATTAATAAACTCCTTAGTACTCATGTTTGCTATTTATATTTAAAATCCAACAAACAATAGGAACGTAAATATTTAGTGAACCTTTTTATGTTATTGTTTCATGGATTTGCTTTCCGATTTCCAAATTTTGTAAAAAATTCGAACTCGAGCAAGACGACACAGAGTCAGAGATTACAGAAAACAGAATTCCAGACAGAGCAGAAATAAAAATGACACACACACAGCACAGAGCGTAAACGTAAAAAAAGATGCCGTAATGTCAAATGACAATCAATTGCTTGACATGTGTCCTAGGGTGGGGTGGCAAAGAAAGAAAGATTTAAATCTTTGGTGGGTGGTATAGTTTATAGGAATTATAGGTAACATTTTAATTTTTAAGACATAAGGAAAATACCTACTGCAACAGGGCGCTGTACTTCTGTAAAAAAAAAACAAATTTGGGTGAATTCCTACCTGAATGATGCCTGAATGCCATTGTATTGTGATACACAATCAAGATAATCATCTCAACCGCAGGACGTCCACTACTGGACATAGGCTTCCCCTATAATTTTCCAATAGGACTGGTCAGAAGCAGCCTGTATCCACCGTCTACCCGCGGCCCTTATCTGGTCGTCTGTCCACCTTGTGAGTGGACGTCCTACGCTGCGCTTACCGGGCCGTAGCTTCCACTCGAGAACCTTCCGGCCCCACCGGCCGTCGGCACTCCGTACTTGTCCTGCCTACTGCCACATCAACCTACTTACTAATAAATCCGCCGGGTTACGGCGGTAACTCGTTCGTCTACGAATCTCCTCATTCGATCTCGTAGTGTAACCCTGACCTTGGCCCATTAAGCGACATTGGGCTTTCTTACGAGACCAATAGTTAAAGACCAAGTTTCAGCGCCATATGTCATCCCTGGCAATGTCGACACAATGGTCAAAACTTGTTTTGAGACACTGGGATTTTTGGACGAAATGACTCGGAGCTTCCCGAAGGCTGCCCATCCGAGCTGGCTCTATCTAATTGCCAGTTACGAATAGCTGTACAAAATGTAACTTCTAATTTTTTTTTAAATTAGTCCAGTAGTTTTTGGGTACAAAAAATATGTAAATCTTCTTTACAATATTACTATAAGTAGCGCGCCACTTCGTCTGCGTAACTTTATAAAATATAACATATACTTTATAACTTACTAGCGGTCCGCTCCCGGCTTCGCCCGGGGTGCATTTTTTTTTAAGTAAAATCCTTCCCTGATTATCCCTCTATCCATGAGTGAAGACAGAATTAAAATCGGTCCACCCGTTCTCGAGTTTTGCGCTTAGCAACACATTTAGGGATTCATTTTTATATTATAGATAATAAAGCTTTCTATAGGTGAACGAATTTTTAAAATCGGTCCAGTAGTTTTTGAGTTTATTCATTACAAACATACAAATCTCTATAATATTAGTATAGACATGTATAGATTACGGGTCAAATTACGAGTACATAGTATGTATTTAGAAGAAAGTTGGAATGCTCTCAGGAGAAAATTTGGATGGTATTTTTATATGAAATTGACAGGGCAAATGGGTGTGGGCTCAGCTAGTTTTGTATAACATTGTTTTGATTATCAACGCACAGCCAAAACTAATAGTCTAAAAAGATAAATTTGGCCCTTCAGAGCAAAATGTTGCTCATTTTGCCTTTTGTACATTTTGCTCTGAAGGAAATTGGACATAGCTTTATTTTATAATGTAAGCATCTGCATGGGATGGATTTTTGAAAGATTTCAACTCCATGTGAAGTATTAAATAAAATTGAATTACTGTAAAACAAATAAGAAATCATGTAATTTGCACTGTTTATTCTTCTCATAGCACACATCACTATAAATAGACTTAAATATTTGCCATTTATTCCCTTATACATAAACAGGTAAATTCAAAAATTCATTATATACATTGTACTGTTTGATTCTTAACTATAAAAAAAAAATTAAATCATCACATAGTTTATACACTTTGGAGTCATTATGCAAGTTCAATATCATGGATAAGGGAATGAGTAGCCTCACTTAACCAACAGTGCATTTCTACCCAAAAATAGCCAGACTCAACTATTAAGAACCTAAGTCTGGTTCTTGCTCTTCTGTTGATAAAGTGTGTGGGGGAGTTGTATGGGTATTTAATTGGGAGAAAACTTCTTTTTCTCCTAACGCCAGGGGATCTGGCTGAGGTGCTGGCGATGGAGCGTAGACCATCATAGGCGATGGTGACGCAGGTCTTACAGCGCCACCACCCGTAGATTCCTGTTCTTCTAAAAACCTGTCCATATAATCCGTATGGCCAGGGTGAAGGGTGTACTTCTTTTTCTCTAGTCTCGCTTTATTAGCAAATATGTCGTGTCTCTCTGTCTTCTTCCATATATAATAGAATTGGACTAATTCACCAACAGATCGTGTCCTAACTTTATTTTGCCTTATTAAGTGGAAATCTTTGCCGTAAGCCTTGAGGCCATTTTCAAAGTTCCGACACTCTTCCTCTGACCATAGACTTGCATGGGCTGGTGTTTGAGCAGAGATACGCCGCCGCCGTAAAGCCTCTTCCACACTATGCCCACACTGCTGCAATGAAAATAATGCTTCTTCATCATCCCTAACTTGTTTACCTTTAGGAACTGCTTCCAAACCGGTTCCACAGTTCATGGTACAAACTTTTTTTATATAGTCTTCTATAACCTTTTCTTCTAAAACACTTGGGTTCCAAAGAAGTTTATCTTCATTTTCGTATGGCAATGCATCATCATAACTGCATAAGCCTTCTGGTATTGCAGCTTGGTAATCGCTTCCCACCATTATAGTCTTTTTCCAATCTTCCTCCTCTGGGCTGTAATCATAATCGTCTTCTTCCTCCGAAGGTGGACGCGACCCTGACCTTAGACATCGTGTTGCTTCAGGGCTAGTGTTTTCCGTATACAATTGCTGTAATGCTGACCCAGGTTTCTCCATTTCTTCAGGGACAACCTCGGGTATGGGTTCGGGTGCAGGTTTGTTATCCATACTCTTGTCGTAACCGTACATTGCAAGTAGTTCCTCAAGTGGCATATCACCTTCCTGTTGCAAACTATTCAGTTCTGCCTTCGGATCCTGCTGTTCACCTGCAGCGAGAGCCTCTTCTTCATCTAATGTTCTCTCGTCATCGAAATCATTTACCATCATATCGACAGTAGGCTCGAAGAGAGACTTATCGTTCCCCACATCCATACTGGCATCGTGTTCATTTACATTCGCAACAAGCGCGCAATCGGACATGACTACCAAGAGGCCAACAGTATGAGAATTGTATCACCAAATAATCATATTACAATAGTATATTACTAGCTTTTATTAAGCATCAATTAGTAATAGATAGAAAAAACAACACAATTGTCACATAATATGGGAATATTAAAGTAAATTACGGAGAAGAAAACAAAAATATTTTGACACCAATTTGTTATTTGACACGAATTATAAAGCCAAAGTCACAGACAAGACTATAATATTACATAGGCGAAACGAGCGAGAGGTGGCCACAGATTAAATGATTTAGTTAGTCGTAATCAATATTCAATGAACACAGTTTGCTTTTTTTACAGGTTGCATGCAGCGAGAAAAAGGTACTTTAAGTTGACATTGAAATAGCAAGCAATCGAATAAGTACGCATGAAATCACAATTCGCCAATAATTCTATCATGTATGAATAGGAAGCGGACATTAACAATTAAAAGCGTTTCCTTTGTTCTTGGCTATAGTCTAAGATCCGAACCTAAATCGACCTTCACCGAGCTGATAATAGAATGAAACATATTTTATCATGAATTTAGTATATTAGAAAATATATTAAAAATGGGTTTGCTAAAAAAATCCTGGAAAGACTATTTTTAATTATTTTTTGAAAAATGATTTTTAATAAAATATTGCACCATCAAGATAATAAGAAAATTTTGTCCTGACTTAAGGTATAAAACGTATAGAATGTGCAGCCGTTGGGTTGTCTATTATTTACCTGGGCGAACTACTGGGTTGTCAGGTATGAACCAGTTACTTGATTGGATAATAGAAAAAAATATATATCATCATAAGCGCTGTTTTATTGCGAACACGTTGATATAGGGTTGTCTGCAAAAAATTCTAAATAATTAAAAATAATAATATTAATAATAATTAAAAATAATCTGTCCAGAATTTTTTTAGCAAACCCATTTTTAATATATTTTCTAATATACTAAATTCATGATAAAATATGTTTCATTCTATTATCAGCTCGGTGAAGGTCGATTTAGGTTTGGATCTTCTACTTCTACGGCGGCGGGCGTGGCGACGGGCGGCGTGAAATAAACGGTTGTGAGCTCTTGCTAAAGAGTATATATGTTCCTTGGTTGTGAGCAACAAGGATGGCAACAAATTCGCATTGAATCCCGCCGGCGCACAGTGGGACGAAAATCGGCTTTCATAGACATAGGAATGTTAATTCTTAAATATCGCTGTTTTTGTTGGATATGGTTTTTGTTTACAGTAACTATGCCTAAATATGTAAAAAAAAAGTAATTGGGCATTTCTGCGAAGAATTTTTTTTTTTTTGGAGAATAAGTCGTATGGAGCTTTCTTGAAAAATCCCATTTTCTACGGACCTGCAAGTCAAACCGTAATATCCTTCTAGATAGTGTTACTACTAATTATTTGTCATTTTTTGACATATTACATACAACGGTTATTGCTGCAGAATTTTTTAAAAAAATTAATAGTTGTGTTATTTTTTTTAATTTAATTTAATTTTTTAAACACAAAGTACCAATTACATTTTATTACCTTTCTGGTGTGAATAAGTGATATTAACTAAATAAACAATGATATTTTCTAATAGAACATACCAAAACAATTGTTATTGTTATTTTATTCTGAAAAGTGATTAAGTAATTAGTTTGTTCTGAAAAGTGATTAGGTAATTAGTTTGTTCTGAAAAGTGATTGGCTAATGAGGAATGAATTCTAGTAATAATAAAGAAGTAAAGATATGAGCACCAATTAGCTATTATTAGAGAGTAATTAAGAAATCGGCAATTTGCTGATCACTTAAAATCAGTCCTATAACAACTATAAATGAACAATATTTTTAACACATAATTCAGTTTATTTCAAACTTTTGTGCTGTTAACATTAAATTGAAATCCCGAACTTTAAAATATTTAAAATGGAAAGTCTGCGTACCAATTTAGACTTGTTCGTTTTGTTGAGAAGTGAAGGTACTTCATTCATTCACGAAGTATTGTTTAGTGCAGTTGTAAATCAACTTGGTGATAACATTTCGGACGAGAATCGGGTGACACTTAAGGAATTTTGTCGACGATTCACACGTGCTGCATCACAAAGATGGCAAAAATCTCACCGCATTCTGGATACATTCAGAAAGCAGTACGAAAATTGGCTTATGTCTAATGTCGATTGGCCAAGTTGCGTGCCAATCAGTATGGTCATGCCACAATCCAGTGAAGAAGAACAGCCAGGACCTAGTGCACTTTCAATCTGTCCAGGACCATCAACATCATCTGTTGGGACAATGACAAAAACATCAAGGAAAGCATTTGAAGATCTTGGAAGAAAACAAAAGAAGAGGAGGTCTGATGATCACAAAAATGAAGATCCAAATGAATTGGCATATTACGCTGCAGTTCTTTTAAAGGAAGAAGGTCGTGAGGATATCGCATCTGTTATCGAACATATGTTGAAAAACCCAGAAGCAGCAACAAAATTTAACGAAATGATTAAAAAACCAGTTAAAAGAGTTATCTTTACTCCAGAAAAAGCACTAGGATTGCTTCTTTCGCTAAAATTATCAAAGTGGCAATATATGACGCTGAGAGAGACTACCTTCCGAGAGGGTGCAACTGACATTTACCCGTCATATTATAAATTACAACAAGTAAAAAAACAGTGTTATTCTAATGAGCAATCAGTGACTGTAACGGATTCATCTGCAAGAATTACGCTTCAAGCATTGCTTGACATCACAGTGAAGAGGATCCTGGAAAGTCTTCCTGAAAGTGTGCAAAATAAGGACTTAAAGTTAATATCTAAGTGGGGCTTTGATGGTGCTTCCAACCAAAGTCGTTATAAACAGAAAATGGATGGACAACAAGAAGATTCAAGCATATTTATGACGTCCTTGGTGCCATTAAGCCTGACTGATGGAGACGAAATTTTGTGGTTGAATCCCAAGCCATGCTCTGCCTTATATTGTCGTCCAGTGCAGTTCACATTTATTAAGGAAAGTGAAAAAGTGGTCATCAATCACAAAAAGCAAATGGATGACGAAATTAAGTTGCTTATCCCCACTGATTACAACAGAAACAAGGTGAGCCATCAACTTAAGATGACAATGATTGATGCTAAAATTTGTACGTATCTTTCGGAAGCTAGATCGAATGCATCGTGCTATCTTTGCTTAGCTAAGCCTACAGAGATGAACCGCTTAGATATTGCAACGTCAAAATCAGTGAACAGTGATGTATACGAATTTGGACTATCATCGTTACACGCTCGTATAAATACGATGGAATGCCTTTTACATATTGCATACAGACTGGACTTCAAAAAGTGGGCTGCTCGAGGAGAAGAACACAAGGCTTTGCTAGAGAATCGAAAAAAAATAATTCAAAATAAATTCAAAGACGAACTCAATCTATTGATTGATATTGTAAAAAACAAGGCTCAGGGACAACAAATGATGGGAATACAGCAAGAAGGTTCTTCGAGTTCCCCGATATAACTGCAGCCATCACTGGGTTGGATGAAGAGCTAGTCAGAAGATTTGCTGTTATTCTTCAAGCAATAACATCTGGAGAGGTAATTGAGGTTATAAAATTTAAAGAATATGCACGTAAAACTGCTGAAAGATACGTGGAGTTATATGATTGGTACCACATGTCATCGACCGTTCATAAGCTACTGATACATGGTGCAGACATAATCGCTAATAATGATATTGTTCCGATAGGTATCCTTTCAGAAGAAGCCTCAGAGGCCCGCAACAAAGACTTTAGGAGATTTCGGGAACATAATTCGCGAAAAATGTCCAGGCAAGCTTCAAATGCCGATATATTAAATATGCTGATTCTTTCGTCTGATCCATTAATCTCTTCTCAAAGACCGAAATTAGAAACTAAAAAAGGTAAGAATTTCTTTGCTGAAACTTTAGAATTGATCAAGTTTCCAGAATCTCCATTTGAAGTTGTAGATGTGTCCAATTTGGAACCTGATTCTGAATTGGAATCAGATGAAAGCGATTTTGATTAATTAGTAGATAAGTGCTTGTTGTGTTTTTTTTATACATTTTTTTATCATTTCTCCTTATATTTTCCTGTCTCCTGTACATTATATTGTCCTCATTTTATATTGCACTGTACTAATTTTTTTGATCACAAAACACGGAGTCTGTTGACTTTCATCAGCGCCCACAAACTTTAGTAATGTTATTTTTTTCTTTTGTAACTAATCTTTAAGAGGCCTTGTTTGTGTAGATAAAATTTTTATTTATTTATTTCTTGTATTGTTTTGTATAGTATTATCATACATAAGTAGTGTGTAGTAGCAGTGTTTGATTTTTTATTAATAGTTATTTATTCTTTATTTGAATGTTGTATAGAAATATTTTATATAGTATACATTTTTTTAATTTTTTTTAATCAAGTGTTACTTATAATATTTTTGATTATTTTTTGTCATAGTATTTGATATTTATGCTCATTTAAATAATTTAATAACCTAGCAACAATATATGATATTTTTAAATGAACAATAGCATAATTATTTACTTTCCTCACTTCTCAGAACTTATTAACTGTACACCGTGTCTGGGTTGCATGCTATTACAAAATGATAATACATAATTGTTATCACTTATTTAGAGAGTATTTAGAGTTGATGCCGAAAAATAAAGCTTTAAACTAAATAAAAAATATCCATTATACTTAAAGATTTTTAAAAAAAATTCTGCAGCAGTAACCGTTATATGTGGTATGTCAAAAAATGACAAATAATTAGTAGTAACACTCTTTAGAAGGATATTACGGTTTGACGTGCAGGTCCGTAGAAAATCGGATTTATCTAGAGAACTCCATACAATTTTTTCTCAAAAAAAATATAAAACATTCGTATAAATACCAAATTACTTTTTTTTACATATTTAGGCTTAGTTACTGTAAACAGAAGCCATATCCAACAAAAACAGCGATATTTAAGAATTAACATTCCTATGTCTATGAAAGCCGATTTTCGTCCCACTGTGCGGCGGACAGACCGCATCCGTTTCGCTCACGTTGAAAGACGTGTTAGTTTAGATTGGATCATGGATTAAATATAAATTCTAAAATGAATTACTATCCATAACGGGCTTTGTACTTTAAAAATCCGTGGTAAACAAATTGAATTAGCTATTCAGTTGTCTGAGGCACAAACAATAAATAATATTTCTTGCACTGTGATCACCACTTGTATTTGTCATGTCAGTCGGCTCGGTTTAGTTTAGTAGGGTAAAAAATATTTTCAATTTTTGTATTCGTAAATTATATAAATAAATGACACCCTTAGAAAAATGAACCAGAATCACATTAGTTGCTTAAAATAAATCATTTATCACTATGCTGCAATATCTGATTGTGTTCTTCGTATCCATTGTTCAAATATCGCACAGTTTTTCCGATGTTGGAAAATGGGATATACCATTGAGCGGAGTAAGTATAATTATTACTTTTTGTGTGCTTGAAGTGTATTTAGTTTTTATTCTTTTGGAGAATGGCCTTCAGATATCGTGTCTAACATATATATATTACCAATTTATTACAATGTAGGTAAAACTGTCTGATAAGCCACATACTTCATAATCAGTGACTAATATAGTAAATTAGCTCGTAAAAAAAACTTACATACTGACCAATTTGTTGGTGATAAATTCTCATTGGGAAATTTAAGTATTTTTTTTGTTAAGGTCAACAGACAGGTTGACGGTCCATTTGATGCTAGGTGGCTACAGTCACCTATAACACAAGCAATGCCACAGGTGCTGTAACCACGCTGCCAACAATTTTACTATTAAGGGCAAGGGATTGTAAAGAGATAGGGGAAATAGACTGGCATCCCTTATTCACTCATCGAATGACAACAGCACAAACCGTTATTTAACGGCGGTCTTCTATAAGATGGGCTGCCCAAATCATTGTAAAACGCAGTTATCCTGTCACTGCTTTACAGATACCTGAGCTAATGGAAAAGTTCATTTTCAAAGTTTTCCTTGCTGGGAATCGCCCCCTAATGGTATAAACAAAATGCCATTCCCCTTTTTAATTGGCACTAAATTGGACACTCATTATATTACATTTTATAATTCTTTAGATTTACCCATAATGTTAAAGTATGTGTAATATTTCTTTTTCAGAGGCAGTGCACATTCTCTTTAGCAAAATCACTTTTTAAAGACTCCAAAATAATAGTAGTTTGTAAGTATGAAATTATTATAGCAATTTAATTATGAGCATATTTAGCATAAAAAGGTATGTTTTGTAAACTTGTTCCAATATGAAAACCAATACTTGGAAAAGGTCCATGATTTTGTTGGATTTCTTTGAAAGTTTTATATTTACAGTGTATATTTTATACATTGTGTTTATATTTACACAGATAAAATAAAAAAATTATACATATTACAATGCGGAAAAAATTGAAGTAAAGTATGAGAAATTAAAATTACTCCATTATATGTGTAATATTTACAAAGAAAATTTTCCCTTTCAGTACAATGTAGTGTTACGGAGCCAACAAACATCACAGTCAATTATCAACTAAACCCAACACTCTGCTCACCAGATTATTTTCATTATTTTGAGAAGGTACAAATTGAATAAAACGTTTTATTGTAAAACTGAAACATTATGCTAATAAAAGAAATTGTGATTGTATTATTAACCTGTCAATTGCATGTGACTTTGTAACAAACTTTCGCTATGTAACGTTTCAAAGTGTTTTTTACTGTTTCAGAGAATAGTTGAATGTTCAAATCGTGTGGAAAGAGAAGCTTCTATAACAAATTTCAGTTCACCTGTATTATTAAATGCACAAAAGCAATACACGTGTAATGGAAGGGAATTATATGTTCTCGATCCCGAAAAGAGCCTTAAAACATTAGATCAAAAAACACAAGAAACTCTCTCACCTTCGGTAAGTACTTATCTCGTCCTACCCATAATAATATTATAAATGCGAAAATTTGTGAGGATTTTTTACATAAAATGTTTTTATTTATTCCTTTATGTTAAGGTCAACAGACAGGTTGACAGTCCACTTGATGGTAGATGGCTACCGTCGCCTTAAAACAAGAAATGCCACAAGCGCTGCAACCATGCAGACCGTGGTAGGTTTAAGAATGGGAGTTCCTGCAAAATTCCACTTTGTAACCATCTGTATAGATAGAGAGAGTAGATATGAAACTGATTGTTGTCTCACTTGCAGATATTTTCTCTGTTTTTATTTGCGCCACAGAGTAATGAAATTTTGCTCCACAGAATACGCCAAAGAAGACACCTCTACTTGTTGTAGACAAAGAGGGAATATATATGTTGACGATGACCGCGCGAAGTGATGGCAAATATAACGCGTCGATTCAAATTGAAATGCTATCGCCGTCTGGATACTTATCCGCTGCAATTTGGCCACTGTTGCCGGTAAGTGTTGTCTTCGTTATTAAGTAAGAAATTTACAAAATCGTAACAGAAATTACATGTACCGACAAGCAACTAAGTAAAGTGACAGTTCATCACGATGGGGGTTACCAACTAAAAAAAAACAACTCATATTTCATTCGCCACACTTTAATTAATACTTGCCTTGTTATTAATTATCTATTTTATATTGTGGACGAACTACTAATCTTAATCAAAATAGTGAAAATTTTTTTCTAGTTTTTTGGTGTAATGTGTGGCGTGTACACGGTGTTGTGCACGATATGGTTGGTGGTGTGCGCATTGCAATGGCGCGACTTGCTGCGCATCCAGTACTGGATCGGCGGCGTGGCGCTGCTGGGGATGATAGAGAGCGCCACCTATTACGGGGTCTATTCGGCCATCAACCGCAGCGGCGTGTTCAACGCGGAAGTGTACATGTTCGCCGAATGGGTCTCCGTGGGGAAGAGGGCGCTCGCCAGGATGCTAGTCATTATTGTATCTCTCGGCTTCGGGATTGTCAAGTGAGTATCTCGCGCATACTTAAATATCTTCCCTATTCTCACTCACAAGGTGGAAAAACAATCTAATAATCTGGGCCGCGCGTTATTTGAATGGTTTAAAAGTTAAGAGTCCCCGCAGACGACAGACTTTCTATCGGCCGATAGTTTGGTCGGCTTTTAAATCAGTATGAAAAGGTGAATCACTAAATGTGCGCACTTGCATAACTCTTCATATTCATTAAAAAGCCAAAACAATCTTATTCGAAGACAATCTTTTTATAATAATTATAAAATCGTTTGTCCAGACTGTCCATCAACACAGATCCAAAACTACTAAGTAAATGTAGAATGCTGAAATTTGGAACATTAATAACATAAGCAATCCTTGAATTGATGTAGTAATATATGTAACACCGTAGACCGCGTCTGGGCCCCGCGCTCCAGCGCGTGGTGGGCGTGGGCGTGTTGTGGGCGGTGCTGGCCGGCATCGAGGCGTGGCTGCGGCTGCACCACAAGGCCTCCGACTCCAACCGCGACCTGCTGCTCTCCGAGGCGCCTCTCTCGCTCCTCGACAGCGCCATCTGCTGGTGGGTCTTCGTCTCGCTGGCGCACACCATGAGGACCCTGCAGCTTAGGAGGTAACTTTATCCCTTAAGTTTAGCATGTAGCGTCACAGACAGACACATCACACCGCAACAGGCACAGACGCCGTCAGGCGAACTAGGGGGAGTTACTGTTATGTTCGAAATAGCCGTGACGGCAATTTTACCACAATAAGAAGAGGAATCTGGTGGTATAGAAGAGCAAAAGAGGAAAATAGGGTTGGCTGTGCATTCCACGCATTCACAAATGCGCACAGACACATCCCGTGCGAGACAAAACACTTTTGTAGAGATGTGAACACACCTTAAGAATGTATTTATGTATTTTTTTTTGTATGTGTCACATACGGTGTCTGCAGACGTGAACGAAGCTTTATTCGTATCGGCAAAAATGGCTGCATTGCACGTGGCGTGACTATGATTATACAATTTAGTTAAAAAAACCTTTTTCGAAGATTTTTGGAATGTAGCTATTTATTTGTTAAAACATATGACACTTTGCAATTTTCATCTCCCTAATAGAAATCTCAGTATAAAATCACCAGAGATGTAAAAGTTTGTAAAATTAGACACTATGAGGGTAAAGTAGGGTTTTCAATATATATAGTAAAGTTTGTAGTAAATAATCTACTATGACCGCTTCTCCTATAGAATAGGATTAAGGATAAGGGATTAGGAAGGGATAGAGAAATGGGAAATGGGGAAATTCAGGACATAATGTTAATGTTGCTAATTAACAAGATGAGATTTTTTATTTATTTTATTTAATGTAATGACAACTATCACCACGGATAAGTTTTTGTGTGTAAACACAATGTTTTAACCTTTTCCAGAAACACAATAAAGCTATCGCTGTACAGACACTTCACAAACACGTTAATATTTGCTGTAATTTCTTCGGTGGTTTTCATGCTATACTCCATCAAGTCCTACAGGGTCTTACCTTGTATTACTGTAAGTACCTTTTGTCTTACAACATCACTACACTCACCTTATGTAATGTTTTGAAATAATATTATGACCATCCTTACAAGAAACCCCGAAAGAAAATGAGGACACCATTGTTTTTGCAAGCAATGCGAAAGGTGTTCTAGTGTATAAAGTCAACAGGTGAGCTAACGGTTCACTTGATTGTATTTGGCTAATGTCGCCTATAAGCACTAGGCTTACAGGTGTAGTGCTAGTAAAAGTACTAGCAACGCCACTGGGATTGCCAGTGTGCTACCTCTGACTCGTCGAAACACAAACGGTACATGTGCTGTTATTTCATGGTGGTCTTCTGTAAGGTTATTTCATGGTGGTTTTACGACTGTCATGCCCCTGCTAAAACAATGAGACATAAAATATTGAACAGTGGGTCTAGCGTGAGTTTATAATGACTGATACGTCTTACTCTCTCGCTGGCGAGCACGATAAACTCGTACTTTAATGATTAAAAAGTGAATAGAATTTGGTCGTTTTCCGGTTATTTCTTAACCATGAAATAGTAACGGTGTGATGATATTTGTGCAGGAGTGGAAAGACGTGTGGATGGACGAAGCGTACTGGCACATGCTCTTTGGCAGCGTGTTGGCTGCCATAATGGTGCTGTGGCGTCCCACTAACAACAACCAGCGCTACGCCTTCACCCCACTGCTGGACAATGCCGATGACGATGACGGTGAGACCTTTTTTTTTTAACGAACGCTCGTAATGGTTTGTGGCGGGGGACGTTTGTGTTTGTATTTCTATATATTTGTATGTTTTCAATGTCCTTTGCTACAAAAATAAATCTTATTCTATTCTATTCTTTTAATGAGTGAAATAATTACGAATAATTTTTTTACTAAAACTAGTTGTGTAGTATGGATTTTTTCTAATCACTGTCCCTTATAAAGTATTTTATTGAATGTTTTACTATAAAAATATACCAGACAGTTCAATTTTTACTGTTTTCTGACTGACTACAGAATGAAAGCTCACCATTCACCAATACACCCCAAAGTGACTAAGCAGATAATTTACTTTCACGGGCGTTTATAGGAAAATAAGATTTCTGTACTTTCAAATGTTTCAAAAGTTTATGTGATGAAGTGCAGCTCAATTAATACAGAGAAATGCAGCGACGATTTTAACTTATTTCACACACGTGTAAGACATTGTTGATCACTTTTCGTCTCGGTGCGTTTTTGGAAGTGCAGAAGTTTGCAAAATGCAAAAGCTACTGAACTATTTTTGATGATGATCTTATACATCAGTAAGACATGTGCAATAATTTGTAATGATACGAGGACGAAGCCGCGGGCAAAAGCTAATGTATGCTCGTCTGAAGTATCATGTCGGTTGTAATATAGCGTTTCTTTTATGTATATTTGTATGTTCATACCGATGGTGTTGTGCATACAGAGGAAGAAGAACAATTCGTGAACGACGCTTACGGCGTGAAAATGCGCGGGAGCGTGGGCGGTGGGGCCACAAGCGAAGCGGGTAGCGGAGCTGGCAGCGGGGCGGGAAGCGGTGGCGACGCACTGGAGGCGGAACTGCGGTGGGTGGAAGACAACATTCCGGCCACCACTCTCCCGCTTCTTGACTCTGACGAGGAGATCATTAATACAAAGTTTGAGGTCTCCAAGATGCAATAGTATACTTAATTTATAAATAACTTAATAAATAATATATAAATCCAATAAGTAAATGTATGTGTTTTATTTTGATTTTTAGGTAATAAAATCGTTAACGAGCCGTGTAATTTGTACACGTACCTACTTATGTTGCCAAGCCAAGTTTGTGCACGCTTATCAGAAACAGCTTAAGCGATTTAAAGCAGTTTTCACTGATGGATTGATGATTACCTGGATACTTTTTATCCTATAGGATCATCGAAGTAATACAAAATATTGGATACTTTTTATCCTAGACAAAAGTTGTTAGATGACGTTGTATGCTCTCAGGAACCGTTTCTTAAACCCTCCGTTTGTGGCGCCACTTCAGTACTTTCCGTCATATAGATAAAAATAGAAAATACGAAATAGCACACTAGGTAATTTCATCATGTATAAACAAAGAAAGTCAATACTTTTCTTGGTTTTTGTATTTAAAGTATTCAGTGGGACACATTGTGATCAGAAGTCATAAACTGGAGACCTCATGAAATAACAGTACTTGTGTTTCTGTAAGGAAGCCCACTCTCCTATTCTCCTTTCAGAGTAGGCAGTACATTTGGTTCTCTTCTGGTATTGCTTGTTTATAGGCATGAAGTGGACTGTCAGCCTGTCTGTCAACCTTAAAAAATGGGATACAAGTTAAAAAAAAAACAATTATATAAAATCTAATAAACATTTATTTGTACATGCATTAAAATATAACTCGTTCTTTAGACTCGGTCTTTGGTATACAAAATATAAAAAATGGAATATGGCCACATAATACTTAAATATACTTTGGAAGTTGGATTCAGTCAGTAAAGTTTGTATGGAATTCTGAACGCCACTATTAAATAAAATATACGATAATAATCACACTTAATTCTAAATTAATAATTGATTTATTATTTGTGCATTTGATTTTTTTAAATGACTAATATAATAAACACATTTTTTAGTTAGAAAATTTCATGGAAGTTTGCAAGTTGCAATAATTCATAATTGATTTAATATTAAACTTTAAAAGATAGTTTTATTTTGTTCATTAGCTCCTTACTAACTTGTCAATATAATCATTGTGATTATAAATTCATTTAATCATTTACAATAAAAGATAAATAAATATGAATAACTAAGAATAATATATTCTTAAAAAAATATTCTTACTGGATCTGAGATTAATTATTATGAATAGTTAATTATTATATAAATTACAAAAAGCTTGTTTTTAGATTTTTCAAATTTCTCACTAAAATATATAATTATAAGTTCATAATATGATAGTTTTAATGATTTACTAAAAATTACTTATATTTGGAGAATACAATGAATTTTTGTTTAAATGCTTAAATATTAGTTAAATAAATTTCTTAATTGTTATCATAATAAAAGTCAAAATCCTCTGGCTCCTCTGGAATCTGCGGTGGGTCTTGCGGTATGTCTATGCCTTCTGCATCCAGCAGTCTAACTTTGATGTCCATAGACAACAGAGTATTTAAATCATGTTCAAATGATTTGCTAGACATTTTTTCTTTTAACAATGCATTAACGCCATCTGTCCAATAATCAAATATCTGTTCATCTGGGGCCACAAAGTCCAAAGAAGTCACTTCAGCAGATTTAAGGATCAAAGAGAAAGCCAGCTGTGGATTTATTTTTCTTCCTCTCAAATCTTTCATATGCGGACAATCCTTTCCAAGGACTACACACTTTATCTCTGTCACAGAGAGCTTGTTACCTAGTTCTTCTAAAGTTGGTGTACTTTTCTCATCGCAATCACCATAATGCAACACTTTATGGTTGGGTGATAACCGAACAAACCAGAATTTGTCCTTAATCCTTTGTCCTCTCGATGAGTACTTCTTGAACCTGGTTCCACCAACCAGTACTCCGAGTCTTTGCTGTTGTATCAACTCAACTATTTCAGGAGTTATTTTCTCTTTTAATTCAACAATTGGTCTCGCAGTTGACTCCCACTCTTCTCTATTTGTCCTTTCCGTCTGCCAAATTTGAGTTATTTCCTGGTATGATAATTGATTGATTCTCTGACGGAACTTGTCGAAACCTTTCGGCGACTCAGACAAGGCTCGACTTATTTGCTCTCTAACAACACTAGAGACCTTAACAAAATCTTCAGTGGTTGCCCTCATTTCTTTCCAAGTTTTATTAAGAAGAACAATACATATGCAGAATAACTCTTCAAACGGATGGTCGTGAGTAAAGAACATGGGATGATATTTTTGTCCTTGCTCACTTGGTGGATCTCCAATGTGCAAAATGTCACAGAGTTGCTTCACCAACTCGACACTAGTTTTTCCAAATGGGCACTCATGTTCATCCGCCCTACAGCTATTTTCCAAAACAATTTTTGTGTAATCTTCTGGATAATTTCTAGCAAAATACAACATACAGTCTAACGCCAAAATTCCCGGAGGGACCTCATTAAAATCCTTTATAGGATCAATTTCACATTTAAATCCAAGTTTCTTTGAGTCCTTGGAGAAACTGCCAAGTTGACGCCTCGTAGTGACTTCTATATTGAAGCTATTATCATTTTCAAAGGCGATTTTCCTCAACTCTTTGATTCTCTCCTGGGACTCTTGATCCTGAGAATCGGCCCTCTGTCTCATTCTGGGTTCTAGCAGGCCAAGAGTTAGTGTCTGTAATACATAGAGTTGATGCGCCAGTTCTGTGCCGAGAGCTTCCTTCGATACATTCTTAGAGAAATCAACATTTCCAACTAAATTCTCAAATATAACATTTCGAACTGGTTTTGCAGATAGAGTGGCAGCAATTGTTTTTCTTTTTGTCATGTCCGCTTTGGAAAATATTGCATTTATCAATGCTATAGCATTCTGTTGTATTATGCTGTCCTGGTGCAGATTTTGCAAGTGAGATATCAGACTAGGTATAGTGATCTCCTTTTCTACTTGAGAGCTTTTTCCAGAACTGTTTAGAACTATATTTTCTAATATAGATAGACACGATTGGACCACCTTCGGATCTTGCAATTGAGTTTGATTGCTTACAAAACTCGCAACTCTATTTATAAATTGGTTCTCCAAGATATCCCATGATATTATACCGTGATCCATTAGTTCAACAAAAGTAACAAGGGCATACTTGAGAGAGTCCCCTTTGAATTTTCCAGATTCGATGTGATTTATTATAAGTGACAAACCTTTTTTATTTATGAATTCAAGGGCAAATGTCAAATCACTGCTCAAAGTCGACAATTTGCATAAAGCAGACGTTTGTTCAGGTTCATTGCCCGCATTAATTTTGAACAGGATATCTTGAACAGTTTTCTCGGGGGATTGTTCTAGACGTAAAACTGAACCGTTTTTTATTTCGTTACGATTTTTCTCGGTTATATAGTTTTGATTGTTGCTTTCAGAGAACTGTAATGCGTAGTTATCGGGGTCAGGAAGACCCCAGGGTTTACAGAGCAACTGTATGATACTGGATAAAGGTTGACTCTGGTCGAATTCAATCAATTGTGGCACTTTGTCGGAAGCATTTAGCATTTCAACAGCGATCTTGAGTATCGTCGAATCTTTAGTTGCCGACGGCATTTTTATTGGCTTTGCAGACATTTAATTAACATTTGACAAAACACTACACTTTTCAACTCAATGAGTCGAAATTATTACTTTTTGTAAGATACTATACAAATAAAATAACATTGGATTTGAACGCCTAATCAGAATAATAATAGAGCTACAAAAAAGAACACATTCATGGACATTTACGGAAATAAAATTAAATATAAATCTTGATTAATTTGATCACATTCACAATATTAAGAAATTTGACAGGAAGCTGACGTCTCACGTGACGTTTTTGTCATTTTTGTTTTAATTTTATGGCCTGGTACCTAGACTTTTAAGGCAATGTCATTTCTTTATACAAATTACAGCCACAGAATAATAAATGTTCAACTGAAAACCTTCAACAATAAAAAAAAAGTCAAACGAAACTCCAAAGTTACGAGCAATAAAGGAATTGGGTCATTAATATTTTTGATTCATTTTTATACTTAAAACTTGAATAATAAGAAATAATAAATGAAATCTTTTATTATTTCATAAATATATTATTTATAGGGATAAATTATATATATTTACCTGTCTATAACTAGATGAACTAGATTAGATAGGTACTTGTATGTATAATTATAGACAATATTTTCTGACCGAAACTTTTGGCACAATTGTTGGACCATATATAATGTACAAAATATTTTATATTTTGTAGATGACTAGATCATACTAGGTATAGTATAGGCTACCTATACTATATTATACCTATATATAATAGAGTTTAGAAAATAATGGTTACATTACTATTTTTTTTAAGGTTGTATAATAAATGTCTGAATGTGTTCATACATTTATATATTCTAATATCAAACTTTAGATAGATTGTCAAGTAGGTACATACTTTACTTATACCAATCTTTTTTAAAATTAGATTAGAAGTTTGGTCTCAAGTAGAAGTTATACATACTTGAGACCAAACTACGTACCTAATTAGCCACCCATGTAAACATACCCAGACAATTATCTCAATTGAACGGATACATGATCCTTACAATTGCAATTATTGTTGATCTGGTGTCCTACTTTTCTTGTAAAATTAGAAGCCCTACATATCAATTTCATTGCTTATATATATTGTTCTCGTTACACTTCCACCAGCCTAGAAACTAACGTGGCATGAGCAAAATAAAACAGTCTTACAGAACTAGTATCATAGCAGCATGAGAAAATTTAACCTCAAGATATGTTTATTTATTATTTTATTTTTCTGTTACAATGCGTCTGGTTTTCGCTGTGACAGAAGACCATATGGTTCAACCACTCAGGCATCTGCTGCCGACGGCCGTTTCAAATTATCTGTAGTCGGTGCAGATACTTATATACCAGAGCAGCTTTATACAGGTTTGTAAAATATTTTTTATTAAATAGTAATACTTACATAGTTATGTGGCGTTATAAATTAGAGTTGTGTACTTCCTTCGAATTACTAAAAGTCTTAAAATGCAGTTGCCTCAATTGGAGTATATCATTATTTTTTAGTTCAAATAAAGGAGACCGACGGTGATTCTTCATTTACGGCCTTCGTTATATCAGCAGAAGGTGACCTAAAACCAGATCCAAGAAATCCACGAAGGACCATAACACAGTTTCCCGGGAATATTAGACCTCAAACTTCAGACACAGCAAAATTTAGTGATCGGTGTTTGTATTCGGTTGAACAAGCCATAAGTTCAGATAAGTCTTCGGTTGAGGTTTACTGGCAAGCACCACCTTCTGGAAGTGGGTGTGTCACATTGCGTGCAATGGTAGCAGAGAATGAAGAAGTGTGGTACGAAGATGGAGCACCATTAACTCAGAGAATATGTGAGGATATTAGACAACCTGATGACGTATCGCCCCAGATCCAGCTCGATTGTAAAGTTTGTGACGAAGCTAAATATGAGGTGATATTTATATGTACCTATATTTTAAATTTAGGTCGTCAGACAAGGTGACGGTTAATTTTATAGTAGGTGGTTAGGTGGTTACCGTCGCCATAACTCAAGAAACGGTGCTGTAAATGCGCTGTCGACCTAGTAAGGATAAGAAATAGAAGAGGGCATAATGAAATGGGCTCTGGCATCCCTTGTTCACTCGCTGAAACACAAGCTCATTGTGCCCTGCCACTACTTTCCAGATCCAGACCAGAATCTAAGTATGAAACTAAGTATGAAAGGTTCATTTCCAAAGGTGGTCCTGAAGGGAATCGAACCCGGGACCTCTGAGTCAGATCGTTAAAGCAAGCACCTAAACCCCTCGACCAAGGAGCTCGTCAATAATATATTACGATATGCTAACCTACGTCTAATGTAAAGATTTTTCTAGGTTTCGTTTTCAGGTATTTGGTCACGTAATACGCATCCTCAAATGTATCCTGAAAACGACTGGATACCTCGTTACAGTGATTTGGTTGGGGTTACTCATTCAACTGATTATACTCTATGGATACCTGGTAGCCTAGCTAGTGATGGCATGAAGGATTTAGCCGAATATGCTAATAGCTCCCTACTTGAGACCGAGATTAGAGAAAAGGTAATTCATAAATTATTTGTTGGTGAAATATCTTAATCTCGGAAGTAATATTTAAGCCTTCGTATCGAAAGGACATTTAATTAACCACTTAAGAACGTCCTAAACAACATGGCCTATAAGTAGCTAGCCCTACTTATAGGCGAGTAGCAAATTGTCCCAATATCAAAAGAACATAATAAGTAGGCAGGTTAACTGTTCACTTGGTGGTAAGTCTATAAACTGGGCCATATAGTATAACCACAGCAGTGGGCGGATCTATCGGCTGTTGATAATGTCATCAGTGAGTGCTAAATTTGAAGGCTTACATGGTTAAGTAATTTTGTAGATTAACGACGGAGTGAGGACTTTATTAAAAGGTAAAGGCCATGGTTACCGCAAAATGAATTATCCCAGTTACGCGTTTTCCCGGGCCGATAAGATTAACCATCTGCTTAGCGTTGCCGTTGCGTTGTATCCATCTCCTGACTGGTTTCTCGGAGTAACAAGATTTGAATTATGCCAAGAAGACGGAACCTGGCTTCAAGAACGAGAACTGAATTTGTATCCTTGGGATGCCGGCACTGACAGTGGTGTATCATATGAGGTAAGTAATTTTTTTATTTAAACAAAGAGAAGTAATTAGGTAGGTAAAAACAGGTAAGTAGGTTAAATATTTTTATTTGTATTTATTATAATAATTGCACTTTTATTCCAGTCTGCAAACATAGTCACCTTTCCACAAGATGCTATCACTCGTGTTGAGATGAGTTCTTATGACAAAAATTCACCTTTTTACGAGACAGACATGAAAGATTTACACCCTTTCGGAAAGTTAAACGTAAAGCTCATCAGAACTTATCACCGGAACTGCGAAGAAACAACGGGTAAGAATTCTTTATGAATAAACATTTTTTACGAGGGGTGAAATTTCTCAAAAAGATACCTTATTAACATGTGGTGCATGCAAAGCTAAGTGCTTTGCATGCAGACTTTGGAACCGATACGGGTGTGAGCAGGCGGTGTTTTAATTAGTGATTATTAAGGGCCTATAAAAACAAGCAACTCCAATTAGTGCTAGTGTAGGGTTAGGATCATCATTGCTTATGCAGTGGTGTCGGGAAAATACCCGATTAAATTACCGGTAATTAATACCGGGTAAATTAGCGAAATCGCTAATGTGTGAATTTTTCGCTTCCCCTATTAAAAATCCTACCATCTAATCTTCAAAATCCAATAGGTCCACACGACGCTCGAATGACTCCACATTTAGAATCGTGGGCTCCCCTACCATTAAGGCCAGGCCCTGTGAAACTAAGGAAACTTTAAATAAATGTGCTGAGTCAACCACATATCTGATCAATGTGGAATTTACATATATATATTTTGAGACCTTTGTCTGTAGATTATCAAGTCAGAAACATAATTAGGTGATTTTCATTCGATACATTTTTTGATCGAAATCGGCGCCTTTTCCGGAGAATATTACATTTTTCTACTAAACGGCTTGAGTTATATCGCCAAAAATCTGCTCGTAGCAAGGAAACATTGTTTACCAGTGATTGTCAAAATAAAATAAACTCAGGTTTATTTTTACTCCTATAATTAACGAAAACAATTTTGAGACTTACGTTCAGCCCCGGATCTTCAATTTTTTTTAGCCGGGGCAAAAAATGAAAAATGCCGCCCCCGCCCAATTATATTTATTTTTACCTTTATAATCCATAAAATTTCAGCTATCAGATGTCCACTAATTGATTGACATTTGGACATAGCCTACATAGGACTTCCGGAAATAATGCATTCATCGCTTTTCTTTCTGTGTTAAGCCTATTTTTTTTTAAGTTAAAAAGGTGGCAGCAGGCTGACGGCTGACTTATTTACAGATAAATAGACACGAGCGTGTAGGATATATATTTATACACAGCACAGGATAGGGTTTATAATAAAAATATGTATGAATAAAATAAAAATCAAATATATTATTACAATTTTACTCTTCGAGATTTTTGTTCAGCAAATAAATCTATGGCCTTGTCATAATTTAACTCGTGGCCGCCCTCCGAACTTGCCGCCCGGGGCATGGGCCCCGGCTTGCCCCCCCCTAGATCCGGGGCTGCTTACGTTGTTTAGTTCCGAGCTAGTGCATACCAAATCATGCTTCAAATAATGTACGCAATATTCAACCTTACGTAAGCTGTATCTTGCGATATATTAAAAAAATCCTAGAGAGCCGCCGAGCAACTTGTAACTCTCGGGTGGCGGGACGTGGGCGGAGCGAGCGTAGGAATTTTTTTCGTGGGGCCTGCTCTTAAGTACTAATTATATTTATGTACCCAACCTATCAATGTTGTTGCTTTAGAGGCAGACAAAGAAGAATCTCCAGATAAAGGTGAATCTGGTGGTGAAGATACATCTGAGCCTCAGCCATCCAGGTACCATAATCCAGACCTAGCTAGCGGCGACGACGGGGGGTGAGCCAAATTCCTCGTGTATGCTCATCAAAGAATTACAATTTTTCATATCTGCTATATCAAGTTTATTAATTATGATTACTGGATTAAATTTAGATCTAATATATCAACTTATAAATATGCTCCACAACAAAATACAGTAAACAATCATCATCATCATCTCAGCCGCAAGACAAAAAAATATCTCTAATTGTCGCAAATTCGAAATAAATACTTCTTTTATATAGATTTCGTGGCCAGATCATAGAATTGATCACTTCATGAAATGGCCAGCTAAAACTGGCCATATCATTAAATAACCAGAGTTTAACTATAATTTTTTCTATAGGTTCCTTCTTTATTTGGAGTTTTTATTAAACCTTTGATACCCTACATTATTGATATGGCCAGTTTTAGCTGGCCATTTCATGAAGTAATCAATTTTATGATCTGGCCACGACCACACGACATATAGATTTTCTGTAATAGCGACATCTATTCACCGTTCGTTTTAAAGATGTAATGATATCCCGTGAACAGTAGGTTTATATAAACTACTAGCGGCCCGCTCCCGGCTTCGCCCGCGGGGTGTATTTTTTCTAATAAAATATTTTTTCTAAAATAAACGTAGCCTAAGTTACTCCTTTTACATCAGCTACCTGCCAATAAAAGTCCCGTCAAAATCGGTCCAGCAGAGATTAGCTGGAACAAACAGACGGACAGACAGACAGACAAAAATTGTAAAAAATGTTATTTTGGTGTATGTACCGTATATATATTCATATGCATGTAGTAAAAAACGGTTATTTCAATATTACAAACAGACACTCCAATTTTATTTATATGTATAGATGATTTAAGTAAAATTTTATATTCAATTCACGTAGTACAACAGAAGCGTCAATAGAAATTGATCCAGAATCTCCTGAAGATTGTCCCCTGTCGCAATGGAACGAGTGGAGTGTTTGCGAAGGTGCCTGCGAGAACGGCAAGATAATAGGGTACAAATGGAGGGAAAGGTACCACTTGGTTAATGGAGAAGCCGTGGAGAAGTATGACCCTAGTGTAAGTAGGAATTCATGTACTTTCTACTTAAATGCATACTTAGAATCCTTTGTATTGTTTCATTCGGAGTTAGGTACGTGAAATTTCTCGTCTCCAGATGAAGTCGTCTTCGAGAACAGAGGTGCCCCAATATTGTAAGGAAAATTACGATGTTGTAGAGGAGACTGAATGCGAAGAAGAATGTGATTCAGAAGAAAATGAACCAACAGGTAGCCTTTGCGAATACTTCATAACTTTAATTTAAAGTTTTTGAAAATTTAATTTTAAATAACTCAAAAAATATTTCACCTATAGAAAGCTACATTAGCAGCGAGTAATGTTAGTTTATATTATTATTTTCAAAAAAGAGCTTCTAGTCTATTAATTACCTAAACACATTATTTTTATGTAGTTTTTGGTTATAAAAATTATATACGTATTCATTCATATCTTAAGATAAAGTCCACCCGAACAAAGTCGCGGTCAATGGCTATGAAAGCATAATAAGTGAATAACTGCTGTAAATATAAATACATGATTTTTTTTTCTCAGCCGAACGCAGGAAGATGAATCCAATAGCGCCTGGAAAGAGTTGGAGTTCAAAGAAGAGACATTTACCACGTCTTACACGAACAATAAATGAATAATATTTATCATGAAGCATTTTATTTCATTTTTTTCAAAATTTATAGATAGACATAACGTTTTCTTATCTATCTCCACATTACCTGTTCTTCGAATAAATTTCAACGGTCCCTTGGATGAAATTTGGCACACAGATAATTCATTACCTGGATTAACATACTTAGGACATTTTCTGAAAAATGTGAATCCTAAAAATCCTGAATTGGGCGCCTCCGTTGCCGTGGCGAACATGAGATATTTTCTCAGGTGTTATACCTATTATTCATTTTTCAATGTGGACAAAGTCGCGGACATCGTCCATGTTTAAAAATAAATGTGTCAAGTTGTAGTCTTAAGATGTATATATATTGTTACTACTTATATTATTTGGATATAGAGTTCACAGTTTAACACGATATCGCGACGATCATTGCGGGATATGTAATTTAACGTGTGATACCAATTTAGAGTAATTATTAATCAAGTGTGTCAGTCCGCGTCCTCCAATTGACCATTGCATATACAACCAACTCTTGAAACTGTACTTTTTTAAATATCACGTATTCACCACCTCACATAAAATACCTAATCATGGAATTGAAAACGTTTGTGGGTGAGTTAAAATTCTCTCTATATTTAATTGGCGTTGTTAACTTTTAAGAAAAGGAAAAAAGTTTTATTTCAGAATTATTATCAGTGGTGTTATTAATAAGTTTCATAACTTTACAATCCTGCCATGGTTACGAAGAAGCCTGTGATCGCAGACCATTAGGTACGAAAACTGCACCGCTGGCTCCCGACAATAGATTTCTTATAGAAATTAATGGCGTAGACGAAATGTATATTCCCGGCGAACTATACGAAGGCAAGTTACGTGAATATATTACGGAATAATTATTATTAATGTGCTATTTATTCGTGTAAATTTGTCAGGCAGGCTAACGGTCCACTTGATGGTAGGTGGTTACCGTCGCCTTTTAACACAAGCATCGCAAAAGTTGCTGCCAAAGCTAAGCTAGGCCTAAGTTCATTTTCAAAGTTGGCGTTGCCGAGAATCGAAACCGGGTCCCCCGAGTCAGAGCGCCAATACAAATTAACTACTCGACCAACGGGCTTCTTTTAATTATATCTTAGATATAAGAAATTCAAAATCATTTGGGGAATTCATGTCTAATCTCTCAAGGCATAGGCCAGACAAAATGACTTTTCAATGCCTCAAAATTTAATATTAATTTTTAAGTTATCATAATGTAATATAAGTTTCAATAAGTACCTACTTAGACATTATAAAACTAATATTAGAATTAGAAAATCAATAAGTATGTACACTTATTCAATAAGTTGATTAATCGAGATACCTAAGACCTAAATTTGCGTAGGAACTACAACTCGTTACTTATTTACAAATAACTAATACTACTTTAAATTTTTGTTCTTACAATTGCAGTTGTTTTATATTCAAGAGATATGGTGTCTCCATTTATTGCTTTCACCATATCTGTACGAGAGGATACAAAATATAACGAAAAGAATCCACGCAAGCCCATTGCCTTAGATCCTGGACAAATCTTACCATCGCCGGATGCTAATAATGACGGAGTAATCGCCAGCCCAATATGCAATAATACAGTCATACAGTCGGATATCGAACCCAAAACACTTGTTAAGGTAAAAATAGACAATACAGCAACATAACATTTAGAAAATTTAGCGTATGATACTAATAGGTATAATAAAGCTGAAGAGTTTTTTTGTTTGGTTGTACTGGTTCGAATTGAAAAATTCTTTTTGTGTTCGATTTTCCATTTATCGAGGCTATATAACATCACGCTTATATATATAGTATAATTTCGATTTGCGTCAACTCTAGCGCCATCTGTCACTGAATAGTGACATTAAATATAATACTGGCAGACTGCAGTGACAAAAGTCTTATTTTCATCCCATCAGATGGCGCATAGCAACTGATTTTTTAAATGTTATTGCGATATCTCATTGTATAATAATTACTCATATATTTTCTTTTTCAACGCTGACGAAGTCGCGGGCACCAGCTTCTGTTACATATAAGTGTATATTATAAATTTTGCAGGCGATTTGGAAGGCTCCACCAAAAGAGAATAAATGTGTAACTATTTACGCAGTACTTGCAGTAAAACCGGACGTATGGTATAGTTATGAAGGGCCTCTTTCAAAACGCGTCTGCGAAGACAGACGGAAGGCAGACGATATGCAGCCAATGCAAAATGACAACTGTAGAGTCTGTGAAGAAGCTAGGTATCAAGTAAGTTTTTTGAACAAGGCCAAGCTCACAATCAGCAAGAAGGTTTTAAAGTGTATTTTTTTCTCTTAGCTCACCTTCGAAGGTATGTGGTCCTACAACACCCATCCACTTATGTTCCCAAAGTCCAGGGATCTGTCTCGATTTAGTGATGTGGTCGGTGCTTCGCATAGCAAGAACTTTTACGCTTTCAAGTACAACACAGAAGCCAGTGAAGGTCTTAAAATGGTCGCTGAACAAGGAAACACTACTCAATTGGAATTGGAAATCCAAAGTGCGGTAATTATCAGCAATTTTTTTTAAATATTTAATTACAAGAATTCAAGAATGCACGTGAATCAAAAGATCATAACTTAAAAATATACCCTAACATATAATTTTGCCAGATTCTTATTTTTTAATAACTAGCTACCCGCCCTCGGCTTTACACGGATGCAAATAGTTTCTCCAAACTTTATACACAAATATTCCTCATTTATCGCACTAACGATTTGTGAAAACTGTATCAAAATCCGTTAAGTGGTTTAGAAGTTTGCAGAAAAACAGACAGAGGCGAGTAACGTCTTTATTTTATAGTATGTATGCTATATACTTATGATAACAATTAATTTACGATATATTGAATTAAGTTCGATATAATTGGCCAATTTTTCACAAGAGTTCCGTCTCAGAGAAATATACCTAGACGCCATAAGAAATTATATAGGTATACCTTTATGCTATTGTGTAGATGGACCAAGAGTAAACTTGTGTATATTAAGCAATCCCCTTAGGTACTACGTAAAAGCATGTATGACCACTGTGTGCTGTTGTATTTCAATCAGTGAGTAAGGCTTTCATAATCCCCTAACCTCAATTCTCATAAAGTCAGCAGCGCACTTGCTTGTGTTAATATGTGACGGTAACCAACTACCATAGTCATTAAAAAGATCTGTTGTTTCAGCTCGGTACAAACGTAAGAACAATCATAAAAGCCACTGGTCCTCCAAAAACAAATATGACCACGATTTCGATATTTCGCGTTAGCCGGGAGCATCATCTCGTTACATTGGTTTCCGCTATTATACCATCCCCGGATTGGTTCCTCGGTGTTGCCAACCTAGAACTTTGCGATGCAAGTACCAATCAATGGGCAAAAGGTATAAGACTAAATCTCTACCCATTGGATGCTGGAACAGACAGTGGGATAGATTTTGAGGTATGTAGTTTTATTTTAGTTCTTTCAATGCGCTTATGTAAAATTTCCAATATCTACTTCTTTGCTTTTATACTCATATTTCTAAGTAAAATAATTTATTGCTGTTTTTACAGTCGCCTAATGATGAGACATCTCCGCCGCAACCAATTTCTACTGCGATTATTACCAAAGATATAGACAAAGAGAAGGTTAGACCATTTGCGAGAGTTCAATTTGACTTAATCAGAACTTATAGTACGCCTGACTGTTCGACGGAAACCTATTCATTGGCGACTAATGAAGGTAGGTATGTTACATATAAAAATTAGCGAATATTTTTTTAACCCCAACTTCGCACGGATGCAATTTTTTTCTGCAAATCCGTTGAGTGGTTTAGAAGTTAGCGAAGAAGTAGACAGAAGCGACTTACTTATTTTATATGTACAAAACGACTTTATTTTATACGTACAGTTATAGATTATTCCCATTTTAAAGCTAAATAAAACATTTTTTGTTTTCTAAAAAATTAATCACAAATTTAAGGAATTTTTCAATTTCAGATACATCCACAGACGAAACCACACCTCCCACTACTACAAGGTAAACTTTATATCAATAGGTACTAATATTGCAAAGCTGAAGAGTTTGTTTGTTTACTTAGTTGAACGCGCTAATCTCAGGAACTACTGAATCGAATTGAAAAATTCTTTTTGTGTTGGAAAGTCCATTTATCGAGAAAGGCTTTAGGCTATATAAAGTCGCGGGCACCAGCTAGTTACTTATAAGAATCTCTTATATACAGATATAATGTAGATACCTAATTTTCTTGATACTCATTGTAATTGTACAATTTAGTGAAGAGCCAGCTACCCCCGATCCTGAATCGCCAGAGGACTGTCCAATGACGCAATGGGAAGAATGGCTGCCATGCGAAGGAGAATGTATTGATAACAAAATACAAGGTTTTAAAACACGATTTCGGTATCACATGGTTGATGGAGTACAAGTCGGGAAGTATATTGAAAATGTAGGTATGCAGTAAACTAATCCATTAATTCGACATCAAAATTCCTCTTAATAAAAGGGTCGAAATGATTTTTTTTTTCAGGGTCCAAATGAAGAAAAAAGTGTTCCCGAGGAATGTATGGAGCATGATGTAACGGAAACTCTTGAATGTGAAGATGATTGTGATGAAACCAATACGGAAAACGGCGAAAACGGTAGTGTTTACATTGCAAAAAAAAACAAAAGGAATTTAATATTGTGATGCATATAATAAATCCACCATATTTTGTTTCAGTAGCAATGCGAAGGACATGGTAAAGAAAAGGAAAATCATCGAGTGGGTACTATCTCAAATACAGTTTCAAAATTATGTATACTTGTTTAGTTGTTGACTTAATTAATTAAATGGCTTATTCAACTTTTGTTTCACTTCCTCTCCCGTTCTATTTTGTAGGTACTTTCATACTATTTGTACTTATTGTGGCCTCCGTTGTTTATAGGCAAAGAGTTTAAAATATCTACCTATTATTTTATAGGTAAGTTTATAGACCTACAGAGATGCCATCTATAGGGCTGCAGTAGTATTGGGCAATTGACCAGCCTCGGTTATTTGGTTATTTAGTGGCTACCTTTTCCATCATCGTTTGTAATTGTTAACAATAAAGATCTGCCGCTATTGTCTGGCCGCATGACACCCCACTGGACCACCACACACGTACCTTTTACCACAAAAGATATTATATACCTACTAATGGAATTTGTAAATACCGCTGACTAAAATAATAAATAATTAGGTACTTATAAGGAAATTTCTTTATATACTTAGGTAACTAGGTTTAATTCCATCAAAGGAATAAATTCTTATAGAAATATATTTCACTTTTTGTTATATTTACACGCTCTCCTTTATTTATTATAATGTTTGATAAACAATTATATTTGATGTACTCTGTCGTGCACAAGCGTTTAACGATATTCTGTGGTTGACCAAAACCAATTAGATCTACGAATTAGATGAGTTTACATTTGTTTAAAGGTCTAGTTAGCAGGCCATAAAATTCCGAAGAAAAAAAAGATAAGTGACAGTGACATTTCTCTTTATTAATTCTTTCTTTTTTTATTCTGTTTTTCTGACTATCCTACAAAGAGTATTATAATCTATCCTGTATTAATCATCATCCATAGCATAGATCATTTCATTAATTGGTTTACTTCCTGTTCCTTGTTTTTTTGTCAAGTTGAGAATTTTGGTATACTAAATCAAATTAAATGGTTGCATTCTCCTTGCTTAAAAAATATTATGTTAACCAATAAACCCAAGCCTGTATTTAAATCATTCATAAAATCCACTGCGAAGGCTATATTTGTCGCAGAAGCTTTGGCATTTGCTGTGTCATACGGTGTCTGGTACAAATTGAACTCGGATAGAGGTATTATTCGCTTAAACTATATTAAATCATTTTGCAATAAGTCATAAAATCATCTATTTACAATATAAGTATACAAATTATGATACAAATTTTCTTTTTTTTTTCTATTTCTGAATTTTTATTTACATTTAAGCCCAATAAAGAGTTTGTCACTTATAAGCATTCCAACCTCTTGGGCAAAATCTTTTTCATAGTACTGAAGCACATTGCCTGTAAAGGGATACTACTTAAAGCATAAACTGGTGGCAGTAACCATCCTACCTATTCCTTTCCTATCCCCTATCATTTATCCCTAATACTGTCGGCAGCACACTTGCTGCAGCTGGCAATGGTAGACAGCTACCATCAAGGGGCAGTAAACATGTCTGTGACCTTAACATAATTGAAATATGTTATTTTTTTTATTACAGACTTCCGCTGGTATATGTTAAAAAATTACAATTGGGTATTGGAAGGTTACTACGGCCTCGGAGAGAAATTGGGCGATTTGAATACTCGCGAAATAGATAATAAAGTGTGGAAAAACGAAGGCAAGATTTAAGACGGTGAGATGAGCAATATTATTAAAAATGCAGTTTGGATGATCACTATTGGAGGTGTCGCTTATGCACTGTTCAAGGTGGTCAAACCTGATGATGAACTCCTCAAGCAGGTCAATATTTTATCTTCTTCGTAAATATACCTGTTGTGTGGTCACTGGTAATTTTGTCAAAGTTAATCTTAACGTTATGTTAAGATATTGTTTGGAATTAGTGTTTTAACAATGAGAGTAGTTATGTGTGATTTGTGTTTTGCTTTCTAATTTGTGATTTGAATGTAAAAAAAACGTATTTTCTTCAAAATTTGTTTCATGCAAGCTCCCCTCCATTATTTTACAATTGCCTTTGGATTTTTGGGTATCTTTGCATGGATATATCATTGTCCAAATATTCACAAATCATTGCCACTATTTCTCATCAAGGTTTGTACCATTTTGAAGAGAAGTTAATATTAAGTGTACATCGTCATAGTAAAGAATAGTTAAATATCATCATAATAATATTTGTTGAAACTAGTCTTGTAAATGCATTAATTTCATCAATTAAATATTTTAACAGATTAAATACATTATATCCTTAAGTCATTTGGTCAGCCCCTCTGGCCGCAGTAACCGTCCCCTTGCAGAAGACCAATGTGAAATAACAGCATGTGTGCTGTTGTGTTTCGTTGAGTAAGGGACCATTTCTCTGTCCCTTTCTAATCCCTTCAAAAAGAGCATAGCATCTTACCATTGTAAACTCACCACACTGAATAAATATTTACCACAATCGGGGTGGTGAGTTTATCAACATACTTTTCAGTCCATTAAAATAATCAATTTATTTTTACAAACTTGTTGAACTGTTGTTTTATTGTATTTCGTTATTGTTACAAATTGTTATTGTATTCTACTGTTACAGTTGGATGAGGGATCAAAACACACAGAAGCAAGAAAATTAGCCCAACAAACAGTCGCAGTTCTGAAGGACGCTGCTAATCAAAACTCTGAATTGAATAAGAAACTTGAAGATTTAATTAAAAAGGGAAAATGAGTGATAAGAACTCTGTTTTAGAAAGACTTAGCAGGAGGGAGGCTCAGCGTATAGAAAAATTGCAAAAAGCTCACAAGGCTAGGGAAGAAGTAGATGCATCCAATGAGAACGAAGAATTCTTTTCCGGTGCTTTCAAAGTAAAATCAGAGTACATTGAAGATTTGCTCACTCAAATACCTACTTTAGATACCACCACTCTCCCAATGCATTTCGATACAATAAAAAGAGAGGTTAATGAATTGCAAAAATATGTGATCACATCTTCCCTTTTCCTGAAGGAATTCAATATGCGCAAGTATTTGGGTATCGTGCAGAATATGCAGACGAAATGTTACGAGTTGGAGGATAAATATTTGCCGAGGAAAAAGTTTGGGTTCACGAGGAAAAAGCTATCAAAGTCGGATTGTCAGAAGCAGGGCTCATTGGATGAGTTGGATATGGGGATAAGTGGCAATAAGTGGGATGAGAAACTTTTTGGTTTCGATTCTATAGAGGGCAAAGCGCTCTCTCTGGAGAACGATGAGTTGTTTCAGAGGGATGTGACTTTGCGTAATCTGAAAAATTGCACTATAGGTCTCAAAGGTGTCATGGGCACTTTGCATCTGACGAATCTGAACAACTGCACAATATTGTCCGGACCGGTGACATCGTCTGTGTTTGTTGAGAAATGCACCAATTGTAATATAATCGTCGCTTGCCAGCAACTAAGAATGCACACATCGACTAAATGCGACATCTACTTGCACGTCACTAGTAAAGGCATTGTGGAAGATTGTACAGAAATTCGAACCGCCCCATACAACTTGCAATATGACGATTTGGACAAACACTTGAACATGTCGTCGCTAGATAGAAATACAAATAACTGGGACCGTTTGGACGATTTCAATTGGTTAGCGCCTGACGTGCCTTCGCCCAATTGGTCGGTTTTAGATGTGAACCAACGAATCAACAGTTGGAATGATTGTTGGGCGAAAATACCCTCTTAGGTGCACGTTAGAAATCTCAATAAAATGAACTTCACACAACTAATATTTATAACATATAAATAATATCAAAAAAAAAACTTGTATTTGCATATTTTTTAAAGTTACATATTTAAGTATGCGAACATTCTAATAAAAATAATAAAAAAGACAAAGCTAATATTCTAACCATTATAATGTTTAAAACTATATTACAGTTCCCAAATGAAAATTGATGTGATTCTAAAAATTCTATTTTTTTTCAACTCCTTAACCTTTGAAAATTTGAACATAGATAACCTATGTAATTGTAATTATTTTATTATACTTTGTTTCAATTGTAAAAAGTATGATAGGGTAAAATATCTGTTTTTTTTTTTAAATTTATTAATTCAGTGATTATTGAGATCAGTTTAAATCATGTTGAATTTTCTGTACCGGATAAATTATATTGGACAAGTAATATGTAGATATTATACGCAAGGAGCACCCTATGTTTGTAATAAATTGAAATGAAACTGCTTAGTAGTTGATATAGCATTTATTAGTTTGAATAATAAACCATTATTTACATTTATACAATTTGTGTATTCTATTCTACCCAAAAAAACTACTATTTTAAATTTAGTAGACACCCCACAATATTTTTCTTTTGTTTTCTCTGCTTATAAGAATTTCTTTGAGAATACAAGGTCGCTAAGAATCTATACAAAAATTTATTTTATTTAGATTATTTTTTTGCCTATGTGAAATCCGTTGTTTCTGTATTCAGAAAATAATACCTAATTTTTTCTTCCCACAATAAATGGAAAAAGAATTGTACTTTCACATTTCTGTTTTGCGGGAATCAAAAGGTTTGTTTCATGTTCAGTAATTGTAAAACGACGCTAACTGTATCTTTTTTAAAATGCATTGCGTCTAAAAGTATGTGAGCTTTTTTATTGGTCTTATACCACTAGTTCAGTTAATTCAACTATTGGGAACTCTTAGTTTCAGTAGTTCATCTATTCCACAAAGTTCAACTTGAAGTGAAACAAATTGAAATTATTGGACAAAAACATTCCAATTATTTCAACTTTAATGTAATCATTACTAATGGTTACAAAGTTGAAATAATTGGAATGTTTTTGTCCAATTAGTTCAACTAGTTGAACCTCCAGTTGATCTTTGTGGAATAGAGGCCTATTCAGGCTTTAAAGATCCCATTTCCTAGTTGAAGCGATCTCACTAACTTCCCCAGGTTTGATGTTTTATCACATTTAATTTATAGCTTGTGTCATTAATAAAAAACAGTAATAACAATAAATATTTTATTTCTACACAGAAAGTAATACATACAATCGAAAACGAACATTTACAATCACAGAATGTATAAACAAAAAACTTCACCCAGATTATAGAAATTTATTTTTAACACAAAATCATTAATTAGAATATACTTAAATTAATTATAGTAAGCTTTATCTTGTCGGTAATTGTTGGGATTAATTTCTAATATAGGTTACCTATAATTACAAGCAATATGATAATTAAAAATGCTATATGACATTTTAGGGAAATAAAAGCGTTATAAACGAATAATACTTTTTAAAAGTGTACTCTGACCATTTAAAATACAAATTTTAATATTTGAAAACAATTTTCCATTAAAACTTGTGTCAACATAAAAAAATACCATAAAAAAGAAGGCACTGTCGCCATTTTTATCTCGGTCAATTTTGTTACATTATTCACTAAGTTTAGAACTAGGTATTGAAAGAAATTCCTTTAAAAAAATAATTAACTAATAAAAAGGCATAAAATATATGTTAAAAAAATGGAATTGTACAAATTTAGCCTAATTATTTTGTGGTAATATTTATCAGTCTAATATCCTATACATTGAATATACACTTCATATTTGAAGTATACAGGCTGATCTTAATAGTGAGGGCAAATTTCAAACCACAAGATATACGAAAACAATTATTAAAAAAAAAAACAATTATTTTTATTATCGTTGTTGATAAAGTAAACCCTCAGTTCATAAGAATAAATTTTCATATCTCTCATGGTTTAAGATTTGCCCTCACTGATGCATTTGGATTGATCACCATGTATATTAAAAAAAACCCATCAAGTATCATATAATTTTACTTAATTAATAATAAAAGTGGGTTAACTTTATTAAAAAATAATAAAAAACCACGTCCACGCGAAATTTTTACAATATTATAAAGGTTGCGGATGAAATTCTTCAGCATTTCTCGTAAGTGTTTGGTATTTATTTATAAAAATCTCTTCGAGAACAACATAACTGATATGTTACAAAACAATTGGTTATTTTCCTATAAACATTTAGTTATTTCGTCTGGATGAATATGAAAATGAAATTTTAATTACAAAACTCTCAACTCTCAATGTAAACACGCCTCTCAATGTTGTAGGCGAGGTCTCGCTTTACCTATAGTAAAATTTTATTTACTGGTTTCTTTAAAAATGCCTTTAATGATGCCTTTTAAAAAAATTAAAAAAATAATTATGTGGTCATATTCATTCATTAATTTTGGAGAGAAATAACGAAAATAACGCTAGATAAAAGCTATTACGTACCTATAATGAAAATTGAAAAAAAAAAAAAAAAAAATTACATTGAAATGCACCACAGAATCAGTGTAAAAATTGATATTCCAAAGAGTATCTCACGTCCAATACAGTAGTACCTAATATTATAATTATTGCTACAGATATAATTTTGACCCTCAGGTTAACTACATTTAAGTCATGATTGAGATTCTATTAATGAGGACATTTTGGATCACATTTACACGCTTTTAAAATTAGGTATAAGCATTATTTTTACAGTTTCAGCAATTGAATAATAATATGAAATTGAAGAGAATATAGCTATTTAGTTTGGTAATCCTCAATTGACATGGAATGTTAATATTAAGTACAAATGGTACACACATATATACTTTTGAGTTTTCTTTATAAGTGAGAGCTTTATTAAAAAATCTCTTGGCAGATGTGAAGACCACAATAAAGTTACACCTATAAATCGTCAGTCTTTAGTGGAACATAACATTTTTTTTTTAATTTTATAAAATTGAGCAAAACAGGTTATTTAGCAACGAATTTTTGGTTTTGCGAATGTTTCATGTGTAGTCCATACAAATCATAAATTTGAACTCGGCGAAACATGAAGTTAAAAATGCTGTTATATTAAAGTGATGTTACTTCATATACCATTTAAAACTTACAAATAAAAAAAAATACAGAACGGACAAAGCTTTGTTTGTTTAAAATAAAAATGGATACTAAATATCCCTTAATGCAGGTAAAATAGAATTCTCATAAAGATGAAAGTAGAAAAATCAGACTTCATGGTTACTGTCATCTGCCAGGAGATTTTTCTTCAATGTATATTTACAATACATTAGACGCAATTACATATAATCTTATAATTTCACTTCCGAACACACCTACTTACGTATCTATGTTACTACTAGAAAAATCCGCATTACAAACGAGGAATTCATAAAAATTTGTGATGTTTTAAAAAATGTAGTTTTCATTGCAAATATAATTATATACACAATCGCCGGATCATAAATTTGAATAAAATAATATTAATTTTTTTAAAAGTGGTAACAATTGGGAAAATGCCAATGGAAATAAATAAAAAAAACCCATTATAATTATGGAAAAAGTTTAAACACCCATTTATTTGAGTTGAAATAAATATAATATATTTGGAAATCGGTAAGTAAACGCAAAAGTTAAAAATATATTCTATTTTTTAAAAATATTTTACGTTCTACTTAAATTGTTTATAACATTATGATATCAGCTTAGCTGTAAAGAACTCATGAGAGGCTTTGATCCAATAAGAATTATAGACAGAATTTTGCTGACAACAAAGTGAGTCCGGTTTTATCAAGTTTACTTATGTGTGACGTGATTTTTTTTTTATCTTTTGAAGACTAGTTTTTTTATACCCTTTCGCATTCTGCATTTTCACTAGTAAATTATATTTTAATAAGGCGAGGCGTACTTTAATTATTGCATTTGTGTGCGTGTCACCATGTATGTACAGTACACGGCGAGAGCGTAGTTTTACCGACTTCACTCCGCCGTTGACGGGACTCCATCTTTAGTTCCTATTTTATCCGAGTCGAGAGGAAGAAGAGTGTGACATCACCAAAACGCCTAGACGATTGCAGGGCTGCCACTCACCAGGGGTTTTTGTGCGTGATGGTCCACTGTTGGAAGGTGTTGTTGGGATCGCACGGCGCTAACCCTAGCGTCCTCGAATGCGGCTGCAGCGTCATACAGTGTCCGTGTAGTCGGTGGATTAGATGGCTGAGTTTATCGTCGTACCTGGAATTGGAAAGATTTGATTGTTTGTTTGTTTGCATTGAATAGGCTCCGAAACTACTGGAACGATTTTAAAAATTCTTTCACTGTTGGGAAGCTATATTATAAGCAAGCAACATAGGATATAACGCGACTAAGTCGCGTGCAACAGGTAGTATATTATATACTAAATAATAGTATTATATAAATATCTTTACACTTTCCACAAAGCGACATCTAGGTCCAAAGTAAGCAACTAATGCTTGTATTATGGATACCAGACAGTTGATATACTAATAGTTTACTTTTTTTTAATAAATACAGACATATTATAACCCAGGTACAAAGGTAAAATATTAACACAAACATTTGCCCCTAGCGGGATTCGAACCCGCGACCGTTTGATTAACAGCTAGGGTTAGTAGCCACGAGACCAAATATATTGCAACTACATCAGTGCTGTTGCAATATATTTTTTATATAAAAGTAAGTATTTAAATAAATAACCTATTATTAAAAATTATGAACTAAATCCCGACTTTCTATTGAGCCAAACACGCTATATCTGCTGTAAGTTGTTGAGGAGTTGGATATCCCGCAGACTAATTGATGCTGCAGGATCAGATGAAGGTTACGAAGTATAGTAGTAATAGTATACTATAGCAAATTTGAAATCAATCGAACCTGTGGAAGTTAGTGAGATCCTTTCATCAACTAAGACTAAGACATGAGCTGATAATCTTAATGAATTGCTAAGAGCAATCCCGATCATGTCAGATTTCAAATAAGAAAAAAAAAGGATCAAAATCGGTCCATCCGTTTGGGAGCTACGATTTCACAAACAGACACACACACACACACACGCCAAGCTTATAACACCCTGTTTTTGCGTCCGGCGTCTGGGGTTAAAACCAGTGAAGGCGGGCTCTCTGAGGACTTTAAGCCATGCAAATCAACGAACATTTCTAAAGATTAAACCCAACTAAAGAGAGTAGTAAGTATGTAATATATTTAACCTCCAAGGTCCATCGACGGTGCCAAGTCTGCAGACGGCCTGCTTGACACTCTCCGAGTCGGCCTCCAAGCACCTCTCCCCTACTCCAAGCTGACCGGCTTCGTTCAAACGGAACACTTGGTTGCTACCAGTTCCATGGCAAGTTGATACGCCTGCAATTAATTTTACAATTTTTTTATGGTTCTTTTCTTTTTATTTCAGGCTTTAAACAATCTCGTCAAAACGTTGAAAGGTTTAACAGTGAAAACGCAACACATTAGACAGACAATACTTTAGCATTTACTAAGAGACCCGTCTCTGCTTTGCATGTATGCAATTTTATGATATGTACATTTTTGTGGTACTTTTTGACCTCAAAATTTCGTTAACAGGCGTCGGTTGGTAACACAATTATTATGACATTTTAACTATAAGCCGGCGTTAAAAAAATGTCAGTACTATTAAATTATCTTTAAACATACCGATATAAGCTGGAGCTGCCTTCCCCATAGTATCCAAACAAACTCCCACCGCCTTATTCTTCACCATGCCCCAGTGAATATTCGGCGGCAGCTTTGGGAATCTGTCGTAAACGTCATAAGCGACATTATCCATGAACCAGGAGAAACTCTTGCACTTCAATTTCTCCTTCAAAGCGACTTGATCCTTTATATCTCCCATGTCGAGGAACCTAGCCATCGGTTCCCTCGTGTAGAAGTACTCCTTGTGCTCATCATCGAACCAAGTCTCGATAACTCGCTTATAGTTTATAGTGATCAGACTGCCCTTTCTGTTCTTCGCCAGACTGCCAAACGAGTAAGGCATGAAGGCGCGATACACGTGTCCCACTCGCGAACAAGGCACCCATTCTATGCTACCACCGCACTGCCAAATCTTAAAACTCAACTCGAAATTCTCCCCACCCCACACCAAGAGACCGGGATCATATGCACCAATTTCTAGGAAATATCTTCTATTTATAGCGAACAGACCGCCGGCGTGCGTTGGACTTTTGTATGGTTCTGACTTGTGTTTATGCTTATCGGCCTCTTTGTCAGGAACCTCATTTTCCTTGTAAAGCATTCCCCATTCGAAAATGCCTCGGTAATTTGTTCCTGGCTGGTAAACCGGTCTATATTCGAATGTTCTGTGGTCTACGCCGTCAATGACCGGCACCGTCATAGTTCTGTAGTCCCTGTATATAGGGGCGAGTAGGGGCGGAAGCCAGTTAACGTTGACTTCGCAGTGAGCGTCGAGGAAGACAATGACGTCGCCGGTCGCTTCTTGCGCCCCTCTAGACCTGGTCCTAATTAAACCCTCTCTTTGTACATTTCGTATCAGTCTCACTTTACCGTTCCAGCGCTTTATGTAATCATCGAGTTTTGTTTTTAAGTCTTCTTTGTCCGAGAAGTCGTCCACCTTGAAAAGAACAGTTTAGTTTTCGATATAAGCAAATTGTATTATAATGTTGCTGTGTTTGAGTAAAGAGTCCCCATTCCCTTATCCTCAATCTGTCTGTTTTCATTCATGCTATCAATGTCTGTAGTGCAAATGAATTAATCTTGGTTTTTGCTTGTGTTTTCGTTTTGTTGTAATATTTTTTTTTGGATCGTGTTTTTCTGATTTTTCTTGAATTGTTTCTACCCTAAAGTGAGCCGTCAGGTTGCCTAACATTCTTTAACATAAAAATAAGTCATAAAAATCAGACAATTCAAATAATTGGTACATAAAAGCAAGCGGTTTATTTTATTTCATATTGATTATATGAAAATTAAAATATCTTGACTCTTAAGTATTAATATTGTAAGCAAAGAATCGTTTACACAACGTCATTTCCTAATTATTACAATTAATACAAGTCAGTGATAAGTTGTTGATGAATAAGAGTTATGAAATACTCTTATCGGAATTAATACTTACCAAAACAACTTCATGAAGTATATTTTCTGGGGAACGGTTTATAACAGAATGCACTGTTCTCATGAGGACCGAAAATCCTTCATTGTGGAAGACTATAATGACAGATGTGCTCGGCAAATCTTTCGGATAGTGCCAATATTTGCACTCGTCTAACCGCGTATCGGGTATTGATCTGCAAAAATTTTACGAATTTTTTAAAGTATTTTGTTGTGGCATGATACACTGATTCTTGCAGTTATGAACTAGGGCGGTCTGTCTGAAAGCAGTACCAAGCCTTTACAGAAGACCAGCGATACATAACAGCACGTGTGCTGTTGCTTTTCAGTAGATGGTTAAGGTAGGGTCAGAGAACAATCCACTATCTTGTCCATTTTCTCTATGTATATACCAAAAGTGCATGATCGGAAACATCGAGCCCCTTATTGCACATATTACTGATATTACTATGTCAAAAAAGACAATCATTCATATTGAGAAATGCAGAATTATGTCTTATCTAAAGTCTGATAGATAGTACATCATTTTCGCTTTAAAAATCAATTCCGCTATATATGTGTTTCGATATCTAAATATTAATCTTGTATGGAAGGTAAAAAAATGACGCTGTTAAGGTACTCGCGACTTCGTTCGACTTCTGAATTAAACAAAATCAAAATATTTATTTATCAATTAGGTTTCTCCAAGAAACTCTTATGATCGTCATTATAAATTTAAAATTAAATTTACCAGGGACAAGCGTGCACAAACGCACAGACAAGGGTAACACGCCAATTATAATGTGTGATTTTTAAGGAATTTCACTGATATATTTTCGTGTTTTAAAGTTTAAAATATATTGCAAAAATGGAAAAGAGGCCTGCCGATTTTATTGATACTAACAATTTAGATTTTCAAATATTTATTTTAATGGCATAGATTATAGATATATAAAAGTGTGTGAATTTTTACAGTACCTACATACTTTGATCAAACATATAAGTATATGTATTGAAATACTGTATATGCAAGTATGGAGTATGAAATTCAACTTATGGAGTATATGTCTCATAAGTATGAATATTTTTATGAAAATACTTCACTGTTTTCATAAGTAATGAATGCTTCATTTGTGGCTCCCGGGGCTATTGAATGCTGGTGGCGAGCTATCGGTTTTGACTTAAGAGTGCGAGTGTTATAGGGATGTTTACCTATTACAATTGGCCTGTTGTTCAGCTGGGATCTTGTTCTATTATTATTATATCAGAGTGGTTCCAATTACATGGTCACTATATGTTGCAGATCATATTTAAGAACACTATACTTCTTTAGTGTTTTAATTAAGGTTCTAAATT
Organism: Synanthedon andrenaeformis; assembly: GCA_936446665.2. Classification (NCBI taxonomy): domain Eukaryota; kingdom Metazoa; phylum Arthropoda; class Insecta; order Lepidoptera; family Sesiidae; genus Synanthedon; species Synanthedon andrenaeformis. Next base: position 11,438,655 of record OW387784.2, read on the forward strand.
AAGTTTAAATCTCTCAATAAAATTTCATTTTCATATATTAAGTAAGTGTGGCGTAATCATGTGGTTATTATTTGAATACTAGCTGGTGCCCACGACTTCGTCCGCGTTGAAAAATATTAAATAGCCTATCCTGTTACCCGTACGTCCAACTGTTTATCTACCAAGTTTCATGAAAATCAGTTAATTCGTTTCAGTTATGGAGGAACATACATACAATACCTACACTTACAGATTTATTATTAGTATTGATGTGTAGCCTGTACTATAGAAGTGTTGTGAACAATGAAATTATTATATGTTCTTAAATAAGAAATACCATACCTGTTCATGGCTATATCATCAGAAGCGGCTATATTCATTCCATATTCCCCCTCAGATTCGGCTACATCATTAGCTCTATCTTGGGGCATGTGGTAGGGTTTACCTTCTTCTCCAGGACCCTTTACATTCCTCTTATCTTTAGGCTCAAAATTGCCAAGTTCTATAAAAAAAATTTGATTAGTTAGTATCTTAGGGTTGCTATACATACAGTGGGGCGGTAAAATTATGAACATTCAACAAATGGCTATACTTAAATGCGGGCGGTAGACACGAATACATGTAGATGAATGTTCGGCAGAAAGGCCTCTAAACGATACTAAACAAAACCTGGGTGATTTTTGCCGATCGGGTAAGCCAAATGGTAGTCGAACATATGTAGAAGGTACTTTGGGTCGGCTTTGTTGTTCAACAAAAATTGCCGAATGAAATGTGCCGGCCCGACTATATGTATAGCAACCCTTACACAACACAACTTTGCAGGCTATTGTTGTCAGTTTCTAAAGACTACAAAACACAATACAACACAGTTTCATATGCATATATCCACATGCATATGTAATGTGATACATTCATTATATGGAGTTGTGTATGTGAAGGGTAATCTTTAGAACCATTGTGTTACAAGAAACTGTCACTATGTATTTAAAAGGCACATTATAACACTGATGTAGTCAGTAGGATCAGTCAGAAGCAGGCTGTACCAAGTGTTTAGCACATATTTATAAGGGACCTTATAAATATTGTGATAAATGGCGATGAGAGCCAGATATAATCATTTGCATCTGCAAATGCAGAACTTTCACTTCGATTAAGACATTTGCAATAATCAATTCAAATCTTTTGCAGATGAGCAAAAATTCAGAAAACTGTCATAGACAGTTTAGCTGGACTAAATATATAAAGAGAAGTATATATTAATAGTGTTCCGATAATGGAAACTGAACCAAATTACAGTTTAATTACTGTAATAATCAAATTAGATGTTAAAAAGTAGATAATTTTACATTTACAGGTGTCAATTCTTAAAATTTTGTATAATACTGTTCTGTTATACAGTAACTTTAAAGATTTATCTGACGTAACAGTAATACACGAAGCAGGTACTAAACAGAAAAACCAACGCGGCGCCGGTAACTACTACAGCATATAACTGTACTCACTGTATGTTTACATTGATAGTTTTTATAACTATTATTACTTACCAGTCAATAATGTGGGATAAACGTCACGATGAAATTTATAATAATTAGGTTGATTATCAAGTAAAACTATTTCATCCGTATCAACTATAACATTATCACTAGACCACTTGCTCAACGCGTAAATGAATATTAGAAGAATAGCGGATATTGCGCTGATGCGAATAATCCTACCGCGTCTCACGTTTGTTATTCTCATATTGTGGTCCGCTTAAATTTTTAGCATTACAATTTAATCGCTGAATAAAGATTTTTATATAAGAAAACACAGTAAAAGTTAAACTGTATCGTAAAGATAAAGAAACCATTCACCAGACACGACGAAAAACAATAAACGGCTGGCTGACGTTATTGTGACAACGTGAAACGTCAACAATGTAGTGCGTTTGGTTTCAATGGATTGCGATTTCATTTTTTGAAAGTTTTTAATTAAATAAAAGATGATTTCAAATAGAACGATTTATAATCATTTTTAGACTACTCACATATTAGAAAAATATTTAGAAATATAAATATCAGTAGGAACTATTATTAACTATACTTTGTACTTACTCTGTGTAACAGTTTTTTTTTCCGAAGGTCTAATTGACAGTTACAAGTATTTGAATTTTGAGTTTAAGTAGCTGAGTCCCCAGTGATTTCTATATGAAGAAGTTTATATTTTTATTGAAATTACAAGCGCTAAACTGATAAAAATATTATTAAAATATATTGTAAAAACTTAGTTACTAAAGACTTAGTTTTATAGTTCCTGATCGACTGTACAAAATGTCTACTATAGAGAAATTTATCAGTAATTGGAATGAAGAATTTCCCAATTACACTTTGCAAGTAGCCGATCTGAAAAATCCACACTCTATGATAAAAGTGCTTTTACAAGTATTTGAAAGGTTTGGTATAAATAGTGATACAATTACTAAGGTAAGGTACCCGTTTTGCTTATCAATTTTACCTTCGATAGCTTTATTAATTTGCTATATATTTTTTATATTATTTTATACAATTTTTTTTTTCATAGATTAGTACCCAATACAAATTGCTAATTAGTTTTTTGTTTTTAAATTAAAATTATAATTATTCCATTAACTGAATAAGAGTGAATACCAGAATATTACCATAAGAAATATGTAATATATCTAGCATAATACATTTAATGTGAATCATAATCACTTAACTGCAACACTAAGTATCAGCAAGATATGATAAATCATGCATTCAGTGGTTTATATAAAATAACTATATATTTTTTATGTTTTTAGCCCCCGCCTGAAAGTGAACAAGATGATCATACCATATATTATTGGGATTTACTAACAGTGATCAATGTAACAAGAGTGATCAATCACTTCAGCGCTACTTACTTGAAGAATTCACTATCAACAAATATAATCCAAATTCTTCAACCCACCGCCGCCTCCTCGCACCCCTTACTTCTTCTGTTATTCAATCTGATGATCTTCAATAATGACTGGCTGGCAAAAATGGAACCAAAAGAAGCAATACTATTTAGTAAAAAAAATGAGGTAAGCTGTTAATTCAATCCTTATAGATCAGTGACAGAGATACAGTCGGGGTAAGAAAAGGTTTGTCACCTTTAAGTTGATGTTTGCTTGCACCAGGACAATTTTCAGTCAGTTGTATGCTTAGTGCTTTAGTTTCAAAAGATACTTTGATTAAGGAATTAATTTGAAAACTGATGAAGGTTTTCTACCCCGACTTTACATACTGATAGTATGTTACATCTCCCATATACAAGTCTAAATATCATTCTCACATCAAAACTTATCTGAAATCCTTTTTTTTATATATTACTTTTCTTATTTTCAACTAGGTATTCAAAAATTCTAAAAACTATGAAAAAAAATTGTACATTTATTGTACATTAAAAAATTAATTAATTTATTTAAATTCCATTGAGAATTCATTTTATTTTTCAGCTTCTAAATCTTGAAGAAGAAAATGCAAAATTGATGGCTGAACTCAACGACTATGCAGTGGAAAAAGCCACGAGGGCTAATACAGCAGATCAGGTATTATAATAAATATATTTGATCAAAAACTAACATCAAAACATAATCAAACTGTGTTTTCTTCTATGTTGGAGTCGTCAGACAGGCTGACGGTTCACTTGATGGTAGGCTACCGTCGCCTTTAACGCAAGCAATAGCATAAGTGCTGAAAATGTGTTGCTGACCATAGTAGGATTAAGGATAAGGGATTAGAAAAGGATACGGAAATGAGCTTTGGCATCATCAAAACACAAAACAGCATACAAACTGTTATATCACTGGTCTTCTGGTTACTGTCGCCAGACTTAAGGTGGCTGCCCAAATGACTGCGAAACGCAGTGTGCAACTTATATAGCGTGTTTCGGCTCAATAGAGAGTTAGTTTATAATTTTTATTTATAACTTGTTTATTACTCTTTTACAGTTAGAGAGCGCTGTCAAGAAACTCGAACAAGACTTTAAAGAGGGAAATGCTGCCCTCAAAAAAGAGGTTTTACAGATGGAAACCGTGCTGGAAGAGAAACGGCAAAGTGAATTAGTATTAGAGCAGAAGAAGTCACAAAGAGATGAGTTACTTGCGGAGATAGCTCATAAGAAGGCTCTGAGGGTGTACAAAGCGGACGATGTGAGGTCTAAATTGGAGAAAGCGAATGCTGATTTGAAGGAATCAGTTGAAAAGGTCAACTCTCTGACCGCTTCACTGGCACAGAAGGAGAACAATTTGAAAAATCTGCAAACAGTCAAACCACAGCTGGAGTTGGGCACCAAGTTGATCAATGAGATTACCATTTTTGAAGAGGATTTCAAGTAATATATACTACATGTATACTATATTACTATATATACTTTTACAAATGTGAAAGTAACTCTGTCTGTCTGTCTGTTTCACGCCTAAACTACTCAACCGATCATAATTTAATTTTGCATACACGCTGTCAGAGATACAAGAAAGGTCATAGGATTCATTCATTCAGTAAAATAGTAGTAATATTCCCATGGGATCAACTGAAATAAAATAAAAAATTAACGCCTGTCTAAAGTGTTATAGCAACAAGAGTTCAAGCGTTATATTGCTTATAATATATTTTTTTATTTTTCAATGCGCAGGAAGTCTCGGGAACCATCTAGTTTTTTATAAACTACTTACATATTAAGAAATCTAAAACCACCTCAGTGGATATAATAGTATCGGTTATTTCTGTTATTTTTGATGATGTACAATTTTATATTATACTAGCGACTCGTTCCCGGCTTCGCCCGGGTGCAACAATTTACATAAACAAAAAGTAGCCTATGTTACTCCTGACGACCCCCTCTTCATGTCTGCAAAGTTTCATCGAAATCGCTTCAGCCGTTTCTGAGATTACCCCAGACAGACAGACAGACAAAAATTCTAAAAAAAGTTATTTACGTTTTAACAGCATGCAAATGACTCTCTAAGCTTAGTTTGAGGCAGTTTTTCGCAAATCACAGACAGACACTCTGATTTTATTTATATAGATTAAGTAGGCTATAAAAAGAAATATAAGTTTTCATATATTTTTTTTAACGGCCTGAAAAATGACTTGAATTGGAGGTAGTTAGGACTTGCCAATTATTGAACAGTCTACTTTAGTTTAGTAACTGTTATCACAAACTTCGTCCGCTTATTGAATTCGACATTGTTTTGATTTTTTTTGTTAGGGATCAGTGCGAGACGAAGTCTGAGGATAAGGAGTTGGAAGCCTTGAACATGGAAGTCCAAGAGTTGCAGAGGCAGCTGGCCGAGATTCAGGCGGAACGCGAGGAACAAGCGGCCAGGAGACGAGAGAACCAGTCTCGCAGGAACCAAATAGAAACGCGAGAGCAGAAGTGAGTTTCAATACTTGACGGCTCAAGCAGAAGTGGTCAGGGCCATCAATTTCTGTTTGCTTTTTAGATTTGCACACCGCTTGTGTCTTGTCGGTTGAATATGTGGACATTATCTATTAAAATTTACAACAAATTATGTTGCTACAAATATTAAGCAAATAAACTATTTAAAAATATATAAATAAATAAGTGTATAGTTACACCATAATTTTGTTTTTCTCCTATTCAGCACTTTAAAAGAAGAGGAAGAGAGATTTCAGAAACTTTTTGAATCGACCACAGCCGAAGTCACCCTCAAACAAGACCTGCTCAAAATGGAGGACGCTTATGAGGAGCAGAGAAAAAATGATTTGGACTCTCTCGCCGAAATGAGAGACACGTTTAATAGAGAGGTATTCATTTTTTTCGTTTTTTGTTCAAAACTTCTTTTGGAGAAAATAAACTCGGTGACAATACAATACAATAGATGGCGTTGGTAGTGACCGGGACATTACACTTGAGAGTGTCAAACTTTTTATTATGTACTAGCTGATGCTCGCGACTTCTGCCGCGTTGAAAAATAAGATAATGTAATTATGAGTAATATAAATAAAGCCTGATATATCTCTATCGCTGTGCCGACGGTTGCGCCGCCATCCGATTTTTTAAATATTTTAAGACGATTCCTCAGGAACCTAACATTTTTCCAGGATAAAAAGTATCATATAAATTAATCTAGGTAATAAACTATCTGTGTGCTAAATTTAATCCAGAGTAACAAACGTCCAAACATCCTTCATCGCAAACTTTCGCATTTATAATATTTAGTAGAATTGTTCAAAACAGTAAGTAACGAAATACGATAAATTGATTTTAATTTTTGATTTTATCTTTACGTCATAAGACAGGCAATTTGGGTTTTTCATTGTGTGCAAAGACAATAGCTTTCAAAATTGGAGACACACTCTTCAACCTTTTTTTAATTAAGACTAGCTGTTGCACGCGACTTCGCCCGCGTATCTCTATAAAATATAGCCTATGTTACTCGCTGATAATGTAGCTTTCAATAGCTGAATTTTTTTTAAATATCGGTTTAGTAGATGAGGTTATTCATTCAAACATACAAAAATACAAATCTTCTCTCTTTATAATATTACTATAGATTTATTACAATTTTATTAACACATAATTAAACATTTTTATTTTCAGTTGGACGTCATAGAAGAAACTTTGTTCTCACGCCTCGTCCAAGTCGCGAATACAATAGAAAAAAAAGTTCGCGATTCTGCTTCTTAATTTTTAATTTTTTATGTATTGTAATTGATTTTGTCCATTTCCAATTTCTTTTTTGTCTTGTACCTAACTATTTCCGATATTAAAGAATTATGTGGAGTTGTATTTTGGTTTTATTATTATTAAATAGCATAAAGTCCTTCCTTTCTCTGTCAGTCTGTATTTAAACTTTAATCTCAAAAAATTGTGAATTTGACTTTGTCATTATAGATTCTAGAGAGTAGCTGCGAGCTTCACTAGGCATATGAAAACCATTACTCTGTTTTAAATCCTTAAAAAAATTATTTTCTGAAACATGAAATGTAATTTTATTAGTAGGTAGGTAATCATCGTCACGTTGTAACAGCAACAAATGAAACCAGCGTTTCTAAAAGTCTCGTAACTTCTCGATATATATAACAAGTATGGATATAGATATTGTTTAATGACTACATATATTCCTATTTATGTAATAAGATATTGAAGAAGATATGAATAAATATTATGCTTTGGGGAAGGCCTTACATCTAGTAGTGGAGGGACATAGGTAAAGGTAATGATGATAAAGCCGGGAGCAAGTCGCTAGTTAAGTATAAACTCTTGTCAATGTAGGTAAATGCAGTTTGAAAGAAGTAAGAAGTACTTAATTATCATGTACTTATATAAAAAAAAATACTTTTTGTCTATACGATTGTGAATGCTAATCTATGAAACGGCTTGACCGATTTTAATGCGGTTTTCACTGATGTAGCAAGGCTTCTCTTTGTTTGTTTCATTCTAATCGGTCTACAAGTACGGTTTGTCAACGCGTACGAAGTCATGGGCACAGCTAGTCTATAATATAAAAATGAATCCCTAAATGTGTTGCTAAGCCCAAAACTCGAGAACGGCTTGGCCGATTTTAATTCTGTCTTCACTCATGGATAGAGGGATAATCAGGGAAGGTTTTTACGTAAAAAAATGCACCCGGGCGAAGCCGGGAACGAGTCGCTCGTTCATCATAAATGTTGATCTTTCTGTCATGTTGACTTGTATGTATGAAGTTGTCATGTATTTACAGGCTTTCTTATGGAACAGACAGACACTTGCTTGGACTTAGCTTGGACCCTTAGATTAGAAATAATGGTTAAATCTAACGCTTAATTCTTAAAGTATTATATGATATGGCTATCTACTCCAATAAAATATATAAATGGTTATATATCAGCGAGAAATTTTAAGTATCATATTTTTCAGTTTGTATCTTTATTAAGTTGTTTTTTTTTTATGTACGCTTAAGAATATGTAGTTTTTATTTCTCCTAAAATAAATAAATAAATTTAGTGTGCGTTTCATCTTGTTAGAATGTTTGACAACCGCTGCCTTGTCTGTTATTGAACTCTTGTCTGCTAACATTTTAAACTGTTCTTTATAATCATAAACTTATGACACTATCGCAAACAATTCGATTCGTTACCCACGCGATTACTTTAAACGTGATTTCAAGACAATAACCGTAGTAATTCTTTGTCAATTAAACACAATAATTATCTTCTATATAAACATTAATCAGTCTCTGAATGCACACGTATTTAATGCAAAAATGGAGAAGCAGACCTTTATTATAGTCATAATATTAACGGCGTATGTTTGTGAAGGAAAGCAGTTTACAAGATGTGGCTTAGCCCAAGAATTAAGGAGGCAAGGCTTTCCGGAAGATAAATTAGCAGATTGTAAGTCTTAAAGTTTCCTTAAATATCTGCATTCCATTATTAGACATGGGCTTAGAATTATGTCAACTCCAAAAAAGAATTTCTTCCTGAGTTCTACTCTTCATATTTACTTTTTACCGCGACTTTGTAAGCGTACCTTTATAAATTATAACCTATTTGTTATTAATGATTTATAACAATTTGTTATTATACCTACATGACAAATTTATCTGGGGTGTAGGTACTATAGACACTTGCTTGGACTTAGCTTGGACCCTTAGATTAGAAATAATGGTTAAATCTAACGCTTAATTCTTAAAGTATTATATGATATGGCTATCTACTCCAATAAAATATTTAATAAGTCATAAGGATTGTTTTGTGTTCTGTTTGTACATGAAGTTTCAATATGTTATAAAATCGTATATTTCCCTCATAGGACAGTGGGGGTGGGGATAGGACATGTGGGGATATCATATTGTACAATTATGACAATGTTTTTCGATAACCCCTGTGTCAGTAGTTTGAATATTTAGTAGGTCCGCTGAACGGACTGATGAGACTTTGTCGTCTCAGTAGTTCGATGATACAAAAAATCGGATTACCAGAGCCATTTAGTTCGATATTAACACAATTCGACTTTCTAGAAAGAAATGCGTTAGTGTAAAGAAATGCGTATTAAATTAATTTTTTATGTAACTAGTAGGTTAAGGCGCGATTTCACCACATTCTGTTAGTATTTAACATCGCTGTTAAGTCATTTAGCGCTGTCACTCGCATACTGTATCGCATCGCTGTTAAATGACTTAACAGCGATGCCAAATACTAACAGAGTATGGTGAAATCGCGCCTAAGTTTTGCAACTATAGATAAAAAATTCTCATTTTCAACATAAGATAGATATTTTAATTTTGTATACAAGTAAGTATGCCATTCTCCATTTCTATATAAACTTTCTATTTTAGGGGTATGCGTAGTTGAGAGCGAAAGTTCCCGGAGAACCCACGTGACTGGTCGTCCGAATAGAGACGGCTCGAAGGACCATGGATTATTCCAGATTAACGATCACATATGGTGTAGTAATAGCGGTGCAGGGAACGGCTGCCATGTCTCTTGTGCTGGTTCGTATCACTTAGATATTTATTATACAATATATGGTTTATTGGCTGAGTAGATACTATTGGCAACTTTATTATGTAAAATTGCCAGAACTCTTCTTCCTTTGAGCCATACTAGACTACATTGCTTAGACAGACCTACATGCTTACATGACTGTAGTCTACTAAAAGCATTTTTTAAAACCCCAACCGTCCAAACTAATAGAGAAAATTTTAAAAGTAAGTACCTACTTACCTAGTAAGTAAATTAGAACATTAGACATTAGATATTTTTCAAAAAAAATTGTACCTACACGTTGTACTTATGTTACAGAGGTGGAAAAAAAAATAGTTTTTAGAATGTTTGACTTTTTGCCTGTGCGTTTGTGCACGCTTATCTCAGAAACGGCTTGACCGATTTGAATGAGGTATTCACTGATGTAACATTTAGTGTTAAGCAATTTACACAAAAAAAAGTTAACTTAAAATAAGTTAAATAATAGGCGCTATTCTAGAACCACACGTGCGAGGTTGCGGGATGGCTAGTTTTTATAAAAGGTTAGTTTTCCTGCAGAAATTAAATAAAAAAGTCTATAAGTAGGTATTAGCAGATAGGAAGCAACGCATGCATTGGCATTGGTCCAGAGAAAATTGCATGGTCATCAAGTACAATGAACTTCCGAGTGGCCTAAATGATTTACCCCACTTTCTCGTACGGATGTTGCTAACGATCAAAGAAATTTTGTGCGTATTTTACTAAGTACTAAATAAGTTCTAAGAGTTTAAGTTCAGCGTTATAGACTTCTTTCCATATTATTTTTTGTATGAAACCGCATAACCGAAAACATCCTACAAAACAAACATCGCTTTTATTTAGCGCACTGCCAAGGTTTTGAACTACCTGCCCGGCGTCTGTGTTTCCGAGCTCATATAAACCAAATCTTTTCAAAGTTAGAGTGAATAGGCATTTTCTAGCTGAGCTCGCTCCATCATAGGCCTCATCTTCGCTACACGGCTGGATGCTGGCCACTAGCAAACCCATCTCTAATAAAAAAAAAATAACGAATTTCCTGTGAGCAGATAAAATTTGGTTTAGGTCCCATTCGTCCGCAAGATTCACCCTAATTATTTTTTTCTCAACTGGACCTAAGAAGTATGTCCCATTCACTAGAATATTAAATTTGTCATTAAAATCTGTTAATTTTTTATATTGTATTCTTTGAAGAATATTAGTTGTGGCGACAGTGCGTTTCGCAGTAATAAACTGTACAGACCGTCTGGCGGCTGTACCCACTGCCTTTCAGAAGACCACTGACAAGTAAATTATGTTTAGGTTAGTAACTAATTGTAGGTAGCCCAAAAAGGATTTTTGGGATTTACTCAAGCGCGGCAGATTAACATAATATGTATAGGGGGATATCGCCAAAGAAATTTCACTTCTGACACTATGTTTTTTCATACCAAAAAAAATTTCTATTACTTAGTAAGTAGAATGTGCTGTAAAAGATCAAGCAATAAAATTCCTAAACGAAGTTTCGTAAACTAAGATAGTTAGGTAGTTTTATTTTTGAATATAGAATTATGTTTGGGTATTTCAAATGAAGTTGTCTTGTTGCATTGTATTGCATTGCATTGCATAATATTGCTATCTATTAAATGTTTATATCTACCTAAATTTGTTCAATGATCACTGTGTCCCTTTTTAATTTGCAACAGATTGGCATAAGGTTTAATATTACCGTTTGATCTTTACAGATGTACGAACCGACGATATAACAAAAGCGTCAGCTTGCGCGAAGAAAATATACGCTAAGCAAGGATTTTGGGCTTGGTACGGATGGCAGAAACATTGCCAAACTGCATTACCAGATATTAGCTCGTGCTAGGAAATTTTATCCTAACATTAGTCGACTATCAATTTTTGATAACTAATTTGAAAATACTATTTATGTTTCCACGTATAATAATAAATAATGTATTTTATATCTATGTTTAATTTGATGCAATCCTAATCCCATTGGATGCAATCCAATGCAAATTTTCTGTTTTAAAACGCTTGGTCTATCGCTTACTCTCTTCAATCGGACCACGTAAACATTTTTACTGTTTTTTCCGATTGGAAAAACAGACCATATTCTCATATTTCTCATATTTCTCGCCGCTATAAAAATAATTGCTGCATTGTTTTATGCGTAAAGCTTTCCAACGAAAGACGCATGTGCAACAGCCAGACAACATTGTTTTAAAAGCACGTGTTTTAACCTTGTCTTATAGGAAAATTATGGTATCTCGTAGACAGAAAATTCAATTTTGCTTATACGAATAGGTGTTTAAGTGTAAATGCTTAGATTGACAGCGAGTGGACCGTATTGGGAAACAAAGAAAAACAAACATGGCGACCGCTTTCCGCGCATGCGCCTAAACAGTGTCTTGTAAAAATGGGATAGACTCAGGCTGGCGCAACTCAAAGGAAAGAAAATGATGTATGAAACAGGTGGATTGGGTAATGCCGGAATAACCCGACTAAGTCAAGGCGATTGCGAAACCCATTAAGTTATTAGACATCACCGATTCTCTAATTTGGCCGTATTATACATCAAAACCACAATAAACCTGTATGTATAAGTTACTCTATGCAATAAACCATCGGCGGCCATATTGATGTGTTGCAATATGGCGTCTTTCATTTCAACTGCTTTGTTTGTTTGTTGTTTATTTTCGGATTTTTCGGCAAGCAGAGTATTGATTTTTATAAAACTTGCCAAAATTTTAGTGTTTAAATACTCTTTCTTCGTAGTGTTATATTTGGTGTATCGTGTTTAGTGTTCTAGATGCCGAAAGTAAGCTGCGAAATATGTGGCCTAAGAACGAGTCGCATTGATAATAAAAAACGAATATTTTTGGCCCAATTCCCGCTGGATGAAGATAGGTTAGTACATATTATATCTTGCTGCTGTTCTAAAACCATGTATAATATAGTTTATTGGGAGTTTAGTTCAAATTTTCCAATAAAATTGTGTGCATGTAAAATGTAAACAATAGTGCAGTGCCATTTTTTATCGACAATCGGCAAAAATTTCTTTTTGATTTTATTGCTCTGAATGATAAGAAATGAACACATGCATACACCCCAATGTACCAATTGGTTTGTTTTAGTTTTATTTTGCCTTTCTTTTTTATTTATATGTACATTTAACTAAAAAATAACATTTATTATTCATTTACTTTCTAGGTGCAGGCAAGACTTTGAAAAGAAAAAAACAACAAATGAAATGCTGTTCCATGTATCGTTCCAATCCATTGAATTACTTTATGAAATTATTATTACGTTATACATGACATAATCCAATTTTTATGTGTGTTACAGAACCTTCAACGTCGACCTTGGATACTGCCGTAATTAACTTAAAAAATAAATAGATCCTGCAGTCCTCAAAGATTTTATGTGAAGTTACTCTTGTGGCTAGGGAGCTGGGTGCCAAAATTTCTATATGATTTGTTCGTGTTAGGATGATGTACCATAAAAAAACATTAAGGACCGCGTCTGCCACCATGACAGCCCTGCGTTGTCAATTGAACGACGAACTAATCTCCTGGTATCAGTAATCCGGTTGTTCACGTCACTCGAACTGTTGAGCCTCCTCTTGTATCAGTAGTTCGGCGCTGGTGCTTTGTTTTCTAAGGTACTGTATGTACACATAAGGCTCTTATAATAATATCAAGGAACTTCAATAAGTGTCCATTATTCAACCTCTTTATTTAATTAGCCACTTGTTATCAATGTATTTTGTAGAGATTCCTTGTGCATCAAATGCTCTAAGTATGGCCATATCGATTGACAGTGTAACTCTTCCTAGCATTTGATTTACAATTTGATATATCTTTTTTATATTTTTAAAGTTATTATTAATATACATATTTATTCCTCTTATCTTACTTCGAAATGTAAAACAATCGTCATGTGTGTACATACATCAGTACTTTAGAAAACAAAAGTTTTTCACCAGCGCCGAACTACTGATACAAAAGGGGGCTCAACAGTCCGGGTGAGGTGTACAACCGTACTACTGATACCAGGCGGAACAAATCATATACCAAAATGGCACCCAGCTAACCATTGTTTTTTTCGTTCACTGCTTCTCTGCTACTCCGTCAGTCGGCGATAACCGTAAACTGTATGATAGTAATAAAGCGATGATTGTAATTATTTGTTTTATTTGTCAATAAATAATATTTAAAATTATGTAAGGCCTTTTTTTGGGATTTTCATAAAACCATAGACTATAGAGTCAATTATACTATCGACCTTATTTATCGTAACAATAGCACATCCTTATTTTTATGTTCGTTATGTTGGCAGCATCGTACTTGTTAATTTTGGTTAGGTTGGTATTGGAGCAGTCCATCTTTGTCATAGAACAGTGGATTTCATTTTCATTGTATGGGAGTCCCGTCTCTTAAAACGTAGTGATTATATACTCTTTGGGATAGACTGTCAGGTTAGTTAAGTTAGTTAGTTCATCGCGGCGCTCGCACTGGGATGTCCACATTCGAATGGGCGGCGCGGGATGGGCGCGCGGCGAGGCGCGCGTTGCTGACGATTCAGACTTTGAGACTCTGAAAGGTCTCCTAACTTCAGAGACCGGATGGACATTGGAATATGAGAAGGATGGAGTCAAAGTATGGGCAGAGGACGCTGCCCACGGAGCTCTACGGACAGTTAAGGTTTGTTATTGTCTGAATATCTGCACTATTGAGTAGGCATAGTAAATTACAATAAAAACCCTTCAATTTAGTAGATACGATACTATTTTCACTATGTCGTATTAACGATTTATTCCATATTTAAAACACTGTATCTATTTCCGAACTCAAATATTGAATTTAATTTTTAATTAGCTGCCACTAAGTTTTAATTAGGTATCGTTTCTATACAAGGTCGTATGAAAGCTACAAGTTGCGGTCAGAGCCACAGAACAAGGAAACACTATACCTACAGATATTGATTACATTTTAACATTAAAATTTCACAGCCAATGTGTTATTTGGTTATTTGGAATATAATGTTATCTCTTTCGTTTATGGTAAGTCTGTTGAGTGGGAATAATTTAGAATTAATTTGAGGTTTTAAAGTGCTGTTGTTAATTTTGACAATGTCGCTTAAGGGGAGCGAGTTTAATGACCATCATTAGGTAAGAGCTTTTAACGTTTTAGCTAGACAAGAAAGTTGTTTCATTTACATATAATAAAACTGGAGTGATAATATAGTACTCTGTAACTAAACATATAACACAAGAAATTATAAAAATGTTTTTAAATTAGATTATTTTAGATTTCACTATTTTGTTAGTATAAAAAAAACAATTAAGTACTTTAAAATACCTACGTCATCATCATCCTCTCAGCCGTAGGACTACCCTATAATTTTCCAAAAGCAAAAGCAGCCTGGATCTAGATCAACTGTCGACCCACGGTCCTTATCAGATCGTTCATCTGTCCAACTTGTGGGTGGACGTCCTACGCTGCGTTAGCCGGTCCGTGGCCTCCACTCGAGTTTGTGATCCTCCGACTTAAGTCGGTAACTTTCGTTTATGTACAAAATCAAATAGCCTTTTGAGGTTTTTTTTATCAGAGCTATTCTTTTTTTAAGGAATGTAATATAGCTGAAAGAGTTGTGTTATAGTAATAAAAAAAAAAAATTTGCACATTTAATAAACGTTGAAACACTTTCACCAATCTCGCTCGTAGTGGGAATTGCAAGAGGAAATAACAAAAAAAGTGCCGTTTGAGTTATTTTTAGTTATAATTTTTTCATGTAAAGGTCATGATGCAACAGGCACTTGATGCGAGTGTGCTACACACCATAGTAGAACTCCTTGTCTCCGAAGTGTTGCCAGGGTTCGTTGTGAAGCTATTCCGACCGGACGTCTTGCCGCCGAGACACCACTCAAGCTCAAGCTCACCGCTCAAGCTCACCTCACCTGACGCTAGTTGTCTGCCTGTGTAGTTTTAACTGCAATTAAGGTTGAGGGATTAGGAAGGGATAAGGCAATGGGCTCTGGCATCCTATTATTCATCATCGAAACACAATAGCACAGCTTGCGTTAAAAAATATCAATTTAAATCTTTGCTTGCTTATATTATGTTAGTATATAATTTACATTATATATAATTAGGTATAAAGTTCTCCTTTCTCTCTGTCTGTCTGTGATATGCGCTTATCTTATAAAGTTGTAAACGGATTTTGTTCCTTTTTGTACCGTTGGAAAGAGGGATTTCTTAGGGCGATTTATGATTCATGAATATTTTATTCATATATTTGCCGAGATATCATGGTTTGACAAACAAAGAGTCGGTAAAAATATCGGTTTAAATTGTCAACTTTTCGGCTTTCGCTACGTGGAATCCTTTTCAAATACTTTAAGTTGAAACAATGTAATGAGAAAAATGTTGGTTTTTATAAGAGCTACAAAAAATAATTAAATACAAAATAGGTTTATACCTATTTATGATGATGATGTTATGATTAACTTACGGAAGTCATTTTTATCTCTCACAGTATATAAAAAAATTTTTTTTGCGAAGTTGTTATATGGTATTCAATATTCATCTATGATTAAAGGGTCTTGCCATATAGCGCTCTCAATCAGGGGTCTCAGGTTCGATTCCCGAGCTCCGACCTTGGTTTTATAATAGTGCGGTGCGTTTTGAAATCTAATAAGACAGCCTGTTTGCCGCCAACCACTCCCAGAAGAAAGAGCACCGTGATATAACACCACGTGTTTCGGTGAGTGGCTAAGGATGCTAGAGCCCAATTCCCACCCTAATCCCTATACCTTAACCCTACTAAGGCTGGCAACACATTTGCAGTACCTGTAACGTGGCTTGTGTTAATAGGCAACTAGGTAAAAAACAACATAAGTTAATAGTTGTTTTAAGGCAAAATGCCTTTTTATATTTTATTGCTTGGAAAATTCTTAATTTGTTTCTAATTGCTATTAAGATTAAGTTTAATCTAACTTTTTGACATAACGGTTTCAATTTTTTAAGCCTATGGAACTGCCTCATGTATTTTAGCTTTAGGCGCGATTTCACCATACTCTGTTAGCATTTGACATCGCTGTTAAGTCATTTAACAGACGTTTACAGTATGCGAGTGACAGCGCTAAGTGACTTAACAGCCATGTTAAATACTAACAGAGTATGGTGAAATCGCACCTTAATCTTTCAATTTTGTACAAGCAATGCCATAATGAGTTAGGTATAAATAAAAAATGGTATAGTTATTTTGTAGTTATTAACTATTTAATACATATACAGTACTTATAGGATAGGTGTTGTTAGTTAACAAAATGTGATTATGAGAATGGAGCACACGTCGATTATCAATGTCCATTAGGGCGGAAACTTCTATCATCAGCTTGACTAAACTTCAATACATAGTAAATTGGTTCCCAGTTTGAAAGGATCTTCAGTTACTTTGTGAACGCCTCAATTATCGTGTCTATTCCATGTAGGGTATTCTGGTTTCAGTTTCTTCGGTGTAGCGTTAAGGGCAATCTTATATTAGAAATGTTCTCAGAGAAATCTGAGAAAACGAGAAGTTCTTTTAAACAATTTGTTAATGGAAAATTTCATGCAAACTACATACAATATACAGCTGCTATTATCTGTATCTATACATATTATATTATAAAATAAAGTCGCTGTATGCCTCTGTCTGTTTGTCCGCTAATTTTTAAACCAGCCAACGGATTTTGATACGGTTTTCACTAATGGAAAGGGCGATAAACAAGGAAAGGCTTATGTAATACTTATTTTGAGGTGAGTTGCTAGTCACTTATAAACTTATAGCTTGTAGGTTCTGGCTGTACGATTAGTATCAACCGTATAATATTTTCTCTTATTTTGGTACACTTGTTTATGAATGAATTAATAATTTTCATAATTTATGTATAAATTTAATAAAATAAATTTAGCAAAACCATGACTTCATTTTCTCTCTCAAGCCACACAGCATGTCCTACTGCAAATGTATTGCTAACCATTATAGGATTATTATAGGTCTAAGGAGAAGGAATTAGTTCTGGGAACTAAGTATTTCACTGTGGCTGAAGACTACAGTGCTTGTTTTCAAACTAACTTACTAACAAGCAGTGAAACTGCTTTTTTCAATTATAATTGAACTATTAATACAATAGTTCCATGATAAGCTGGAACATTTCAAGTATTTCCAGTAGAATATTAGAAGTAAATTCAACTATGGCGTGTTTGTTGGTCATTGAAACAAAAGATCTTTTACATAACTGCCTACCAATTAGAGAACTAACTTGACAACACAAAAATCATCTGAAATAATACTTAATGGTAATGACGGAGATACACAAACAGTTCAAAGGTCCAATGAACAAAGTGTCAAATGAAAGTGATAGAAGCGTGAAAAGGGGGTACCTACAAAATATTTCCTTTTCTATTCACATGCAGATTCGTCTCCTATTGCGTACATTTGCATATTTTGCCAGAGTTCCTCTTTATTACAAACGCTCCACTTGCGTATAATAATAAACGTGGCGAACTGTTAATTTCAAATTTCGAATGTTTTATGTTCTTCAACGCTGCCTTCTGTGCCGATTACCTACTTTTGTGTTCTAATTTCAAAAATGCTTTATTATTATATTACACAATCGGTCACTGCCAGTATTTTAATAGTTGTTTGTTCAACAAGTGAGCAAAGTTGTTTTTTGCTGCGATTGCCGACTTTAAATCACGAACAAGCGAAGTAGTCTAGAATTGAATCACGAGCATAGCGACGGATTCTAATATAAACTACTGAGCGTAGTGAGTGATGTAGGCACGAGACCTAAAAAAATTTGCTCTCGTGTTAAACGTACAACTTTTCACCTCAGCAGCGAGAAAAGCGTTATTTGCTTTAGGTAAGAAAATCAATTAAGATAATTTTAAACAATTAAGATAATAATAAACAATTTTAAACAGTAAAATTACTGCAATTTGTCAGATTAAAGGTTTGTTCGGAACTGAAGTGGTCGTATTAGGTAAAAAGCTATATTCAGCACTTCAGCACTTCAGTAACTATTCAGAAACTTGTTCTATCAACTTTTTAGAGTTAGACAACTATCTTGATAGCTGGGTCAAAGCCGACTCTAGTCGACTATGGCTGGACGGACTAATATTTCTTTAAGTATATATATACAGTTCAATTGGCTTAATGCTGAAAAAAAGAAGTTTGATTTCCGCCATTTTGTTTTATAAATTTATATTTTTTTAGATGTTGCGCTAGGAAATTGCACTGGTAGACATTTTTATGAAAACCAAAAGGATACCTACGCTGCCGGGTATCCGTGAGGGTTTCCCAGTGTTAAAAATAGAGCGCTTCTTAGTCATTTGGGCAGCCAGTTTGGCAACAGTAACCACCCCCATAAAGAAGACCATCGTGAAATAACGCACGTAGTATGCCACAGTCCATTTCAATATCCCTTCCTAATCCCTTATCCTTCATCCTAGTATGGTCATCAGTGCATTTGCAGCACACATGGAGTTGCTTGTGTTTTAGGCGACAGTAGCCACCTACCATCAAGTGGACTGTCAGCCTATCGGACAACTTTCACATAAAAAGAAAACACATCTAATAAGTAAATTAAAGTGTCAAATTAGGTATGCTTAAAGCGGTAGGTATATAGCGACTTTGCTGAAAATCTAAGGTGAAAGCGTCCAGACCGCAAGCTCAGGTAAAGCTCTAGGGCGTAGTCGTAATCCCGCAACTTTTGCGCATCCATTAAGAGTACACGTGAAATGCATTATAATCTTAACTTTGCACAACATGCAAGGTTGTGGCAATAAACGATGAAAAATGTTTTGCGAAAATATTTTTAAGGAAGCCATTTAAACAAATTTTGTGACTACATTTTAAAAGTGACATGTCAAAAAGTAGATATAAGAATTCAACTTTGTGCCACAATTTTAAGGATTTCTCTCTTTAAAAACAGAAAAACAGTAAAATAAAAACCATTTTTCTCTCTTAGACAGAATAACAGTTAATTTGATATTGATTTGATATCTAATATTGTCTTGTCTTCTACGAGTAAAAAGAAAAATTTGTGGTAATTGATAAAATACTGAAAAGTTCATGTAAGTAAGCAGGAAACCCTCTTACCCCTATTAAGTCGTCAGCAGATTTTTTGCGTTGTTTGTCGACGTAGACTATTCCATAAGTTTAAATTGGTGTTAATTCTTTATAAGACTCATAAAAATATGTGTTATAATTCATTGGATTCGTAATAATGTCTAGAAAAATATATTAAAATGTTTTATCAGCATATAAATAACTGCAAAAGTTATGAAATTTCGGTTATTTTACGTTTATTTTTATGTAATTTTCTACGTATGTGCTAATTTGTGTGAAATAAATGATTTTATTATTATAATCAAATTGAACATCAAGGGACCGTCACCTTCTCTAAAGATCTTTACATAAAAAAAATTTAAATAACAGAGAATGGTAGACAGGCAACAGTTTATTCGATATTTTTGCATCTAGATTATTGATTATTATTTATATTTATTTAGATAATAAGTCTGGGTGGCAAGCTGACTGGCTATTTGATGATAGAGGCAGAATACTGACAAGATTAGAGACAAAATTCTTTACGAAACAAAAACACGTTGAAAAACTCGCGAACTCGTCCACGTTGAAAAATAAAAGATACGCCTGACAAAAATTACAAAATGTGACGCTTAATTTTAATTCAGTCTTCACTTAAACGAGGAAGATTTAGGTCAATAAAAAATTGCATCTCGGGCGAAGCCGGGCGCTTGTCGCTAGTAATATTCGTACTTAAGCTTGTGTCATTTGTTTCAGGTGGTCTCGGAATTCCAAGATGTTGATCCGGACGCCCTGTACGACGTCCTTCACGATCCGGAGTACCGGTCCGTGTGGGACACACACATGTTGGCGGCCGAGGACGCAGGACACATCAACGTCAACAATGACGTCGGTTATTATGCCAGTTAGTCACATTTTTACTCATCTTGAATTTTGGTTTATGTAGAAGTGCATACAACAATATTGATACCGTCGCTTTTTAACACTAGAAACGTCAGGTAGGGTGCACAGCTAATTTAGAATACAGGACACTTTATGGGGATAGGAGAACGGCTTCTGGCATCCCTGAAGTTGCGAGCACAATGCTGGCGAGGCGGTAGCGGTGGTGGAGGGCGGAATAGGATAGTTGCTTTGTTGTTATTGCCAAACAAAACAATATATTTATCTATATGTATACATAAAGCGTCCGCGAGACGATCAATTGCGAATGATAATATTTACGTGATTGACGCTCATTGATAGAAAAATTGATCGTTTACAATATGCAAACGAAGCGATTGTCAATATTGCTACGGTATTGACAGCAAATGACAAAAATTTTGATTGACGGCAACTGACGCTCTGACAGCGATGGCAAATGACAATTGTTTGTTTAAATGTTCATGAGTAAACCTATATATTATCTCAATTTGTACCACTCCTTGGACCAACGTCTGGTACTTTTCTTTTTTTTCCTAATAGTTATTGCAAGAAAAGCCATATCTGCGTTTGAAATAATTTTTAATGAGGACGATTTTGAGCGACGCTACTGTTTCTTAACAAAATTCAAAACGACTGAGGCATGCGCGAATGATATACCTTCAATTGGTCCATCAATCGTCCATCATTTGAAATCTTCAATCACGTAAATATTTTCATTCACAATTGATCGTCTCGCGGACGCTTCACATATCTATACTAATATTATAAAGAGAGAAGATTTTGTATTCTTGTACTGAATAAACTGAAAAACTATTGGACCGATTTAAAAAATTCTTTCTAGTTGGTAGTTTTGTTATTAAATTATCGCTTTGAGGCAAAAATGAAAGAATAAAAGATCGTCCATAATAAAAGGCAAGAAGAGTAGGTAGTGCCACATTCTTTTGCAGACTCTCACATACGGAATAATGTTTAAGAGAGAATCTATCTATGTGTAGAGGAAGTAGGTAGGATGTGTACAAATATTCTGAATAGTCGACGCGCCAACGCGGACGTGATGTATTCCATGAAAACATCCGAGCCGTCTCGTCGGCACGTGAATTATGAAAATGTCAGCCATAGCAGTGAACATAAAGCCACCATACAATACGATTCTGCATTCTGCTTTCATTATAATAATAATAAAGTTCTTTAATCGGTTTACTTGGACCCAAAGTGTTAGTATACATCTTACAAAATCTACAGTTCACATAAATGTATGGGAATGTTAGTCATAAACATAAATGTATGTAGTTAACATTATGTAATGGGAAAATCATTTATTAAGGATCTCATGATTATATCCCATGGGAATTCATAACACTCATCCATATCCATATATCTGTGTATTTGATGTACATATTATTGTATAAAATAATGTCGCTGTTTGCCTCTCTCTGCGTCTCCGTTAACTTCATAAACCACCAAACGGATTTTGATAAGGTTTACACTAATGAAAAGTGGACAATCAGGGAATTAAATACTAGGGACTTTAAAAACTGTGTCAATTACTATGATTTTTATAAAAAAGTTGCTATAAAATCTTTCACCTAGCTAAAGCAACTAAAAAAATACAAACCTATGCAATTGATAGTTTGACAATTGACAATAGTACCTGTTTGAAAATTGAAGTCGTCGTTGGAGGAATATAAATATTGTAGAGGTGCAATAAAGTTAAGTTTTCTGACCAAATTTTCTCCACTCTTAAATCGAAGATAACTTATATTTTCAGACTTTTCCTCACTGACCTCATTCTAATAAATCATATGTAAGATATAATATCGATCTGGACACATCTATAAGAGAGGCCGAACATTTGCTACTATCGCGCGAGCAATGCGTTTCGTCTAGATTCGGTTTCCATACCTATTGTTGCTTGCGAAAACTTAGCAACTGCACAGATGCGTGTACGATCTTTCTTGTCGCTTTAGCAACTGATTTACATGGAAAATGATCGCTCTAGCGAAAGAATAGTCGCTTATGCAAGAGGTCTATCATGTACGACAGGACAGTGTGTGTGTGCGGAAGGTCGCTTCAGCAATCGAAAGCGAGCTACTATCGCTAAGCGATAAGTATCAATGTGCGGACTGCCTGACAGGTTTTGTTCTCTGTGTCCACAGTGTCGTGTCCTGCTCCACTTAAGAACCGTGACTTCGTACTGCAGAGATCCTGGCTCGATACTGGTGATGAGAAGCTGATCTTGAACCATTCAGTATATCATAAGGACTATCCACCAAGAAAAGGATACGTGAGGTAAGTTTATTTTTGCAAATTACAAGACTGATTACATGTTGTAATCCCACCAGTTAGAGTAGCAGAAACAGCTTAAGATAAAAAAGTACTAACTTAGCTTATGTATGTTACATTAATTCTAACTTAAAGCTATATAATGTCATAGAAAAAACTATTTGGCTCTGCCAGGATATGAGATATTATCAATTAGCTTACAAGTAAGAGTAAGCAAAAGTCAAAAATACGCAACAATTCTGATGTGGACACAATGTATCTATCTTCTTAATAAATTGTACTCCTTTTGTGTCATGGCTTAGGCGTTCAACATCGTTTGGTTATGGGACGCGATTATTTAAGCAAACATTCGTCCTGAATCATAATCCGCTTTACAATTGTTGACCCAGATGATTCTGCAAGCCAAGCGTCCTCCTTTCCAGCGAATCTCTTTGTTATGAAATCCTAACACAAATTTCATAGCAGGTTGAATAGCTCGTAAACATGTATTTGCACTGTTTTTTTACGGATTCACCCGAGTGAAAAGCTAAAAAGTCAATCTCCAGTGTTTTTGTGCGCTAAAAGCGTTTAGCCCTTATGGGTTTAGCCAGGCGGACAAATAAAGTTATTGTAGCCTTAATAATATCGTATAATCAAACGATTGTAGTGTATGCATTTGTTAGTATATTTAGATTTGCCACTCGAAACGGTCCGATAAGATATGAAGTACGTCAATCCGTGACGAAATTACTGCGCTCTCTCCCCCTATACAGCCAACTAAGTAAATGTTTGACAAATATTTGATGGTATATTGACAAATACTAGGTTGGATATTTGAATTGAATATAAGAGAGTTTTTACTGCAAGTTGTTATAAAGGTTCACATCACATCATACATAAAAGTATAAAGTCTGGACAAGATCTGTTTGAACAATATCAATATCAAGGTCAAATATTGAAACAAAATTTTTTTGTTTTTAAAATTGATTAATAAATTATTTTTATATGAATTGTTATTTTCAGGGCAATATCTTTATTAACTGGGTTCGTGGTGCGGACACGTCCACATGGCGGGAGCTGGTTGGGATATGTCTCCCGGTCGGACCCTCGCGGTGCCCTGCCGGCTTGGTTGGTCAATAGGTAACGTATTTATTAATTTGGACCTCAGTGGAGTCTTAAAAACTGTTACGAATTAATAAACTATGACTTAGCATTTAACAATAATCATTTATCATGACATAACATCAGAGAAACTACCATATCTTAACAACAAATCGGCTGTTGAATTTTGTTGCGTAAGTTAACGGTTCGCCGAGTGTATTTACCCTCATTACGTTTTGGGGTACTCTATAATCCTAACATAGTGTGCAATATATTTTTAGTAGTGGCAGAACCCATTGCTTTCCTAAGTCATAAACCGAGCAGTTATTCTGTCAGCAATAACTATCGTATAACTTTTAATACCTCAGTGCTTTAAAACAAAGTTTTCGACCAATGGGTGTTTCCATGATGATATATTGCGCTGATACGTGGTCTCTAATTATCGTCCTCGTAAGAAACGTCGCTTAACGAGCTGATCTGCGAGAATCACGAATGAGCAGATCAGAAGACAAACGAAAGTTACTGACATACATAACATATAAGGTCGATAAATAAGTTGAAGTGGCAGTGGGCAAAACACATAGTGAGAATACACACTATGCAGTGCAATAGCACTCCCCTTGGTGTTGCTTGTGTCCTTAGGCGACGGTAACCACCTACCATCAAGTGAGACGCCAGCCTGTTTGCCATTTTATATTATAAAAAACACACACATTACACTGGTACTGCCTGTGTTCTAAAGCTATACATAGTTGTTACTTATATAACCAATTATTAGTCAGAAAACGTTGCAGGGTCACCGCGCAACTGGCTCCTCGGTTGGTGAATCAACTACACTCTGCTGCGCGGCGTTATCCTGGATGGAAGGCTTTGACGGATTATCCGTACCACAAGCCTTGGAGGCATCCAGAACAGGTGCCGCCCTATCGGATCTCCTTGGAGGATGTAAGGCATTTAATAAAATTAAGAATAAAATCAGAAAAATATATTGTAATATGTAACTATTCTTCGAATTACCACATCTTCTTATTCTTCTTAACAAGTCGCTTCTCTATGAAAGTTGGCGACTATCATGGCTACCATAACCTTGGAAGGTGCTGAACGAAAAAAGGAGCAATTGCTTATAATAAATCATTTAAAAAAAATTTCAACCAGGATATCTTTCTCTTGCCTCAACCTTGCCTTGTATTTTTCCTTGGATATAACTTAGATTATATGAATTCATAAATTTTATTAGGAAGTTACGGGATTTCATGTATTACCTACCTATTTCTTTGTTTTGTTGACGATTTTTTTTTTATTACAATGATAAGGGTTCGATTATGCCCAAAAGAATCAAAATTGTTTCCTATGCTGCGGTTTCTTTGTATAAGCAATTATTTATTTACTTAATTTTTTTTTTCAGAAAGAAACAATAACTACGTTTTTATGAAAGTACATTTTACATTTATAATTTTATAGTAATTTTTGCCGAAAAGGCCTTATTCTTAAGGCCGATCCTCAACGCACGACAAAAATAATAGTATATGAGCAATAAAGATTGAATACCAAAATACACGCGTGCAGAGGCTAGTTTTGATAAACAGTAAACATTATATTATAGATAAATAAAATCAATGAATTTATGTAATTTTTAGTGTGTAGATCCTGACGCCCCACCAGTTCCCGAAGAGCCGAAGCCAGAAACATCTAAATCAAGACTCGTAGTGCCACCAACCAAAGAAGTAGAGAGCCACAGCATCGAAGACTTAGGCGACATATCTTCAGAGTTTAGCGTAGAAGTGGAAGAAGAAGTTCCGGATCCGATTCTGGATCCGACTCGGAAGAAGGGTAAGTTCTACAAACTGGTGAAGTCGATGAAGAATCGTAGAAAAAGTGTTCAAATAGCGAAAAGCGCTGACAATATAGTTGATAAGCCGCCTGACGACAAGGAGAAGAAGAAGGGGTTCAAGTTTCATCGCAGGTTCAGTCTTAGCAGAGGCAAAGAGGATTAATACTTCTATACTGATCTCATAATATTTTAATGTTAATCCTTACAAAGACGATCGCATTGAAAAAGAAATTAAGACCGACCTTAATTAAACTAAAAAAAAAAAAACTATGAAAGTAATCAATTTTATGTAAGATTACAAGTGTAACACTTTTAAAATTATGATTTTATCTATCATTGCAAAAAAAAAATATAAAAAAAATGTCTATTCTATTTTGTTTTTTTAAGTACTTTGTCTCTAAGAACCATCAATCTACTACTATGGATTGTACGTCACAAATGCCAAAGCGGCACATAACAAGTACGCCTAAAACGGAATCATGGCGGAGTCCATGCTAAAAGGTAGTAACGACCAACTTCTACTATTCAGTTTAAACTCCAATATGTTGACGTAAAGTCACATTTTCTTTAAACGACACACGTTTGGTTGGTTTTAAATGACAGATGACAGAGTTCATGCTCTACGCATATGTCATTTTAAAATGTTCCATAAAATTCGTAATGTTTTGTATGGCAGCGAAATTCAAAGTTGTGGTATATTGATGCTAAGAACCTAAAACAGACGCGACCTAGGTGTTCTGAAGGTTCTGGTGGACGTCAGAATATATCTATAATCCCCGCAAATTGCTAATGCACGTGGCTGCCATTTTGGTGACGTAATCTCGTGACACACTCAGTACTTTCAGTTTTGTTAGCTGTATTTTTAGTTGAAAATGACGTCACGTGGACGTTAATATGACTCGTTTCTTGCGCATTAGCAATTGAAATATACTAGACGAACTCTTACAATGTGCAATCAGGTTTTAAATTTTATTTTGACTCTGCTGAATATTAGTTAAAAATGGCTTCTAGAGTCGAGAATTGTTAATATATTTGGATTTCATTAATTTAATAGATGAATTTTTTGACTAAAAATTAAATTTCAATTTCTCCTCGAGATCGTCGGTCGTCTTTGAAAGGATTAAATTAAAAAATAAATTCTAGTTACTTTCAAAGTGTGATAAATGAAGGTTTGTGTGGTTCGAAAAGAACTTATAAATGCAACAGTATTCAAATAATAAGCAATGTTGTAAATAAGAGCTTATTTAAGACGATATAAGAATTGAAAACGTTTTAAACGATATTTTTATCCTTACGGTTATCAAGTAAACGTCCACTTTATTAAATACTAGCTGCCCGCGACTTTGTCCGCTTTGAAAAATAAAATATATAATGCATGACAAAATATCGCTGCTTAAATTCAAAAGTAGATACCACAAATCAAAAAAATCCAAAAATATTTTTATTGCAAAAATACAATCACAATAATTCATATTGTATGTTGCAAAAAGACTTATAGTTTTATTCCATATTTAGTATATTTTGATATTTTTTTTTTAATATTCAAAAGTAATTTATATGCTTATACCTACTATCTCCTCTTTTATTCGGTTTATTATAAAAGTACTTAAAACATTTAATGCTACTTAAAAATACGCTTCTAAAGATGTATAATAGCATGTAAATTTGATATATATCTAATCAGAAAAAAAAAATAGACAAAAAATAATTAATTTTTTTTCGATTATAGCTCTCCTGTAAAAAAGCATAATTTTGATTTGTGGTACTTTTGTATTTAAGCAGCGAAATAACGCTTGACATTATAAATACTTTTGCTGAGCGTTTAATCTTAATTTTTAGATAGCTGAAATTCTATTCTAACTATTGGTGAAAGATTTTTCTTTTAAATCGGATGAGTAATTTTATTATAGATTATTAGGTAGACTTGTTTGAAACTAAAATAAACATATCATATATACTTACCTATACTTATTACGTGTATAAGTTTGAGAACCGTTGGATTTGGAAAAAAAAGTTTAACGTTTTCAATTTAAACTATCATGTTGCGAAGAGAGATAATTCTTGCTAGTAGATTTTTTTAAACAATTACATAAATATTTAAACATGTTAAATAGTAGCCATGTTCGTAAATTAATTAAATAATTGTTACATAAAATAATAATCTTAAGAACGTGCAATATTTAAAATAAAAACTTTCTTCTTTGTTAATACATGTTGATAGGTATTTTCGAATAGTTACATAATTCCTGGTTATTTATATTATATATTTAAATATACTATCTAATAATGCCTTTGAAAAATTACTTTTTATTTTATTTCTAAGTATATGTACTAAGTTCAAAGTTAGGGATTCATTTTGATCTAAATTCTCAATTAATCTAATGTCTAAAGAACTTTGAATATTCCACTTTAAACGAGACAATAAAGTATCTTTTTACCTACTTAATTATTTCTATTGGCTCTTTTGAAGTAGTATATATATATATATACTACATGGAAGAAATTTCTTTTTCTTTTCATATTCCCTATGTGCAATGTGTAGTCGGTTTAATAATAATAAAAATATATTATAATAATACCACTTAAGAGGGGCAAAATATTTCTTGTTGTCACGAATGAATAAATTTTACATGGTTGTTATAAATATTTGTTTCGCTCATAATATATACCTATTCGAAAATTTTATGTTAAGGCCCTTCTAAGAGCCGATGGCCTTGCGCGAGTAAGCGGAGCTAAGATGTTTCCCCCGTACGACCCGCAAAATAAGTTAAATATGGATAGTGGCGTGAAAAAAATATTATTTTAAATCATTATTTGTACAGAATATAGGTCTAATCCATACGAACATTTTAAAAAAAGAATCATATAAATATTCCTTGTCGTTTAAAAGCAGATGCAAATTTTCAGCCGAAAACGACTTCAATTTAGATATTTTTTTTCACATTGTAGTTAAACAGTTTGAACAATATTATTTGTACCTTATATAGATAAATTATCAATAAAAAACATTTTTTTTTTTTTTGGAAATTTATGTTGACTTATGAAAGAGGAGATAGCCTCTTAACATCCGTTTTGGAAACCGATTGGCTCATAGTATCGCCTTAACATAAATAATTGTTAAATGTATAAAATTGCGCTCATATTAAAGTGATTAAAACATGCATTACAAAACTATTGATTTCTATTCCATTGTTTGAATTAAATATATATATTATATAAATATTACATATTATATTATATAAATTTAATGTTGTATATGGGTTATTATTAAAACACTGCGTTCAAAAATTTAATTCAAAATTCTGCTAGTTAAATTAATTGAAGTTTTTAGAATATCCATATTCTAAAAAGAATGAAACTTCATTGTTTGATATTTTTGGTTTGGTCCAGTCATAACGTCGGCAGTAGGTAAAGTTAAAAGTGCTCGAAGAGTAACTACTTATAGGATGAAGATTACGGAATAAAGAGATAACTAAAAGGCTCTAGCGTTCCTTAGAGAATAACAAATGGTATTCTCTTCAAGTGGACAAACGTATAACTTAATATTATTTTTGATTATATGCTCCATCGAAAATTTTTTTTGTCATAAACAAAATTTAATCTGGGAATTTGAACAAAAACCTAATTTCACAATAATCCTATGATATAATACAAAGTAAATTTAAGTATATAAATAAATTATTTGCAATTATAATGAGTTAAGTAGTGTGTTTTAGTAATAATTCGTGAAGTCACATTTGTAAACGTGTATAATCAGATCACCATATTAAATCAACTGCATTTACTTATTATGAGTAATACTAAATAATATTTAAGTTAATACACTTTAATTTGACTCGTAAATTGTAAGAAATATAGAGCACAAATAATTTTATTGACGTTCGTAAAATGCAAGAACTATTTCAAAAACAACTTGCGATTTCACTCATGTCTTACAAAAAAATAATTCGTATCGAAGTAAACTAAATTATATGATATCAGCTTTAAAAAAAAAAACTGCGAACGTGTATTTTTTACGTCAACGTTCGAAAATTGAGATTTGCGTTAAAAAAAAAAAACGAGATGTTTTTGTTGTTCAGACGGAATGATTGGTTTGTATAATCAAGTTCAAGTTTATTTCATAGTTCAATGATTTACATTGTTGAGGGGTTGTAATTTGCGGTGACCAATTGATAACGAATAGTTATTACTTTATTTTACATTTTCTTTTTCTGTTTTTATACTTAAATCAAAATAATCCCATTAAAAATGATAAAATAAGTCTACTTTAAAATATAAGACCGAGGGTAGGTATATATACAAATGGCGATGATCACCTACACAATATATGACATAATATGTCCATCTTGAATCCATAGTTCTGGAGATTATCTTCTCCAGAACTACTCATCTATTGGTCTAATTTGTATGACCATTCCATATTACAAGACTAAACCGACGCGTCCCGGCTTCGCGTGAGAGCAATTAGGGGTTAATAAACAAAATACTTGTAATATAGCCAATGTCGATCTGAAATAATGTAGGTTCCTTCCAGTATAGAAATTTTTAAAATAGGTGCATTAGTTTTGCAGATTATCTTCCACATTTAAACTAACATTTACCATTTAAAATTTAAATCCACCATTTAAAATGTTTTTAAATGGTGGAGGGTAATCTCGTTGCTTTCTCTCTTAATAATATTACTAAAGAGCCCCGGCTTTGTAAGGATACATTTTTTTCTGTTAATTATATATACACACAAAACTTCTTCTTTTATTGCTCTCTCCATTAGTTAAAACTAATGTTTTCATTAAGGTTTGGAACTCTATGTCGGCGTCTGTGTTTCCCAGCTCATATAACCCAAATCTTTTCAAAGTTCGAGTGAATAAAGATCTTTTGGGTGAGCTCGCTCCATCATAGGCCTCATATTCGCTACAAGAGCAAACCCATCTCTAATAAAAAAAAAAATAAATAAATAAAAAACGTGTAAAAAATCTATTACACGTTTTTTATTTAGAAGAAGTAAGCGGAGAAACAGAGGCGGACAGCGATTGTATTTTATAATATGTACTAGCTGGTGCCCACGACTTCGTCCGCGTTGAAAAATATTAAATAGCCTTATGTCCCGTACGTCCAAATGTTTATCTACCAAGTTTCATGAAAATCAGTTCATTCGTTTCAGAGTTATGGAGGAACATACATACATACATACAGAAAAAAATTCTAAAAATCATCAATTTAGTTTCAGTATCATCTATAGAGCCTATAAACACGATATCTCTGAAAACAAAGTAACTTACTCCATGACCGACCCTTACAGATTTATTATTAGTATTGATTATTAAAAATTATCACAATAGACATTATTAGAAATCTGATTTTAATCTAATATGTTACGATATTCGATTACGATAAAATTATCTTAACGTAACAGAGACATTATTTTAAGAAGATCGACAACCCTGACGAAACGAGACGAAATAATTGGAAAACTGTACGTAATAACAATTTATAAGAGTCTGTAAAAACTGTAAATAATGCGGTTAAAAATATATTTAAATTGGGATTTTTTTCTAAATCGCTTTGTGTTCGATAATCCATTTGGAACATTGTATTGTTGTGTGGTGTTTCGATAGGGTTTTTTATTGTACTTATTTCACTTAAAGGTAAGTATGTAGATTTTTCTTTTAGATGTACATATATTAAATACTCGTACATATATATCTCTATCTTAAAAAGTATAAATTAAAGTCGCTTTCCTCGTCTGTCTGTCTGTATCCCAAACCACGTAAAAGATTTTGATACGGTTTTCTCTAATGGAAAGAGCGATAAATGAGAAAAATTGCATCTGTGCGAAGCCGGACGTGGGCCTCCATTATAAAGTCGCCTCCGACTATGTCCGATTCTCCTCTAGCTTCTTCTAAAGATTTTAATGCACCCAACTGATTTTAATGAGGCTTCTACAAATTAAAGGAACGATAAAAAAATCTATCCTTACAAAGCAGGGGGCGAGTCGCAAGTCTCTACTCCATAGTATTAAATAAAGTAGCTTTCCGAGTCTGTCTGTATATCCGCTAACTCCTCTTAATTCACGCGACGAATTTATTAAGTTTACTTTATTAGTATTTTTGATCAATTACAAAGCTTTTACTTTTTCAAAGTTGGCTCTGGTTTGGATCTGGCAAGTAGTGGCAGGGCACAATGCCTTTCGTAGTCACTTGGGCAGCCCGTCTGGCGGCAGTAACCACCCCCTTATAGAGTAAGGGTGAGTGAGTAAAGGATACCAGTCTTTATAACTTTAAAATACACTTTGATATTAAATAAAATAAATGATTTTTAATTAAAACAAGGTCAACGAGACAACGCAAAGAACGTGAACAAACTTTCACGGGCTGTAAAGATGGCTTCCTGTACCTGAAACAGATAGCGTCGGCCGCTTGTGAGGGAAAAGGACAGAGGGCCGGGTTTCTTTACAGTGTTTGCGCTGTCTTCTTGGCTTTACTTTATGTAACTTAAGAACCTATCATTAGAAGAGAAATGAACATATATAATTAAATATCTTCACTTCTTCGTAACGGTTTTGTATGGATTTTAAGATCGAAATGTACTGTTGTATAGCGCAAAACAATGTCTATCGATATGTGCTCAATTTTCAGTAGTCTGTTATAATTCTTAACAAATTAAATCTATTTAACAATTATATCAAAATAGTAACTTTCATAAAGAATTTAAGATACTTTAGCTGTAAAAAGCCTGGCATTTTTTGTCCTTAATATAATTTAAGCCTTAAAGCTTAATGCTGTTCTTCTGTCTGTCCTAAATCACTACTCAATGGATTTGGATAGAGTTTGCACTTATAGAAAGAGCGATAAAAGAGGAAAGTTTGTGTATATAACTTGCATAAAAAATCGCATCCGTGCGAAGCCAGAGGCATGTCGCTTGTTGTTAATAAGTAGATCACGCATTGTTGTTTGTTAAGTTAGACAAATATTTAACTCGTGTTACAGATACGTTGTGTTTTGTTGTGACAATCCATTTTAATCAAAATGCGTTAAATGTTGCTTAATACATTTATTACCTATTTATATAATAAATAACATTCTGTATTCTTTTTAATATTTTTTATGATGTAATAAAAATAGAATGTAAAGATTGTTGAGATGAAATAAATAATGGTTCAAAATAATAGTGTTTTGCTTCATTTATTTATTTTTTAACATATAAGAGTAGCAGACAGGTTGCTATTATTGTTAATGTAGCACATTAAATAAACAAGTGGGTGTGATAACGCTAATGATATCAATATAGCCTTCTTCAAGCATGCCTTAAACAAATTCCTGCAGGATTGGCAGCGCACCTCCACCCCGCCTGGTGTTTGTGTCCTTAGGCGACGGTAACCATCAAGTGAAACGTCAGCTTGTTTGCCAACCTTTATAATGTAAAAAAAAATGTGCAGAACCTAATAGGATAAAACCCACACTGGATTTCGGATATCTTTCACTGCCGAAATACAACCGCATAAGAGATGTGTTTATGAATATGTTTAATTATAACAGTATACCTGAGTAGCAGTGGTTTACCATTATTATTAAACATTGATTAGGAAATATTAAATAAAGCATTTTGAATTGTTATATATACGAAATATATAAACAATATAATTTCATTCTAGCCAAGTAATGCTACATGAAAAAGTAGATTCAGGTGAACTTTTTAGGTGAAATACTCTATATAATTACTAGTTCGATCGATTCAGTATAAACATTTTCATTGTGACCTTGACGAATACTTTAAGTTCGATATTCGCCGCTTAGTTAAGTTACCCGTTGGAACTCGAGAGATAAGGACGCATATTTTTTCACAAGCGTTTTGTTCTATTCATCTTGTTATTGTTTCTCGTTTAAAATGGGGATGAAAAGTGAAGAGGTAAGTTTTTTTTTTTCAGTTTTTAAATGCAAAGTTTTAAACTGCATCTTTATAGAGTATAAAATAAAATCGCTTACCTCTGTATGTCTACGTTTAGATCTTATAAACTATGCAACGGATTTTTAATTATGGAAAAATTTTCACTAATGGAAAGAGCGTTAAAAATGGAAGGTTTTCAATATACAATTTGCAGAAAAAATCCGTGCGTACCCGGGACGGCCTTCTAGTTATTAATAAATTATAAATGCAATTTAAAATGGGTCTAAATTCCTATACTTTGTAAATTAGACAAATTCCCTCTTATTCACAGTACCTACGTATAAATTTAAATGACTAGTTGATTCGAAAACAGCTGTTAACATAGAACATAAATGGGACAATTTCCCCTTTATTCACAGTACATATAAATGGAAAATGTTGATTCGAAAACAGCTGTTAATAGTTATAATTGCTTTTGTAAATGAGCACTGTCTTTTTGGTTTTAAGTGTTAAAATTACTTCCAAAATATATATAAGATCATCGCATAGTGCGAGTTAATGTGTGGTAAGTGGTAAGTCATGTTGATAAATTGTTAACTTAAATTATAATCTAGATAATTAGTTATTACTGTAATGTTGTCAGAACGTGCACTAAATGTCTAGACATATATAATAATTAGATATAAATAAATATGTAATAAATCTAATAATAAGATAATAAATAAATAACTTTTATAGAATCACTTTTTTTTAATATTTCAGTTCACTTTGTTCATTGTAAACAATTTTGAAGAATTTTTTTTGAAGAATTTCAACATAAGTTTAATGTCGAAAGGCTAAGTGGTGGTCCATTTGACGGCAGGTGGCTACCGTCGCCTATTAACACAACCAACGCCATATGTAGGTACTTAAAGTGCACTGTCGAAAAAGAAGTTGTTACAAATAATTATGTAAGATATAATTTGAAAAATAAACAATTTCCAATTTTGTTGTTGTGTTTTTTTCGTAGCCATTAACAAGCTCTAGATTGTATATGGAAAAAGATAGTTTTTTTTGCACCAGTAGGCGAAAACTAGTACTTATACTATTTGATTTAAAAAGTCTGTAATTTTTTCACAGCAAACAAACACGACCGAAGCCCTTCTGCCAGATGAGACAACGAACAGTTTGGAGAAAACCGTGTCTGTAGAATCGTGCCATACAATTGAGATCGAGTGTGATGGAACTGAAGTTGGTTATGGATTTGGTTAGTAAATAAAATAGAATTATATTGTATGGTAAACATTACCGTTTTCACACCCCTTTACAGAAGTTTCGGTGAGTGAGTTAAAGGACTCAAGGACCTTTTTAGCTAACCCCGCCTTATCTCTTATCCTCTATCCGCTCTTATGAAAAGCGGATTTACCACCTCTTTGACTAATAATAATTATTGTGTTATTGGGCGACTGTAACCACCAACCATCAAGTGGAGTTTTTTTTTTTTAATAGTGACCCGCCTCCGGCATCGCACGGTATTAATTAATTTTTTTTGCAATTTTCAAAATCAAATCAAATCAAAATATTTATTTATCAATTAGGTTTCTCAAGAAACTCATTATCGTCATTATAAATTTAAATTTACTAGGGTTTCGGAAAAAAAAGCCAAGATGACGATCCTGAGAAGAAACCCCGAAAGAAACTCAGGACACTATTCTTTTTGTCATCTTTAAAATATAAAAATTACAATCAAGTACACTTAATACAAACATAAAGTCCATATACAATACTAAGCAAAACATAGTATGAGCTCCGGATCCAAGCTTTAAAGCCAGGCTTCATTGTCACTTAAATAATCAGTGACCTTAGTAGCCTTTCGAGAGGAGTTTGGCTTTAATTACACCTTTAAATTTATTTATAGATAAGGCTCTTATCATCTCAGGCAGTTTATTATAAAACCGTATACATTGACCCATAAAAGAATTACTTATCTTGTGGAGTCTCGTCTTATGTAAATCTAAATTATTTTTGAACCTAGTATTTATATTGTGTACATCACATTTTTTATTAAATTGACTTTTTTATTAAATTAACATGTAACAGTTAAAATCTTTATTTCTTTGAACTTTTATCTGAGAGAACACTGCGGATCTAGTTGATAGATGGCTCTAATGGCCCTTTTTTATAAAATGAAAATAGTATTTATGTCCGCAGCGCTACCCCAAAGAAGAATCCCATTATACTGTGGAAGTAACTAAAATAGACAATCCTAGCTGTATCGACATCTGTTAGGCGTCGAATCTGTTTAACTGCATAAGTTGCAGAGCTCAGCCTTTTACTTAATTTCTCAATATGAGGACCCCATTGTGATTTCTAATCTACGGTAATTCCTAAAAATACTGTTGATTCCACAGGCTCCAATTTTTCACTACCCAAAATCACATTCGTTCCAATATTTTTAACGTTCGGGGTACTGAATTTAACAAGTTTAGTTTTTGTGGCATTTAAAAGGAGATTATTAACACTAAACCAATGCACTACGTTAGAAAGTGCATAATTTATCTCATTAAAGCACCCAAGTTGCCTTTTAATCTTAAATATTAATGAAGTGTCATCCGCAAACAATACAATATTGTGCACATGAGGTAAATCATTAATATAAACTAGGAACAAAAACGGACCGAGAATCGAGCCTTGAGGGACGCCCATTTTAACTAAAAACCCAGAGATTTCCTACCATTGACATCGACCTTCTGAATTCTATGGCTCAGATAAGAAGTCAGAAGATCGAGAGCCTTATTCTTAATTCCATAGTGGCACAATTTCCTTATCAGTGTCATGCTGGACACAGTCAAAGGCTTTGGACAAATCGCAAAAAATACCAAGAGCATCCTGCGAGTTCTCCCATGCCTCAAATATATTTTTCAATAGTTCATCACCTGCGTCCGTAGTAGAACGCCCCTTTGTGAAACCAAACTGCTTATTAAAAAGTAAATTATGATCATTGAAATGTTTAAGTAATTGACTCAAAATAATTTTTTCAAAAATTTTACTAAGGGTCGGAAATATTGAAATCGGTATATAATTAGCGGGATTAGTTGCATCATTCGATTTAAATAAAGGCACAACCCTACTAATTTTCATTAAATTAGGAAATTCGCCACATGTAACACAGCAATTGAACACAGTTGCTAAATGAGGTGCAATTATATTGATTACAGAGGCAACTGTTTTCACTGACATGCCCCAAAGATCTACAGTTTTTTTATTAAGATTGTCTTAAAAAATTTCACAATGTCACCTGGGCTAACAAATGTAAATTCAAACGCTGTATCACATTCTTTTACATTCTGTTTAAGTAGATTCTCAGCAGCAATTGACGATGAGTTTAGTGTCCGAGTAAGGTTAACAGGAATACTGGAAAAGAAGTTTTCAAACTGTCGCCACATCCATATCTGCCTTAAAGACCTGATCATTTATTTTTAAATTAAAGCTGTCATTATGAGTTTGGTTTCTTCCAATTTCCCTGTTAATGATGTTCCATGTAGTTTTTATTTTATTTGTCGCACTCATAATTTTATTTTTTACATGAATAGATTTTGCCATGTAACAGACTTTTTTAAACAATTTTGAATATTTTTTTACATATTTTCTAAACTCTGGATTATGATTATACTGTTTCTGACCATACAACTCATAAAGCCTATTTCTACTTGTGTAGATGCCATGAGTTGCCCACTCATTAAATGCCATAAAATTGCTAACTAAATGAGATTTTGTGGTAAAGACTTTACTAAATTCATCACTAATTAATTTAAATAAAGAGCCATACATTTTATTAACAGTATCATGATATGGCAACCCAGGTAATTTACTTATTATTTAAATTAGCCCTAAATTGTTGAAGGCGATTCTGAGTAATTGGAACAAAATTGAGATTGAGATCGACTTATGTTTGAATGAATTGACACAAATAAACCACAGTTTCATATAAGATTTCGTTATAGTTGTGCCGATCTATACACAAAATTAAATGAATTATGAATACTAATGAGTATTTCTCACAATAAATGTACGTAACGAAATGGTAGTTAGATGTAACTAAATAGTAAACAATGTTTACTATTTAGTTACATCTAAGGACTATTTCGTAACAATATTTCGTTACTACCATTTCGTTAAGCACACTTATTTTGATAAATACTCTTATAAGTTTGAAAGGCGATCTAACTTCTTTGTTAATAAATCGAATAATTTGACTAATTCTTAAAACATTAATCTAGCGTTTTCACAATATATAAATCATAGCAAACCGTACATCTAATAAAGTTTACCCTTTACATGACAATGGTACTTTTTATTCATTTTATAGGGGATGCTGTATTTGCGAGTTTCGCTGTAGCGCCTCTAGTGGTCGGTGTTTGGAGGGGAACATGGGGACTAATGGAACTACATTCCCATTTGTTCCCATACGCACAAATATACATACTTGGAATCGTCATACATGTTTGTTTCGCTTTAGTGAGGTGAGTACTTACAGATCATAAAAAATAAGTATAAAAATTCAACAATATATTATAAAAAATAATAAATATTAAATAAATTTATTGCTCATATATTTTTGTCAGGCGTTATAAATTTTTATTTTGCACTGACAAAGTTGTCGGCAAAAGCTAGTATCTTATAAAAGATATCTTTTAAAACATTTCCACATGAGCACCGCTTAGCCAAGAACTTGGACACTGAAAAATTTATAATTGAAAGTCATCAAGAAGGTATTTTGAATTCTGAATGAGCAGCACATCCAGAGAATCAAAATGGACGAAGACAAGAATTAGTGCATAAGATAGTCTATAACGCAGTTAAAATCTTGCTACGAAAAACTTAGTTATGTTAAGTTATATATTTCCACGATTTTTTTATTGTTTTACAGAGCTCAATTGTTAGCTAGATCAACTGGTGCTTGGAGGAAAGAGGGTGGTGCCGGAAGGTGGCTTTTAGAAAGGGTTTTGTCCAGGATATATACGTACATCTTTATATTGTCATGCATTATGCATTGGAAAGGTGGATTCTGTCTAGTGGATATCATGGTCCAGTCAATAGTTAGTGAAAGCGATCCTCACGTGTAAGTTTAATTTATATTTGTGACTAGCTAGTGCCCACGACTTCGTCCGCGTTGAAAAATATTAAGTAGCCTATCCTGTGTCCCGTATATCCAAATGTTTATCTACCAAGTTTCATGAAAATCAGTTAATTCGTTTCAGAATTATGGAGGAACATACATACATACAGAAAAAAATTCTAAAAATCGTCAATTTAGTTTCAGTATCATGTATAGAGCCTATAAACATGATATCTCTGAAAACAAAGTAACTTACTCCATGACAGACCCTTACAGATTTATTATTAGTATTGATTATTAAATTTAATTAAAAATTAGGGTTGTTTTTTATATTCCATTTACATCCTTGTAATCTAAAATTTTTAATGTAATAAAAAATTATAAAAGAAAATATTGTAAGTAAAATATTTAATATTTTATTCTTTATTCTTATTTTATTATATTAAATTCTTATAAGAATCGTAACATAGCGTCACGTCTGTTTGAATATCGACTAACTTCTAAACCACGCAATCGATTTTGATGCAGTTTTCACTAATGGAAAGAGCGTTAAACGAGGAAGGTAAGTATATGATTTGCAGAAAAAATGCATCCGTGCGAAGCCAGAAGCCGGTTGCTAGTATTTAATAAAATATTCTTTATTGAGGATTTTTACAGTCACTTTAACAGATTTATTTTTGTGTATGTAATTTATATACAATTTATAATTTCGCCACTTTCTTAAATTTGTTAGTTCATTAGAAAATTAATAATGGTTGCATTATTATCTACTAATTTAATTGGGATAGGGATAGGGTAATGAAATATTTGTTATTGGAAATATTACTGGCCAGTTAATCATAAATTACATACATGCGTTACCATAGTAACAGTATGTTGTTAGAATATAAATAGGAAAGTTTGTTTTAATGTAGTTCATTGTAATTTGTAAGTAAATAAACACTCTGCTCAATAACTGTGTTTATATCACGTTAATAACAAAATGATTTATAAAATCCATAAGTATAAACTAATACTTTGCGGTCGTAGTTGTCTTTGAAAACCCCATTTTTCTTTCAGGCCAGTACTGTACGCAGCCTTCACCGCATTCTTCTACATTTGTATGTTGTGCCTTCGGTCCTCTCGGAACTTTCTCGCTCCACCTTACTTCCTCGTCACAGACGGGAAGGAAGCTACATACCTCTTCACTACGAGATTTAGAAAAACTGTAAGAAATTATTTTTTACTTCACTTTTGTGAGACCTACTTTTCTCACAAATCTCTTCTTCATTGGTTGGTCGATTTTATAGAGATTTTTGTAGAGTTCAAATTATATTTATTTATTTAAAAAAATAAAAAAACTACAGTAACACAGAAAATAACAACACACAGTTGAGACAGAATTAATATTACAATGCCAATTACAGGTATTACAAAGTTTAGTTAATAAAACATAATATTAAATTTAAAAAATCAAATATTTTTTTAAAAGATAGGGTGAGAGCATTTGTGTAAGAAGTTAGTGCTTGTGTGTATATGTGTATGTATACTTACAATGGCTAGTCGTTTAATATTAATTCCATCGCAGCATATTAACTCCACTTGGGGAGTAAAATTCTGGAGTGCCTATCAGATGGACAGACAATCTAATCCTGTCGTCGAAAACGACAGGATCTAGATCGAGTCGTTTTCGACCGGTCCTACTGGAATATTTTTATGAATAATAATTCCCTAGCAATAGAGGACGTCCGGCTGACTCAAATAATGGCGAAAATGATTATGCTCACGTTACGTCACATAATATACTACAATGTTCACTATTATTATCAAAGCACATATCACCTAAGCGAAAACTAGCATTCATTGGGTACATTTTTTCATTTATTTTAAAGTCTTTAGCAGATTCTGCTAGCGCTTCGGTTCGATTTCGACTACAATAATTCAGTATAACAAAATATTACCTGAGGATATTTTAAATTTATCCCAAAATAAGTATAATAGGTATTTGGTTTGATGTTAGAACACACACTGGTAATGTACTATG
The DNA here is from genome assembly GCA_936446665.2 of Synanthedon andrenaeformis. Taxonomy (NCBI): domain Eukaryota; kingdom Metazoa; phylum Arthropoda; class Insecta; order Lepidoptera; family Sesiidae; genus Synanthedon; species Synanthedon andrenaeformis. The sequence goes on from OW387784.2 coordinate 11,479,313, forward strand.
GTACCGTAGAGCGGTCAGTTAGGAAGCGGGTACTTGATGAGCCCTAGTTCTGATTTGTTGACCATTACGTTATTAGTGCGAGGGTCACTCGGTATCCTAACTCGGCAGTACTATAACCGTCGATTCATGCGAACCACCTTCACTTTTATACGGAAAACATTGACATATTTGTTTTCCGTATTGTAACGAATTTGTAAAATTATCCAGAAAATTTCAGGCAACTTATGTCCCTATAGATTTTCTGGCTGATTTTAATCGAAACTGAGATAGGAATATTTTTTAAATGTAAATGATTTTTTAAACTGATTTTATGTTTTCTATTTTAAAATAAGCTTTGTATTAAGATTCAATTAACTTTGTGAGTGAAATGATAAGTGCAAGTAGCGAAGCGAACGCTCAGAAATGGTACGCAAACAAACGTCACCGCGTTGATAATGCAATTACCCGTAATCTCTGGTGAGGGTCCGGTCGTACCGAGTCGGATTGGCACACTCCCGTAGCAGACATGCGCGGAAGCACAGCCGGCCTAGCCGACACTCTCGCGAGCGGATCCCGCGCTCATGCTGCCCTTCTAGAGTTCGCTGACGTGTTGTTCGCGACCGTTGTGGTGGCACCAGCCGTCGTCACCTACTGGAAGTCCACATGGACCTTAATGGACTTGTACGTCGCTCCCGAAGACCAAGTGAAGAGCGCAGCCGCCTGCGCCACATTCGGAGTGTGCTGTGACTTCTTGTTTTGCGTTTTCCAATCGCACCTCGGCAAATATCTGCGGCCTGACAGAGGCAGGCTGACTTACTATGTCGTGTCGAGGTTGTGCACTTGTGTCGCGGGGGTGGCTTGTGTGGGAGCTTGGAGGGGTGTGTGGAACTTGCTCAATGAGTGTACAGGGGATAGTGCTAGGACGCTGATTTCTACGACTGCAGCCGCTACGTTGTCGCTCGCGGCCCTCAGATGCTTGAGAAACATTTGCGCAGCGCCTTTCGCTGTGGCGGTAGACTCGCCTCAGGACTACTTTGACGTGCCGACTATGTTCCGAACGGTTGGTGAATACAATTTATAAATCACTTATTTCCTTTGACATTGAACATAACAAAGAAAGTGGTTATATTTAATAGTCAATACCTTTAAGGATTTTGCCCTTGGAGGAGGCCAGCAGCTAAGTTATTCATAGAACATTTTCATGTTCACTTGATTTCACTTTATTTATTTAAAGGCCATGCCACTTGATGGTAGGTGGCTACCGTCGCCTATACGCACAAGCAACACGAAAAAGGAATGCAAGTGCTGACAAATTTAATAAACTAAAGGATAAGAAGTATAAGGAGGTGGATAGAATAATAGGCTCTAGCATCGTAATTACAATTAAAACAGTTTAAATATTAATTTGTAAAAACATTTGTAAAACGGAAACTTATTAAAAAAGCGTTTTATACAATTAAAGATTATTTAGCAGATAAAAATGCATGGGATTAAAAGAGCGATTGCTTGACAGTTTCTTTCTCGTTTCTTCTTTTCTAGAAGGCCTTTTTGTCTAATTGTGGCCTTCAAAAACTGATCTTGTTATCCTATATATACATATTATAAATTAACGTAGCAACGCCTCTGTCTGTTTCTCTCCGCTAATTTCTTCTAAACCAACCAACGAATTTTGATACGGTTTTCTTTAATGGAAAGAGCGATGAATGGGGAAGGTTTGTGATTATAATTTACAGCATCCGTGCGAAGCCGGGGTAGGTCGCTAGTAAAATATAAATGACGTATTTATTGAGTAGGTATGTTTATATTACTTTACATTGTATATTGATATAGTAATTGATTACTCCTGTGTTTATTTATAAACGGAACAAAGATAACTTCCAAGTGAGTGCAAATAGCCTTCCTTATGTCTTGTATTAACTGTGAATCGAGTTATTATAGAATTATAGTTGGTGTTTTTAAATTTTTTTCTCTCTATATTTAAAAAATACTGATGAATAACACAATCGTTCAATGTTGAGGTGATTTTAACAAAATCATTTCTGATAAAAGGCAAAATAGGTACACATTTTTTGCAGAAAATATTTTCGAAAATAGTTTCACAGCAGACTAGAAAAAAAGAAAAGAATATATATTTATGCAATAAAATAAATGTGTTATACACATTCTTGTTCTTGTGCGAATATTATTTATTTATTAAAATTAACAAATTATACATTACGTACATAACTAAACTAATATGTCACAATATCTTTCTTAATCTAAAATATTTATCTACCTAATGTTTTTAATTTATGTAAAAGTATTAAACATAATGTTCTAAAATTTCATACAAACTTTGTTTAAGTTGTTATAACACTAATCACACACAACTAAGCAATCGACGAACACTGCTACATAAATACATATACAACTATGTAAAACACTATACTATGTACCTATTTGTACACTATGTACAAATAGAGATATACACGTCGTATGTCTTGGGACCCGAGACAACAAAAGTCCCGGGACTTCGAGACACGAGACTTCCGGGAACTCAAACCCTAATCAAACTACGAAAAAGAGGAACTGCCAAATTTAACCCATTGGTTCAAGGCCCAATGCGTTAAGGGCACCCGAGAAAAAAATTATTGGACGCATATATGCGTTTTCGGCATCTGAGCAAAAATTCCTTTATAAAATCCAATATTTTTATGAATTTTAACTAGTCATACGTTTCAAGTCGAAAATAAGGTTATCATTTGTTTTTATTATACTTTCTTTGCATGTGTTTTCTAAGTGATTATGTGAAATGGACTGTAAGTCGCTTATTTTTATAATTTTTTTGTTTTAGAACACGTAGTGTTGACAGCCATGTTCGTATTTCTAAAGTAAATGTTTATTTTTCCTTTTTATCAGTATTTTAGTAAGTAGATTAGGACTAAATGTTTTTAGGGTGCCGAAATTTCTAAGAAAGTAGCCTGAGGTCGTAAACAGCCTCATTATTTTTTTATTGCAAACATCTGTGCTAATACAAAAGAAATATTGATTTAGCAAAAAAGTCAGTCAAAATTAACAGACTATTTGTGTTGATAATTTAATTGTCTATTGAATCATTTAACAACCTATAAACAATTTTAGAAAATGGATGTGTACTTATGTACCTAGTTCATGAAACCAGCATGAAACACCTAAATAATATTTTTACTATCTCCAGAAAGAGAATCATACTTAAATACTAGCTGACCCGGCAAACGTTGTTTTGCCAAAAAATAAAAAATAATATTTTGGGTATGGAAAATAGATGTTGGCCGATTCTCAGACCTACCCGACAAGCACACAAAATTTCATCAAAATCGGTCCAGCCGTTTCGGAGGAGTTTGGCAACAAACACCGCGACACGAGAATTTTATATATTAGATGTTAGCCGAGTGCAGTTTAATGTAGCACACGCATCGATTAAAATTAAATAAAGTCGTGCATCAATCATATTTTTGCGCAATCGTCAATTTACTTGGTTTTGAATTTCTTAAATAATAGGTTTTGTCCGTAAAATAGTAGATCTGTTGCCAAAATGTAGAGGTCAGACAATATAAAAACAATTCCATAATTAATCACATATGATCATCGGGATATATTATCAAGTATCAAATGATTAGGTTTGCACTTGCGCAAATGAATTGCACGATCACAGTGAGAAAGTTCATACTCTGGGTTTGCTATTTTGTTTTGGAGTCCTAATAGAGCGGACGTATTATTTTTAGGTGCAAAGTGCCAAAGTTGAATAAAATGGAGTTCAAGTGGAACGATGAAAAAACTTTAGTTTTTGGAATGATTTAAATTTTATAATTTTTTTTTTAATAAACGAATAATAAAACAGGGTCAAGACACCGTAAAATTGACGAGGAGAACGACATATTGGTGGAAAATATCTATTGTACGGTCTTAAATTCAGTCAAATTGTGTGTGTCGTGTTAGCATGAATGAAACACTGTTAAGTTATTATTGTAAACTGCACAAGAGTGTACAGTTTTCAATTGCAGAGCAGCTACCTACGTTACATCTCTATCTCCATAACACATTATCATAGGTTAGTAATCAATCAAACAAAGCCGTTTTCTTTATTGCTTTGAAATGTCTTGATGACATCGGCTACCAGCTGTTTCTATGCTTTCCTGTCCGCAGATTTTCTCACAGCCGCCGTAATTGTGATCTATCTATCCACTTTTCTAACGACCATCAACTCCAGGTTATCTGGACTATGTGTCCAAAGAATCTATGATAGAAGGTGGCGGATAGTTCTCTTGGCCACCCATGGAATGCGCATATCGGTCTCCGGCAACTATTAATATTAATATCATATTAGATGTCTAAAAATGTGCACTTGTTTACAGAGCAGTCGTGAGACCGTTCTATACGTATTGGACTGCATATTCTCCGTGAGCGTGGTCGGATCACTTGTGGTGTTCGTGTGGCGAGGCTCGTGGGCTCTGCTCGACATCTTTCTCTATCCGGACGACCAAATCAAGTCCTTCTGGACTTCAATGGTGAGCCAATTTTACTTTGTTAAATTAGTTTTACAAAACAGTAGGTACTACCGCTATACGTATATTAAGTAAGACAAACATTGAAATATGCTATATGACAACTATATATGCTAGAGCCAATTGCTTAATCCTCTTCTTGACTTTAACCTTTAAAGTAGGCTTTGTAGCTGCCGACAAGTCAATACAAGTACTATATGCATGTAGTGATATTTTATGAATTTGTCTCTAGGATACACTTTCATAAAGTTGTATACTATTTGGATTAGTGATATTGATAATTTGCTCAAAGATATTGCTTAGATAACATGTAGATAGTATAAGTTTCCATTTTAATAATGTGTATAGATTTCCTAGTCGACATGTTTATGATGACTATAGTTTAACTATAAATCTAAAAATTCTAACAAACTTTATGATCGTATCCGCGATTATACAAAATTAATAAACATGAAATGCAACATGCTTCTCATTTGTCGTTTTTTTTTAAATTCGTACGGGCCAAGTATTGAGTAGTTTGACTATTTCTTCTTTTTAATTATGAGTAACCAATATTCATTCTAAGTGACAACAAAAAAAAAATATAGTAGCTACATGCGAAGTGTTTTCTTTTTCTACAAAAATATTTTATGCCTTTATGAAAAAGGTTTGTCACTTAAATTCATCAGCTCAGCTACACAATCGAGTCACTTTAAATATCTTTTTTTATTGGCAAGTAACTTCTGATTTTTTTTTTAAATTCTGCAACATTGTTTAGTTAGCTGATAATTAGCTAGTTTAGTTAGTTGAGACTGCTAAGAATATTTGAAAAACATATTCTTCATATCATAATTTTCTTGCAACATTATTGTATGCTTATAAGTAAAATTTGAGACTAGAATATTGCTTTTTAATAGTATAAGATATTTATTGGTCAGGGGTCAAGATGCGAAAGGAAGTAGCAATTGTAAGTTATATGAGACATGTCAGGTTGTCAGGTCCAATCGTGAAGTCAAGTCGCTAGTTGCTTAAACACCTGTACTATTCGTTTGAACGGTTTTAGAATTTACACGTTTACATTTAAGGTTTACTTTACATATAATGAAACGGTGATTTAAGAACTTTTATTGCAATGTGCTCATGACCTGTATCAAATAGTTTTGCCAATAGTATTCCAAGAAGTCGTACGTAACGAATAATCACGATTTATGTCCATGCCTGTTCCTGTTTACCTATTTATCTACGTATCTCGTATTTACTACATAACATAGTACTACATACTACATAACATACATACATATAGAGAGTGATCACTTTGCTATCACGAGTATTGAGTGATCATCTGTTTTAATATCATGCTTACCTAAATATGAAAATGTTAGAAGGTTTAAACCTATGACTTGTTGACCGTTGAACTTTTCATACAGATATTTATTTTATTAATGTAAGTAACTAACTAAAAAATGTTCTAAATTACTACCGAATTACTAAATATGACTGATTTTCTGGCAAGTGACAACTGTGGGAGCAAGCTTTTTCTGAGGTGAATACGTCTTTAAATTTGCTTCCATAGTGGGAGGCAATTCAGTAAAGTGATGATAACAAAATCAGGGATACAGTTGGATGCTGCAGCTAAATATCTATCATCGATTTAGGAAACATTCGTCAGATTCCGTTTGTCTACATCCAAAACTTAATTACACCACTCGATAGCTAAAGGATCAAGGAATTTTTTTGATATACATATTCGGTATTCCTACTAGCGGCCCGCCCCGGCTTCGCAAGGATTTTTTTTTCTATAAATTATATATAAAAACCTTCCTCCATTATAGCTTTTTCCATAAGTGAAAATCGCATTAAAACCTATAGTTTAAAAGATCTAAGCGTACATACAGAGAGACTGACGGCGGGAAACGACTGTTTTATACTATGTACATATTATAATTCCTTGGATATACATATATTGTAGTAATCGTAAAATTCACGTAAAACACACGTACGTATTATCCACGACACAGCGACACCCCATTTTTTATCTCTTAGGGGGCGTTCTAATTAGCCACGATCGTACGATCCCATCGTACGATGGTGATTTCGTTTTACGCATACAATGACTGCTCAACACAAAATGGCGGTGGACCGCCAAATTGTCGACAATGTAAATTGATAAAAAAACACAAAAAACGAAACGTGGCCAATTAGGACAGCGCCTGATTCTTCGTTGCCTGTTGTGGGATTACCATACTTGTGTAGTCTCTATTATTAATTACTAGCTTTTGCCCGCTACTTCGTCCGAGCCCCTTTTCTTGGGCGTTAAAATATTTATTCAATCTTTATTGCTCAAATATTTTTGTAAGGCGTTGATTTTTTTCACTTTTTTTTTAGATGATCCCTCAGGAACATGAAACTTTGACCTTTTAAAACGTAAAACATTTTGAAACTCTGATGTTTTGAAACACTGTCGTTATGGGACCAAACCCTTATTATATCCTTTTCTGTATCTCTGACAACGCGTATGCTTCGCTATTTCATGATGATCGGTAAAATATAAAAGGGCGAAAACAAACACACAAACTCAATTTCGCATTTATAATATTAGTTAGAATTTTAGACGCTGACTACTCTCTCTCACAAAACACAACAGAATCTTTAAGACGAAACACCTCAAGTACTTGAAATCTCGAAGAAACCTTGTCAGTCAAAACTCACGTTCAATATCAACCGTTGACATTGAAGTAGATTGGACGTGGGACGAACGGTTAGACAGAAATATTACTTTAAGGCCTTATCTACATCATTTTAGATACTTAACTGAACAATCTAATATTAAATTATTTAATCTCATTTTATTAGACAATTTTATTTGCATTTAAAGCATGTGAGCAAATAATTGTGGCAGCAGGGACACAGTGTCCATAAACAGAGCAGGCGGCCTTTTGGCGCCTTGAAAACTAACACAAAATCGCAGTGAAATAAAACAACACGTCTTCTATTTAATTGTATATCTGTGAAGGTTACTTACATGGAATCTTACCATCTATACATATAAATAAAATTGGAGTGTCTGTTTGTAATATTGAAATAACCGTTTTTTACTACATGCATATGAATATATATACGTTACATACACCAAAATAACATTTTTTACAATTTTTGTCTGTCTGTCTGTTTGTTACGGCTAATCTCTGAAATGGCCGGACCGATTTTGATGGGACTTTTATTGGCAGGTAGCTGATGTAATAAGGAGTAACTTAGGCTATACACCCCGGACGAAGCCAGGAGCGGGCCGCTAGTTTATTATAAAAAAGGTCAACTCTAAGGCTGCGGTACCACTTTATTATATGTTCATCTTATTCCTTAGAGTTGACATTTTTTTATAATAAATGGTAAGATTCCATGTAAGTAACCACGGGACACAGCTAGTAATAAACAATGTTAATTCAGCCACACAAATAATTATGTGCATATAGCCTTCATTGCAGCGATTCAACTCCCGACCTTGACAGAATGTATTTCCTTGAAAAAGCCCATGGAAAACCCAACATCTCATGTGGAACTTGGTTTATGTAAGTGTAACGAAACAAGACAAGAAGAGCATTTACCTAATTTAAGTGCAGTTCCTCTCTCGTTGCTTGGGGTAAATTAGATAATTTGCGTCTTGAGATCTATTTCTGACGCGAATTATGAGGGCAGTGACAATAACACTGACAAACTCTAAATACTTCAATGTTGTTTCTTTTACATTTTATACATATGCGACGGATTCGAATATTTTTTTCTATATAAATGGGCTCTGGCATCTGGGGAGTAAGTCCACTCACCAAAGCATAAATGTTCTTATTTTACAGAGATTTGTAAGAGAGTAGTTACAGCCGCCATATGTGTTTTCCAATTTATGACTGCGAACGCAGTGTGCCGTCACTATTAGGTAAAACTTTCAGACCAAAACCAACTTTTAAGAATTATTTTCCAAAATTAGTCTTGCCGGAAAAAGAAGCCGGTACTTTTGTCTCGGAGCGCTAAAGTAAGCACCATAATTCCCTACCCCAATGGGATAACAAAATCAGAACTATTTTTTCTTATCAGTCCTTCAAGATAATAATTCTAAGCATCTTCAGATGATAATAGTTCTAATTCTCTTGGAACATGTGAGTGTAGATTGAATTTTTTTATATTAAAAAGTGTGAATGTGAAAAGGCTGACTATCCATTTGTTGGTACCGTCACTTTAAGAATGCATGTTATACCAAGAGGATTGCATTTGCGGTACCCAGTCTGCAGGAATTTGTTTTAGTACTATTGAATCTACACAATTTCTTTTCAACCTATAAAAGAATTCTTAAAAAATCTCTCAATTTTATATATCTAAACAGGGGTAAATCCTACCACGAATACTCAATTACAAAGACTTAATATTCTATTGTATTGTGACAGATTGTGCAATACGATTACTTAGTTTATCTTTTCTCAAAACATTTGCATAAGAGTTTTTATAGCCTCTTAAATGAAATAATGCTAGCAATTTCCATTACATTCTAGTTACACTTTTGAGGCAACTTCCTTATAACCCCGCTATTGTGTTCCTACGAGTAGATACATATCCGGATAGGAAATATGTACTTAGAGACAGCAGCTTATTAGTGTTTATGAATTATGTCACATTGCACGCAGTTCAGTGCAATTGCTTAATTGTACATGATAAATGCTTGTTTTTCTTTCTGACGTTGCTGGGTTTCAGCCATATATTTAGATATACCTAAAGTTTCATCATATATTCAGATATATGGTTCCGTGGTATTCATATTGCTTAGATACGATTAGCTGTTATAGATTAGCTGTGCCAGTACGTCGAACGCGTTGAATAATGAAAATATATGAGCTTATAACGCCTGAAATCTTTATCGCGGTGACGACGGAGGCGCCGCAACTGTTGACGACAGTGGCGCAATCCCTCGGGAACCTAATATTTGTCGCTGTGACGCGGCGCCATAGTCGTCACAGGGATAAAGATGTTAGATATTTTCTCAGGTGTTATATTTTTCATTTTTCAACGCGAACGAAGTCGCGGGCACCAGTTTGTTTGTTTATAAAACATTTATAAAACACGCCACAATACAGACCATGCGAAATATGTTTTTAAAACACAGGTACAAATTAATGTTTTATTCCTTATTAAATCTAACAACAAACAAATACTATTTTTATACCCGTCACGAGTATTTATAAGTACTTTAGTGAATAAATAAAATTCAGGACTTTACTGATTAAATAAAATGAATCCAAGCACGAAAATAATTTAAAAAAAAACCCCGTACTCAATAATTTGTCAATATTTACAAAACAATTCATCCCATGTTGCGTCAATGATCTTAAGTTCTAACAGCAGATAAATACTTTAATAAGTTGTAGATGTGTTTATCGGTTAGCGGGCGTTTCCATTGTTAAACAAATAGTCTATATTTAACATTGTTTATGAATAATTAACATTAACACCATACAATTAAAGTTTTAAACTAAAGCCGCGCTGACATTTTTTAATCTTAAAACATATAGATAAATGTATTGTTTCAGATTAGTTGCGGCGCCGTATTATATTGTCTGGGGATCTTTTTAAGGCAAATGTAAATATTGTTTGATATAGGGCGTTAATATTAGGCTTCAACTCTGTCACTAAGTAGCATCGTCTGCTGCACTACAGTAATTTAGATTAACTTGTCTGCTTACTGAAACCTTTCATCGTGCAATTCCTCGCTAATGAGGTTCAATAACATATAATAGTCATTTTTTTTTCTAAAAAAACTTATGGTGATGATCCGTTCATTCTGGTCGAATCCCTGTTATGAAACCATTGGAAGGTCCACAAGTAAATATATTAATTTTAACCCCCCAAACATAGTTTTTAACAATAGGTTACATATTTGGCTTGTCGCTAGTTATTAATATTATTAACTTGTATATTAACTTTACAAAATTGTAAATATTAGTTACATTTTAACAGATTGTGGGCTACTCTCTCGTCATCGCAACATTTTCACTTCAAGCGCCTATCCGTTGGGCGGCAGCCAGGCTTCATGGCGCGCCGCGACTGCTCTTAGCCGATGTCTATCATCTAATATCCTTTGTGGCTACGGTCAACGTTTGGAGAGGAGTATGGGGATTGTTGGATGTTTATTTATTCCCAGGTAAGCAGACAACTTTACAAATAATTTTAAAAATTGTATCAATGTTTGTTTACATTGAAATATCACTACCAACGTCCATTTCTATGGATTCTTTGTTAGGTTAATGGGCTGTAATAAATATGACGATAACATGTCTCTATACTAACAATTGTAAAAAGAGTGTGAGATCCATTTAAATATTCTCATAATAAAATAATACTCACACTTGAAGTTTATTTATTTATTTTATTTTATTTGGGAAAACAAAAAATTACACCACATATAGTAAATTTGAAAAAAAAATAAACATACATACCTAAATAAAAGTAACAGTGCAATCAACAACATTTTCCACGAAATGGTAAACAAATTTTTTACAGAGAAGACTATACATAACAAAAAGGGTACACCAAGAAATAAAGAAAAACAAAAAACGAAACACCATAAAACTAAATCTATTTAACAATATTATTTTTGTATTCTCATGATCTAGTAGAAAATGGATCAACATAATACTGATAGTTTTGTTTTGCGAGAGTACATACTTCGGCATAAATGTATAAGAATCTCGTATAAGTTTACTGAAGTAATCGTTCAGTAAACGCTGATTTTATATCCTATCATCATATAGTCATTCATTATACATTACGACGAGCCGATTGGTCGAGTGGTTAAGTTGTTAGCTAACCTTAGTGCTCTGTCTCAGGGGCCACGGGGAAGACTCCTGGCAGAGCCGACTTTGAAAATGATTTTTTCAAAGTTGGTTTTAAACTAGCACTGGCAAGTAGTAGCAGGGCACACTGCCTTTTGTAGTCATGAATTGGGCAGCCCGTTTAATCAGACTCTTACAGAATACCACCGTGAAATAACAGCATATCTGCTATTGTGTTTCGTTGGGTGAGTAAGGGATGCAGAACCTCTTTGCTTATCCCTTCCTAATCCCTTATCCCAGGACCTGGTGTTGCCCACTCTCAAAGTCACATTTCATTTAATATATCGTCTTTCTGTTCGACTTTTGTTATTGTACTGTCGCATTATTGTATCCTCAATGATCACACGAAGTAATATTTACAGACACGCCGAAACTGAGTAACTGGTGCTCGCATATAGTCAGTCTCGCGCTGCTGATGCTGTTGAACTGTTCCAACTCGGTGATAGTGAGAGGTGTCTACATTGACGCAGAGGAGCCCGCTGGGGAATGTGTCGTATTCCCTTGCCATTATCTCAGACTGTTCTTCCATAAGGAGAGAACCAAGAAGAGACACAAAAGGGCTTTGGCAGCGGCGGCGGCTGCTTCGAGGAAGGCTGAAGATTCTAGCGTGCCTTTACAAATGCCTGAGGATAAAGTATAGTTGTACGCCTTGTAGGCAAATGTGTTCGCGTTCCATCAATTGGGAGTTCGATTCGATCGTTCTTATAATCGATTGTTGAGTTGACTTAGTCTTCTTGTTGTTTAGTTGTATTTAGCGATTAGACCAACAATGACATTCTGAATCTTTTCAATGAACATAGTTACGTGTAAGAAATGTCACACTTTTTATTTACTAGTCAATCCTCCTAAAATATTTTAACACTTCCAAAAACAATGAGGCTAGTCCAGTAACATAAAGATAAATAATAAAACTATAAATATATTATAATCCTCACTACAAGGTGAGGAAGAAGAACCTTTGTTAGGACTTCAAATATTATGTCCAATATTATTTTCAGCTGATGTTGAAAATATGCCCTGAGACCGCGTGGTCCGATTGCTTCGTCATGGCTTCGTCCGATTGATCGGACGACGTCAATTATTATATAATTTTACGTTCACATTGTCTACATAAATTAATATTTAATTTTTTTTTAATTATTCACATATTTCAAATTATTTCAAAATTATTTTAAAATAATCTGAAAATAATTTCCTTAAATGCTTACATCGCCTTCTACATATTGTGGAAAATTGTAAAATATGTAATTCGTATTTATGTGTAAATGTGTAAAGATGTATATACTAGAATGTCGACACTTCTACTTTTTTATACTTCACAACTTTACTTATATATGCTTAAGTAAAAAATATTTGTAAAACAAAGTGAAATGGATTTTTCTTCACATAAGTACGAGAATACGATTATTTAATTTGATTTTCTCCGTTTATCTGCCATTCAGATTATTTTAATATTTGTATTTTCATTTCATTCTGTAAATTTAACTCTGCAAGTTTCGTTCTTAACGTGGATAAACTCATCTTGGCCCGCGGCGCCATGTGTGCTAGAACTTGTAAATATATAACTTTGGTTTATATGCAATAGACGCAATAGACGTCATCCTTGTCTCGCACACGCTGTCGCATTATCTATATAAACTACGCGCGCGCGCACACACATAGCGCCGCGCGCCAATATGAATGGAACTACTTATACGACTTTGATTCTGAGATATTTTTATTTTGTTTTGTTATTAGCTCCTCCTCTCGCTTCCGCTTGAGCCATCTGAATAATCTAAGTATAAATTAATTGTAGTATTTTTTATTAACTAATACCCCTTAGAAACATTTCACCTCCATGAATTTAATCAAGATTTTGTTCTATCTGTTGGCCGAGTTTCATACAATTCGATGGATTAAGCGTGATCAAGTAACAGATTACGGAAAATGCTAATGATGATAAACTTGATAAACTTTCGCATTTATTATATTAGTATTATGTAGTTACAAATGATTTATAGTCTAAACTAAAATTGCGCGCCTAAATTCTATCGGTACGATATCAAACCATAGACTTCATTAACTCTATTAGCAGACAAGAAAAGACGAAGTAAGGCCGGCAAGAGCGTTGCTGTTACGTCCGTAGTCATATAACTTTATTAATTAAAAAAACTAATAAAGCCCGCCGTCAGGTGGAGAAGGAGGGCGATGGTCCAGTAACCCTAATTAAATAAGAAACTTTTTATTTAAGTATTTTATTAATTGAAACTATTGAAGTTAATATTCTTATGATATTAAATTTTATGGAAAATACTAAGGAAATACAGTTTAGTATATATTTTGTCGGTAGCACGAACAGCTGGCCCTGCCCCACAATAGCATAGCATACGACATAATAGTGTGGAAGGAATTAAAACTAACTATGTACAATATTATTGAAGTGGCGACTTTTTTAAACTATAGCTGATTAGCAAAATCTATATAATTTTCAAATCTACATATATAGTAATAGATCTAAATCTAGATCTGTTTATAAACGAACAGATTGCGTCTTTTTAAACTACGATATACCTAGTCAATTTACAGATCTATCTCTACTTAAATAGATATAAAAGATCTGTTCATAAGAATTCGTTTTTTTTTTTTAAATTATAGCCTTCTCATAAAACTAATCAACTTCTTCTAGAATATTCGTAAAGCGTCACGTTCGTCACGTGATGAGAATAACTTACCAAATTGTGTGGTGGTATCTTCAAAGATTTAAAGGTATCTTAATAAAACAGCGCGCAATTTTCGTTTATTTTATGCTCTGCTATACTTTGGATTATGTTTCTTCCAAACTTTCTTATTTTGTTTGTCTAATTTGTAACAGTCGATATTAATTAAAACACATACAGGGACCAGTGCGACGAGAAGTTATTTGCATGCGGTTGTATACACAATTTTATGTAAATATTGAATAATTTTAAGTATTATCTATAGCTTTAAGGACTATTCTCGTGATTCAAGTACATAAATAAATGGATAACCATTTTATCAATTGTTTTATTTAATTACGCCGCGTTCATTAATAAATGTTTTAGTCTTTTTTATTTATAACTAGAGTTGAACGACCCAACAATAGATAACGTCCGATGCAAAATCGGGGTGCTATAAGTTTAACGTGTGTTTTTGTGTGTTTGTGGAACTGTAGCTCCCAAACGGATTTTGGTCCGATTTTTTGTTTGAAAACTGACGCGATCGGGATCGTTCTTAGATGGTTTTTAGCTATAATTTATTAAAATCTGTTCAGGCGTTTGAAGATAATCAGACCATTTCTTAAGGTTGATTGATTTCACTAACTTCCACATGTTTGATTGATGTGACTACCAGAGTGAGTAACGGCTGCCAGAGCCCATTTCTCTATCCCTTACCCCTCACTCCCCTATCCTTTATCCTATTAAGGTCTGCAGCGCACTTGCGCAATTTACAGACGAAATCGCGTGCAACAGCTAGTCTGCTACAAGTTCCTGACGAAGTGGGTATCCCGCATACTACTCAATACTGCAACATCAGGTCAAGGTTACCATGTCATGGAAATACCACCGAAGTAAAAGTATTTAATTTTATTATTAAATTATTTATTTATTATTAAATGGGAGCTTAGTTTTGGTCCACTTAACATCTCCTCTGAATATCTGACGCGCTCGAGTAAATCCCAAAATCCCCTCTTGGGCTCCCCTACTATAAATTGAAAGAAGTATATTTGATGATAGGCCTTTCGTAATAGCTGTAAACAGGTAAGATAAGGTAATTATGAGCAGTCTTTGAAGATGTCATTAATGGTCTTTATACAGTCATACAGTTGTCACAGAAATTAGCATAGTCAGAGGTAGTCGTAATTCACACATGATAGTGCTATCATGTCGGCGACGTCTCAATGGATGTGCAAAATTAACTGCTACAACGATATTATGCAACATTAAACCTTATGCTATCAACCGAAGAGCCATCTGAATAATATTTTAAGTTTGTCAGTAGTGTACAGTACAAGGACCTTTGGGTTTCTTCCAGGACATCTATTATTGGATATTTAATTCGACGATTTATTACGTGGCTCTCTGTCAGAAAATTGATATCAATTTTTACCGCATCGCACATGCGAAAAAAGACCTAACAAAACAAATTATCTATATAAAAGAAAGCATAAAAAATGCTTCTCTATTCAAATTCAAATATGTGATTTTGCAAAAGAATCACCGTCTAAACACCCTAATTGTATAGGCCCTAAGTAAGCTCTCATAATCCTGTCCCTGTCCGTTTTAGGTTGTACAACAGCAATTGTATACAGTGCACAATCGAAAAAGAGTCAGCTTTGTAGTTCATTTCAGAAGTTGGGAATCGAAGCCCAACTTCGAAACTCCTATCGTGGTAACTTTACCACTCGAGCAATGGGCTCATTTTGAAACATTATATTTGTATGCTGAATAGCATTTACATTTTGCCACAGTTCTATACTGTGGACCACTAAAGAGACTAAGTTTTGATGGAAGTGAGGCTCTGTTCTAAAATTCTGAATTTCTGAAAAAAAATACAGAATACCTCCATGAATAAAGAAAGTTTGCTGTAGTGTTTCAGTGTGTGAATATGAGTGAGTAAGGGAGCCCATTTCTTTATCCCTACCAAATTAATCATATCGTCGGCAGAGCACTTGTAACACCTGTGTCGTTGCTTATGTTATAGAATATAGATGACCATCAGGTGGACCATCAGCTTGTCTGGCGACCTTTATACAGTAAAAGATTATATGAAAAGAAATATTCTGCCTAACACTTCTTCCATGGGAAACGGTCGATAATCTGCTAAAGCAACAAATAGGTAGGTATGTTTACTTCAAGGGAATTCTTGGAAGATAAACTATTAACTCTCGCGTCAATCATACTGACGTTAATTTGCAAACAGCTCTGCGGTAGGTAAGCAATAACTTTTATTAATATTGTGGTATTTTAATTCAATATAATTAAATGATAAAAATGTTAATTATCTATTCATCTGAATTCATTTTCATTCTAAACTCCAATCGATTGGAATAAGTTTATCATGTATTCAGTGCCGGATTAAGATGCCCGGGGCCCGTAGAAAATTCAGTCAAGATGCCCTTGGTTTCTATTAGGATCTCCAGTTTAAGGGAATATGTGGATTTTAAATGTTAAAATAAAGCGTATTTGCTCTATTTTTTTTTAAATAAAATAATATAATAAAAAAATACATTTATTATTTTTAAATACATAATAATAAAAAAATTATTTCAACTTTTAAGTATTTAACATTTGAAAAATATTTTCTGAATTGTTAACTTCAAAATATTGAACATTTAGCTGTTGTGATTTGGTAAGCGCGCCCAATTCGCCCCCAATTCCCCCAATTCGCGGGGCCCGTAGCAATTGCTACTTTTGTTTATAATTAAGTGAAATTATTGTAAGTGTTGTAATTTTATTATTTTAAAGATGACAAAGTGAATGGTATCCCGAGTTTCCTTCGGGGTTTCTTCTCAGGATCGTCATCTAGGCTTTTTTTCCGAAACCCTGATAAATTTAAGAGTTTCTTGGAGAAACCTAATTGATAAATAAATATTTTAATTTTGATTTTGATCTTTTACGGTAGATTTTACTTATTTATAATTACATATAACCGAATCAAGTTTATACCACATTCAAGTTTTACGATGGTAGGCGGTTTTGGTAGATTGAAAAAAAAATTCGTTCACATGGTTCACATGTCAATTTATTACAAAATCCGTTGCAAATACCTTTAAAAAAGTACAAATTTTAAACAATAAAACATACTAGCATAGCCCCCCCTAAATGCCCCATATATGTATGTAAGTATTTAATAATATTTTGAAAAATGTACTCAACATGTACATATGTATTTTTTAATATACATATGTAAGTAAGTAAAATTTTAGTGTTTTAAGAACTAAACTAAATAATTCGCTAAAAACGTATGCCAAAGTTGTTATAGTCTAATCTAGCAAGATATTCCCAGTTTGTGAGCTCACACTTCTCAATTTTAGAACCAGGAGATCCAGCTGTACTGAGCCAATCTATCCTGAAACAGAATACAATAATATTTATCAATAAGTATAACGACTTTATAGCAAGGCCTTAACAAACACTAATAGGCTATAGTTAAACGGATAGTCGCAGGGACTCGTAGCCAAACTACCAGTAATTTGAGCCTCGCTTGGGTACCCACCGGCGTAGTTCTAATTTAAGAATTTTTTTTTTCTATAAAGGTCGGCAGGCAAGCTGATGATCCCCTGAATGGTAGGCTACGATCGCCCATAAACACTATGAGGGGATACAATTTTAGTGTACTGTCGACCTTAATAACGTATATTAATAAGGAATAAGGAAGGAATAGGGGATTGGGCACTGGCATCGATCGCTTACTCACTTGATAAAAGACATCAGCACTCTTGCTGCAAATGACTCGGTATATTCACGTCGTAACGAAATAGTTTTGTTAATACTATATATAGAAATTCCACTTATCCCTATAAGTAGTAGGGATACTTAGTAGGGATAGGTGGAACGGGTGGAAAGGTTTTTTCTATTCAAAATTAAAAATTACTTACTCATAGAAAATCGGTTACAAAAGTTAGAGTTGTCCTAATAGAATACTAAAGAAAATGTAGCTATCTGGAAAGAACGCATGATTCCTTCTATATACTGTTCTTGAAAAATTGAATCAGCATTCAAATTTGGCCTTTGTACATTCACTTCGATTTTACTTCGCGGACTTTTTCTCGCAACTTTAATTTGTGTAAGTACATATTTTTTTATTTTCAAAAATCAAACGTGTTTATTTATATATAAGACAACTAACTGTTCCATTCGACTTCGTCCGCGTAACTTTATAAAATATAGCCCATCTTGCATGCTGATAATATAGCTTTCTATAGGTGAAAGAATTTTTAGGAGGTTTAGGAGTTCGTCGCGGACAAACAACGTGCAACAATTTTTTTTTATATAGGTATAAAGATGTACCTACTAATTGGCACGTAGCCTTTCATGTTCGTCATCATAATAGCAGCGATGTTGACAAAAACACATCAATTATAAGGTAGTTTAATAAGATAATTAAGTATAATTTGGAATTCTTCCAATTTATATATATGTACAATTAATATATCATAGAGTTTATCTACATCAACGCTGCGTCGTAAATTATGCTAAACTTGACACAGACCGAACGGCCCACTTAATGGTAGATGGCTTAAGTCGCCCATAACCTTGCCGACCATAGTAATATTAAGGGAAGGGTTAAGATAATGGGCTCTGGAATCCCTTACTCACAATGCTGTTATTTAACAGTGTTTTTCTGCAAGAGGGTGGTTACTGCCTCCAGACGGGCTGCCCAAATGACTGAGAAACGCAGTGTGCCCTGCCACTACTAGATTCCAAAATAAAAAGAAATCAAAAAACCACAAAACTATCAAAATCTTAAATAGGCTACTTAAAATTTTTCAATGCGGACGAAGTCGTGGGCACCAGCTTGTAATGTTATAAAGCTGAGAGTTTGTTTGTTTGGTTGAACGCGCTAATTTCAGGAATTACTGGTTCGAATTGAAAAATTATTTTTGTGTTGAATAGTCCATTTATCGAGGAAGGCTTTAGGCTATATAACATTTTGAACGCGGACGAAGTCGCGGGCACCAGCTAGTATACATACATATTTGAAAAAACCGTGTAACCGTGTGTCGTAGAAGCAAGAACTTACATGTGGTCCAACTGTGCTTTATTCCCTTGAATCTTGCCGACAATTGTTCCCTTTTTGGAGTTCTTCACCCATCCGACAACACCCAATTGCTCCGCAATCTCCTTGCAGTATTTTGTGAAATAGCAACCTACGAATAAATATTAGGTACATAATAAAAACGAATAATGTTTTCTTTAATAAGACCTCATAGAAATATTAAGTTCACTTAACTTTCTTAGATGCAATTTATAGATCTCGAATGCTTTTTGTATGGCAAATGATAATGAATAAAATATTCACACGGATATTTTTCGAATTATTTTTTATGAATAAAATAAATAGCCTGACATTCTGTGTTAAGTAGGCACTTACTGTTTTCTGATTTAAGAAAAAAACATTAGTTTTAAATTACACAAGTAACCGTTCTGTTACACAGTGTATTTTCTGTGTCAGATCCTATAATAACAATAATTATGATCATTATTGTCTGTCTGTGTGTTTGTTTTAGTATATAAACCACCCATTGACACCGACCTAATTGCGTGGCCGCAGCTAATTTTATCGGCGTTGATCACTATAGATCAGCTGCCGATATATTGCCCAACACAAGTTCAATAGTTGTGTACACAACTTTCTACATACTATAATGTACATACTATAGTGCAAGGGCGGATCCAGCTTTGGCGCCAGGGGGGGGTCACATAATCGTGGTCAAGTCACAAGAAGTTATAATTTAATTTTGATAATAATATACTTCGCACAAAAATTAAAGGAGCAAAAAAATATCCAAATTTTTAGGTTATTTTCAACAGTCTGTAACTTGAAGACATATTGTCGTAGAGTATATTTAAAAAAGTTAATTGTTGCTCCAAGTGTCTACTTTTTGGATCTGACCTTCAAAAATTTTATTCTAAATTTTCTTCGAGTAATCATGAGAAAACAACCGACAAAAAAATCGAAAATTTTGTTGGTTTTCTTTGTATCTACGGACTTGTAAAAATTTTTTTGGTCTTAACCATCATATGAACCGGATAACTTGTTCATTCAGCTTCAATTTGCTTTTTTTAAGATCTTGATACGATAATTTTTCGCTGAGATATCGGTCTTTGAATGGAAAAGAATCATTTTGTCTTTGACCATCAATATCTCAGCAACCTAAGATTGCATCGAAAATTCAAGGTGGGTTTTGAAAACTTGAATAAATTCTCTACAAGAACTTTTTTTTTTTGAAAAAAAATTTTTTTCCATACTTTACATGAATTTTAAAAATCATAAAAAAGGGCTTTTGATAGCTTTTTGCAAAATCAAGCGCTGAATCAAAAATATGGAGAAAATCAAAAATGTTAAGTGTGCCTTTTACAGTTCAATATACCCAAAAAAGCCCCACAGAGTTTCAATTTAAACCACTCAGCCGTTTTTTTGTCCCACTCGATTAAATTTTTGAAAAAATTGAAGGAGCAAGATTTTCGCTCTAAAAAGTTCGTAATCTTTATCAAAATGAAAAAAAAAAATCATTTTTGTCTCAATTCCGCATCACTTTACTCACTTGGTGAATTTGAAAAATAAAATCAATCAATTTTTTTCAAAAATTCAATCGACTGGGACAAAAAAACGGCTGAGTGGATTAAATTGAAACTCTGTGGGGGTTTTTTGGGGTATATTGAACTGTAAAAGGCACACTTAACATTTATGATTTTCTCCATATTTTTGATTCTGCGCTTAAGAGCGTTACAGTCAGAATCAGAAATGTATGATTCCCGGCGGATCATAATGCCATGATGTGTTTAGTTTGCAGATAAGATATTAACGTCATATTATTTGTAGTTTTATAGTCTAGATAATTGTCGAAAAATATTTTAGAACAGTTTTTAAGCAACCCTTTTTTTATAACTAGCGGTCGACAGTCGACGCAGAAGCGAGATATTAGTAAAATTATATGCGACAATTTATAAAAATATTGATTTTCCAAAAATTCATATCATTTATTAGATAAGAGTCGAAAAACATACGATTTCTGTAAATTTTCATTCAAGAAAAGTATAATCAAAAGTGTCACTTTCAGTAATTTTTCGTGATATTAAACGTGTTATTTTAGGATCAAATTTGAGATATTTCTGTTTTTTCTTGGACCTAGTATGTAGTCATTAATTATTATTTTTTTATTTTTTTTATTTTTTTATTTTAGGGAAATTTACAGGTACAAATACATAACAATAATCAGAGTAAATAGCTTAAACCTAATAAAAAAAATCCACTTTTAGATTTCAAATTATAGATATAAACTATATATTACAAACTAAAAAACGATAATATTATAGTTGGCCATTGAAGAATTTATCGGCTATAATATTTTTCGTTTTAACTATGGAACTGTGGAACAGGTCAACATCTGTATCCTCTAATAAAATTTCATTAAAAAGTCTACATGAACCAGACATGAATGTATTCTTTCTATAATTGTTCTATAAGATTGTGTTATAATTTTTTTAATAACTTGTATATTTATCTGCGTAGGCCGTCGACCGGTAGTTTGAAAAAAGGGCTGTTTAAAAATGTTCTAATGAAAATTCACTTTAAAATATTTTTCAGCTATTTACTAGATTATACAACTACAAATAATATGACGTTAACATCTTATCTGCAAACTAAAACATCTGAAACTACTGAAATCATAAATTTTGACTCCAGCGTGATTCTAATTGATGAATGCTCTTAATTGTTCAAAATGCTATCAAAAGCCATTTTTTTATGATTTTTAAAATTCATATAAAGTATGGAAAAAAATTTTTTTCAAAAAAAACAATGAAAAATTCTTGTAGAGAATTTATTCAAGTTTTCAAAACCCACCTTGAATTTTCTGTGCAACCTTAGGTTGCTGAGATATTGATGGTCAAAGACGAAATGATCCTTTTCCATTTAAAGACCGATATCTCAGCGAAAAATGGTCGTATCAAGATCTTAAAAAAAGCAAATTGAAGCTGAATGAACAGGTTATCTGGTCCATATGATGGTTAAGACAAAAAAAAATTCCAAGTCCGTAGATACCAAAGAAAACCAACAAAATTTTTGAATTTTTTTTTTCGGTCGTTTTCTCAAGATAACTCAAAGAAAAATTCAGAAAAAACATTTTGAAGGTCAGATCCAAAAACTAGACACTTGAAGCAACAATTTTCTTTTTTTTTAAATATACGACAATTTCTCTTCAAGTTATAGCCTGTTGAAAATAACCTAAAAATTTGGATATTTTTTTGCTCTTTTAATTTTTGTGCGATTTAATAGATACAAGTAAAAAGTAGGTATTTTATTAATAAACTAGCTGTTGCCCGCGACTTCTTTCGCGTTGAAAAAGAAAATATATGAGTAATTACTGTACCCGTGCTCCGCCATCAGATTTTTGTGGAACTACAGATAATAAAAACAAATTTGTCCGCGTTGAAAAAGAAAAAAGTAGCCTATCCTGTGTCCCGTACGTCCAAATGTTTATCTACCAAGTTTTATAAAAATCAGTTAATTCGTTTCAGTTATGGAGGAACATACAAACATACATACAGAAAAAAATTCTAAAAATCAATTTAGTTTCAGTATCATTTATAACACGATATCTCTGAAAACAAAGTAACTTACTCCATGACCGACCCTTACAGATTTATTATTAGTATTGATGATGTAAGTACTGTACTTAAAAATACCTACCTATATTTAAATAACAAAATCAATTTTTCTTTTACGTCTTCTCCCGAAAAGCGTTATCACTTCATCTACTTCAATGGGTACGTTTTTATGGACGTGGAGAAGTGCTAGTCCGGTTAGACGTTCTTCAACCATTGAAGCTCTTAGCCACGATTGTCGCAATTTAAAATGAAGCCAGAAATCGACTGCGGTATGTCCTGACTCCGCTGCCACTTCAACATCCACAGCCGATATTCGTTTATGGATATGGATCCATAACAGAAACTGGATTATTATCTAGTAACAATGTATAATCGGTTGCTAGTTGTTTCACAGTTTCAATGTCGTGATTACTGTATTAGCTTTTTGGCATGAAAACGCTTAGCTGATACAAATTAAGTAAAATTACGCGTTCAAATTCAAATTTTCGATGTGTTCGTTCCCGAATAATGCGTTCTTAAATAAAATCTATATTGTGACAAAAAATATATAAAAGCATTATGTTTAATAATTTTAATTAGTGGTCCACCTAGGTCCTGGAGCCAGCCCAGGGGGGGGTCATGACCCCCATGACCCCCCCCCCCCCCTGGATCCGCCCTTGCTATAGTGTACATACTATCATTCTATAGATGAATCTATATTATTATATATAGATAATTGAATCTGTATAGATTATTGTGTCAACTATTGAAGTAGATTTTTAATATAAAGATTGGCGGGCAAGCTGAAGTTCGAATTTGTAATTTTTATGGAGTTGATATGTATACAGGCTGTTCCGTAAATAATGGTGGAAGTTGGAGTTATCGACAGAGCAGATCAAGGCCTTTCAGAAAAACGCTATTCATCGTTTTTGAGGCACTGCATCCCTACCAGGTGCAACGTGTATAAAGATTGCTGCCCTTATCCTGCAATCATTGGGATTATCATGCAGGGATTATATTTTACTGGAGTGAGTTCAGACAACATAAATAAAAACTGGAACATTTCGACAAAATCTTGTGGAGCGATGTATCAACATTTCAATAATTATGGATATTTTAATTTATGCACAATGTTCACAGTTGGCAGCTGGGAAATCCTTGTCTAATGAGTAAAACAATAGTCCAGGAAAATTTACAAACTAAAATCTGAGTTCCTTAGGGGATTTATATAAGTTTCTAGAATCTAGAATATATATAATACTAGTGGCCCGCTCCCGGCTTCGCCCGGGGTGCTTTTTTGCAATCCAGCCGATAAATTACTTTAAACCGCCATCTGTGAGAACCTTATGGAACTCACAGATAAATAATTGCTGTATTGAATAACTATCAACAGATGGCGCTATGATAATAATATTATATAATTTGCAAAAAAATAATAAACAAAGTGAGATATAAACTATCCTATCTTTTAAGTTGGACCAAATAACAGATACTTATGAAGTTTGATCAAAGTCGGTTCAGTAGTTTCGGAGTTTATTGCGAACATACATCGTGACACGAGATTTTTATATAGGTATATAGATTGATGGGTAAAAGAAATTTTCGATTCCAACGTGTAGAAGGGGTGGAAAAAAAATAAAAAAAATCTCAAATTATAGAAAAATGATAAGAGGTACAGAAAAAGTTACAAACAAATATTGTAGAGAATTTTTATAAATTTATAAAAATATTTTTATAATTTTTTTATGCTAAAATTAAAATTAATGGGTATAGGGAGGTTAGAAGATAGAGTTGGAGTGGTTTAAAAAAAATAACAGTGAGCCAAAATTTATAAAATAATTTGTACACCCAATATTTTGGAAATAAAATTAGAAATCGAGTGAATAAGATTCACATAAAGAAAAATGTCTTATATCGTTGTATTTAAGCGACATTCCGCGCTTATAGTTGTTAGCTTTCCGCAAACAAATGGTTATGTTTTTATTTATTTTTATTTTTTTCAAATTAAAAAGCCGAAGATGTTTTCATTAGAGACTTCTATTATTTTCATTGGAGACATTCTATTACTTTTGAAATAATAAATTGAATTTAGACCATGGATCTAATATAACAATCATACCAGCCCTATAAAGTCTGTTACAATCATCCCCATCGAGAATCGTTTACCTTTTAAGTGACACTTCTAACTTACAAAAAAGTATCAAACTTTCAAACACACCTTGGACCTGACCAAACACTTCAAACTCGACTGAAGCTAACGCAGGAAACGGATTTATCTCTTGTGCTGCCTCCGATCCTGGTTCCGTTTCAGCCGTCTGGTTCTGCTCGGTTGGCTTATCACCACTCATCTCGTAAACAATATCACCGGTTAGTTTGACTACAACTCAACCGCCCTAGCGTGTGAACGGCCGCCCGCCTAACACTGCCAATGTTACGTCTACCGAGCTCTCTTTTATTTTTAATCTTGTAACGAAACATATTCACATGTAAAAACTTGTAGATGTATACATCTACTTACATCTTGTGTAAATACATCTAAAAGTTAAGCATCACTATATCATATTAACTTAGTATACCATTATAAGTATATCCTATAACTACATTTAGTACCTACATTTACGTAGTAGGTATAGGTGTAAGAAAAATTTCCACTATCGGCATTGAGTTTTATGCATATCGGTGGACCTATTCCACCTAGATAGGTGAAACGTTCGCATTATATGCTTGTGTTATACAAATTTAGTTAGGCGTATTCGGAGAAAATATGCGTTATCTATCTATCTAACGTTATAGTGCAATTTTTTTCCATAATAGTTATGTACTACGAGTATTTGTATTTTTTTTTCAACATGTGTATCAGTAGTATTGTTTGGGCTCAATTAGAAAATCAGGGGCAAGTTGTTAATTATTGCTAGTACCTTTTATTCACATGTTTTTGTTTATTTTATATTTAAAAAGAAACTAATAGCCATTTTGTTGTGTGTAGTGTATATCAATTGTAATTAGACACCATCCTTGTTTACAGGATGGCTGAGAGAGGTGGATCCCCCCACAACAGTGGAGTGGTTCGTTCCGTTAGTTGAACCAATTACAATTATTGAACCGCTGATTGAACAATCTATGTTTCCTAATTAAGGTAGGTAGGTACCTACATATTATTCTATTACATATACTTAGGTATATATACCTTTTAAATAGGTGAATATTTAAAAAATACCAAAGAATTATAGATTCATACCTGGAGACAGCTTCTAAACTTACAAAGCTCAGGTCCGGTCGTGTATGGAGTACTGCTCAGCTAAAGACCTCTGGGACGGCTCGGCTAAACATCAATTAGCAGCACACGACTCTGTAGAACGCTGGGCCAAGGAGCTCATCGGTGTAATCTCTGGTGAAAACCAAGCTCCAAAGGCTAGAACACCTGCACAGAATTGCCTGCCTGTCGTTTTTCTATAAGATACATTTTGAAGTGTGCGCAGGAACACCATTACTTAGTTCTTCCATCTCCTTTTTATCATCGAACTGCTAGGCGTGGATAGGGCTTTCATTATTCATCATCTGTAGGACGCTGCTGAACATAGGCCTCTCCCATATTTCACAAAAGGACCGGTCGGTGGACCTTATGGGTGGACATCCTACGCTGCTCTTGCTGGTCTGTATTCTTCACTCAAGAACCTCCCGCACTCAGCGGTCATCGGCTCTCCGTACTATATGTCCCACTGCCCACTGCCCATAACTACGCAGTACCTAGTTAGGTGTTTGGTGGGATAAAAGCTTACAAATTGTTATTGTGTTTTTTACCATTGTGAACTGACCTGATCCAAAGCCGTTCTTATCACCACCATCTTATACGCATACAGTGTTTTATTTACAAAGTCAATTAAAAAGGAATAATTAATAAATTTTATTTGTAATAATTTTTATTTTATGTCCCTGTACTGTATATACTCACAAATATTTTAAAAAGTGTTTACTTGCTACTACACATTATTCAGGCGAACATTTAATATAACAAGAAAAATTAAAAACATTTTCAATGTACTAAGCATTTTGCAGACCAGTAAAATCAATACAAATAAGAGCAATATACAGTAAAATTTTATATATTAAACATTTACATTATGTAAAACATTTCAAATAAATGAACGCATCAAACCCTCAAATCAACAAAATGTCATTGTCAATGTCAAATATAATTGTTTTGAAAGCTCTCTGTCTGTATTCTGAGCTGTCATGAGAAATAAACGAACTTACTTGCTACCAGTAACCACCTTATTATTATCTTAATAAAGTTGTATTTCCTACAAATAGACATATTTTAAAAAGTGTAAGACCTTTTAAATTCACGATAAGGTCGATAATATTCATTGGGCTTTTTATCGTGATATTAATTTGTATTTGGCTCCTGCCTGATGCTTGAATTGAATTATTCAGTCAAATATTAGATGGGCTGTCCAACAAGGAAAGTTAGTTAAATAGTTTAGCCGAACAAAACATTAACTGCTTGTCTTTACCGGCCGACCGGCCTATGTAACATAAGATAAAATCGTATTGTTTGTATAAATTATAATCAAATTATAATTCACAAAACTGTGTAAATTATACACAAAAAATGTCAGTTTGTAACAGTGGTGATCAAAATTTAGATGCGGCTGTAAAAGGATGGTTAATTCGGGATAAAGTAAGTACATAATATGTAAGCTATCTTATTTATTTATTTATTTTCATTTATTTATTTATTTATTATTCTCTATCATTATTAAAAAATAATTGTTTTTTAATAATGATAGAGAATAACTAATCTGTTGACCGAGGTAATAGCCAGCTTTAGAATTATTAAATAGTTTGTTAGGCAATCCGCCATGGCTGCACCCTCCTTTTTTAAACTAAACATGTGAAATTAAAAAAAGAGTGTACTCTAATAAGTATTACTAGACTTTAGACTGTTGCTATTACGACTTTAAAATATTTAGTAAGTATTAATAAAACATAATTTGAGTAAGTAATTTTAAAAAAATTAAATTAATTTACTTAATAGAAATCTTTGAATGCACTTGTTGAATAGGACATGTTGAATAGAATAAGTTGGAAATTAATTTTAAATACCTTAGTTTAATTGCCTGTAACATATTTTATTAAGAAATAAGAAATTGGTCATCAGAACAAAATCAGAATAGTATACTAAATAAACTTTTCAAGACAGAGAAAAAACTGAAATACTTAACTGTGGAAATCTTTTAAGATATATTTTAAGATACTTACCTGTAGCTGCTTAAAATGAAGCTACAGGAAAAGCTACAATAAAAATTGAATAACACCTACATACATATTTTAATTTAAACACAAGTAAACTAATTTTACCAATTATATTTTTAACTTTACTAGTCTGATAAGTAATTGTGTAGAAATTTAATTAATTAACTATTAAAACTAATTTTGAATTTAATAAAATTTGTTATAGAATCCCACTACAAGAAAGGAGGTAGAGGATGATATAAAAAATGAACAATGGGACAAGTTATCGAAAACGATGCTGCATCGGCAGAAATTTGGCACGGCTGGACTGCGTGGGTGCATGGGTGCTGGCTATATGTGCATGAATGATGTGGTGGTGCTGCAAACTGCTCAGGTAATCAAGTAGTAAACTTACAAAAAGTAGGATCCATTCCTATCTATACTAATATTATAAAACTGAAGAGTTTGTTTGTTTGTTTGGTTGAACACGTTAATCTCAGGAACTACTGGTTCGAATTGAAAAATTATTTTTGTGTTGAATAATCCATTTATCGAGAAAGGCTTTAGGCTATATGATATTTTGAATGCGGACAAAGTTGCGGGCACCAGCTAGTGAAATATGTAATGAAAGAAGAAAGGAAAGAATTAAAAGTATTTTTTAATTAGTAAATAGACCTATTGAAGATAGATTAGATCCATTAGATGGCACTTAATGGAGGTTTCATTTAATTTGGAACTTATGGAAATTTAGCATCTGAAAATTTTATCTATCCACAATTATATATTTTTTTTCGAAACAAGAATCATAAGAAAGGGTTAGGGAAATGGGTTCTGCTAGCATCCCTTATGAGTATGGTACTCTTCTGTAAAAGGGTGGTTACTGCCGCCAGACGGGCTGCCAAAATGACTGCTAAATGCAGTGAGCCGTGCCACTACTTCAATAATAATATGAAATATGGCTTAAAGTTGCTCAAATAGAATAAAATCAATAATGTAATATTGTTTTAGGGTTTGTGTTCATATTTGAAGAAACAATGCAACAATGATCAGTTAAAACATGGTGTGGTTGTGGGTTATGATGGTCGCCATAACAGTAAAAGGTATGCTTAAATATCACTATTCTTCTAGTTGTTTTTAAAGTTAGTTACTTAGTTAAAGTTATTTTGGTATAACTTGTTTAAAATCACTATTCTTCTTATTGAAACAAAAAGTCTCCGCTAAAAAAGTCTCCGCTACCGAAAATTCAATGTCAAGGTTAATGCAATATAATACTTAACAGTTGGCGACTTTTTGCCTCCCATAAGGCAAAAAAATTAAACAAGGAAAATTTTTTATGACTTAAAATCTTTGGTTATAACTCATCACTATGTTTAAAACGTTGGCCATTGTAATTTATAATTTAAAGAAATAATGAAACACTTTCATTATTTCTTTAAACAATCTGACTGTGGCGCCTTCAACTGTAATAAGTGTTAAATGATAAATTGGCAAAAGTACTTTATATTCGTTCCCGCTTGATTTCGTATTACACGCTTTCAATAGACTTGAATTAAAATATTTTGAACTCTGACCCCTGTTTGACCGTCGTCGGCGGCCGTTTCTTAATTTTAACAACCAGCTTTATTACGTTACTTAAGTAAGTGCCTTCTCGCAAAAATAAAACCGAATCCTAAAATCCTATATAAAAATGTATTATTATAAAAATCTCTTCGTTTATCGGCTACTGTGTATCATTCATGCATCGGCTATTGTAGATTATAATTATTTTTTTATCTATAGTTATAAAATCGTTTCATCTGACTGACTAACTTCGTAAAATTTGTCTGGCTGAAATACAATAGCTCAAAAGGTACAATCAACCTTGTCACAAGTGCAAATGTTAACAAGTAGCAAGTAAGAAATTATCATTAAGCAGGTTTTTTATTTGCAAAAAATATAGAATTGAGGATCTGAACTTTGAATTCAGATTATGTCTTTTAATTTTAAGATACTGATTGTTAGTCACAAGGTCGCGCTTTTTGCGCATGATGGCTTAGAAAACGTCTGGTCACGCCTACACTACATAAAGCGGTAATCCCAACAACATCCTGAAACCATTGTTGTTATTCGACACGGAAGGCGGTACACAAAAATGGCTTTTAGTTGATACCTATACTACACGCGTAGTATAATATAGGTAGCCTTAGAATTTCAATTAAACCATTTCAGATTCGCAGAACTAACAGCTAAAGTTTTCACAGCGGCTAAACTACCCGTCCATATATTTAACGATGTGTGTCCTACACCGTTGGTGTCGTTTGCAACGATCCATTACTCGGCAGTGGCCGGAATAATGGTCACCGCGTCGCACAACCCGAGACAGGACAACGGCTATAAGGTGTACTGGCATAACGGGTCTCAGATCATTTCGCCCGACGATGACAACATATTGGAGGAGATAAGGAACTGTTTAGAGTGAGTATACAATTCGTTCCTTATTGACCTGCCGATAACATTTTTCAGATAAGTACACACAAGCCATCGCGTGTGGCAAGGTCGCCGTTTGTTAACACGACCTTAACGTAACAATGTTGAAATTAGCTAATGTTATTGCACTTATAGAGTAGTTATATATATATACTAACTGGTGCCCGCGACTTCGTCTGCGTTGATATGATCCTATTACATAATACAACCGAAGTAGTTTTTATGTTTACATATGCAGCTTTACAATGTTTAATTTTAATATTTAAAGTATTTCTGCATATCAAGAGAAATAGAAATATTTTTTCAGAATCGGAATGTTAATAACTAAACTATTAAATATTTATCAACTCTTTTAGAGCAAAAACTGTCTATCAGCTCTCTTAGAATATACTTAAGGCTTAAGGCTAAAACAACTTATGTAGCCTAGCCCAGCCAAAGTAACTGAGCTTTACAAGTTTCCCTTTACTCAGACTCACTCAAAAATCGAAGATTGGACAGTGCCGCAGAAGACACCATTTTATGGACGCGTACACAATTAGCGTAAACATCAATTTATTTTCAGTTGTATTAATAACATTTTATGACACGATCAACAGTTGTTTTAATCGTGAATGGTTGATAATGTTTATATGCAACTGATAGCTATTATTAAAAAATTAAACATACGTAACGTATTAACAAAGCAAAAGATATTATTAGAAACATATATCGATAAGGTGTTACTACTGCTGCCAAATCACCGCCACATTATCACTTCTGTTTAAATAATTATAAAATATATAAAAACTAATTATAAAAACAATGCCTGTGACTAATTTTTCCAAGAATTTCCCTTTGTGGAAGCCATCGATGATTTCTTTGACCTCTTTACAAGAAAGTGAAGTAGTTGTGATAGAAAGGCTTTACTTCTGACACATCTAAATTAATATCGTAAATATAGTTTTAAAAATAGAAACACATAGAAGCAAATATAAAAATATTTCAGTTTATAGAAACGGGTTTGAATGATAGTTAATGAAAAAATGCGTTGGTTAGAACTTTTCCACCTTTAACTTCTCACATATAAATTTTGAAAAGGGACCACCAAATACAAATTCCTAAAATGTTACAAACTATAGAAACATTTTACAGTATACCCGATGAGCATTGGGATATCGCAGACATTTACTCAGATAGATTGGTTCAATTGTGCTCCGAAGAGATATCCTTGAAGTACTATGAATACATTGAGAGCACATTGGCCTCGGATGTTCTGCAGCGGAACAAGGAAGCCAACGTGACCTGCGTTTACAGCGCGATGCACGGAGTCGGTGATAAATTTGTGGCTGAGGCTTTCAAGGTTGCAAATCTTAAGGTAATTGATGTAACAATATCCTTCCATTTTAGGCCGGACTTATCTAGTTGCTTATCTATATAAAAGTAGTAGTACTAATAAAAAGGCCACTGTGAAGTAACGTCACGCATGCTAACATTTCAGTGACTGAGTAAGGGATGGCAGAACCTCTATTCCCATCCTGAACTTATTTTATCCCTGTCATATAAGAAAATTCCAATCTGTATATCCATCACACAAAAATTGCGCAGATGTCTATATGTGGTATTTTGAATTTTTTCAAGTATTTACTAAAGCGCATCTCGTAATCGTTTACGGTAATTGTATTGTTGTCAATGGGTGATAAATAAATCAACTGTTACCTCGAAATTTTATGAGATGGCGATATAGTCCACGTAGGCATAAAAAACATAGAGCGCAGCTCGGTCGCTAAGATAGTAACTATTTTAACAGGTAATTTAGCATTCAATTTAGGTAAAGCCTCGTCCCTTGTAGTCTGAACCGTTACAAGATTTACTGTTAAAATATCGTCTTATAACAATATTTTTCGTGGCACTAACACAATTGGTAACTCCAGATAACCAATCTTTTTTTTTGCAATCCTCAACCTCTGAACACATTACTGATTTGAAAATCTTTCTAGGGAATAGGTGTCCTGACTCGTTTTAAAAATAATTACAGGTGCCAATATCTGTTCCACAACAAAGAAACCCAGATCCCGATTTTCCGACTGTGAAATTCCCCAACCCCGAAGAGCCAGAGTGCCTGGAGCTCAGCAAGAGATTAGCGGAACAGAATAATGTGAAACTCGTCATTGTCAACGACCCAGACGCCGATAGGCTGGCGGTGGCTGAATTCAATGAAAGGTGAAGTCATCTCGTCCCTTGTGACGGCGACCATTTGCCATCAAGCGTCAGTTGATTTCGTGGTTATATTTTGAAAGTCAATAGAGAAAAAATAATGTTTAACCTTTAAGTATCTCAACCAAGTCTACATTTTTAGCTGAGGATATATGGATATATCCTCAATTAAACTTATAATTTTTATAAAAAATGAAAGTTTTCAACCACAATATTTTTAAAAGATATATTCGATATCATAGCGCATAAATGGTATGGTGAGTGGCCATTATCAGAACGAGAGCCAGATCTGACCATGCCTTGTTTTCCACCAGCGAAAGGTCGTGGAAGGTGTTCAGCGGGAACGAGATGGGAGCTCTCCTGGGCTGGTGGGAGTTGCAACAGTACGACAAACTTGGCGACGACCGAGAGGTGTACGTCATCGCCAGCGTCGTCTCCTCCAAGATGCTCAAGTCCATCGTTAAGGGCAAGGGCCACTTCGTAGAGACACTCACGGGATTCAAATGGATAGGTAAGAATCAATCTCTTTCCTGTTTTATTATTGTGGTTGGTTTCTGTCGCTAAGAAGTACAGGCAACGCTATAAGGACGCGAATAAAGTTAAAAGGAAAGGGAATAAATGTTACTTGACGGTGGTCTTTTGTTAGAGTTGGTTACTGTTGTAAAGCACCCTGTATCACTGTATTACGACAATTTTAATAATTCCCCATGTCTATCCGGTGATTGTCCGAGTATGTATTTACAAAATGGGTCTCTGTTGTTCGTAAGATTATAAAATAAGATTTTAAATGCATATATATCTGCCACTGCACAGAGCACTGAACTGTAATATATACCACTGGACGGGCTGCTGTCAAATTATTTTTGTGCTCATTTGAAAAACGCCATTTTGGCGCTGCAGTCTATAGTACGAGTGTCCATGAAACTAAAAATAGTGATTATACACAATTATCTATGGAATAAAAATACGCGAACGTCAAAATTAGTTCACGGGACAATCGAGGGCGGCGTTTCAAAATGTCACAAAAAATTAGCTGTCATTTGCATAGGACAGCCTGTCAATTGGTATACATATATTACAATAGAGACATTTAATGTGACGCGGTGGGTTCTGTTTTTCAGGCAACACGACGCTGCTGCTGCAGAAGCGAGGCAACGCTGTGGTGTTCGGCTTCGAAGAGGCCATCGGGTACATGTGCCACCCGACAGTTCCCGACAAGGACGGCGTCTCAGCTGCTGTGCATGTAAATATAACGTTGCATACCAATACTTAATAACAACCCAAAGGCAAGGCAACAGCCTCTCGCTCCAGCCAATTGCTATACGAATGATAATTCAAAGCTATTTAGTATTTTATGTTATTAAAATCATTTGAATCATCTATCATTTGAAATTAGGATTTTTTATGTTTCATGTTAACGATTTATAATGAGGTTTACAACATTGAGTGATACAACATTGATGAACGCTATCTGTTTCATGGTATAGGAAAACGATCTTCACTTGTCACTTTTTATGTAATTTTTATAAACACTTGTCCCTTTTTATGTAATTTTTATAAATGGTTGCACTACTAGAAAAAATACGTGTGAACATTCTAAAGTATTCTAAAGTAAAGTTTGTCTACATTCTTTATGGTTGTCTCATAGTCTAAACATACACATGTTCAACTGTAGAATTTATTTAAACCCATATAAATATATACTAGCTGCCCCGGCAATCGGTTTTGCCAAAAAAAATTTTTTGGGGTGGACCACCCTTAACATATAGGGGTATGGAAAATAGATGTTGGCCGATTCTCAGACCTACTCGATAAGCACACAAAATTTCATCAAAATCGGTCCAGCCGTTTCGGAGGAGTTTGGCAACAAACACCGCGACACGAGAATTTTATATATTAGATAATTTTATGTGTTTTTTGATACTGTGAATAACTTTTGGTCAGTTTCGACTAAGAAATGTGCAGAATAAAATGAAAATGGGTTTTGTATTGTGGAACAGGTGTGCTCCCTAGCCTCGGAGCTGTACTCTAGCGGAAGATCTCTGCTGGAGCAGCTGCAAGAGCTGTACAAGGTGTACGGGTTCCACGTCACACACAACTCCTACTACATCTGTCACGACCCTCACACCATAAAGACCATATTCAGACGCATCAGGAACTACCATGGACCCGGGAAGGTGAGACCGTCGTCACTTTTATTAATCATAAAAGTGTTACAAAATGAATTATATAGGCGCTTGACTTTCAATAACCCATTCAAGGTATGATTTAAGACATTAAATATAAAAAATATATATTATAAACTAGCGGCCCGCTCCCGGCTTCGCCCGGGGTGCATTTTTTTTTACGTAAAAACCTTCCCTGATTATCCGCTCTATCCATGAATGAAGACAGAATTAAAATCGGTCCAGCCTTTCTCGAGTTTTGCGCTTAGCGACGACACATTTAAGGATTCATTAACTTTTTATTTATAAAGATGTAAAAGTAACTAACTCTCTCTGTCTGTCTGTCTGCAAGATTTATATTATAAAATGTATTGTTTTCTTAGCTAGAAGAACTAAAACCCATTTTTCATAGTATTTTTTTTTAAATACTTTTATAGCCTAAATGTTTTAAGACTCTAAATGTGAGAAAAAAAATGTCATTGTAGCTTTTTCTTTAGGTTTTTAATTTTATTCATAAAGGTTGTCATTATTTCAATATCAAATTATTTATAACAAAATTGTAAGTGTAAAACGTGATATAAAATATATAAATTATCATCCAGACAAAAAAAGCTCATGCTTACTTTCCGCTTGCTATCTGAATCCATTACTCCATACAAATATTATAAACGTAAAAGTAACTCTGTCTGTCTGTTACGTTTTCACGCCTTAACTAATCAACCGATCATAATGAAACTTTACATACACATTGTCAGCGACACAGAAAAGGACATAGAGTACTTTTCATCCATAAACAAACATTGTTCCCTAATAATTTTTATAATAAAAAGTAACACTAATAAATCGCCATGTCTTTGATTTCTGCCGATTCTTTTAAAAACTTCTTGCAGCTACCTACACCTATGACTATGACCTATCTACGCTCTAATGGCCTACCTAATCCTACCTACTTACAAATAAATTGGGTGCAATTTGAGATAATCAATATTGATTGAGATTAATCTCGATCAGTTCAAATATGAACACCCCTGATCTAGACGAATTAATCTAAACATTTTCCAATGGCCTTCTTTCACGTTTAGACATATTATGTACTAGAAATTTTCTAGCTTTCTGGGAGTGTTTGGAATATAGCCTGATGGAAGTATTTTGTTGACAGTACCCGAAAGAGGTCGGTTCGTGCAAAGTGTTGTCGGTGAGCGACTTGGCTGCAGGAATTCGCACTTCCCACCAGCTCACGCCCGCCTCTGGCGACCGCGACCACAGCCACCTTGGTAATCATTAATTATATCTAACCATCACCAGATAAAAGCCTTATAAGATTATGTTTAAAAGACAAATAGTTTTACGTATAACAACTCGGTAAGTTTCAAATGAAATACTCCTTTAAATAAACTGTTAGCGTCCTCTACTTCGGGCACATTAATTAAACCACTTTTATGTTTAGTCAAAATAAAATTTTATCGTCCGACCGATATATCAGAACTAGAATACAAAACTATAAGATGAGCGGACATACGACATCGACCTTTTTAATATCGTTGTCACCTAATCAATGTGAATGAATGAGCGCCTCTTTTTGATCGCAGAGCACCTTTTACTATACTTCCGTCGACATAAATAGCAAACGCCAACAAAACCTTTGTAAATAACTGACTAGCAGCCCCAGCAGACGTTGTCCTGCCCGAACTCGAAATAAAAAATGTTAGCCGATTGTAAACGCCATCTACGTTGTCCAACCTGGGGCCCTAGACAAGAACCAAACCAATGCAAACGTTTCGTTGCGTTCTTACGAAACGAAAGAAATAAAGCCCGGTGATTGGTTGTTGTAACGCCCACATAAAATGTTGACCAATCACAAAGCTTTCTCCCAGCGTAGTGTAGCCTGAGCGTAGTGTTTACGACTGTACGTTTGCTCTTTCTTGGCTAGGGCCCCTGCTACCTGTTAAATGTTGTGTCAATAAACTAACTTATACCGCCATCTGTGGAACTTGTTTCTTTGTTAACATGTCATTTGCAATATAATTTGAAATAAAAACTATCCTATCTTTTAAGTTGGACCAAATTAAAGATGGTTACGCAATTTTATCAAAATCGGTTCAGTTGTTTAGGAGTTCATCGCGGAGACACAACGTGACACATAATTTTTATATACAGGGTGTGGGTGGCCTGTGTAATAATAGCAATAAATTTAAATGATGATTCTATAGGGTATACTGCGTTAACCTAATCATATTGCTCCAAAGTGCTTAAACTCAGAGATATAGCAATCCAAAGTTACTATACATAATGAATGAATTTCATGATCGCTAAATTGTCGGTTATCAGTCGTCAGATGTCTTGGTACAGGGTACTGAGGCGAGAACGATCTTAAATGTCAATGTCAAGTACTCCGACTGGACACATTATGTCTGTAGTAGTACATTGCTGGCTCGATTAATTTTGTTAGAAAATAACAGTAAATTTGTTTTTCATTTTAATTAATTCAAATATTTTGAAATTAATTACCGATTCGTTAAAGGGTCTATATTTTAATTTATTGCTCTTATTACAGGCCGACGCCATGTATATAAAGATTACCTTTATAAATAATAAAATAAGTATTATTAATGTAAAAAATTTCTCTATTTTCATTAAGATCCATTATCATTGAAATAAATAAAATGTGAAAAGTACAACATACTTACTTGACAGAGGTGCTGGGCACGGGGCTGGACCGCGAGTACTCTGGCGGTGAGATGGTGATGTTCGTGTGCGAGGCGAACGCCGCCACACTCCGCCTCATCGTCCGCACGAGCGGCACCGAGCCCAAGATCAAGTACTACACGGAGCTCGTCACCGACGCCCTCACCGCACAGTAACTATACCACACCAATCACACTTCTCGCTCGGTTACATTGCACCCATACACTTTATTCTTTTCCAGCTTCGTTACGATTTAACGTCACGAACTAAAGCCTTACAAATACGCCTGCCCATGTTTTGTTATATATTATACTAGCGGCCCGCTCCCGGCTTCGACCGGGGTGTATTATTTCTAATAAAAGAATTTTTCTAAAATAAACGTAGCCTAAGTTACTCCTTATTACATCAGCTACCTGCCAATAAAAGTCCCGTCAAAATCGGTCCAGCCATTTCAGAGATTAGCCGGAACAAACAGACAGACAGACAAAAATTGTAAAAAATGTTATTTTGGTGTATGTACCGTATATATATTCATATGCATGTAGTAAAAAACGGTTATTTCAATATTACAAACAGACACTCCAATTTTATTTATATGTATAGATTCGTTGCGACACATGATCGCAAGTCACTTTCTCAACTTAGATCGCAACTTCGATAGGTACGCCGTAAAGTAAGGCCTTGTTCACACAATGCGCAAGCGCAAGCGCGGTTTCATACATTGCGTTCACATGACGGGTTAAAATCGCGATCAGATCTGCGCCCTTGAGTTTTGTAAAACGATGAAGGAAAACCTATGTGTTCATATAATATAATTTCAACTATACATAAACTTCGACGGTCCCTACGTACATAAAGACATGTCTAAAACCGGGGTTTACAGGAGAGCATAATTTATGTTCAAACCGCTCTAAAAATAATTATATGTATAAGTAATTATAAATTTTGCATTTTCTAGAATATTTTATTAGCTTTAGGAACTTTCTAATGGTAATCTAAAGACAATTATGCAATAAATTTTTTTTTGCCATTTTTGACATGTCTATGTACGTAGGGACCGTCGACTTGTTCTCGATAGATCGGAGATATAAGGGCATCTATAGCCCGTAGTCCATATATGAAAATATTAAAGCTATATACCCTGTTTCATCCAAATGAGTAAAAAATGAAAGATATCATATATAATAACAAAAAAATAATAATGACAGATATTGTTAAAAGAACATTGCAAAAAGCAGCACTTGCGCTTCTGTGTGATATCTTCCACCGGCAGACGGATTTATATTTATATTTGCATAAAGCAGTGTGCCATTATTGAATATAGGAAATATTTATCTAATATATAATAAATAACACGTAAATTGCAGAGAACAAGAGAGGAAGAAAAAAGAATTGGAGTCGTTGGTGAAGGAATTCATCGAGGAGTTATTACAGCCCAAGGAGAATGGTCTAATCGGCTAGTTTATTTATTTCATAATATTTTTATATAAAAATAATAATAAGCACAATTTTTTGCACAAATATTGCACCACGTTTTAAAGAATTACTTTCATGTTGCTAACGTAATAATATATTATAATTAGAAGAATGCTAATACTATTTCACTTGTGCTTAAATTCTATTTTAATCTAATTCAATGTTATTAATGTTTGTCGCAAGATTAATATTATTAATACTGTATCTCCTACAGTTTTGATCGTAGAGTAAAAATGAATATACTTATCCAAATTTGTAAAAAAAATTATGTAAAAACTTTTGTCATAAATAATCATAATGCTATTCGTAGAGATATTCGCGATATGAGCAAAAAAACCTGAAAAAATATACATTCCTAAAAGGCACGACTTTTAAAGAAAAGTTATACAGGGTGGTGTGGCCTGTAATAAGAGCAATAAATTAAAATATAGACCCATTAACGAATCAGTAATTAATTTCAAACGGTTTCAATTAATTAAAATGAAAAACAATTTTACTGTTATTCTCTAACAAAATTAATCGAGCCAGCAGTGTACTAATACAGACATAACGTGTCCAGTCAGAGTACTTGACATTGACATTTAAGATCGTTCTCGCCTCAGTACCCTGTACCAAGACATCTGACGACTGATAACCGACAATTTAGCGATCATGAAATTCATTCATTATGTATTGAAACTTTGGATTGCTATATCTCTGAGTATAAGCACTTTGGAGCATTATGATTAGGTTAACGTAACTGCGTATACTCTATAGAATCATCGTTTAAATTTATTGCTCTTATTACACAGGCCACACCCTGTATATAGCCAAAATGACCGTACCTGAATATTTTGACATGAAAAATTTCAAAAAAAAAAAAATTATACATGGCGACTTTAAAAGAATGAAATTCATTTCCTGTGATCGTTATTTACTCTGAAACGACAAGTATTTTATAGTTAATGTTTTATTTAATGTTTCCATTGGCGGTGTTCAAAAATATATGTATGTTTAGAAATACTGTATTATGTATTTATTATCAGAGAAAAAGAATGTTGACCGTCTTTATTTGCTATATAAAATGCATGAAGTCCTTGTTGAATATCTTTTGTTACCAAAAGATATGTGGATATCGTTTGGTTGTTTTGGAGTTACCAAAAGATACAATACCTATGTGGAATTGTAAACTTAAAAATAAAATAAAAAATCTTTTCAAGAGCATTTTAGCGCTTAGAGCGTTGAAATAAAATCGAAAATCACAATAAAAAGTTTTAATAGAATAATTGCGAATTTTATAGAATATTTGATATTCTACACTTCGGTGCTTAGATGAGCCGGTTCTTATTATTTTAAGTAAATTACTTAAAATAAGTGTATGTCACTTGGATTTTAAGACTACGTTTTCAATGTAACACAGTGGCGCCACTGGCGGAATGTAATAGCAATAAATTAGAGAAAAAAATAATAATAATAATATAATATATTATTGAATTTGTCTACAGATAATTTATATTATGTCGTTTGTCATGTATGTAATACATTAAGTGACTAAAAATAAACTAGCTGATAAAAAAAATGTGCTTGTTTTAATTTGGTAATATGAAAAAAAAAGACATTTGATATAGTTTTATTGTTTGAATATCAGAAACCTTTAAATTGTTATTTTGGCAAAGTACACCGTATAATTAGAATGTAAAAAAAAAAACATAGAAAACTTGGTAGGTACTAGTATAAAATTTTAATATTTCTTTATATATTATTGACATAAATATATATTTATTATATTAATATTTCATATATTATTGACATATTAGCGTTTTTTAAATATAGATGCATATAAAATAAATTCAAATTTTATGTCATATTCTATATGAGTCTACAAAATAAAAATAGATTCAGAATTTTTTTTTTCCATCAAAATATATGTTTTTTTTTCATCATGAAAAAGTTGCCTTGGGTCAGAGTTTCTAAACTGGTTACGAAATAAGTTGACAAAGGAGGATAAAAAATCTGCTTTCGCAAATAATTACAACTCTTAAGGGCCTCTTTCACCATCTCTGAGTGAAGTGTCAAGTATGCTAACCGCCATTTAAAGTCATTGGTAAGAAAGCGTACCAGTTTCACCATCTTCGAGTAGCTTTACTCGAGGGTAATTTCAATTAAATTGAAACAAGATACTCTTAACATTTACTCGCCAATTGGCGTTACTTGAAAAGTATATAATCAACACTACTTGTAGTTGGTGAAAGAGACCAAAATGACATTCTTTACTTATATTTTTTTTTAAATTTAACATCAAAACTTGCGTAGTCCAAATGCAACTATACCTATTGTTTTGTAGGTTTTTATCAATTTCAATTCGGTGGGTACTTTCTCATAACCATAAGGGAGAAAATTAATTAAATTTTGATATTTTTTTTGTAAAATACTGTCATCATTTGTTTGCGTCTTCGTCGGCATCATCGCGGTCCCCTTCAGTCCGCAAACGTTCCTTCTCTTTGATATTTTGTTCAATCAACGTGTCTAGTTCAGGACTTAACAGTATCGACAGACCAGCTGTGTGTGGTACCTTCAAATCAAAATTTCACCTTATTCATTTAACACAGTCTTTCCCAAAGTGGGCGATAACGCCTCCTTGTGGGCGCTGCAGGCCTAAAGGAGGGCGGTAAGAGACCCAGAAAAAAAATGGGGGCGTAGTGTAGAGGCTTGGGGGGTGATTGATTTTAAGTAGGTGAAAAAATGGGGGCGCTAAAAAATAATTTACTCTCAAAGTGGGCAGTAGACAAAATAAGTTTGGGAACACCTGAACACAATTAATTAACCCATTAATTTAACCAAAAAAAAAATTTTTTTAATATGCCGCCATTATAGTCAAAAATTGTAGTAACAACTTCAAACTCAATAAATATTATATTTATAAAATATTTTAACATTATTTGATATTTAATCCTAAAAAAAATCATTACTTTTACCAGATTCATTAGCTTCGTCCGCCTATAAAAATAAAAAATATAACACCCTGAGAAGACATCTTTATCGCTGTAACGACGGTGGCGCCGCCGCCACAACGACAGTGGCGCCCATTTTTAAAAAATATTTTTAGACGATCCCTCGGGAACCTAACCTAATAAAAATTATCCTATTATGTGTTAATCCAGTTAATCTGTGAGTCAAATTTCATCCAAAACCGTTCAACAACCAAACATAGAAAAACTTTCGTATTTATAATACTATAGGATACACTTGTAAAGTTATTAGATTTCAGTTATCTAACCACAAACACTTCAATCCTTTTGTTTATTCAAATAAGAATGAAATTACCTCAGCAAACACCGGCTTGGCTGCTTCCCACCTCTCAATATGGTTCTCTATTATTTTCACACAGGGAGCAGCTTTCGGTATTATTATTCCCAATAATCTAAAAAAATATTACATTTACAACCTCTCTTCAATATTATTTATCTCTAATAGTGTTTGTTCGTTTCAAACTAATAAAATTAAATTTGTTGGGATTTTCACGATGAAATCAGAGAAAAATTTCATTGATAAAAGTGTGATAAGAATATTAAAAAAAGTGTGTGTGTCAGTTCCGACGCACGACTCCTTACGAACGATTAAGTATAAAGTACATAGATTAGTAAATGAGGATAAATGAATGCGTTTTGTTAGCTTTATTATATAGTTTTGTTATTTTCTCAATTCACAAATAAATATCAATGGATATAAATAAAAATATATTATATTAATATCATGTATTGAACCATATTGTAGCCTGTAACGCGTAACGTGTTACATGTGACATTTGATTTTACTCCCATAAATTTTCATAACCCGGGCTTATAATATGAAAATCGATTCTTAAGGAGTAAACTTCAAAAAATATAACGAAATAATTGTATAATAACTACTAACTCGAATAGCGGAACACAGATAGAGGTAAGAAAGTGAATCTGTAGTTCTGGAATGAAGCACTTCTCTCTGTCCATAGTGACTGCGGGCAATTCGCCTCGACGTTTCTCGACATCGCCTTGCTTGAAGAATTCAGACAAAACGGCTGCCTGCAAACATTTTTTGCAACTTAGTATAACATCAAAACTTATCGAACTTCTCATCTATACTTAGTTATACTAGCGGACGTTGTCCGCTGCTCTAAACCGAAAAAATATATTTCAAGCCACTTGCAACATGAGTTTTAGTTAGCTTAGTATTATTAAAAACCCCTCTAACCCTTTAAAAAGGCTGTCATTTAATCTATCAACAAAAAAATAATAATTTCACCAATCTAAGAAACCTTTTTGGTCAGCAAGTAAGCAGTAAGTAAGGTAATACTTACTTTTTTCTTCTGACCTAGTAAGTACTAGGTCAGAAAAAAAGTTGCTGAACCAAATCGACGGTCCCTACGTACATAAAGACATGTCAAAAATGACAATTTTTATTATTATTGCATAATTGTCTTTAGATTACCATTATAAAGTTCCTAAAGCTAATAAAATATTCTAGAAAAAAACAAAATTTATAATTACTTATACATATAATTATTTCTAGAGCGGTTTGAACATAAATTACGCTCTCCTGTAAACCCCGGTTATTGACATGTCTTTATGTACGTAGGGACCGTCGAAATAGATATTTTGTATATTAAATTTTTTTTTTTTTAAACATAATTTAACTTAATAAATTAACAGTTTATTTTTAAAAAAACTGAGTAGGTACCGCAGTTTTTTTGATATAGTTCCAATCCTTAAGCTGATCGCTGAGATCAGCTGCATTCATGAGCAACGCTTGTAGAGCCGCCGCGTGAGCACGATTACCCTTCTGATAGTCTGACGATATTATTTTATAGTCATTCAAGTTCCTGTAATGTTATTAATATACAATAAAGTCAAATGTGTCGTAAAATAATGGCTATAAATATTTTCCTAAAATTACCCTAAAATATTTTAATTAATTATTAAATGACGCCAACGAGCTCTGCAATCTGGTAGATTGTGCAAATATAGATCTTGTAGATATCTATTTATATTTGTATAATGCTAACCAAAATTAACATTAGTACAAAAATTTATAGAGTAGATCGGAAATAACATAAATATTATTTCCATCCGATGCAACGTCATTTTCTGTCATGAGTGATATATTTTGCTCCTGTACTGTATTACATCTGGCCCATCATAATCTACGGCTGCGAAACATGTACTCCTAGGAAGTAGGTCCGCCGGACGCTTACGGGCATCGAAATGTGCTAGACACATATTTACTACACATATGGTCAAAAACAAAACCGTTTTTCAACATGTCAAAACGCCCCGGACGTTCATGCAAACCATCAAAAAACGCAAGATTGAATATCTTGGCCACGTGGCTATAGACTTATAGACACGACAGATGTATGCTTTAGTTAATCATGTTGGGTAAGATGGA
Organism: Synanthedon andrenaeformis; assembly: GCA_936446665.2. Taxonomy (NCBI): domain Eukaryota; kingdom Metazoa; phylum Arthropoda; class Insecta; order Lepidoptera; family Sesiidae; genus Synanthedon; species Synanthedon andrenaeformis. Next base: position 11,523,601 of record OW387784.2, read on the forward strand.
AGGGAAGAGACGCACTGGGTAAAGGAGGAAGTTACTGTTGAAAAACATCTGGGAGTGGAATGGAATTGCTTCGGTCGAGCAACTGTACCATTTAGAAAGTTAACGGCTAACCTTCAGGACAGAATAGCCTTTGAGAGAGAGAGATAGAGAAAGAGAGATCATTATTTATTAACCATGCATCGTTTCCAAAAGACTTATAATTCACAGGTCTGATTGAGTATCTACTAATTGCTGACTTTCAGCAAACTATAAGTTCAAATGTGCGATATCGTACTAAAAGATTTAGTACTAACTTGAAGAAATTAGCAAGATCACTGGCCAGTATGAAGTCTCGGAGCAGCATAAGAGCACGGTCGTAATCACGTCGGGGCAGCGACTCTAGTATGTCGCAACCTTCAGTGTTAAGAATGCACATGGCCTGCGCGAGGTGGTGGCGCTCCATAACACTGCCCTCGGACGAGTACAGAGCGGCTAGGGTAGTTTCTACAAAAAATATGTTACTATAAAACATAGTGTGCTGCAAACAGTTTTCGAATTATCTTAAAAATATATTTATTTCGTTTTTTACCGATAGCGGCTCTGTTTTTTGAGAAATCGAAAACCTAGCACATTTGCAGCACATTCCGTATATTAAAAAAAAAACAGAGTGGCCATGCTGATGTGTAAAAATGGTTTTTCGTCATTACCGCTCCGTTTTTTGAGATCGATACTCGCGCTCTACGGTACGACGTAACACAAACGTAGCACAAGTCAGAACAATGTCGAGTTTAAGTCACTGATTATATGAGTGACAATGAAGCCTGGATTTAGAGGTTGTATCCGGAGCTCATACTATGTTTTGTTTAGTATTGTATATGGACTTTATGTTTGTATTAAGTGTACTTAATTGTAATTTTATATTTTAAAGATGACAAAAAGAATAGTATCCTGAGTTTCTTTCGGGGTTTTTTCTCAGGATCGTCATCTTGGCTTTTTTTCCGAAACCCTAGTAAATTTAAATTTATAATGACGATCATAAGAGTTTCTTGAGAAACCTAAATGATAAATAAATATTTAGATTTTTTTGATTTTGCTAACTTCTAGGATATCAAGTTAATGGTCTGCTTGAAATTAGAAGGCTACATCGCGTCACCTGGAAGATGCAATTGTTCTGCTAAACTTGAATAAAATCAACGATAAGATAACATTTAAAGAGTTCTGGCAGCAATAGAATGCAGTAGGTATAAAGAAAAATGTATTTCACTTACGGCCTTGAATGTGAAAACTGTTAGTGGTACCGCGATGATCCAAGTCGTGCACAAGAGCCGATATAAAGTACATTAGCGCTTGAAGTTCCCTACGAAACCAAAAACTTAAATTAAAAAAAAAAAACACTTGACAAAATCCATACAGCCACGCTTATCCCTCGCAAAAAAACAACGAACCGAGAGTTTTGACATTGTGAAGTAGTAAGAAAGGATTTATAAACAATGTTTTCTCGACCAATTTGGGGGGTTTTGACCCACAAAGGTCTAATAATATGTAGATATATGTTTGTACACTTAGTCGACTTACGTAAAATATCCCTTGGAAACAATTTTGAAGTTAATCAAAGCAGAGTACGCCCACTGCGTAACGCTGAATCCGTGAAGCCAGTTGTGGTACGGTACATCACGATACCCCTTCTTCACGTGTAGGACGAAACGAATGAATTTATCTCTTTTTATATTAAACCTTTGAACAAATTGCATTTACTTACTATTAGAAAAACAAAATTATATGAAATTTTACCTCAGAAAAAATATATAAGCTTTTATAAATTAACTATAGCTTGACATTTTATATTGCCTAGCCTTAAAATTTGCCAGCAAAAAACCATAAAAAAAATACATCAAAATCTCCCTAAAAATACATTTAGGTAGGTATACGCATGTGATCGGTCACTGGCAATGCACAAGCAACTAAAGAAGTTATTAACACTAAAGCTATATTTCTAAGAAAATTGCTAAATAGCAAACTTTTTTTTTTTTTTTAATTTTAAACTTCAATTAAGTTATTTTGTTATATAATACCCAAAATACTAGGTAGGTACCTAAACTTATTGTTTACTCTACTGACTTAGACGTAGCTAATAATTACACTTTCTGGAAATTTTGATTATAAATTGTTATTAACAAAATTATTAGAACAATATCTCACTGTCTCTCAAATCCTAGGTCGGTAAACATTTTAATGACGTAACAGGGCAATTCCCTCAGCGGCAAAGCACGTAGATTGAAATGCAAGCTCGACAGATGCGGGTGATTATGAAAGCCCGTGCACTCCGCCACACGAGCCACCTCCGTATCGTTTACCTGAACCACAGAATACCATAATAGTACAAGCACCTAATGCCTAAATGCCTAAACTAACAGATTATTATTGTTTTTGGAAAACTATTAAAAGTGTATCATATATCAACTTATAAAGCTGTTTCCGCAAAGGCAGACGCAATTTTCATTTCAATATCACGTGTGGATTACAAGTGATATTTTTCAGTATATATTGTTGTTAAACCTTTTTTAAACCTAATAATATACTTAATAATAAAATAATAACAAGCCATTTAATAAAATATTAAGCAGGCTGAAGGTCCACCATAGTTTACACGATGTATTATATAAAACCTGATAGTAACGTAGGTGGTTGGAATGGCTATTGCAGCCATTCGCCAGTTTATTGTTTGTTAATTTTTTTATAAATTTGTATCTTCTCTTTATATTTGAACTACTTACTAAGTATATTTGAACTAGCGGGTTCCTCCTTTCCATTAGTGAAAACCGCATTAAAATCCGTTGCGTAGTTTAAGAGATCTAAGCGTACTTGCAGAGGGACAGACAGCTGGCAGTTGTGTAAGCGACTTTGTTTCATAGTATCATATCATTATGTATTACTATGTAAAGTAAAGATCTACGCGATGCGCTACATACCTTCATGTGATACATGACAAGTTCATTCGCAATGGAGTTTCTTATGTGCGCTTCTTGTATCTTCTGATATACTACCGAATGTACAATGCAAACTCCGCAATAAATGCTAAACGCCAAAGCCATCTCTTCGTCCATGGCGTCAAAGTACGGATCGTACACTTTGTTAATTAACATACCGACGCCAATTATTCCGGTTTGATCGCGAATCGGAAAACAGAGAATGTTTCTGAAAAGTGTGTTTTTTTTTAAATGTTAAGGTCGGAAGACAGGCTGACGGTCCACTTGATTATAGTTAGTTACCGCGTCGCCTATAACACAAGCAACGCCACAGTCCTGACTACAGTAAGATTTAAGATCAGGGGCTCTAGCCAAGAACCAAACCAATGCAAACGTTTCGTTGCGTTTTTACGAAACGAAAGAAATAAACGCTCCTTCCAATTGGATCCACAGCTTGGCTCCACATGTGGATCCGCGGATACTTTTATCTCCTCTTAAATCTACCATTGAGGGGATTCAAGAATACACATAATTTTATATGTCACTTCGATCCACAAACGAGGGGATCCAAAAATACTAATATTTTTCTATGCCACTTGAATCCACAATCCGCTAAGTGGTGGATCCAAGTGGAAGGAAGCACTATGATTTCAGGACCTTTGTTCTTTTGCCATAAATATTATTCTGAAAACCCCTTGATAAAATTTTCTTTTTTTTTTCTAATAACTAGTGCACAAGCATGACAATGACCGGATCCGGAAATGTTAATTATTTCTCACCACAAAGAAGAAAAATATTGCGTCTTATGAAGATTGATATTGTTGTGATAGTTTTCTTAATTTTAGATGATCCCTCTGAAACAGTACTTTTTTTCTGGATGAATGGTACCCTATATCCTTTTTTGTATCCCTGAGAATATGTATGCAAAATTTCACGATGATCGGTTGAGTAGTTAAGACGTAAAAAGGTAACAGACAGACAGAGTAATTACTTTCACAAATTTGTTTGTTTCTAGTTTTAAAAATAACTAGGTTCATGTTAAATTAATAGACTTGGTAAAAGATATATGCCTATCTTTTTATTTCATTTCTCCTTGACTTTCCCAAAGCGTATTTGACTAATAGCTCATTTGACGAATCAAGTAATTGACCAATTTAGGTTTTGACCTATCTCTAATTTGACAAATCAAGGACTTGACAAGTTTCTGCGTAGGATCTTCTTTTGATATAGGTACACAGTAGTGTATTAAAGTAGGTTCATATTATTTAAACAACAGATTTAATTAATTATTTTTTGTGTCAAAAAAGGTAATAAAACAAAATGAAAAGCATTTTAGCCTAAAGTGACACTTATAGAGAACAACAATATTTCAGTCAAACATATGTAATATCGACGGATCCACCTGGTGGATAGAAGAGGAAAAAGAAGTATCCATGGATCCACACATGGATTTAAGAGGCGATAAAGGTATCCATGGATCCACATGTGGATTTAAGAGGAGATAAAGGTATCCGCGGATCCACATGTGGAGCCAAGCTATGGATCCAAGTGGAAAGAGCCGAAATAAAGCCCGGTGATTGGTCAAAATTTTATGTGGGCGTTACAACAACCAATCACTGGGCTTTATTTCTTTCGTTTTGTAAGAACGCAACGAAACGTTTGCATTAGTTTGGTTCTTAGCTAGGGCCCAATGGCTTGGGAAGGGATAGAGAAATGATCTCTTTTTTTATGTTGAGGTCGACAGGCTGACGGTACCTACACTTGATGGTAGGTGGCTACCATAGCCTATAAACACAAGCATTGACATAGGTGCTGCAAGTGCACTGCTGACCATAGAAGGATCCTTAGATAAGGGATAAGGAGGGATTATTTCACGATGTGAAAACAAAACAAAACAACAGCACACATACTATTATTTCACGATGTTCAATAAAAAAAGTAAATAAACTAACTTGCAGTCCACATTCTGGCAGCAGTCGATTTCGGGATCATAATTGGGATGCTCTTTCGGATTCTTAGCATTCACTAAGCATCCAGTCTTGAGCGCGAGTCCAGCGATGCCCTTGTACAGAGGCAGTCGACGTTCCGTGGGCACATTATCACTTTCCTTTTTAATTCAACATTTTTGTAACATTTTTAAAATATTTATGACAAATTATCAACATGCTTGGATGTTATGTTATGATGGTTGTAAACCGCTGAACAGGCTTGAATCAAATTTTAGACACGTTCTAGTAATACAAGAATTTAAAAAAATATGAATATCTCTGAAATGGCTGGACCGATTTTGACGGGACTTTTATTGGCAGGTAGCTGATGTAATAAGGAGTAACATAGGCTACGTTTATTTTAGAAAAATTCTTTTATTAGAAAAAATACACCCCGGGCGAAGCCGGGAGCGGGCCGCTAGATATTAATAAGAAAAAAATATATACAAGAAATGAATGACAATTTCAAAAGTAGTCCTACAAACAACTCTAATTATTGCAGACGTAGGTAAGTAAGTAGTGTAGTTTAAATAAATTTCCTATACTTATCCAAGTTTTCCAACCTGTTCTGATATTGCTTCGACAAATTCCATCCGTTCCTGGTCCACCAACATCACTGAACAGTGTTCCGCTTTGGTCAACTGCTTTGCTTGTTCCATAGCTATGTTAAGAAGCGTTTTCAACGATGCAACCTAAGTTATTACATAATGTAATATATTATTATCAAAATGAGTTAAAACAAATGAATTTACATACTGCTGGAAATGGGCTCCTCAATAATTTTCCAATAGGTTCGGAAAGAAGTAGACTGGATCTCCAATCAACCCTTAGCCCTTATCAGATCGTCTGTCCACCTTGTGGGTGGACGTCCTAGTATTTGTGAAGTGAAAACTTCACAAATATTTTTTTTTTTTTTTTTTTAATATGTAGAAGAAATTAAAAGTAGAAATACCTGTGTAAACAATCTTCTAGCAACACGAAGTAGTTGCTGACACTTTTCTTTTAGCTTGCGTTCATATTCCAAAGCAATGCATTTAGACAGAGTTGGCCAACAAAATCTGAAATTTAAATAAAATAATACTATTTTCATACATCTGTCCACTTTGTGAAATTGAATAAATTTCGTAAATTTAAATTATACCTACTTGGTATGAATTTTTTAGTATTTTTTTTTTATTATAACAATGGGTTTGCTCTTGCCCAGAATCTAGCCGTTCAGCAAAGACAAGACTGAGGATGCGCCGAGCTCACCCAGAAAATGCCTATTCACTCGAACTTTAAAAAATATATTTGGGTTAAGTAAGTATATGAGCTCGGAAACACAATCGCCGGAAGGGAGTTCCAATCGTCGAGTTCAGCGCGTTTGGTCCGACTTAGGTAATAATACGAAATATAGGCTCGATATACCATACTATACTTCATTTGAGTAATTTTTTATGATGATCGAGAGCTACCTATCAAATTCATTTTAAAAATAAAAGCACTTATGCCTATTGTATGCATAGATTGTTGTTGGGTTGGTCATTTACTGCTTATACATGTCAGCAGTAAATATAAACTCACAGAAAACATTCCTGTACCAGAGCAGCCACATGTTCATCAACAATTTTAGCAGAGATGACGCAAACAATCACAGAGAACGGTTTGTCTACAATTGGAATCATCACAACGCGCTTCTTCGGCTGTTCTTTTGGGAGATGCTGAAATAAATAAATAAATATAGTTTGTAACATTTCTAAACTTGCGGAAACCCGTCAACGGGTTGTTAGGTTGGGTGATTTTCTACCTAAATGCCATTATACTGTTGGAGTTTGTAGAGATTCCGGTGTGAACTGACCCTTATCTTTAGAATCTTTAGAACAGAATTATAAAAATTTTAGGAATCAGTTTAACGTTGTAAATGTAACAGAATCACCTGAGACCCTACTTCATATAAAAACAGCAATGAAGATGGTAAACAATGGGCACTAAGTGATTTTGATACTTTTCAATATTTTTCTAAATATGGTAGGTATTCAACAATCAATGCTATGAAATTCAAATAAGAAGTCACCCAACCTTTATTTTGTTTAAACCTCGTTGATATAATTATTGCTTGTAAATGTATAGTAAATACTTACTAGGTGCACAATTTGTTGAAAATCTGGTGGGAAATTAGCCAATAGATCAGATTGTTCTACATTGGATTTCAATAGATCCACAAATTTTTGTGGTTCCTGTAAAATGGAAATACAAATTTATGACATAAAAGGTTATCAGCCGTTATTTAAAGAACTAAATTCACTGCCACTACTTCAAAGACATTTATTGACATTTCAAAGTGAAAGAACTTAATGGACACGAAAAGCTAAACGTAATATGAGTGTTTTACCAGCACATAAAGTCTATACTTCTGATTCAAGTCCTTATCAAACATTAAGAGAGGTTTCCAAATTTTACCAAACTTCGATTACCTACATATACAATGTATTATCAATTATCTTTCTTTTTGCTTTCATCTAATTATTTAAGATATTTTTTGGTCTTTCTTAATTAGACATATAAATACATATTTGGGCGTACACTCAATTTCCTCTTGCGTGTCAACACTACGCCACCGAGTGTTTCGATAGATGCTTCTACATGTTCTGCGTTTACTGTCACTTGAAGCACCAGTTCCGACTCGCTCTCCTCTTTCAACTTTATATTTAAGAAAAGAATTAATTTAATTTTGGGTAAAATTTTTAAAGGAGACAACTCTTTTTAATGCATGGTTGGGCCAAAAATTTCAAAGTAGTATCAATTGTTATTTTGTCGAGCTCCTTGCTGGAGTGGTTAAGGAATTTGCTTCAATCCTCTGACTCAGGGCTCGGGTCAAATGCATGAACTGGTTGTGAAACTTTATGCTCCTGGTTACGGAATTCAGTTGCGATGGTGGCCGGAGGGTCGGGTTCGATTTCCGGCAGGGCCAATTTTGGAAATGTACTTTTAATAGATAACTCTGGTGTAGATTGTTTCGCAATATTTTAGGCAACCCATCTGGCGACAGTAACCACGCCTTATAAAAGATCACGGTGAAATTACAGCATAATAATTATGAGCTGTTGTGTTTCGGCGAGTTAATAAGAGATGCTATAGTCCATTTGCCTATTCTTTCGTAATCTATTGCTAGATACTAATAGCAATACTATATCCCCTACTTATACAAGGTTGGCAGCACATTTGCAGCACATGTTACGTTACTTGTATTAATAGGCGAGAATAGCCACCTACCATCCTACCATCAAATGCGCATTTATCTATACATAACAAAATAAGTATACCAACAGCATTGACAAAATGAATCTAAGAAGTTTCTTGTCTGTTCTATATATCTATATGAACATTGAAAAGGTTTATGCATTTTAAATATATTCCAAGGAATTTGCAGTGTGTAGAGAAAAATTCAGGTTGAATTTTGGTATTAAAAATAAATCTTTTGGTTATTTCATATTTCTGATCGCTCTTTCCATTAATGAAATTGTATCAAAATCTGTTGGGTGATTTAACGGAGAAGCAGAGGCGGTTGGCGACTTTATTTTCATGTTATGTAGAGATACATTCAAGATTTTACTATACAGGAGCTTTGACACCTACTAGAAATTTACCCTATTATAAGAAATTATGCTAAGTACGGCTAATACGGTAAGACTATAAATTAAGGACAATTGTTATCTAATTAAAATATTTGTGAGTTCTAATGCGTAATGAATACTTTGATTAAATAATATATTTAACTAACATAGTTATTCAATTTCACTTGTAAGTTTGCACAACAGTAATCGGTTAAATCCAATACTAAATCTAAAATTTTTCCGGGGTCACTATACTGAATGCTCTTACGCCTGAGATTTTTCTTTGGCGAGGACATCTTGTTTCTTTTATGCCTCAAATTAACAATTAATGTAGGTATAACTTTAAAGTAATAGCTAAGTAGGTAATAGTATTATTTATTTATTCTTTTTTCTCCGTGATGTTGATGACAAATATTTTGATGGATCAGTGACATTTATTAGAAAAGTTTAGCATTAAAAAGTTTTTATAGACACTGATATACTGTACGAGCTGATGCCCGCGACTTCGTCCGCGTTGAAAAAGAAAATATATGAGTAATAATTATTATTATACGATGATATATCGCAAAAACAAATTTTAAAAATCAGTTGCTATTTGTGCCATCTGATCGGATGAAAATAAGACTGTCAATGTCACTGCAGCTGCCAGTATTATATTTAATGTCACTATTCACTGACAGATGGCATTATTTGACGCACATCGAAGTGTCACTATTCACTGACAGATGGCGCTAGTTGACGCACATTGAAGTGTCATTATTTGCTGACAGATGGCGCGAGTTGACGCAAATCGAAATTATACTCAAATATATATATGCGTCATGTTATATAGCCTAAAGCAGGGATTCCCAAAGTGGTCGATATCGACCCCTTGGGGTCGATATCGGTTTCCTAGGGGTCGACATAAACGAAAAGTGATTTTGGGGGTCGACGAGGTCTAAAAATCGACCCCTATTATATTAACACAAGTTCTTATTTAAAACTTTCAAGATAGGTAAGTAGGTAGTTACTGTATTGTTTATGTTGTGTTACGTGTACTAAGAATAATTAATATTTTTGTAGGAAATAATGTTCCAGGAATGTAAAGTTTCAAGTTCGTACAAGATGAAAAACTCGGCAAGTCTATGTGGACAAGTTTGTGCAAGATTGAGTTGGAGCGTACGTCTTTCAGCGGCGTTTTGACTTGCTCTCTATTTGACGATAAAGTGCTTATCACACTATTCAATTTGAACGATTCCTATTTAGGAATCTAAGTAGTGAGCTCGTGATCACACTACGCTAAATTGATTTCTAAATCGAAGATATAGAGTTGAAAATGGATAAACTCTTAATTGAATCCAATCTGTTCTAACTGCGATCACACCTTCCGATTTCCTAAATTGGAATCGTTCAAATTGAATAGTGTGATAGCGGCTTTACGCGAATTAAGACGAACGAATTCATGATCAAGTCCAAACATGTTCCTGATATTTTACTATTTAACGAGCTTGCATTTAGGTTGAAAGTTCATTTGCGTTTTGAAATTCGTTGGAGCTTGAACGATAAAAACTCATATAGCTAAGTACTCATTTATTTCAAGAGATTACAAACTTATTACAAAGCTAAATTAAGTGAAGTAAAGTGACTGAAAAAGTGTTAAACACAACATACAACATATTTTAAATAGGTATGTATAATTGTATTTGTAAAAATTACTAACACTTAAGTCTTTGGTTTTCGTTCTTATTCTACCTAATTACCTAATACGAAGTTTCTATACCTAATTACCTACTGTAGTTACTTCCCAATATAGGTATCAAAGTTTATCAAAGAGTAAGTCAGTAATACTTAACAAGAATCCATTAACTGAGTGTGATAAAAATAAGATAGTGTGCAAATTTAACAGTTTATTATTGTTTTTTATTTAGGTTCCTTATTTTTTTGTTTGCAGAATTACTGAAAGTTTTATGATGGCGGACACGAAAAAAAAATGCAGACAATACAGTTTGGACTACTTGAAGTTCGGATTTATTGCATCTCCATCAAATCAACACTTCCCGATGTGTCTCATATGTGAAAAAGTATTTAGTAACGATGCCATGAAGCCTTCAAAAATGGATGACCACTTATCAAGAGTACATGCTAACAAAAAAAGTAAGCCCTTGTCATATTTTCAAGCACTGAAAGAAAAACTAGACAAAAGGCCATCCATAGGATCGATGTTTGCGTCATCATCTATTCGAGACAATGATGGTTTACGAGCGTCCTATAATATATCTTTACTAATAGCGAAGTCGGGGAAACCCCATACAATTGGAGAGCAGCTTATCTTACCAGCCATTGCGGAGGTCCTTAACAATGTATTGCACAAACCCGCACATGATATTTTAAAGAGAATACCTTTGAGCAACAACACCGTTCAGAGACGCATAGATGAGATGGGACGCGATGTGGAAAACATTTTATGCAAGTTCTTACAGACCCGCAGATTCTCTCTCCAGTTGGACGAGTCTACATTACCCGGCAATGAAGCTCTATTGTTAGGATATGTTCGATTTATCAAAGATGAAAATATGTGCCAAGAACTGATTTTTGCTGCATATTTAGAGACTGATACTAGAGGAGAATCGATTTTTCAGGCCGTGGAACATTTTTTTACTGATAAAGCTATTCCATGGAAGAATATTGTTTCTGTTGCGACTGATGGTGCACCGTCTATGGTTGGTCGTCATCGTGGCTTTATAGCTCACTTAAAGCGACAACTGCCTGATGTACTGGTTATTCACTGTGTGATTCACAGGCAGCATTTAGCAGCAAAAAAGCTGAGTCCTAGATTGCATAAGTCTTTACAATATGTAATAAATGCTATCAACAAGATTCGAAGCAATTCTTTGAACTCTCGGTTATTTGCTCAACTATGTGACGAAAATGACGAAGTCTTTACTCGGTTACTTCTGCACACTGAAGTTCGCTGGCTATCAAGAGGCTCTTGCTTAGAAAGATTTTCAGCCCTTTTTGAATCTGTGTTGGAGTTTTTACAAGAAAAAGATCCGAATTTGAAAGAAAATCTGAACAATTGTAAAACAGATATTTATTACTTGACTGATATCTTTGGAATGTTCAACAAAGTTAATTTGCAACTACAGGGTGATGATCTTAACTTGATTAAAACAAAATCAATAATATCGGCCTTCGTGGGTAAACTAGTTCTTTATAAACAAAATTTAGGCAGAAAAGAATATTCGCAGTTTCCGCATTTGTCAAAATTACCAAAAATGCTTCAAGATGATGACATTTTATTATATGTTACTCACTTGGACGCATTACACAAGGATTTTACGGAGAGGTTTGATGATCTTTTAAATTTACAAATTCCTCAATGGATAATAAATCCGTATAACACCACAGCCATAGAAGAAGCCAATGTGATAATGCAAGAAGAGTTGATTACCATCAGCACAGACGAAGAGCTTAAGCAAAAGTTCAACCAAGGCTATCAGAAGTTCTGGTTGCAACGCAAAATTGAAACACAGTATCCTACATTGTGGAACATTGCTGAAAAATACCTTATCGCTTTTCCATCATCATATCTAGTTGAAAAAAGCTTCAGTGTGGTAACAAACATTTTGACAAAACAAAGAAACCGTTTGAAAATCAACGAACGTGGAGATTTAAGGCTGCAACTCACTAATATTGAACCGGATGTAGCTAGATTGGTAGATAGTCACCAGGTTCATCCATCGCACTGAATGTTTTATTTTCTCTTTGCGAATTAATAGTTTTTAAAATATAATTTCCTACCAACTTAAGATGCTTTATGTATTAATTTGTAATAATTATAAATTAAACTTGATATTTACTGAATTGGATTGTCTTTTTATTTTGTTAAATTTTGACGAGAAAATGAAATCAACTTCACTCACTTAACCAAGTGCAAAGTTTTCTAATTGGCACCTTAGTACCTAGGTATTTTGTACCAATAGGAAAAAACTAAAGATAGACTAAGATAGATAGCTGCTTTAAGTTAGCGGACCATTATGAATAAGGGGGTTGGTCTTAAAAGTAGGTAATTTGACCATGGGGGTCTGAGGTAACAGTTCATTGTTGAAAAGGGGTCACTTGTCCAAAATAGTTTGGGGAACCCTGGCCTAAAGCCTTCCTCGATAAATGGACTATCCAACACAAAAGGAATTTTTCAATTCGAACCAGTAGTTCCGAGATTAGCGCGTTCAACCAAACAAACAAACTCTTCAGCTTTATATAATAGTAATAAGAGTTTAGATATAGATAGGTATACCTATCTATATCTCTTGGTTTAACTTTCACGCCTTAACTATTCAAAATTGTAGTTTTATACGGAGGGATTGAAGGTGGAATGGGAGGTGCTCCAGGAAAATGTTCCCTGGAGAACGTGACGTCAAAACTATCCGACCCTGTATTCGAATTTATACTTGAATTTACTTATTAAAAAGTAGTCTAATATATTTCTAATGTTCTCAGTATGGAGAACAGAAGTATGGAGGACCAACTCTATCCATGAGAAAATGTCGGTCGGCCATGTTCGGCCAGCATTAAATTATGAGACGCTGTAGAAGCATTGGTGTGTAGCGCTATAGTAGCATTTTCATTTACGGTGGTTTCATTAACTACGCAACAAATACTTAATATTCCCCTCAGCACATTTAATTTCATTTAAAGTTGCTATCTCATACTAAATCCTATAATTCTCCATGGTTGTTACAGAACACTATATACTCACACAAACCATAGTCCATACTGTTTCTGTTCTATAATCCGACCGGACCGCCATTCCAAAAAAAAAAAAACGCATGAAATGAAATGAAAACAGCTGACATTGCGTTCTGCATTAATTATTTCTAAAGAAATAGAGTAATTACTCCAAAATAATGGCTGAAATACAAACATTGGTTGAAATGGGTTTCCCAAAGGAGCGAGCGTATGTTCTTATGTCAATTATTTGTGATTATTTGTAACCGCAGAGGTTAGTATTTCAATATGTGTTTTATGGTTTCAGTGAAAGAGCTTTAGCCGTTACTAATTACAAGGGTGTCGAGCCGGCTATGGAATGGCTCTTAGCTCATGCTGACGACCCTGAATTAGAGTCAGGACAAGTAGTCGGCTCCAGTTCGGTATCCGGTAACACTGCCGAGTCATCGACGCCAAGCGAAAATCCTGAAAATACAGATAAGACTGAGGCTCAATCGTTTAAGTGCGATGAATGTGGCAAATTGTTTAAAGACCAAGACGAGATGGAATATCACGCGGCAAAGACTAATCATAAAAGTTTTTCGGAGTCAACAGAAGAGAAAAAGCCGTTAACGGAAGAAGAGAAGAAAGCTCAGCTAGCTTTATTAGAGGAGAGAATGAAGCAAAAAAGGAAGGAGAGAGAGGAAAGAGACAAGGTTTGTTATATTAATTTTGGTCACTTGATATTACAATGAGAAAAATTCAATCAACTTCTTGGTCTGATTTTTCTTGATTATTTAGTTTATGTTGACTTAAAATTGAGAATTCAAAGAAATGTGAACAGACTGTATTTTACAGACACGTGGGCAAACCATCTGGCAGCAGTAACCACCCCCTTAGCAGACCACTGTAAAGTAAGGGATGCCAGAGCCCCGTTCCCCTATCCTTAAATCCTTTAATGGTGGGCAGCACACTTGCAGCATCTGTGGCGTTGCTGGTGTTATAGGTGACGATAGGCACCTACCATCAGAAGTTTTACCTAATAAATTTGTTTCAGTGTTTCTTTGTTAGATAAAATGAACATTCATCATCATCTCAACCAGGACGTCCACTACTGGACATAGGCCTCCCCTATAATTTTCCAAAACTATTGGTGAGCAGCCTGCATTCATCGTTGACCCGCAGCCCTTATCAGATTGTCTGTCCACCTTGTGGTTGGACAACATACACTGCCCTTCCCGGTTGTGACCTCCACTCAAGAACCTTCAAGCCCTAGAGGCCCTTAGCTCTATGTGTCCTGCCCACTGCCACTTCATAATTTGTTATTATTCTTCATTTTAATATAATATTTTTCTTGTAAAATACTATATTTCTTAGTAAGTAAGCATGTCTGGTTGGTAATTTTATTATATGTTATTATATCTTGTTTTAAAAATTCAAATCTAAAGAAAAAGCTACAATTACCATTTTTTTTCTTAGGAGTCAGGGGAGACTAAGTAATAAAAAAAAATTAATGTTATGAATAGTGGATTTTGGTTCTTCTAGGAAAACAATATATTTGATATGAATGCATTTTTAATTTCAGGCTGAAGCATTAGAACGTGAAAGACTCCGCATTAAGTCGGGCAAAGATTTACAAGATGCCAAATTGAGACTTCAGGAGCAAGAAATGAAGAAACTTGTGGAACAACGGCGTAGAGAAAAAGTCGAAGATCAAAAAGCGAGGGAGAGGGTCAAAGCGCAGATAGAAGCCGATAGACAAGCCAGGAAGTGAGTATCTTCATTGGCATACTTATAAAAAACTAGTTGGTGCCTGCAACTTTGCCTGTGTTGAAAAATATAAAATATTAAGCAATATAACACTTGACATCTTTTGTTGTTATAACACCTTAATAATATTATTTAAATTAAAAACCAGCTTCATGATAATGACTGTATGCAACAACAATTTTCTACAACAAATATCAAGATAGGCTGCTCGTATGGAGAAAACAAGTTGCAACAAAGTTGTATGAAATTAATGTCAGATTAAGTCCTATTATTATAATATAAGATTTAATGTCAGATTCATTCTAATTAATATGAGATTAATGTCAGATTCAGTCTAATTAATATGAGATTTAATGTCAGATTCAGTCCAATTAATATGAGTTTTAATGTCAGATTTAGTCCAATTAATATGATGTTTAAGTCAGATTGTAGTGGACAAAACTCCAAGCTGTCATATATAAATCTCTGCAGCAAGCTGTCACATTAGACATATTATAGGCTATTAAATAATTAGGCTCCAGGCCTTACAACCAATACGGTAGAAAGAACACTAATTTCGCTAGTCATTTATAATTTGTCACGTGAAATTATCCTGCCTTCACAGGCTGGCAGCCTCCGGTCAGGCTCCAGAGGCTTTGCCCGCACCTACCCCCGCACCCGTTCCTGTCTCAACTCCAGCGCCCCAGAAGACCTACGATCAGGCAAGACTGCAGCTCCGCCTCCCGGACGGTAATGCCCTCACGCACACCTTCAGCGCTAAAGAACAACTAGCAGCAGTTCGGTGAGTACCATAACTACTAGTAAATTTATTGATTTGATTTTTTTATTATTTATTTTTAACTAGTTCACATGAATATAGAAATAATATTAAGTTAATGTTTCAGTTTAATGAGATTGTTTTGTTTTCTTCTTTTTTTATGTTTTTTTGGTGTATAAAGTTTGTTTACTATATTAATTCGTGGAAAATGTCTACATTTATGTGTATCTCTTTTTTTCTTATTTACTATACATGGTGTGATTTTTTCTTAATAAATTAAATTAAATAGATCTACTAATAAATTTATTAGTAGAAGCCAGCATCAACTCGCGACCCAAGCATCATTAGCTGTGACTTCGTTAAATCATTTTACAATTTTTACAAAAAAAAAAACAAAACTACTTCCCCCGATGCGCCCTAGTCGCACCCAGTGTGATTATGGAGTCAAATCATTCGGTATTTTATCTTAGCCTCATCAGGTCCTATCAAATTTAAAGTCTAAATTCAGATTTTTTGTACAACAATACAACAATGAAAACAATCTCTGTTAGAATTTTTTTTTAAAGTAAATGAACAGTCTAAAATACATCTACGGATGTAATATTTGACGCTGTTTAGAATGTGCTCAGTAATCCATCATTAGAATTATTGTCTCAAAGCATGATAACAAGAATGAAATTTAAAAAAGTTTTCTGTAACATGTGTCATAAAGTGATTAATTAACTCTTTTTTAGACTATTCATCCAAATGAATTCCCAAGAGTTTGCCCGGAACGACGACTTTAAACTGATGACCACATTCCCAAGGAAGATATTCACTGTTGTCGATTACGAGACACCCCTGGAGGCTTTGGGTAAGTCTTGAGTGTAATTAATTAGCCCTATAGCCTGCATTTCACACGTCCTTTTGGACATCCTGTGGCTCAGATCCATAGGACGTCCAAAAGGACGGTTCAGAAGCAGTCCACCAAGGTGATATTACGGACATTATGTTTGTTAGACCATTTTTAACTGTCTATGCTAGCGGGACATTTAAATTTGTACAGATCGCAACAAAGCCTAATAAATTTATTACAACAAAGCGAGTATAGTTCTTTCAATTCACAGATGTAGGTGCTATCATTTCTTACCTCTTCAGTATAGGCGTAATATAAGTGACATTTGCTATTTGATGAAAATTGCAAAGGGTTTAGTTGATTCATCCGAACTATTATCCAAATTATATTTAAATGTCCCTCATACAAATTTGAGAAATCGCTCTTTGCTGCATGTAGCTCTTAGTAAGACTAATTATAGAAAAAATACATTCATGTCTCGTTCATGTAGACTTTTTAATGAAATTTTATTAGAGGATACAGATGTTGACCTGTTCCACAGTTCCATAGTTAAAACGAAAAATATTATAGCCGATAAATTCTTCAATGGCCAACTATAATATTATCGTTGTTTTAGACTAGTTTGTAATATATAGTTTGTATCTATAATTTGAAATCTATAAGTGGAAATTTTTTATTAGGTTTAAGCTATTTACTCTGATTATTGTTATGTATTTGTACCTGTAAATTTCCCTAAAATAAAATAAATAAATTTAAGCAATGCTTCCCAAAAACATTAACTATTGAGCGATTCATTTATTTCTAATTTACAAATAGACAGATAGAAAACGATGATAAAGTTGTTAAGCTTTACAAAACAAATAAATAATTTAATATATTTTTATTGTATGCACATAGGTATATTAATACAGTATACAAAATAATATAATATGGTAATATAATATATAATATGGTAGTACAAAATGATTTATTAAATCGGGCGTTAAAAGTCCGATTAATACTCTAATTACTCTAAAACTAATACCGGGATGGTTTGGATGGTACATAAAATAAATGGGTGAAGTACCTACCTAAAAGATGTATTATTTTATTGAATATAATATGGGCTTTTAAAAAAGTTTATGTTTTTTACAGGTCTAGTACCATCGGCAGTGATTATAGTGTCTAAGGGAACGTAATTGAACATTTGGAACTTAAGTAATTAATGTATCTTTTCGATGTTATGTAACTTTATAAAGTAAATACAAAAGAGAAATTTTTACCTATCTAATCATTACATGATATAATATACATGTACTGGTGTGTAATTTTAATATAAAAACTGTTAAAAATATTGTCTCCAATGTTGTGAACCGCCATTTTGTTTTTGTCACAAAAATTAACCGAATTGTGCTTGGTTTAAAAATGTACTGTTATAAGAAAATTAATTTTGATTTATATCATATGCATATATATACATACATAATATTATGCTTAAAATCTTTATCAATCAGTAAAAAAAAAATACATTGTTTTATAAAACTATCAAACTTGTTTCAAAGTGTTTAATCTGGTTTGAATATAAAATCATAGATTACAAATGAAATGTAATATCAGATATTTAACAAAAAAAAAGGTTTCCCCAAAGAGCCATCAATCAAACTGCTGTCAATCATCAATCAGAGAATTATTGATTACTAGCGACTCGTTCCCGGCTTCGCCCGGGTGCAAAAACTTTCCCGTAAAAACCTTCCCTGATTATCCCTCTATCCATGAGTGAAGACCGAATTAAAATCGGCCCAGCGGTTCTCGAGTTTTGCGCTTAGCAACACATTTAGGGATTCATTTTTATGGCGATATGGCGGCTATGTGTTCGATACAAAATATACCAAAAGCTAAGGTCCCAGAAAAATAGTTCATATCGATAGGTAAATTGTCACTGTCAGTAACGCGTCACAAAAAATAGTGTTGTATTTACACGCTACTGTTATATTTTCGATATTTACAATGTTGCAGTTGTAAATCGTTAACAAGATGACTAAGTGTTTAGCTTCTTTGGAGAATTTCACCGTTGAGTGGGCAACACTAGGTCAGATCAAACTAGGTGATTTCTGAAACAACTGGTGTGTGTTTTATACAATATTAAATTAATTACGCGGTAATAGGTTTATAAGATTTTTAAAGACTTAATTAAATATTATATGAAATTAAGATATTCAAATAAAATCTTTTCCATGAATTGTTGAGCAAAAGTTAGTGTTGAAAAAGCGTCAATTGTAATGATGGAATGGAGGCGTGGGTGACGCTAACGGTTATGATTTTGATCATAGATACTATTATTAACGTATAAGACACAATGAGAGTGCAAGCGAGAGCGCAGTCTTGGCACGAATACGAGTGTAAAAGAGACGACGAAATAAGAACTGTTAGAACTAGTTTGAGAGATCAGAGAGAAACACTTGAAACTTTGAAAAAATCAAGCACATGAAGACTTTCCTGCTTTGGCGACGCGTGAAATAAGAGTCTGTTTGTCTATTATGCTAGTATATTAGTGTCTATGGTTCTGACAGTCGCCGTCTCAGATAAATAACTAAAGTATAGATTCTGTTCTAACATTAGTTCATACTGTATTCACTTATGGGTCTTATGGCATTGAAAAGGTGTTAGAAAGAGATGCATATGCAGTAGTATATTCGTAATTTAGAAGTTTGCCACTAGTTTTTGGTATTTTGATAAAAAGTCACCCATGAACGATGAGGTTTTTTTGATTATAAAACATCAAAAAAGATCAATTATCCATTTGACCCAGTGACAGTAGTATATTCGTAAATTAAGAATATACTACTGCATATGCATCTCTAACACCTTTTCAATGCCATAAGTGAATACAGTATGAACTGATGTTAGAACAGAATCTATACTTTAGCTATTTATCTGAGGTCGCCGTGACTGCTAACGTAATTTTCTTCTTAGTTTGTATGGCATGACTACATACTGTTTCGTCCACTTTATGAATGTAATGCAAAAAACTTTTTTTTTTCTTATAACTTGTTTATTTGGAAAAGATTTTATGTAATTTGTTAGAATTGAACAGATGAGTACATGTTAGTTTAAAAAAATCCATAGTGTCACCGTGCCACGTACCTACGTCTGTGAACGAAGTGAAATTTTAATTGTGTTTGTTCTATCAATTCTATCAATGATCTTTATTGATATTATTTGGTTTTAAGACTTGAATAATAATAAAACTATGTGTAACTATTTAAAATTATTTTATTTTCATGTCTGTGGAAACTTTAATTTCTAGATTTTTCGTCGTGAATACACAATTTTACCTAATTTATGGTTTTGATTTAATTATATATTTTTTTGTGAAGTCTCGTTTGAGTTTTATGATAATCCAGCAGAGTGTGCATGATTCCGTCAATTTAAATTATATGACGAATCGCGCAGCACAGCATCAGATTAAATTCCGGGATACACCTATACTTAAAATTGTTCACATAGATAAGTACTTACTGTTTCTATACCAATTTTATAATTGTTTTATGTTATTACAACATATATTTGAAAACAATTTTTAAATCGGCGAACTCTGTTTTACACATTTTGTATACAGCCACCTTAAATATGATTATAAATTAATATTAACAATAAAATTATCTATTGCTCCGTAAATGTAATTAGAATATAATTATTAAAAAAAAACGACATTTATTTCTAAGACATATTTATTTCATTAAGTGCTTCCGTTTACAATAATGCTTTTAGACATACGTATACAAAAATATTTCGTCTATGTTTCAGTAAATAAATCATATATGTTATTCTCAATTTGTGGGGTTGTAAGGGCTCATCCTTTCTTCCACGATTAACAACATTCATGTTAGTCTCGCATGGGAGAGAATAGTCCTTTTAAGCCACTTGGTTAGGACGGTTGATAGTTAATAATGCAAATATTGATGGTTGAAACAACAAGAAGCTTATGAAACAAGGTTTTAAAGAAGATAAAAAATATGAACTATCAAGTTAAGCTAGACTATATTTTTTTTAAATGAAAATCCCAAAAATTAGAAAAGATAAAAAGTTGTTAAGTTAAAAATTATTTTAAACATTATTTACAACAATGCTGTAAAGTCGTTTTTTTTTACAAGAGTATAATAAACGTTGAGAAATTGACTTTCAAATTGACAACGTTCTCGTGTTTTTTAAGTTTTGATTAATTTAATTGTTTTTGTGATTACATTTCATGAGTGCCTGTAATTTTCGATCAATACATTTTAGTTGCAAATAAATTTTACTAACTACTCTTAGGCCCTACATGTCCAGAATCATCGCTCAATCAGAACACTAATAGCATTCCAACAAGTAGTTATACTGACAAAATCAAAGAACTATAATAATATATGGTATAATGTTTAATACTAAACAAAAAAAACTTCATTGCTCAGTATACTATGTACTAATGTTAGTATTTAAAAAAAATTAGTCCTTAAATTATTACACTAAGAACACGATTTAATAACTATAAAAGTAAAAACAAAAATAAAAATAAAAACAAAAAAAAAGAAGATTTTTAAAGAACACAGCAAAATAATACTGTGTTGTACATCCAATTGTCATTTCATTATTTGACTATATATAGGTATACTTAGCCACTAAGTACGTGAAATACATTGATAAATAAAAATATATTATAAAAAAATAGTGTAAAAAATAAATAAATTCAGGCTAAAAAAAATCCATCTCCTTAACTAAAATATTTGACAAATGTCAATGAGGTTTAATTCATTTAATTATAACAAAGTAAGTTTCAAAGATTTTATGTAGTCGATTTTTAATAATAAATCTAAATATGGACGAAGTTAGGTCAGTAATAAAATTGATATTTTATAAGAAAAAATACACGTTAAAATTTTTTTAAAAACAATGAAATTAAAATAAAATAAAAGTAAAAAGCTGTAACAATATTGCCTAAATGCTTAATTAATATTATGCCAATTTTCATTATTAATACATCATTTATTAAGTAATTTAAAAATTGAGAAACACAAATTATTAACTTCTGCGTTATTTTAATTAAATTGATTAATTTTTTCTAAGTTTCTAACAATTTTTTTTAAATAGTAAAAACAGAAAAACATGAGAAATTAATTTCATTTAAATTTTTGTCTTGTGAATAATTCATTAGTTTTGTATAACAATAATTACAATATAGTATTTAAAAATAAGTAAAAAAAAAAATGTAAAATAATACTTAGATAGGTAAATAAAACAAACAAAAAAATTATTATGCTTAAAACCAAAATTATGCCAATTTTCATTATTTTATTAAATACGTACATTAATTTTATATTATAAATATAAATAATCAATTAGGAAAAACTGCCATTAAACCAACAATTGACTGCAGTTTAAATGGAACCAATCTTTGTTATTGATTTTCAAGAAACTAGGTACAAAAATATAATATAAATAAATAATTAACAATAAAAAAACATTGTAGAATAACAATATACAAAAAAATTAACTAAAAAGGTTGTAAAAAATATATAACACAGAGAAAAAAAAGGCCTCAGTAATGCCTTATTAATATTATGCCGAATTTGACTATCTCAATAGTTATAAAATATTCTAAAAACTGAAAACCATGATAGGCCAGTCTCAAAATTCATTAATTTTGTCTACAATCACAAGTTATTGGATTACTTAAAATTTATTTTAAAAGGTGGTATTTATAAGAACATCAATCTTATTAAGATTTTCAAGAAGTTGTATAAATGTATAGTAATAGTTTTGAAAGAAGTACTATGTAAAACTATGAATAAATAATACACTGTATGTAAAAACCAATAACATAAAACAAGTTAAAAAACATTGACAAATACATAAAATCAGCTTTATGATTTAATATAATAATATTATGCCAAATTTCATTAAGTATAATTTTTAAATATAATTTGACAAACACATAATAGGACATGACTTGTCTTTAATAAAAAACTGTTGTTTGTTTAGCTAGTTTTTCAAAGATTAAAACAATTCATTGCAATTCATGGAAAAACCTAAAAAATGGCTATAATATAGCAAAATAAAAAATAATAAATATACTAATATTGAGCTAAGTACATAAATAAAAATCATTAACAAATAAATAAAACCTAGAAAATTTCAAATGATTGCCTCATCAATCCATTATGTCAAATTTCATTATCAAATTCATTTTAGGACAACATAAATTGAATACAAACAAGTTAGCTATTGGTTTGTGTAAAAAAAAATTACCCATTTAAACAAACATAAAAATAAGTATTAGTATGTTAATTTCTTAATTTGTCACGAGAGTTACAAAAAGATGACAAATCTTAATAATTCATTATATAAATTACTTAAAAAAATGGCTAATGTAAAACCAAAAGATATTTTACAATATATCATTTAAAACAAATGGATTACTTATGTAAACCATTGTAACCAAGTGAATAATTTATATAATTGAACATAAATATATTTTGGTGGTTCCTCATTGACGTAAGTTGAGTCTTTGAGATACATAACTCCCTCATCTTTAATACAGTTAGTTAGGACAGTGTCGTTTGCAAATTGATTTCCCAATATCCCATTACAATCTGTAAGTTCCAACTTTTTGTTAAAACAAATACGCATTTCCATTATGAAGTTCTTACCTTTCTCCTTTCTGCACACTATCATCGGGTTGACACCGAGCCTGCTTTGTACGGCATTATGGATATCTTCTATGTCGTATGGTTTCTCATTCGTTGGCAGTATGTTTGCATCAGAGAGAATACCAGACATCATATATTTTACAATCCACTCTAACCCTTTCGAGAAGTATTTAACTTGCGAATTGAGAGGCTCTAATATGGCTGCACAAGTGCCATGTTTGTTCCACTCGTGAGCCCATAAAGCATAAGTTGAAGTTTCTGAAATCAATAAGGAAGATTTTTTTTACATTGTGAAGACACATTAATATTAAGTACTAGCTTATTCCCGCATCCTTCGGATAAAAGATACCCTACATACTTTACATAATGTGTATGCAAAATTCACAAACCCCCTTCAGAAAGGATGTGGCTCTAGTCCTAAGGGGTCTTGAAACTTTGAAACCGTCACTGGTCATCATTCGAACATTGCATTTTTAATTACCTTTTATATTAATTAATGAAAGCCTTTGTTAACTATTCTTAACAAAAAAATGCTTTTAAAATAGTAATCAAAATAAATAATCAGCTACCATTATATGGTTAATATTTATATCAGCTATGTGCAACAAAATATTAGTAAAATGATAACAAAACGTACAACATAAAATGTCATAACAGACCATACGTTAAAAATATAAATAAAATTGACCTGTCTCCACATTTGTCCATAGTTGGGTAAGATAGCTTTCAATAGGTTGTACTTCCTCAGGATCGAAGAGCCAAGACCTATTGCAAAACGCTGGGCCAATGGTGCCCAATTTTGTTGGCCAAATGCCGTGTATAGTCCACGAATCTTGCTTACTGGGCAATGTGCACGTATGTGACCTATTTTTTTCTTTCCACTCTTTACATATTGTCGGGGGCCAATTTTGAGTAAAAATTAATATATCCCAGGGATGATCATTTGTAAGTTCAAGTTGCACGCCATTTAAACTGCATACAAATTTAAAAAAATGACACATTTATATTGATTAATGCTAATAGTGAATGTAGATTGATTCAAGGTAAAATTAAATTATCTCACCTTACAAATAAAATGATCCCGATACCGTAGCGCGTTAGCATTATTTAATTTTGTATAAAAAAACCGACGTGCTTTTGTTTATATTATATTATTACGTAAAATTACGTAGATAAGGTTACAAAATTAATATCATTGTTCGTAAATTCGTATTTTATTGTTGACGTAAATCTGTCATTTCTGATTGCGTAAACAATAATAAACCCACAGAGCACAATTAAGTCGACAACCTTGAGTAGAGTAAATAAATTATAAGTCAACGATAAACATAGAATTATTTTAATTAAAGTTAAGAAGGTTTGAGTTTGTGTTTATAAATATTTTTTACTACTAATGTGCAGTCAGATACTGATTTGAGAACTATATGTGAATTTCCACAATCCGTCGGCTTAAAAGAACACACTAACCACAACTGCAAAAACGGCGGAAAAAATATAAATGCTTAATAAATAGTTAAGTGGCCTTGATATTTATTGAGTCTAAATGCCAATTTATTAGTTTACTATGCCGTTAGTATAAACACCTTTTACTATTATTATAAAAGTTCGTAATTCCATAAATTCCATAGATAAAATACTATGGTAATTTAAGGTTGTATGATTAGTGTAATTTTTGCTCACTAGATGTCATCATATATATGTTTATTTTTAATAGTATTACTTATCTATTAGTATAATCTCTTTATAGTTAGTATATTATTTATTATTCTTATGTTTAAAATAAGGTCCATCCATGCCTTATAATAATTTTTCGTACTTATTGAATACCTATTTATACTATATTATTTACACTTAGTTACAATGAATACTGCTTTTAAAGTTTATTTCTATTTTCGAATCTACATATTATACAAGGTGGAAAAATAAGTCGGGCCCTGGAGAGAAACTACCTTAAATCTTTAAGTTGGCTCATTTTACATAAAGGAAACATTCCTTTATTTTTAAAAAGAAACAAAACTGCATTCAAAGATTTTCTAAAACTCGCTGGGCTCGCCCGGGACTCGAACCAACTAAAATTTAAAAAAAAACAAACACTCGCTATTTTATTATACTAATCGATAGGATCAGGGCCGTCTTTACCCGGGGGTGCAAGGGGTGCGGTGCACCCGGGCGCAGAGCGCCCGGGGGCGCCTTGCCGAACCCTGAATATTTAGATATTTCATTGAATTTAACGCCATTGCACAGTTTAATATACTTGTTACGACAAATACGTATGCCCAAAAGTAAATATAAAAAAAATAGTCATCAAAAATAATCATTGTTTTACTTTTATTACGCTTTCGGCGCTTGTCATACCGCTCATGATGTGCAAGCTAAAATGACTCTTATTACTACACAAATAAAAATTTTATTTAATACAACACGCGCGCGGCAAAATCTCTAATCCAAAGAGAGTGTATAAAACTTGGCACATTGCCGCCCGGTCGCCCGCACTTGAAGCAAAATGATCTCTAAGTCAATAAAGTGTGAGTTCATTTGAAATGGGCGCACGGCGGCGGAGCGGCACCTATGCGTCTGTCATAGGCGAGTAATTGCTCCCTTTGATATAGCCGCCCGGGCGCTCGCACTTGAAGCAAAATGATCTCTAAGTCAATAAAGTGTAAGTTCATTTGAAATGGGCACACGGCGGCGGAGCGGCACCTGTGCGTCTTTCGTAGGCGAGTAATTGCTCCCTTTGATATAGCCGTCCGAGCGCTCGCACTTAAAGAGAAATGATCTCTAAATCACTACAATTAGGTGTAAGTTCATTTGAATTTACAGCGCGGCGCGCGGCGCCTATGTAGTGTCGGTCAGTGATTGATCTGATATCTTCTTTTTAAGTAATTAAATTCGTTAGCTCATTTCATTTGCGACAACCGCCGAATTAGCACAGAAGATCTTAGTGCAGAAATTATTGAGATTTTGTGTAAGTTGTAAATGCATGGAATAAATGAAATTTCTTCGTCATAAATAAGAGAAAAAATATCAAGGTAAGTCAATTTTATTTTTTAAGTGTTAGGTCAATCATTATCATCGTAGCCACCTATCACCCACTCCTGGACATAGGTTTCTCCAAACGACAGCACGCAGTTCTCGACCATCCTCATCCAACTAATACCTAGGCGCCTACCGACTATGTTCGTCGGTCCAGCGGTGGGCTGGAGGGGCGTCCGAAGCTACGTACGTTCGTTCGTTCGTGGACAGTGGTTTCCACTCGAGAACTCGTCGGTTAAAATTAAAATACAATACATAGGTACAATACCGATACCCAAAAGTACTCATACCTAGCTAGAAAAATACATCATTGTTGACGCCATCGTGTTGGAACGAATGGTCCTGCTTGGTTCGAATCCTGGGTTAGGGAACAATTTTTTTGTAGTATTTGTTTATGAGAGAGAGTCATGATTGTTTATTTGTTTATAATCGCAAAAATACAAATTCTTAAGGGCGTGCAGCGCGAACGAAAATCTTCACTTCCAAAAACACTTTAAACGTGTGTAAATACAAAATTTATAACACAGCTGACTTGATACCTCATGACGTCATGCCATACGACAAATAAGTGCGCCTAGTGATTTTATTAGAGCAATTTTTTTGTTTGCAAAACCATCAGGCGTTTGGATTAAAAATTGAAAATTCTTAATAATTTCCTATTTATATTTTTATAATCAATATTAAGAAGAGGGTGCTCTGCGGAATATCAATACAAACATTTCCGTGTGACAGTTAGTGCTTCATGCGTAAAATTTACGAAGTATTATGTTTACGAATTAAATGAGAGATTCGATTTGCTGACGGAACACAATTCAGTTTTTTCACTCTTCCAAAACATTGAATGCTGGAGGAAATTAGAGTTGCATGAAAAAAAATCTCAATGTTCTCGGCTCCAACAAAAACTAACATTTAAAAATAGATTTGATATTGACGGGGAGGATTTATATAATGAATTAGAATTGTTACCAATGTTTTTTCCCAATGCATCAACAAGCACTCCCACTAATATTTTAAGCTATATATATTCTAATAATTTAATCTCCTCATTTCCTAATATCTCAACATCTCTACGTATATATTTAACACTGCCTGTTACAGTAGCTGAAGGTGAACGATCCTTTTCAAAATTAAAATTAATAAAAAATTATCTTCGGTCAACCATGACCCAAGACAGACTGACAAACTTAGCTATTATAAGTATAGAATCCAAAATTAATATAAAAATAAATGATTTAATTAAAATCTTTGCCGACTCAAAAGCAAGAAAAATTGAGTTTGTTTGATGTATGTACATACAATAAATAGATATTTAGCAATTAAATAATAATATAAACGAGAGTTGGAACTTGGATTGCTGGTGTTTTTCGCCATTACAATCACTGTTAATTGTAATTAACTCATAATTCTATTGATTTCTCAACTAACAGGTTCCTTCTTTTCTTTGTTTTTGCATCATGTTCTTTTTCATGTTAAAATAAAAGTATAATTCTTCACTTTTTTGAAAAAGTAGGTACCTTTTCTAGAGTGTTAATTCCAGAAACTGGACATAATGTCTCGAATGGAGAATAGTTTTGTTTTTTATTTGTATAATTGGGTTTAATTTGTATAATTTAAGTTTAATTTTAGTTTTGTATTTTAGAAAAATAAACAAATTATCAAAATTACGTGTATTGTGTTTTCTTGGTTGACTAGGACCCCTTTCATACTGCAGTGTGTCGTCGGTCGCGTGCCACGCTGCAGTGTAAAAGAAAACGAGGGCGCAGGCTGAGCCCCGCACCCCGGCGCCGAATAGACTTAAGACGGCACTGGATAGGATTCTTATTAAGGATAAAATTTCTCTAACAAACATTTGGTCTTACTCTCGTCTGTCGTACAAGATATCCATGAAGAATACCTATTTAGTACACAAGTTCTTTAATGAACGTAATGTAAAAAATGTTATTTATGAAAACTGTTATGACACCGTGCAAGAGCTAAGAGTTGTAGAAAATATTATTAGGGGGCATGCACCACAACACTTTGCTGAAGGCTACCAGAAATGAATTTCAACGGAGACTAAATTTGTGTATTCGGAACGAGGGGGCTCATTTCGAACAATTTCAGTTAAATAATTTAAGTGTAACAAATTGATAACAAAATAAAGTTAATGTTAAATTTTACGATCATTTTTATTTTTAAGACCAAATGTTTGTTAGAGAAATTTTATCCTGAATAATAATCCTATCGATTAGTACATATAATAAAACAGCGAGTGTTTGGTTTTTTTAATTTTAGTTGGTTCGAGTCCCGGGCGAGCCAAGCGAGTTTTAAAAAATCTTTGAATGCACTTTTGTTTCTTTTTAAAAATAAAGGAATGTCTCCTTTATGTAAAATGAGCTAGCTTAAGGATTTAAGGTAGTTTCCCTCCAGGGCCCGACTTATTTTTCCATCCTGTATAAGTAAGAGGCATATGTATACCGTAACCACCTATTACCTTCGATGTTAGTCACACACTGCCTGCAATCCTTTATGGTTATCTTATGCCTACCCCCAGTATACTCATATAACGTTACTGACCAGTAGTGTCCAGCAGGCACTATGGAAATAACTAATTAGATATTAACTATGGAAATTACTAAATTATTAGATTTGCTAATATGTGATTGAATTTATTAATCTACTTAATTTTGCATTTGAACATTACCTTTATTGTGTGCTACATTAAATCGGTCTATAGGTAATAATACAATCGGAATCTTCACTATTTATTCAAACGAGTTTTAGTGATTAACGAGTAATAATAATTAATATTAAAAAAGATAAGTCGCCCAGAGGTTAATTTAAATTATTAAATATAAGAATTTAAACGTTTTTTAAAGTTATATCTATTTAGCTGGCTGGTGATGACTTAAGGACGCTGACCTAAACTTTTTGCTCTTATTTCATTATTGAATACCGTTCTCGAACTGATTCCGTGTTTTTCTTTACCCGTCACTCGCTCTGGTGCGCCAATGAAAAAAAAAACATCGCGTGCGTCACGAAACGATGGTTAGGTATAGCCACAATTATTTATACAAGATGCATTATGACTCCTGCGCAGTGCGCAGTGTATGCTCACAAATAATCAACAAACAGGTATCTAACATATGCTAGCAACTTTGATTGCACGGTCTCTTTAAAAAAAAATAGAGCCATAAAATAAGGCAAAGTTCTCAATTTTAAATGAGAAATTTTTAAAATTTTATTACGAGAATTTTACGAGTCACGAAATAAGGTTGACAAATAGATTGTTGGTTTTTGGGAGTCACGAGGAGACGCATGATTATTATTTTATTACTAGCGACTCGTTCCCGGCTTCGCCCGGGTGCATTTTTTTTTACGTAAAAACCTTCCCTGATTATCCCTCTATCCATGAGTGAAGACAGAATTAAAATCGGCCCAGCCGTTCTCGAGTTTTGCGCTTAGCAACACATTTAGGGATTCATTTTTATATTATAGATTAACTAAAGTATTTGTTATAGAAATAATACTATAGTAATTCTATAGTTAAATTTATTATTAATTATAGAAATATCGCGGTTTCACTCGCATAAAACTTGCTTTTCAATCGGTAGTTTAGCTGAACAAATGAGGACTTTACGTATTTTATCGAAATTAAAGTATTTAATAACTTAATATCGAGATTAAATAATAAAACTCGTAGATAACAATTCGTAAGTCGTAGAAAAGACTTTTTGACTTTTTCATAAGTTTTATATAAATAAACCAATTTGACTTCTATATAATATTGAAATGTTAGATACCTATATTTTAAAGTTTAATTTAGTTATTTACTGAAATATTATTTGAAATAAGACTCAGCCTTAATTACTGGTAAATTTTTCGCAAGTATTTTATTTACTTGTTCAGTAATCAATGGTCTGTGAAGTGTAGTTGCATCGGGGAGGATGATAAAAAATTTAAAAAAGTAATATGGACTTATATGGAATATTAATAATTATGATTATTTAATACACTATTTTCCATTGAACATGGGGTAAAAAAAGGAAAAAATATATAGTGACGCGTCAACAATAGGTAAATAAGATACGAAAATATATAATCTATAATATAAAAATGTATCCCTAAATGTTTTGCTAAGCGTAAAACTCGAGAACGGCTGGACCGATTTTAATTCTGTCTTCACTCATGGATAGGGGGATAATCAGGGAAGGCGAAGCCGGGAGCGGGCCACTAGTTAAAAATAAATAAAAATAAGAAATAAGAAAAATAAAATTTCTTATTTTAGCCATTAAATTCGTTTTCAATATTGAAGTGGGTTGACGATATTTTTTAACCGAGGAAAATCATCCAAACGTTTACTGGATGACGAAAACTATTTAGAAACTATATTTAATTTTCTATATCTGCAGTTACACGTAATAATGCAGAATGTAATAATACACGTAAATTGTAGGTTTGTTTATAATCTAATTGCAACTTTGATCTGTTTCAAAGTTCGCGAGTCCCGCGGGATAAAATTTCTGCCCATTCGGACAGCTTTTTCATTTAGTGCACATGAACCTAGAATAATCAAGATTTTTTTTTTCAAGGTTCATGTTGAAGTGCATATGAATTCCGACTCTGACCAGTAGTACTATGTTAAAAATTTATGGTAGAGATCAATTAGGACATCTCTTCAGAACACTCAAAATTGTTCAAGCGGTAAAAACACACAAAAAGAGGTTTAATCTCGTCTTACACTTTCTCAATCTGTGTTGAGTGAGCATGCAATCGTTGACAATTTATTATTCTAACAATACAATTCCACACTGCAAGATGTCTACGGGATTTTTCTGGTATTTTGGTAACTTTACAGAGAATTAGGTGCTGATGCTATGTGGTTTGTTGAATTTTGAATTTTTCATGCTAGAGAAGCTTTGTTTTCCAATTTTAAGTGACACATAAATTCGAAATTACTCGAGATATCTACACTCAATATATTGATGCTCTCTGTCATTATTAAAGGAAGTATCACAAAGTCTGAGAGTCGCTCCGAATGCGGTCTTTTTGTGTGAAATTCAACACTTGAATTTAGTACCTGCGTTTCGGTGTTTTGCGGACACACTGCGTTTCACAGTCATTTTGGGCAGTCCGTTTGGCCTGGGCGGCGTTAACCACCCCCTCACAGGTGCCCACCGTGAAATAATATCATTTTCCTATCTCTTTCTAATTTTGTGTTATTAGCAACGGTAGCCACCTACTATCAAGTGGACCGTCAGCTTGTCTGACGACCTCATAAAATCGTGTTTGTTTTCATTTAAATGAAATTTTCATTATTCTGTTTGCAGTGTAAAACATTTTTGTTTTAATTATTAACGAACCTTGGAATTGAGGACTTTGAAGTTTTCTTAGAGATAAAGGGGCAGGGCACCTTGTTGCAAAGTCATTAGTCAGTTCAACGACACCTGCCACGGTGACCTTTCGCTCGAGATAAGCTACATCTATCTGTGTAGGCATGCAACATTTTTATATCGACTAACACTTTGTAACTAAATGTTACACTACATTGTTACCAATGGCTGTCCTAATTTAGGTCAGAACTTGCGTCCTTGGTATTGTCAAATATAAACGAAAAATCACTTAAATTTTGGGAATAAAATTAACTTGATAAATGTATTTCATTATTAATTCCATTAAGAATACTAGTAAATTTTTATTGCTTGTGTGTATCTCTACTGTATTATTTTATCACTCGGGTGCGGGTTGCTAGATAATGGTTTATTAATCATTTCAACTACATATTTAAAATAATAATATAGGTACGATTCGATATTATTATTATTTTGTGTTTCTTAAGTTTTATTGTGAATATTTGATGTTGTATGTTTACCTACATTACGCTTGAAATATATTAGTTAGGGAACTTAATTTTATTTTATTTTGTTACTTTTTATTTTATGAATATACTTACATTATTGGAAAATTATGGAGGAGGCCTATGTGCAGCAGTCCCAGTCGGTTCGAATTGAATTATTCGCGTTCACTGAATCTCCCTATACCAAAAAAGTAGTAGGTACATCCGCAGCAAGCGTAAGCTAATTTCTCCCATCGTTGTTAATATTGGTAAGTAAGTATATTTGAACTAGCCACCCGATGCAATTTTTTGTTGCAAATTATATACAAAACCCTCAATTATCCATATACATACATATGCTTCTAACTTCTAAATACAAGCTTCTAAGAAAATTTTCATGTTTCTAACTTCTTAAAACAAAGACTCATACAAAGTCCAAGCAGTTTCAATGATAGTTTCTAATCGCAGACGACACTCGCAATTGAATTGCGAGCCTGCCATTATCATCCGTGCTTTACGCCGTTTTTTTCTTATAAAAATATTCCTGTCCGATCATGCTGCGCCTACTGATGTAGTTAGAATTCTTAGAAGCAACTTTACAACGCTATCAAACTCGGATTAATGTGCAATATGCCGGCCATTGATCTCAATTGAATTAAAAATTAATAATGCAACAAGAAAAAGTGGTGGCGGTGTATGCGTTTTCCGGTCGGGTATGCAGTTGCAAAAAGCCTGCGCGCGCCGCGTTCAAACGCGTGACGCGTTTTTCTGACTAATTAGTGGAGTGAGGCGCGACTCGCAGTCGGTGAGCACGCGACCTTATTTACAACTAGTGTGCACTCACCTTGCTCTGTGAGCCGAGGCAGCCATGCTCAACTTGTGGCCCGTATAAGATACGTTCGTACACGAAGGGCGCATTGCTTACCGCGTTCATAAACTGGGCGATAGTAACCCTAATACAGAAAAAACTGCATAGGAACTTGAACTTACATTGTCAATTTATCTGCTTTAAAACACATAGATTTGTGTTGAGGACACGGAAAGGGAAACCTCGGCTTTTGGCTATACCGCACGCAAGGACTGTTTTGCTTGGCAAGGCTCCTCTAACGAACCCTGCGCAATATTAATAAAATGGCGCAACTAATTGAACTGTTCCATTGCACACTGAATGAATTAACTAGTGCGGGACTATTTGTTATGTCTTATAAAAATTAAGTTTGTATATATAATTTCTTATATAATATAATAAGTAATTATATAATATGATATTTTGACGAGCCCGTTGGATGAGTGGTAAGTGTGCTTGACTAGCGTCTGAGGGGCCCCAGGTTCGATTCTCGGCTGGGTCAACTTTGGAAATAAATTTTTCAAAGTTGACTCTGGTCTGCAGGGCACACTGCGTTTCGCAGTCATTCGGGCAGCCGTCTGGCGGCAGTAACCACACCCTTATAGAATATCACCGTAATATAACAGCATATCTGCTGGTGTGTTTCGGTGAGTTGGTAAAAGACGTCAGTGCCCACTACCCTATCCCTACCTTATCCCTTATCCTTAATCCTTCTATAGTGTTGCTTGTGGTATAGGCGACGGTAGCCACCTACCATCAAGTGGACCGTCAGCCTGTCGGGACGGTTGAAATTGATATACCAGCTATTAGTACAGATTTACTATCTATAAATATTAGTATCAAGTAGGTACTATATGGATTAGTAGTACGTAAGCTATATTATTTTTATAAACATTTGATTATTATTATTGAGTTAAAGGAAAACAGTGATTATATTTCTAAGAACCGTACGTAAGGAGGTTACAATCGACGCAGTGAGCACCGAATACGGTATTCGAGTTGTTTCAAAAAAGGAATGTAGTTTAAAATAGCGATGCGCGGACGCACATCACCCCGTGACGTCAGCAGGAATTCGCTAAGGAAATGAGTCACAGCGCAAGTGAGCCGCCTGAGTCACAGGGAATGTGAACGCTGATGCGGACGGGGTGAGGAGCTTTTATAACTTGCGATTATTTTCTTAAATATATCTTAACAAATAATTAAAAATTATAAACTAACTCCCGACATTCTATTGAGACCATTCTAATGAGCCACCCAGATTACTCAATGCTGCATCATCAGGCCAAGGTTACCATGTGATGGAAATATTATACAACTGAAGTAACAGTAAACCAAATTAGAAATCAATCGAACATGGAAGTTAATGAGATCCCTTTGTTAACTAGAAAAAATAAGCGAATGTTCTTCGAACGCCTGAACTCTTCATAAATTATGGCTAAGAACGATTGTGATTATATCAGCTTTCAAAAACTGTTTTTTTTTTTTCAATACCATGTTTAACAAAAAAAACGGATCGAAATCGTAAGACTTCCGTCGTCTCATAATGTAAAGAACTTTCTGCAACATCCAGTCAACCGTGATCCGTTCCGCAATACGCAATTTCTAAATAAATCGATAACAATCAGAGATCTAACATATTTGGTTACTAATAACAGACAATGAACAATGCATCAGTACTCACAAGTTTATAATGACGTTTTTGATTTTATTCTAAAGGTAGAAGGTCATTGGAAAGTTACCGGTTCTGTACTTGCTAGAGTTTATACGATACTTTACTTTTTAAATGGCTCGACTAATTTTGACGGGACTTTACTTGGCAGAAAGCTAATATATAAGGAGTAAACTAGGCTACTTTTATTATAGAAAAGTTTTAAAAAAATTATTATAATATAAGCAGTGTCCAGCAGTGCCAGGTTCAGTTAGTATTTAAATAAATTTAGTGTTGGGGTAACTGATATAGGTTAGCGAGGTCTTAAAATTTTAAATTAAGGGCCTCTTTCACCACCTACGAGTAAAGTGTCAAGTAGAATAACCGCCATTTATTAAAGACACCGGTAATAGAAATATTTTTCATTTTAAATTATTTAAACCTAGCTTTATCCGTCGATTGGAACGCTACACCTCACAACAATGCTCAACGATGCGAAACAAGAGTTTTTTTTAAATGTGTGGGTGACCGTTTATACAAAACAAACGGAACTTTCACAGTTATATTTATATTGTAAGAATATGTTTTAATTACAAAGCATCTTAGGGTTAAAATAAAGATAAAGATAGCCTTTATTTTAAGGGATCATACAAAACATGCTACAGTACATTATCTATAATATAAAAATGAATCCCTAAATGTGTTGCTAAGCGCAAAACTCGAGAATGGCTGGACCGATTTTAATTCTGTCTTCACTCATGGACATAGGGATAATCAGGGAACGTTTTTACGTAAAAAAAAATGCACCCGGGCAAAGCCGGGAGCGGACCGCTAGTTTAATATAAGTAGAACAAAATTTTCTTTTTATTATTTTTCCTCGCATGTCAAACGAGTGTTAAAATTATTAGGTATTATTCTGTTCTTCTGTTCAGCTCATTCATATTTATTAATTTGATGCTTACTTAGTGTAAAAAGGCTGGTATTGCCACCCCCTTATAGAAGACCAACATGAAATTACAGCATGTGTGCTGTTGTGTTTCGGTGAGTGAGCATTTCCTTATCCCTTTCCAATCTAAAGTTACTTGTGTTATTGGCGACGGTAACTTGATGGTAGTGGCTACCGTCTGGCTACCGTCAGCCTGTCTGGCGAACTTAATATAAAGAAGGATTTTTTTTGTTAGGATTTTCTGAACTGACATCAAAAGTACACCGATAGACATTTTTCGTTATTTTCGGGACAGCAACACTTTGCGGTTTGCTTTATTTTTCTGATGTTATGCTGAAACAAAAAAATATCAGTATCTCATAAGATGGGCAGACTAATTGTTTAATCTCGACTTGACATTATTCTAGCGGATTGGTTTGAGTATTATTTTAAATCGTTTTTAGGCTATCACTCGTTCCGTGATCAATCAACTAGGTTACACGCGCTATCGTGACGTCACACGACGCGCCTTGCTCCTGTGTACGGTGACCATGATTTCTATACAAACTACCAGGTGACGTGTCCATTTTAATAAATTTACACGTTTACAAAACAGATAACAATCTGTCCTGTGTCACCATAAAAGCTTTACGACTTTGTAATGGTCATTTTATGAAATATCTTATTACATCAGTTGAACTGCGTAACAGGATCTTAAGATAAAACGGGTTTTCTAAGAAAATAGTGTATTGTTGCTGTGTATCACCTGAATTATTATGTCGTAATAAAAAGCTATAAAATGTTTATGTCTATCAAAAGCCATATTTAAAGGTTGGAGTGTGTTCGTGACTCTTGAAAATTTAAATATCATTGTTAAGAAACCACAAAGTGATCATCGAGAAGTTTGTAGGTTCCAATCGCAAGCGCAGGTCACTTCACTCTAAAAAATATTTTATCAATGCGTCTCGGCCGCAATAGAAAGTTGTCAAAAAAGGAAAATACTAATATATCAAGCTCCAAGTAATTACAAATTATGTGATTTCATTCAAAACAACGATCATGTAAAATATTTTGTTCCGGTCTATACAGGGTATGGCCTGTAATAAGAGCAATAAATTTAAACGATGATTCTATAGAGTATACACAGTTACCTTAACCAAATCATAATGCTCCAAAGTGCTTATACTCAGAGATATAGCAATCCAAAGTTACAATACATAATCAATGAATTTTATTATCGCTAAATTGTCGGTTATCAGTCTTCAGATGTCTTGGTACAGGGTACTGGGGTGAGAACGATCGTAAATGTCAATGTCACTGTCAAGTACTCCGACTGGACACATTATGTGTGTAGTAGTACATTGCTGGCTCGGTTACTTTTATTAGAAAATAATAGTAAATTTGTTTCTCATTTTAATTAATTGAAACCATTTGGAATTAATTACTGATTCGTTAAAGGGTCTATCTTTTAATTTATTGCTCTTATTACAGGCCACATTCTGTAGAAGATATGTTACTAAAATCAAAGGAAGAATAATCCACTAATGACTGGAATTATGATTTTTTAAGATTCTTCTCCTTTTTCTATATACTAATATTATAAAAAGAGAGAGAGAGAGAAGATTTGTATGTTTGTAATGAATAAACTCCAAAAACTATTGGACCGATTTTGAAAATTCCTTCACATATAGAAAGGTACGTTATCAACGAGTAACATAGACCATATTTTATGAAGATACTCGGGCGAAGTCGCGTGCAACAGCTAGTTTAATTATAAGGTGAGACAGGCAGGTCGATAATTTGCACTGCGTTTCATCGCCTAAAGAAACGAGCTACACCACAGGTCATTTGTAATCGTATTGCTAATCTTGCAAATTTTTTAAACCACCTCAAAGAGCTCTAAAATGTAACAGAATGATTTTGTCTCCACTGTTTAAAATATCATGGTGTCACTACATTGAATGAACTCGTTTATTCGCGATTCGCGACTCGCTTCGCTTATTGAGGTCTCAGGTCTCAGGCACGCGCAA
The DNA here is from genome assembly GCA_936446665.2 of Synanthedon andrenaeformis. Lineage (NCBI taxonomy): Eukaryota > Metazoa > Arthropoda > Insecta > Lepidoptera > Sesiidae > Synanthedon > Synanthedon andrenaeformis. The sequence goes on from OW387784.2 coordinate 11,561,138, forward strand.
AACCGCGCTCTCTTGTGTACCAACCACGTTTGTCCTTTGTAACTTTTACTTTTCACAGATGTTTTACAAAGATCGGAGACATAGCCCGTTATAGAAAAAAAAACCTGCTTAACAGTCCAAATTATACGCAATTTTTACGCATATATACCGGTTCAGATTAATTATCTCGTGAATGCTGAGTAGTCGTGACATTTTTTAAACTTAATACTTAAGCAATAAAGATTCTGTGGTGGTGTTGTTTGATATATAAAAATGTAAAAGTTTAAAGCTAAATTCACTAATATTTTTATGCGCGTAAATTAAATTTTCATAAATGTACTGACATGTAACAGTTAAAATCTTTATTTCTTTGAACTTTTCTCTGAGAGAAGACCTAGTTGATCTAGTTGAGAGATGGCTCTAATGGCCCTTTTTTGTAAAATGAAAATAGTATTTATGTCCGCAGCCCAAAGAAGAATCCCATAACACATTATACTGTGGAAGTAACTAAAATAGACAATCCTAGCTGTATCGAAATCTGTTAGGCGTCGAATCTGCTTATCTGCATAAGCCGCAGAGCTAAGCCTTTTACTTATTTTCTCAATATGTGGACCCCATTGTAATTTCGAATCTACGGTAATACCTAAAAATACTGTTGATTCCACAGGCTCCAATTTTGCGCTGTGGTTCCTTTATTGAGAATCCCACGGGAAACTTATATTTGTCCAGGATTAAAAGTATCTTTTATATAAATCCAGGTAATAAACTATATGTGTGCCAGATTGCATCCAAATCTGTTTTTGCAAACATAAAAACTTTCGCATTTATAATATTATTAGGATTACAAAGTTGATATTATTCAATTGGTTTCCACAGAACAAAAAAATAATAATTCTTCTTTTTCTTGAGTTGGCTGTCAGCTCTGAAAACTTGTACCTGTTCTGGGTCAGACGGAACAAATTTTCTGCACTGGAGGCGCCGCGCCGTTCAATTCCCTGATGTTACATGGTATCTCTTCCGGCTCATTATTAAAAGTCTTATCAACAAACTAATATTTATAATTAACAGTTCTAATTTTAAACTAGAATGTCATCAATATCTTTTTAATGATAAACGACGAAACGATACGGCATCGAACGGGTTTTCGGTGACGCAGTATGTGTGCTCTGTGCAAGTTTGTTTAAATTTAGCAATATGGAGCGATGAACCTTGAGTTTTATATCACTCTGCTCTCTCTCTCTCTCTGTAGGAATACATTGACACTCAGTACTATTACATAGGTGAATCAGTATTTTTTTTTTGTGTGGCTACCGTCGCCTATAACACAAGCAACGCCATATGTGTTGTATGTGTTATACCACAGTGGGATTGAGGACAAGGTATAGGGAAATGGGCTCTGGCATCTCTAACTAACTCACCGAAACTCAACAGCACTCATTTACGTTGGTCTTTTATAAGGACGTTAGTTACTACCGTTTAGAAGGACTGCCTGGAAGGACTTAGAAGGACTGGAAAGTTGTCACTACTTTCCAGATTCAGACCAGAGCCAATTTTGAAAAGATCATTTCTAAAGATGACCCTGCCGGGAATCGAACCCGGGATCCCCAGGAATGGAGCGTTAAGGTAAGCACCCTGCGAAAGGAAGTCTGTTTATCTGCTATCTGTCTGTCATATTTTCACGGCTAAACGAATGAATCCAACACGGAAGTAAATTCTTAACAAACCAAAAAATATATATTGACTAGTGGCCCGCTGCCGGCTTCGCACGGGTGCAATTTCCAGCTGATAAAATTACCTTACATCGCCATCTGTTAGAATCTTTTGGAACTCACAGATAAATAATTGCTGGATTGAATAAGTATCAACAGATGGCGCTATGTTAATAATATTATTTAATTTAAAAATAATAATAAACAAAATGACATATAAACTATCCTATCTTTTAAGTTGGACCAAATAACAGATACTTATGAAGTTTGACCAAAGTCGGTTCAGTAGTTTCAGAGTTTATCGCGAACATACATCGTGACACGAGATTTTTATATATATAGATTTTTAATTACTTTCTCTTATATTTAATTAGTTTTTATAAAATTTTACTAATATTTTTTGGAAAAAAAAACTGTCGAATGGAAGTTTACTCTCAAATACAGTTAACATTAAATTCCATGTCGTCAATACGTATTAAAATTGATATAACTATGTATTAAGTTAGCTGTCGACATTCCTAAAGAGTAAGGGATGAGGGGATATAAAGGGGATATAGAGGATTGGGCTTTGGCATCCCTTATTAACTCACCGAAACACAACAGCACACGTGCTGTTGGTATATAAAGCGGTGCATGCTGCCGCTAAACGAGGTTATTTACGACTGTGGAACGCAGTAATTACCAATTAGTGAATCGTTATTTCGTTTATTATTTCATTTGATACAGAGAAATCTTAACTACACAGCGCTTTTAAATTAACCACTTACAAAAAACTAAATGAATGAACCTAAATAAAAATAGTGAATATATAATGATAAAAGAACATCACAAAATTCACATCCTGTGGAAATATAAAATGAAATCACTCAACAAATAGGTACAAGAAGATGCTAAAAACACATTTTTAAATAATAACTTATATTACTAATAATAAACTACAGTGATTATAATTTTTAATAAAAAATAAAACAATATATTATAATAATTCTTTTTATTGATCTCATTTTATTTAAATTTAAAGTTAAAATAAAATAATTGCTCTTGTCGAAATTCCTTTTTTCGGATCAAGCGCTTTAACACATCCTTTATAATGCGCACTGCCAAGGTTTGGAACTCCCTGCCAGTGGCATTTGTATTTCAAAGTTCATATGACCCAAATCTTTTCAAAGTTCTAGTTAATAGGCATTTTCTGGGTGAGATCGCTCCTTCATAGACCCCATCTTCGCTACACAGCTGGATGTTGGCCAAGAGCAAACCTATCTTTAATAAAAAAAAGTAAAGTATAACACGATTTAAATTGGAGCAATTGAGATCTTTGTTATACCTCTGCCTGTATACGATAACTCATTTTTAGGCAACCTTATTGAGGCTTTAATGTAACCGCTTGTTAAATAAATAAATAAAATAAATCCATTAAAAAGGGCCAACAGATCCTATTTCTTTTATGTTAAGATTGGCAGACAAGATGACGGTCAAGATCCACTTAATAGTTGATGGTGGCTACCGTCGCCTATTAACAAGTAACGTCACAGGTTGTGCAAGTATGCTGCCGACCAAAGTAGAATTGACGATAAGAGATTCGGAAGGGATAGGGATAATGGGCTCTGGCATCTCTTACTCACTCAACGAAACAACAGCACACTTGCTGTTATTTCACGGTGGTCTTCTGTAAGGGGGTTGTTTGTTACTGCCGCCAGATGGGCAGGCATTGCGCTAGAACTACGTAGGTAAGAAGTTCCCGTTGGCAAGTGAGCTCTTAAGCGAACAAATAAAAATGTAGCATTTTCTTCTAAAATCTTTACGTGTAGGAACAATTAAAAACCTGAATACAACGATAAATCGTCAGTTCCAGACCGTGTCCTAAATAAGAGTTGCGAAGATGTGTGCGTTTGTGTGAATGTATATACACATAGTGTGACTACACAATTGATTATATATGTGGGCGTGACAATTCTTGCGAAGATGTGAGAAGTCATGTTTTAAATATTTTTTTAATGGATAAGGCGTTTTTTATATAACGTTGTATTATCGTTGCTATGGATAAACTTTAAAAATATATTACTATGTCTCCCCTAAACCTGGCGTAAAGAGAAGTTTCGTAAAAAGTAAGGTGGGGAGCACGGCTGGCGGCATTAACCACCCCCTTAAGGAAGACCACAGTAAATTTACAGTATGTGCTGTTGAGTTTCGGCGAGTGAGTAAGAGATGCCAGAGCCTATTTTCTTATGCCTTCTTAATAACATATCCTTAATTCCTACTTAGGTCGCAGGCGCATTTGCTTGTGGCGTTGCTTGTATTATTTATAGGCGATGGAAACCAGTTACCATGAAGTGGACCGTCAGCCTGTCTGACGATCTATACATAAGGAAAGATACTGTGAAGAAACATAACTTTATGACCGTTACTGTCCAAGAGAACCATTACGAAGAAAATTATATTTTGATGATTAAGTTCAGCAGACAGGTCCGCGGTCCATAAGATAGTGGATACTCGTCAGCTTTGCCACAGGCTATTGCGCAAGCAACATCAGTCGAGATGTTTCCTAAGTGTGTTACCAATACTTAGGAAAACGGATAAAGGAGAAGATACGGATGTGGGAATAAAGTCTGAAACTACATACTCTTGAGAATAGTTGAGATATTAAAATAAAATTTTATATAAATTACACAGAAATGTTATAAGTAGATATTGCGATTCTTACTAAGCTACTTCTTATATTCACGAGGTTACCGTCATGTGGGATGTTGATTAAAAAATAATCGTCCCAATAGTCATCTTGGCGAATGATCTCATAGCGAAGACCCTCGACCAACACCTCAAAAGGCTTTCACTAGATGGCTCACTAGATGGTTCAAAGGCCAAATACGAAGACAGGACTTCTTGACACGTCACGAATCATGACATTGCATATACTTTTTCTGCATATATTCTAGTAAATAAAACTTATATTTTTAGTGAGAAAAAAATAATCAGAAGTACTTTGTGGATAACCAATTTGTAACCGAACATTATTATTTTAAATCTTAGTACACAACTGTTTGTTAATCTTAATAAAATAAAAATATGTAAAACTTCTTTTTATTCCAGGCATTTTATAGGCTTTTTATCCTTTTGAAGACTTACTTGCAAAATTACTTTAAAAAAACTGACTTAGCTCACAAACGTTCGTCACGGTGAAATGGACTGTTGCTTTCGCAGGTCCAGATGCGAAAAGTCAAGTTTATAATGCATACCTATGTTGCTACATTACTATGTCTTACTGGAAGTTGTTATATCGGCCACTTATAAAATAAAAACCACGGAAACATATATCTCCTCCATTATCCGCTTCTCGCATTCTTGAGCAGAGTCGATGAACTTATCGTGCGCGAAATTGGCGAACGCGCCACTGAGCGTTGTCCGGCGCGACTCGTACCACGTCCATCGCAACTCGAATAAAACTATTCACTTACGTATACACTGCTTCTTTAAAACGACTCAGTTTATCTTCGGACACTGTTCATCAAGCAGTGCAGTCATTGCACAGAAATTACACAGTCCAAAAAAGAAGTGAAATCGAATGTTTAATGTGGACGGTCGTCACCGACACAAGGTCGCATCGCCCGACGCCCACCGCTATAAATATACGCAGACATGCAAAAATGTGCTATATAAACATTATTAAATACCCCAAATGCGTGTAAAATTTTATATTTATCACAAAAAATGGGACAACATTCCGTGTGCTGATTTCCCTCAATAAATTGAAAAGTAGTTCGCTATAGCTCCCAGTTCGCTAATTCTATCGAAAAAAAAACTAAATATAATATGTTCAAAACTTACCCATGTCTCAGAATGTACAAGCCATCCCATGTCTAGAAATTTAATTGTCTAAATTTTCATCTCACAAATGAATATCTAAGTAATGTATATTGTATACTAATACTAGCAAATCGCTTCGGCTTGTGTCTCTCTACTGCTGGATGTAGGCCTCTTCCAGGGCTCGCCACAACACATGGTCCCCTGTCCCTCGCATCTAGCCGCTTCCTTCAAAGCCTTTCAGAGGCCCCATTGCCACTTCAGCTTGCTGATTCTTTCGGCTATGTCTTCGACAAATTTCAAAATTAGAATTCTGGTCTTATCTACTAAAGTAGGTAACTGAGCATAAATAAATAAATAAAATACAATTAAAATCCCTGAAAAAGAACCAAAAGTCTAGAAAAAAGCTCTAGAATATTTTTATACTACAAACACTCAAAGGAAAATCTAGAAGATTCATACCTAATTAATATTGATTTCACCTTTCGCCCTATGAGTCACTAGATGGAATCTTTACATACGTGACTGCGTCGTATTTTGTTTCTAGAGCCATCTATGGCTTTATGTATTGTCAGTATTGTTGAACATCACCTTCGTAATTATATACATAACAGTATTATGTTAAATCTTATAAAACGCTAGAAAAGTAGAAAAATTACGAAATACTTTCCCAGCAATGTTTATAATATGGATTTTCAAATATAGTACTTACCTATTTCAAATAACTGCTTTTTCTTCCACTTCTAACCCAAACCATTTATATTTCACTAGCGCCTTGCCCCCGGCTTTGCAGGGTTGTAATTTTTTTTTCTGCAAATTATATACTCATTCCTCATTTATCGCTCTTGCAATTAGTGAAAACTGTATCAAAATCCGTTGGTTGGTTTAGAAGAAATTAGCGTAGAAACAGATAGAGGCGGACAGCGACTTTATTTTACAATTATAGATAAGTTGCCAAGACAATCGTAAAGCACTTATAGGCTTGTTATTGTTATGGGATAACCGTGCAACTGACTAGGGGCGAAATCCTGCACTCTTAAACGAGAGCCAACTTCATATATATACCCCTAGGCAGGGTCCCAAGTATGCTGGCTGCATTACCTCGGTGTGTGGAAGGCTACCAAGTTTCATGAAAATCAGTTAATTCGTTTCAGAGTTATGGAGGAACATACATACACATACATACATACACACAGAAAAAAATTCTAAAAATCGTCAATTTAGTTTCAGTATCATGTATAGAGCCTATAAACACGATATCTGAAAACAAATTAACTTACCTACTCCATGACCGACCCTTACAGATTTATTATTAGTAGGTATTGATTATGATTATATTACGAATATCATCGTTGTCTAAATATTATAGTAATCGCATATCGGAATACGTGCAGAAAAAATAGACGGATTTCAAATATAAAAAAATATATTATAATATGTACTACCAGTCCAGACAGATCATAGAATGTGATATTAATTATATTATAATGTCTGTAGGTACTTACCGAATGGAATTCATTGTATCTGCATATAAATAGGTTCAAAATGGTTGGCAATAGTTATCGCGTCTCCTTGCCCTCTATACGGAAGCCTTTGAATTGAAGGTTATAAAAAAAACTATTCATTACCTCACAAAAGACTAACGATTTTTTAAACGGTCAATTACCAACTGTTTTCTGTTTGACAGCGAACCGAAGAGAGTATGTTCACTAATGTTTAATCAAACTTCAATTATAATCAACTTTTAAGTAACGGTTTGGTTAAAATACATAAAATCAAACAAACTTCACTTCTTTAAGACCATTTTTCTATTTTTTTTTTTAGATTCTTACTGGCCTTATATCTGTTACAGATTATTTTTTGTTTAAAAAAAAGTAAATTAATATTTTCAGTTTAATTTTCTCTATCGTCTATTAGCTGTATTGTCATCGCATATATTTTGTAACATAAGTAGCGTTTTGTACTATTAAAAAAAAATAACTATAAAACCCAACTTAAAAACTGTTATATTCAAAGTTTCAAAGAAAATCACTCCATATTGGTAATTTTCTGTAACAATTTACACTACATACTTCCTCTTACTACATACTTAGCTCAACAGATATGGTTTCCTTTCAAATTAACTTTCTTGTATACTTCAGTCTCGTATACTATTTAAGAGATAAATCCATATGTTTTAATAAAATGGTCGACCGGCAGTTGGACGGTCTACTTGATGGTAGGTGCCGCAAGTGCGCTGCCAACCTAAGCAGGATAAAATGTTTCTGGTAGCTCTGGTAGTACATTTTCCTAGGCTCAGAATGTTAGCATTTGAGTAGTTGGTTCAGTGATACATCTAATCAAAGAATTTAGCCTCAACTGGCCTTTTCATTTTAATAACTAAAAAACAGCATTTTAGCATTCAATATGCTTTGTGATTACCTATCACAGGTTTCAATAAAGGCAATGTAGGTATATGACACTATATTAACGAGTCGGGTTAATATTGTGGTCCAAGTTTTAGAAAACGTGCCAAAAACTCTCTAAATAATTGTCTTGACAAATATCTGAATAAAATTAGGCAAGGCTGTCGCTATAGACTGCATAGTAATTTCGCAACGAGTATTCCAAACATCAGGGACGACATCCAATAAATGTAATTTGTGTGATTCCAGAGAGTAGAGGCTAAAGTTGGAGAGGACACAAGGCGAAGGTCGGGTGAACGGCCTGGCGACCTCGCCGTGACACGGTCTTCAGGTAAAGAGGGCTGGCTCGCAAACGCCAAACGTATTTCGATATTTCAAGAGTGTACATCAAAAGGTACACAATAAACAAAATTAATTAATTCAAGAATAATATCAAAAAGCTCTCTATAAAACAATTCACACAAGAATATCAAAACGGAAAATCTTTATTCTATACATAGATATATTATTTAAAAAGTCGCTGTTCAGTTCTGACACAGTTTATCGATTGTTATTATTACTTTATGTACACTTATACATAGGTAGAGTAAACTTTATGTAAAATCGCTTTTTTATGATCAAGGTATAAAAGGTGTCAGACAGTGCTCTTGATAGTAGGTATTATACTTGGCTGATGTAGCCTATACAAGAGTCCCGTCAGATGTGAATGTACTGTCGTCATTACAGGCTTAAAGGAAAAGGTAAAAGTCAGCCGACTGACGGTAGACGGTCTTGCCTTCGCGCGTCAACGGTAAAAGGTAGTAACGTGCAAGTTCTACTATTGATTTTAAACTCCAATGTGTTGATGTTTGGTTGGTTTTAAATGACAGATAACAGAGTTCATGCTCCACGCATATGTCCCTTTTAAATGTTCCACAAAGGACGTAGTGTTTTGTATGGCGTGCGAAATCCATAGTTGTAGTACATTGCAACAAGTGCTAATTATAACTAAATGCCAATCAATCATTTTAACAAAATAATGTATTTCGTTAAGCCGCTGCATGCTTCGGCATAGCCCCCTCATACAAGTCCCGTGGCCTAGCGAGCACTAAATCTATCTGTTTAATAATTAATTATTCTACTAAATATTCTAAATTCCATTGTTGAAAGAATTTTAACTGAATATTATATATTTGTTCTCTAAAAAATACAATCATTAAATAAAAGTCTAGACCATAAACTTTCTATATTTGTCTTATTGAAATTAAAAAGTGATATCATGAAATGATCAAAAGACGTCTTTAGAGGGATTGAGAGCTGACATCAATCGACAAATTCACTATATATCAGTCGTCGACATTCAGCGAACTGCGACGGACCCAATTCTCGAGAAAAGCTTCCAAGGTCGAATCGGTCGGGGGCCGGAGCCTACTGAGGGCAACCTGTCGCCAGGCACTCACCTAATGACGGTCGACAACGGAGCGTTTTCTTAGAGAATTATTTTGTTAAAAAGAAATAAGATTGCTTTAAGTGTGGCACACAAGAAATAAATCAAAAACATCTAAAAATCAAAAGTATTGGATTTATTTAAAAAAAAATTATATAATATGCAGATTATTATAATAAAAAAAAATTTATCTATCTAAATATGTGTATACATATATTGAACCACTAATGGCGGTTAGCGACTGATTTATTAAACAATAATTATCACTTACCTACATGCAAACGACAATTTATATACAATACACATATTCCAAAATATCTAACAGATTTCATCAGATCCAAAATATCAACAGATCAAACTTTCTGGAAAAAAAAAACCGCTTAGTTTGTAGTCTGCCTTATGAACGTTTAGCGCGCAGACGCATTCGTTTATAGAAGTCTGACTTTGCCTATCTGATCCAAAATATGTGAGTCAGGAATCTTTATTAAACTTCGTCACTAACACTGAACTAATTAATATTGAGAGATTTTAAATGTGAAAATTATATTCAGAAATAAAGTCTCGTTCTGCAGATACATATATAAATATAGAAAGTAAATTACAAATAATTTACCTGTAATTAATATTTTTTTATGTCAAGTCATTCTATGGATTTTTATAAGGTTTCCAATAATGAAAAGAGCGACAAACGAGGAAGGTTTGCGTAAATAAATTTGTATAAAAAATTGTATCTGCGAAGTCGAGGCGGTTCAAATAATGATTTGACATGTGAATGAACATAGAATATTGTTGCTGGCATAACTATTTAAAGTGAAAACCAGTCGTAACTCATTCACGTGTCGAGAACCGTCATAATCAACTGTATAAAGTTCAAGGACGGTAAATATAACAACATTCGAAGGAAACTATTGTGTAACGTTATATAAGAAAATTACGATAAACTGACACATTTTATCGCGAGCTATCTTTCGCGAGCAACGGGCAAAGCGATTCATCTAGGTTCATATTCCATATTGTTTCTTGCGACAACTTCGCAACTGCACAGACGCTCGAGAGCGATCGTTCTTCTCACTTCAGCAACTGATTCTATGAGAGAAATTGATCACCCCTTTTTTTTTAATGTTGGAAAATCCTCTCGACAGTCGCTTATGCAAACAGTTCTATCTATCGTGTATGACAGGACAGTGTTTGTGCGGATGGTCGTTTCAGCAACTATCGCTAGCCAATGTGCGGCCTCTTTTATTAACGATATTTTTATTTTCATTTTCATTGTCATTTCCAAATAACTTTCAAATTAATAAAAATGTAATGAAAAAAAATATTTCTTCCCTAATTTTTTTTTGACGATTATATATAGTAGTAAGAATTCGAAACCTACTTAGTAACTACATATTTATATCACTTTGTAATTATGTAAAATATAAATCAAAAACATTTTCTGTGACCTTTTAAAATTTAATTTCCATTAAATATGTACACAATACATAAAGTAATCTGCGAAGAATCAGCAAGCTGAAGTCGCAATGGGCGGGTCACATCTGTCTCACAGCGAATAACCGTCGATGTAGACGAGTTCTTGAATGGAGGCCATGAATTCGAAACGTAGCATGCGAAGCCTTACGGCCAGGTGGACAGACGACATGAAAGGCTTTGCAGGAAGCGGATGGATGCGAAGCGCAGAAGACCGTGCGTGGTGGCGAGCTCTGGGGAGGCTTACATCTAGCAGTGGAGAGACATGGGCTGATTGTGCTGATTATACGTAAACAAATCACAAAGAGATCACAAAAAACACTTAAAAAGTATATCGACGGGTTGTATTATAATTTCTTAATTATTCATATGTAGAAAACATTTTCAAGCAGTTAAAGTAATTTGTTAAGAAATTAGCCAAAATGTCCATTCATGAAGAAATTAAACATTACATTTGTCAAATATATAAATAATCACATAAGATTTATGGACAATACAAACTAAACAAGTTATTCATAATACAAAACAATGAAGTAACAACACAGTCATATAACATTATATTAGAAAATTGTTAATAATAGTGTATAATAAATGTGTAACTCTTATTTCAACTGTGTTCACTTAGTTAAAAAGATAATAGTGACTTAAGTTAGAAAAGCTTAAAAACAAGAGTTTTAATTGTGAAAGAGGCGAGGCATCCATTGTTAGTTTTGGCCCTAACCTTAGTCAAACAAGGTCGTTGAGGAAGGTCGCCCTACGTGGAGGGCGACCCCCTTTGCCTACGCGGAGGCCACACGGTCACAAGGGGTGACGACAGAAAGGCAATTTTTATATTATTTCTAACCTCGAGACGCCCTCAAACGTCTCCGAGTCTATGGAGCAGCGTAGGTCATTGCTATGAAAATTATAAATAACTAGCGGGCCGCTCCCGGTATCGCCCGAGGTGCATTTTTTTACGTAAAAACCTTCCCTGATTATCCCTCTGTCCATGAGTGAAGACAGAATTAAAATCGGTCCAGCCGTTCTCGAGTTTTGCGCTTAGCAACACATTTAGGGATTCATTTTTATATTATAGAAGAAAGATTAAATCCCGTTCGAAACAGTATACTAATTATGTAAAAACAACGGAGAGCTTATATTATTCGTAATCTTCTTTATTTATATGTATATAAAAATCAATAATATTTGGCCTCGATGTACTCCAAAACCGCTCAACCGATTTTAATTATTTTTTTACTTATGGAAAGAGGGATAAACGGTAAAGGTGCACCCCGGGTATATGTATATAAAAATTTCACCACGGGTGAAGTCGGGAGCGAGTCATGAGTAATACTATAAATGTGAAAGTTTGTATGTTTGTTACTCAATCACGCAAAAAGGCTGAACGGATTTGATTGAAATTTGGCACAAAGATAGTTTATCGTCTGGATTAACATATAGGATACTTTTTATCTTGAAAAAATGTTAGGTTCCTGTGGGATTTTCCAAAAAAACTTCATGCTCTAGTGCTCTTTTGATTAGTGAAAACCGTATGAAAAACCTGTTGCGTAGTATAGGGTCGGCGCACATTGGAGGAGGGCACGGCACAGTATTTAAATTTTACATAGTATTTTGTACCGTAAGGGCTTCTATAATAATTCAAATTTCATTCGATGACGAATTTTTAAAATCTGTTAAGTAGTTTTTGAGTTTGTCCATTACAAACAAACCTAGAAACATATAAATATACATACATACAAAAAAAAATTTTCTTTTCTTTATATTAATGTAGATTAACGACATTTGAATATTAACTTAATTAAAATATAATGTTTCAAGTTTATTATAGAAAGTTCTGGTGGTGTCGTCAGGTTAACGTAGCCACGAAAGATCTACTTCATGGTTAGCAGATCGTCATCCTGCCAGTAACCTTAATTGGTGAAGTTAGAATTTTCTACTGTTAAAATCATGTAAGTATCTCTGACTCAATGTATTTCTCTATTCTCGCTTCGAATCGAACCAATCCTCATTTTGCGTAACTTAGATTATATAATCACGACCAATGTACCCTGAGCCACCCCTGTATAAATAAGACATGTTGAAAAAAATAAATAACTTATTTATTTTCAAGCTCAGAAAACTACGCATAAGATTTTAATCCGAGATCTGAAGAATATACTTAGGGCTACATAGGCAATGTATTCACCACGACTAATCTATTAAAAAAGTTCTGATAAACATATTCGAATCCAAATCAGATCTGAACATATCTTAAAGAAGGCTTCATAGAACTTTGCTATGCGAATATTATTTTGCACTTACTACTCAGAATACTTCGAGCTAGGCTAAATCTCTTCTATCTTTAACTGTTAGTAACTTCTCATCGCTTTTTTTAAATTTCTAAAATGAAATCGTTGAATAAAATTAAACATTCCATATAAAAATATATATATAATATATTTTTTTTACTAAAGAGTGAATAAGAGAATTTCATGTTTTGAAATATGAGTGCACAGAAATGATCCATTCTCATTTAAATGCGAAGAAAGACGGTGGTTAGTAAGTTTATTTACTATGGTTAATGTGTGGGCGCGTTTGTGAGTTTATAAACATTGACCTGACCCCACTTTGTTTGCTATAGTTATTGTTTATTAAATGAATAAATTCATTTATTTGCAAAAATAACTTATAGGTCGCGCGTCAAAACTGCGAGCAAGCATGCAAATAAAACTGCGTATACGACAAAATAATGTAGATAATTGAAATTAACAAAATTTTATTTTAAATGACTATTAAATTTAAAATAAATGGCTATTATTATTATTATTAATTTTTTTTTGTTTTTTTTAATTTTTTTTTTTTTTACAATTTCAATAAACGTAATTGTTGATGGTGCCTTCTTTTAAGAATAAAATAAAAAATGATAGTAGATATGTAATTATTTTATTTTAAAGTTATTTCGTAATATTCACACTCTACCACCCTCATATTAGAGTATCAGTATAAAAATGTACTTATGTATCAAAATAAAACAAAAGTTTACATTTTTGATATAATGAGAAAATTATTCTTTTCGTATTGATAGTCATAATTTTAAGTAGCAACACGAGAGTATGAAAAAAAGCCTTTCCAAAACAGACGCAGTTATTAATCGACATTCTTCAATATTATCTTTGTATCTTATGTATGAGTTCGCTTCAGAACACGACTGCGAAAATATCGCATTATTTAATATGTCGAGTTGCAAACAGCGATATGGGTTTCGCAATTTCGCTATAAACGGTCATGTGATATTACAGCGAAATCATCTATCAAATCTTACAAACTTAGCAAATAACAACAAAAATGCTAACTGTTGCTATATGAAAATGATTTTAACAGTGAATGTATATTTATTATTTTATATTTTTTGTTAATGGAAGATTTGACAGTGAACTACAGCACAGAACTAAGTGGGAATAAGATAAATTTCTTGGTGGTTTGTCCAGTATTTATTTTGGTTTTGAATTGACGTTTGCGAGTTATGTTCCAGGACCTGACTGTAGTCCTGTAGGGAAGTTCGCGTACCTATGGCGAAATTTTTTTCAGGAAAGTTTAGTATGAGTGAAAATATACTGGTTACAAAAAACAATCGATTGGTAGGTAATAGTGTGTTATATTTTTGGAATCAGCTCATAGAACCCTTTCATTTGATACCTCACTTGAAAGGTTTCCGAAAAAAAAAAAATTAATATTTCATACAAAAAATTGATATCATAAGTGGAAAATGTACCAGGTGGCGAATATCTACCCATTCTAAAATACTTACAAAGACTCCTACTAAATTATCCTGAAAAAAAATCTAGACGTGAACTTTCCCACAGAACTACAATCAGGTATTACTACATAGTGAGTAGGTATAACACTATTTTTAATAAGTATTTAAGTGAATCATTCTTAGTTTAGATAGTCATACTATGCTATCTAAAGTCGAAGTAAATTTGTGCATCAGATGAGTAAACAAAACTAGTGATTCATGCATTTCTTTTAATATATGTTTTCATAAATTTGTTAAGACTTCATTAAATATCTTAAAATTACATAGCGTTATCTATACATATAATAAAATTGTAAACGAGCCTTGTCTCCTATTCAATATTTTTTCAAAAAAAAAAACATTACTGCTTTCAGTTCTTTTTCTTTGTTTGAATGTACCTTTTCTGCCATAACCCGTCGATTCTGTCTGACCTGTGAAACATGTTTCTGCCAACCAAACTGTCGAACATCGTGTAAGCTCCCAGTTACCACTAAAAATTCAAACATACCTAATGTATGTATGTACATATTGTTTCAGTTTCATTTACTGTTACAAGTAAATATAAATCAAAGAACATATTAATTGGGCGTATGATTTATTTATGTGGCGTTCAGTGAAGCGCGCTATGAACAGCGGTTTTCCTACAAATCAACGGGCATGTAGACCGGAGCGTTTCTATGCAACTATTCCGAGGCTAGCGCCAAGAGAATTCAATTATGTGGATTTTTTTATATCTCGGCAATTCAGTTAGGTACTTATGTCACAGAGTAAAAATAATTACTCCTGTCACCTGTCACTTGTCTATCAAATGTATTTTCTCTGTTCTAAAATTGACAAAATTTAATTTAATTGCCTCATATTACGAACCAGACATTAATATTCTAATATTTTAGTACAAATGAAGTTCTTATTCTATTTAATTTGTCGTCTATATACTTTTTTAAGTACTTAGTTATTTATAATTAATTAATTTAGTTTACTTTTTAATTTTTAAAGACTAATGTTTTTTTACAAACCAATATGTATTATTATTATTTTATTAAAATTAATATTGTTATGATTAATATTTTAAACTTATTATTAATATTTAGAATTGCTACTGCGCAATTAAAATTAACAACTGAAATTTTGGTTCATGGGTCATGGCTGATATTCTGCCTACCATGACCGTTTACATTTTAAACATGTCATTCAGCAATATAGACAATTTGAAAATGTATAAAAAAATCAAGACTTTTGTATTACCTACTTACTTAAAAGTACTTTATATAAATTCAATTCCATGTACAACAAAAATTATGAATTTATAAAAATATACAATTTTTAATATAATGGTCAAAAAAACTATAATTTCGTCATTAATTCATTGATTTGCAGTAATTTATTTATGTCAGGAAGGCTACTTTAAAAAATTCTCCACCCTGTCCCTAAGGTTAATTTAATTAGTGACATAACGAAGTAGTAGGCTTTAATTGTTATAATTAAACAGGAAAAGTTGCCCATAGGGGCTTTTTTACGGTGAAGGGTCCATGGTCCCCGTCGTCGTACCACTGAGGAAAAACTTGCTTAGTGTAAAACCTCCTTTATCAAAAATTTACGAAAGAATTTCTAGTTAAAAAATGAATTTTACTTTTTAAATATTCATTTACACTTGAATTACAATGAATTTACAATTGAATTGGTTCTTATTTTATCTGAACATCTTTAAAGCAAGAACGTATGTAAGCAAGGTTATAAAACATATTTGAAATTAAGAATCTATAATAGGTGTTTTTCGGAAACTTGCAAAATTTCATAAAAGTGACTCATAAAAGCATGGAAGTGAATGATAAAATTTTCTTATTAAATATCACAAGAGTAACAAAGTTTTTTAATGGAACAACAGCGATAATATTTCTTGGAAACACGTGAAAATTTTTACTACTAGTAATCTCACAGGACAGAACAATTATCTACAATAAATATCAGTAGAATCTGCGATGAGCTTATTATAAAGTGTTTGCTTATAATATACACATCTATAACTATATCTATATTAACATATATTTATACATATCAATACTAATAATAAATCTGTAAGGGTCGGTCATGGAGTAAGTTACTTTGTTTTCAGAGATATCGTGTTTATAGGCTCTATACATGATACTGAAACTAAATTGACGATTTTTAGATTTTTTTTCTGTATGTATGTATGTTCCTCCATAACTCTTAAACGAAAATAACTGATTTTCATGAAACTTGGTAGATAAACATTTGGACGTACGGGACACAGGATAGGCTACTTAATATTTTTCAACGCGGACGAAGTCGTGGGCACCAGCTAGTTATAAAATAAAGTCGCTGTCCGCCTCTGTCTATTTCTCCGCCAACTTCTTCTAAACCACAAGACAACACGACCTTCTGAGACAATAGACATTTTGAAACACTGGACATTCTGTTTCACTTACAACGAAAAACAAACCAGCGTTTAAAAAAAGCTTTTTAGCAGGATTTTGATAGATAAAGCCGTATCAAAACCGTTCCTACCAAACTGACGAAAATTGTAAGACAAAAACTTTTTGTAGTAATCTATAGGTATAAGTAATCCTTAATTTTCTAAAAAAGTCTATTTATTACTACTGCATTTAGTACACTTCTATTGACTACTTATAATGTACTGCGATACTTATTTATTTTATTTATTTATTTCATGACCGCCTTTTACATATTTTTTGTTGCCCTGTTAACTTTTACAACTGTATGTATAATCTCGAACCAAATGTCATTTTTTTATGTTAAGGTCGTCAAACAGGCTGACGGTCCACTTGATGGTAGATGGTCTTAAACACGAAACAGTTATACATTCAAAATTGATATTGATACAAGAATCATGTGAAAACTACTCTACGTTCACTCGTCATTTAATATTGCCCCTGCTGCAATATGTTAAGGTTATGTTTTTTATTATGTTAAGATCGTCAGACAGGATGACGGTCCACTTGATGATAATATGTGTCTACCGTCACCTATAACACAAGGAAGTCCACAGGTGAGGTAACAGTGCGTTGCCGACCATGCAAGTATTGCAATAAAGAAAGTTATGCTCTCTACAGAGGGTAATAAGTATACTTTATGTTTGTCTATATCAATAGGGGCAACAATTAATAGGTGCTGCACGTGAAATAGGCCTTGGAGCCACCTATGATGAAGTGACGAACTGTCTGCCTACTAAATGTTGATGATAGAAATTTCCTTGTGAGCAAAATTTGAAGTGCAGATTCTGGGGTGATACTTAACCAAACATTTGACTCATTGTCATAAAACGAAATGATTAGATAAAACCAATGTAAGGTCAGAGCGGGGAAGTCCGTCTAAGAGGCAAGTCCAAACAGTCCCCAAAAAAACCGCTTCTTGCATATTTGCCGATTCTACACATCAGACGATAAAACAGTATACGATAGTGATTCTAACTATCTAAGATAGATGTCGCTAGGACCACGCAAATATGTGTCAACGTTATTTTAAAATTTAGTCATTATTTTACTTTTACTTATAGGGAGTGCAACGTGTCGAAAAACTATCGAAATTTCTGTGAAAATAGAGGTGTGTCAATAAGAGATAGGTAAGATGATAGTAAATTTATATTCTCAAGCCTATTGTTTACTTAGATTATCAATTATTCTCTCAGTAACCAAGTTATTAGCCGGTAAAATTATCTAACCTCAAAATGTATGATTGGGGAAGTCCGGCTGAGCTTAAATGATGCAACTCCGTCACATGCCGGTCTTGCCTCAGATCAGAAATAGTAAACATTTTTATTCTAAAATTTTAACTTAGTATATAAAATAATTCTTAGTAACAACGGCTATTGGGCTAACGACATTGCACAACTCTTTTATTTCTAATGCAATAGTACGATGGAGGTGGGGATGGGTATAAAATTATAAGTGTTAAATATATTTCAACGCTTGCTTATTCGAACACACAATTCATAAAATCATAAATTGCCTTAGACACTAATAGATAGATTTACAACCTTACTAACAAAAATACGGACTCGCATTAAAAAAATGTTAAATTCGTCGAAAGTTAAAATGTTTACAACCCCAGAACTACAACCTATGCCGGCATTGCCCCGTAAAAGTTTCTTTTTGCATTACATTCGAAACTAGACCTTTTTTATAATCTTATAAAGTATAAATCAAATCGCCTCCTGATGTTGAAATTTGTCGAAGTAAGCAAATGTGTATAAGCACCTTCTTGTTGGTAATATCTCGTGTAGACGGACTTACCTCAAAATGCCGGGTAAGACCGTCTACCCGCCAAGTTTAAAAATAACTCTCGTGTTGTATTACAATTTAATTACTGTAATGTTTTGCTAAGCTTTCTTTTGTAGTTTGTTAATTGCTTAATTTTTCTCTATATTTCACCTTACCAAATCCCTATTAGTTTATGAGATAAACTGAAGGCATTTCAACTTACCAAAATATATGCCGGACTTCCCCGCTCTGACCTTAATTGTTTTTCACGACTGTGTGTCATCAAACATTAAGCAAAAAAATAAAATATTGCTCACACATTTAATCATTCTAGAAAAATAAAATTTCAATTGTAATTAAAAGAGAATAATCTACAACATAGTGGTGTTTATTTAAGATAATATTTACATTTAAGATACATAAAACATTCGAAAAGAGATAATGAATGACAATTATTTTAGTTTAGCACTGAGGCATTGGGATGAAATCTTCTAGATATAATAAGTAGCCTATGGACAGGTGTAAAACTTGAATATCCTTTATATTTGTATAACACAGCACACCTTAGGAACTTTCAGCACCATTGAACTTCCAATATGAAGATTGTTTGGAAGTATGAGGAACAGATCGCTACACTCAGCGTTTAAGAAATTTTATTTTATATATCAAAATTCTCTCTCTATCTCTCTCACTCTCTCTATATCTTAGTGCCTCTTCAGTCCTGAAGGTTGGCTGTCAACTCTCGGATAAGTAACATGACACTATCGCGAGTTCAATGATTTTATCCGATCTCAAAAATGCCCAACGCGCCTAAAGAAGTTATCACTTCAAAAAAAAAACTAAAATGGAAGGGTGGTAAGGTTGTGTATCTTTAATTTTGTTCTTATCAGAAAAAAAAAATTTACTTCCAAAATTTTACTTCCTTTAACTGAAGTAATTGTTTATGAACGTTTCATAAAACACCTGGATAAAAATCCTGTAATGTTGATTTGTCATAGATTTCTCGTTAAATATGTTGTGAACAAATCTTAATAGACCTTACCAATAACCAATAACCAATAGTCCTGAAATAGTCCTGAAATCTTGTCATTCTCCCTATTAAGTAGGTATGTGACATTGTTCTGTAGGTGTATAATGAACTCGACTGTACCTTGGTGGCCAAGGCCAACAAATGAAAAAAGCGATTCTAGATTTTCGTATTGTGATGCTGAGTTTTTTTTTTAATTATTTTAAATGACAACCTGTTTTCTATACGACTTTGTGCAACGCTATTGTTATATGAAGACTGACTAAGCTGATTAAGGTGTATTAAAGTCAGACGTTAAAAGTTAGAAAAGCTTATCGTTTGAAATATAATAAATTTATCATCATCAATACTATATTATATAAGCCATAATAATAAACTAACCTTCGACATTCTAATGAGCCCAAACACGCTATACTCATATCTGCTCTAAGTTGCTGAGGAGTTGGATATTCCGCAATCTCACCAGTGGATTTCCGCCTCTAAGCTGTTTCTCCGCTTCATTTAAAAATATGTATATTATGGCTACCCCAGTAGGTGGTAGCGTAATCAACCTTATTTATTATTTTACCTTATTTAACCTTATTTATTTATTAATAAACATAAATACATATTAGTTACTTACAGATCTATCACTTAATTATTTATAATTTACTAGCTGTTGCACGCGACTGCGTCATAAAATATAGCATAATATGTTACTCGCTGATAACGTAGCTTTCTATAGGTGAAAGAATTTTTAAAATCGGTCAAGTAGTTTCGGAGCCTATTCAATGCAAACAAACAAACAATCAAATCTTTCCTCTTTATAATATTAGTATAGATAACACAGCCCTGGTGATAAGAGGTTACCTCTCAGCAATCCAGAGTAGTACATAATGCAGGCAGCATGTTGGATTAGGAATTTAATACAATACGTCAAAAAAAGTATATTAATGTTTTACCAGCACATAAAAGGTTGCAAAAGTTATAGATATTAAGATGAAAAAAAAAGTTTTATGATATGCCTTTTTCTCATTTTCATTTGTTTAAAATGACTTGTGCAACTTTTTATGTGCTGGAAAAACAGTTATCGAACATATTTTTAGGAGCTTGGTGTTACCAATTTGAACTTGTGAGCTCGACTGTAATAATGTAATGTCACCTTTGTGAATTCACTCAGAGGGCAAGAGAACAAATCTATTTATTCCTTATAGTACAATCGCGCAGAGAAATAAGTAACTGCCGCCGCCCGCCGGGCCCTGTACTTGTCCCGTATGTATAGAGTAATCCATCTCAGTATACCTGATTGTAAGTTATTCTTCTAAGTATTCTAAATATAATTCCTACCATGACTAAGTTTTGCCGCGTTTGCAGTGTATTAATAATGTAGGATACTTTAAAGGGTACATTGGATAAACGCCATACAACCTACATCTATACATATTTATTAATATTTATTTTATTTTAATACAATAAAATTTCATATTAATTTCATTGAATTCTAAGTCAAAAATTTTAAGTATAATATATATTTACAAATTATATAATATAAAGCTTCGGTCTCCTATAGGCACGGTCGGTCCGAAGTATGCTGGCTGCATTACGTCGTTGTATGTTGTTGCTAATCTGTTGACCGATATAGTACAATAAGATCTATACATATCATCATCAATCAATACTAATAATAAATCTGTAAGTGTAGGTATTGTATGTATGTATGTTCCTCCATAACTCTGAAACGAATGAGCTGATTTTCATGAAACTTGGTAGATAAACATTTGGACGTACGGACACAGGATGGGCTACTTAATATTTTTCAACGCGGACGAAGTCGTGGGCACCAGCTAGTAATAAAATAAAATCGTAAACGAGCCGTTTCTGTCCATTAAATATTTTTTCAAAAAAAAAGAAAACAATTTTATTTGTACACTTTGTACAAATGCCACCGAGGTCAATATGTTTTGATTGAATGATCAAAACAAAAGTTATCGTATGATTTTTAATGGTAAAGACATTTTTAAATACAATCAAGATGATTAAAACACTTAATTAAACCTTAATTAAAAAACACATAAAACACTTAATTAAAATACATAATTCAACCTTTCACATGTTCAGCTTTTTGTTATCTAATCGATATGATAGTATAGTCAAAATACTACTTATAGTCAAAATAACAAAAAAAACCATACTTACTCGCGTCCTTTGAAACGACTTACCGAGATAAAAGCTGAGTTGACACAAAGGACCAATGCTTAAAAGTTAGAAAAGGAGGGCAAACAATGTTGGTCGTATTAGTCGAAATGACTAACAATAGCCATTTAGGGTTAGGTCAAGTAGAAAAAAATTGTTAGTAATTTAGGACATTTTTAATGTGCGAAAAAATAATATGAGAGTGAGCCATGTCGCAGTGAACGTCCTACGACGGAAATGATGAATAATAATAACAATAACAATTAAATGGTCATGCAATACTCGACTGAGACCGCTTCATAATCACGAACCCCGGCTATTGTTGCCAATAAAGTTGACATCGTGGTTTGATCGACCCCAGTCTCGGACGACGCTTGTTAACATCGCTGTTCCGCATGACAAAAGTCTCATAAAAGCCGAGAAAGATAAACCTGGACTTGGCTCACGACACGAGTTAAATTATTGCCCTGGTAGTCGTCTCGGCGAACTGCCCTATAGCGAAGAACCTCGACCATCATCTCAAGAGGCTGGATCGAGGGACAGATTCCTCAGTATTTTCTGAATATTCCTCAATCTGCAGCCCTAAACCAGTAGCTTAGGGACTGCTCCGCTATGAACGCTATGAAAATTTTAAAGGGTTTTAAAATTAAATATCAAAAATATGTCCATGAAAACATCTTAGTAACATCTTGATTAAACTGAAAAGTTAGTAAAATTAAACTGAATGCAGTAACTAATTACTGCAGGGCTCTTCAGGAGTGGAAATTCTCAACTGTCCGCGAAAACATTCATTGTGCTGCTTATGCTAACGTGGAGACGAGTCATTGCGCAGGCGCACTCTTTGCTCGTAATGGCTGTGAAGCAATGAGTAATATGTGTGAGTATGCCTCCGCAACCTACCCGAAACAAATGAAACACCTTCACGGCCCAAGCAGCACCCTAAAGGCATATTATCGAGTGATGAAGCCAACCTACAAACTACACACGTATAAAACGAATAATGTAAATTGAGTAGTGGCAGGGCATACTGCTTTTCACAGTGATCGAGTAAGGCATGTCAGAACATATTTCTCTATTCCTTCCTAACGGTCAGAACGCACTTGCAGCATCTGTGGCGTTGTTAACCTACCATCAGATGGGCGGTCAGCATCTCTGACGACTTATATAAATAAGTATGCTTTAAATAGCGTTATTGTTACACATCTCGTGCAATAAGCAATTCTACTAACAAGCATATTGCAATGGACAACCAGCGACCTCCGTTCCCGTCGATGTCTTTATTATCTTTCATATCCTCAATGACCTAGTGACTCAAATAAGTTAAAGCTCTTAGTACTTACTGTTCAAAGGACACCCACCCAGTGGAATTACAGACATTCAAACAGAATCCAGTTACTGTTACTAACGTTACATTTAAAGTTTACAATTGATTAATATTAGAAATGTGGAGGTATCTATTTAAGGCAAAGCAGTGAAATATGAATTTACAAATTGCTAACGTAACAATAGGTGAATTTTCAGAAGCGTTGATGTGTGAATGATTCTCAGAAATGCCTAATGCTATCGAGAACGAGATCGCAGTTGTCTGTCTATACAAAACAAGGTCAAAATAAACGATTAGAAATTACTATAAAGATAATGCCGCCCACAATGTGAATCATCGGTGTCACGGTGTGATTCGTCCCAATCATACCAATTATTTATCACTATTATAAAATACACTATCTACGTATCATTTTTAATTCAATAGCCATATTGACGTGCGTTAATTTGATTATAAACATCCAGCACTGTTCTGTTTTAGTGTCTCTCTACCGGCGTTACACACACTCTCATACTAAATTTCCTCAAACTATAAGATTGCTTGACTTTCTGAGGCTAGACATGCCTGGAAAACGATATTACCAAATACATCTGAACCAGAAAAACAAAGAAGTTGGGAATGTATGTTACATTGTGCTGCAACTTATAACTTACTTATAATTATCAACCACAATACGGGAACCGATCGTGCAAGGCTAAACCGTTTGTTTATTGTAATGTAAATGTCGTCAGACAGGCTGACGATCCAATTGATGGTAGGTGGTTACCATCGCCTAACCCACAAGCAACGCCACAGATGTTGCAAGTGCGCTACCGACCTCAATAGGAGTTCACTCACTCAATTTACTCAGTTTTCGTAAACTAGGCAATTGATTTTGATACGACTCACTAATAACAGATAATGACAATGAAATTCGAGTCTATAATTTGTAACGCTTGTGGGATTTATAAAATTACAATGGCGTTAAATTTAACCATTGTCTAGACTTTGTTTTGAATACCTACATTATTATATCAAAATTATATCCACTAGCTGTGGCAACGAGTTATTAGTTTACCTAGTATATTATAGAGGTTAAAATTGTTTGTTTATATATTATATATAAAAAAAGTATTCAATATGAAATTAATTCTGAAACTATACTTAGATCCGATTATAAAAACTATTTCTAAAACTGCATGTTGGGTTCGGTGATGCCAGAGCCTTATTCCTTTCAAATTCTACTATGGTCGGGGCTACGGTAGCCACCTATTATTAACTGGTCCGTCAACCTGTCTTAACGATCTTACATTTTAAAAAAACAACTGGGAGTATTATTATCTCAAACCTAACAGAATAAGTTAGTTACTGTTACAAGTATTTAAGTTACAATGATCGACACAAAAGTTTGACATTTTTGCTAATTTCTTGATGTTCAAACATTTTGTTCAAATGATAAGAGGACGACACCCTCTCATCATTTGAACAAAATGTAACCAACAAACGACAGATTATAAAATTTGAAAAAATAATAATAATATATATATATAAAGCCTCTTGGAAAAAAAAGGTATTAAGCACATGAGATTACAAATAGGCTACGTTAAATATGATGAAACTGGAAATCTACGCAAGCGACGACGTCACGAAAAATATTTCAAGCAATTGCTTTCAAGGTGAATGCTGGATTAATTTAAACAGCTACGGTTCTGTAAATATTAGGCAGACAACAAAAAGCACGCTTTGATTTCGAATAAGGAAAACTCGCAATAATTGATGCACCTTTCGGATGGCACTTTTTTGTTATAAACAAACAGCTAATTTTAGGCGCCTTTGTCTGTCGCGTCGTCATTCGCAGGCCTCAGAGCTCGCCTGTCTGTCCAATCATGAAAAAAACTTCAATTGAATGTGTTTATAGAAGTAATTGCATAAAAAACTGTCTCCACCCAACTATTGTTGCTCGAATTAGTTTCACTTTAACTAGAAACCTGACACGAAACATAATTCTTTACGTTCACTTCGTTGGAGGCATTCCTGTGAGTCATCCACCCGCGACTTGTATTTTTATTGGCCGTTAGCATTATGGACATAAAGATATCATTCAATTTATGTCCAAACACACCTCTATTCTTCATAGAAATAAGATTGAAAATATGTGCTGTCATTTTTGCACTCGAAAGTTAAGCAATAGACGGTTGGACGTTTTAAAATCACCTTGGTAATGACTGAGCGAGGCATAACTTGATGTCATCGAATCAAATTTGCTTAATTGTTTGATTCTTGCAAGATTCCAGTTGGATTTCATTGCGAAGGCTTTGTTGTAAGATGGAGAGTTAAAAATTCGCACAAGGTGTAGAGGAAAAAGGTGCCGGTAGCCGGCCGTTGAAAATGAACGCAAACCAGTTTTGGCCAGTTTTGTTCAAAAGTTTCGGAAGGTTCGATGACCAATGCATATTATGTGTTGGATGTAGACTGGTATGTATGTTTGTGCGTGTGCAAATTTAGGTGCGAGGGCGAAGCCAGGGGAGGGGGTTAGGTGCAATGCCTGCAGCGGTCAACAACCGCCGTGATTAACGCATGAGTCATCATTCGGTCTCTTTGTCTCTGCGCCCACGTTTCGAATACATACCTCTCATCATCAGAGCACCTCCCGTCGACCACGTGTCAGCACTTCACCATGCGTCTTCTCGGAGCGGCACTAGAAATTAAACGTAGATCGCCGCCGACACGGTAAGTGTACTCCAACAAGCGCCTGGAACCGTCATCACCAGAGCACCTGATGAAGTACAATGGGCGTGCGGCGGTCACAAGGAGTTTTTCTTCGCTGGTATATCCCTATCCCGCAGTGGAGATGCGGCCGGAGGCACCGCGCGCTACTTCAGGTACCTGACTCGTGAGGACAGCCCTGGTGCCAGGAGTAGCGCGCGACGCCACCGCCTCAGTCTTGATTCCTATTTATAGCGCGACCGCGAGTTGAAGGAGCGTGCGTTCCCGACGACGCTCGGGAGCCGACTGCAGCTAGTCGCCATCGCTTCGTCCCCCGCGCGTCTCCAGACGTCAGCTGACCGCGGGTGCACCGGCCCTGACATTGGCGCGCCCGCGCCGCCGTACCGCGCGGGGGACGATGTCGGTGACCCCGCCTGCGGAAGCCTCCTGCTGCCTGGCGAATCTGACGCCCCCGCGGTCCTACCCCCCTGCCCCCCTCCACCAGCCCACACCTCTTCAGCCCCCCTCCTGTCCTTCGTGTCTGTCATCGCGGCGTGTGACACTTGACTCAACTTTAGCCGCGTTGCGCCAAGCTCAATGATTTCAGGAGTGACTTTGACTTGTAGTAAAGCGTACGGTTCTTGTTGAATGATTTCAGCGTTTTCATAGAAACGTGTGCACCTTACAATTCCCCAGCGTCGAACCGTTTCCACTAAACGCGAGAGATTAATTGTCTCGTTATTAATTTAGTCGAATAAATAAGAGAAGATTTGAAATTTTAAATGCTTCGTCATCGTTTCATATGTTTTGGTTGTTTGAACTTCGTTGAATCTATACGTAAGATATGCGGTGTTTAAAAATATTTCTTATTTTCAAACAAGTCAATTAAACTGCCTATTAGATCCAGCCTGTTAATTATTTATCTAAGGATGATAATGTTTTTCAATTTATAACCGTTAATTGAGGTGGCGCTGAATCAAGAAAGGACTTATTTTCAATTTCAATTTATCTCCCACAAGCAGCCAAATAACTATAGGTATGTTTTGTATATGTTACCAACAATTAAAACAAAATCAAAACAAATCACAAAATATGTAGGTATCAGCTTGCACCAACAGATTTGTTTTAAGTTTATTTAAACTTTAGCAATTATTTGAAAAAAATATCTCAATGTTTAAAAGGTATTATCATACCAGATGAACATAGGTTACCTATATATTGTAGGTATTATGTACGCGGGTGAAGACGGGGCGCGCGATCTAGATCTGTTTCTTTTTTATAAATTTAAAAAAAAACCAGTTAATTAAAACTGTTGTCAAAATTGTTGAACATTCCATGAATCGTTTGACAATGTCTTGTTTATGCTGACTAATAATTAAAAATGTAAATTGTAAATTATTTGAAAATGTTATTGAATACCCGTTTAACTAATAGCTCTACTTTCTCTATGTTCTCATTGTTCGTTTAGCTCGGCAAGTGCCTGCTGTTCTAAAATAGCAACAATCTGATTCGCATGTCTTGCCACCGGCATAGTAACGTTTTTTTTTTAATTTGGGATGCTAACAGATGTTCGAATTACAAAATAATTTTAATCAAGATAAATGTAGTCTATGCTAGCTCTAGTATTGATAAATCTATCCTTGATTCAAGAAATTCAAGAATAGTTTCATTATTTTCAGAGATCATCTCTTGTTAAATTAAATAAAATAACACTACACCAACGCATTTTTTAACTAATATTTATTTATTATGATATATACCTATGTAAATAAATTTTATGAACATTGAAAATAGTAAATGCTAGCTAAAACCAATTAAAATTTTGCATACACATATTCATACTTGGACAAAAAAAGTCGTGGACAAAAAAAAGCTTGTTGACAATATTTTAAGTACATTATGTTTTCGGTATTAACTTTAATTATTAATTTAATAATATTGATATACATAATAATTATCTAAATAAGAAAAAAATAATTCAGTCTCAAAAGCTTGTGGGTGTCGAAAACGAAAGCTCGATAGGTGAATATGCTGTCCAAGAGGTCGCGGCGAGGTAACTGGGATCACATTGAACCAATGAGACAATGCCTTACGTCCAAGGGCGAAGGTACGACCTCTGAATTTTTAGCCCTACACACAAACGCATATTCGCACCGAAATCCCAATATAGCTGAGGTAACGTTATTTTAATTTTTAATGGCTTGTTTTTTGATGAATATTTCTACTTCGTGTGCTACGTGATCTAAATATACAATACAGTGTGGAAAAATAAGTCGGCCCGACTGGAGGGAAATCACCTTAAATCCTTAAGTTGGCTCATTTTACATAAAAGAGACATTCCTTTATTTTTAAAAAGAAACAAAACTGCATTCAAAGATTTTCTAAAACTCGCTTGCCTCGCCCGGAACTCGAACCAACTAAAATTAAAAAAAAAAAAACAAACACTCGCTATTTTATTATACTAATCGATAGGATTATTCAGGATAAAATTTCTCTAACATTTTTTAAATTTTTTTTATGTTTTCACGCCTTAACTACTCAATTGATCCTCATGAAAAGTTGCATACACCTTTCATGCAGATAAAAAGTACCCATTTAAAAAAATATAGGAAAAATTACAACCGTAGATCGGAATGAAAATAATAATAATAGGTATGTTTCTATAAACAACACTCAAAATAATCATCATCTCAGCCGTAGGACGTTTACTGCTGAACATAGGATAGACCTTTCAGTAAGACCTATCAGAAGCAGCTTGGATCCGGCGTCGATCCAGGCCTTATTAGGTCATTGTCCATTTTGTAGGTAGACTAATACGCTGCAATTGCCGGACCATAATTTGGACCATTCAAGAACTTTACGAACCTACTTAGGTAGGTATGTGTCTTTCCATTACAACTTCAACTTACTATACCCTCGTTTTATGTCATGTAATATATTATTTTATTTGACATTAATTTAAAATATCAATATTTGCATTCATGAAATACATTTTTCATACAAGTGAAATTGACATTTGCCGCATTCAAAAAAGACAAAACAATGATTTTGAAGTACGCTAGTAATATATAAGTCAATGACAAAAAAGTTTTAAATTTCTATTTAAGTAATCCACTTATAGCTACTACATTTGTGTTACATATATAAACAAGGTGCGGTTTTCCTCATTAACTTCCAAGAATCGTAACGACAGAATCTCGAGAACATTCGTATTTTGATTCAGCCCATCCTTTAATTAGTTTTGCACCTAATTGCAACTGCAAAAAACTTAAAATCCAATAACATGTTTCTAGCGTCCCTATTTAGGTTCAACTTATAAGGCTAATAAAATTATAATATAAATTGTTACTTCAGTTAGGCATTATGTTATCTATTTGACTGTTTATTATAGCACGTCAAAAACGTTATCTATTCTCAGTATATACCTATGTGTGAATAATGCCTTATACGTCCCTATATTTTGTACCATATTCCAACATATACGTATGAACACAGTACGCGTGTCAGAAGGAAATTTCTTTGGCCATCAAATATTTAGTAAGCGGTAACATTATAAGAAACGTCATGTGATCGTTTACACTAAATAACAAGAAACAGCCTTGTGTTTATTTTAATACGTGTATACGTTACGTTTTGAGCGTATTATATCCGTGTGAACTCGAATGTATATTCGAGTAGGTATACCATATATACGAAAAAATCTTTGATCCCTTAAGCTATCGAGTGGTCCCGATTTCTGAATTGCCTCCCACTATGGAAGTAAATTTAGGGACATAGGAAATAGGTAGGCTATTCACGTTTTATTTAAAGGTCGTCAAACAGGCTGACGGTTCAGTTGATAGCAGTTGGCTACCGTCGCCCATAAACACAATCAACAACACAGGTGCTGCAAGTGCACTGCCGATCTTAGTAGGGTGGATAAGGGATGAGGAAGGGCTCTGGTATCCCTTATTCAATGACCGAATCACAACAGCAAACATGCTGTTACTTCACGGTGGTCTTTTGTAAAGTGGTACTTACGCAGTGTGGTCTGTCACTTTATTAGGTACTAGCTGTTGCACGCGGTTTCGCCCGCATAACTTTATAAAATATAGCCTATGTTACTCCCTGATAATATAGCTTCTCAACAGTGAAAGAATTTTTAAAATCGGCTCAGTAGTTTCGGAGCCTATTCAATTCAAACAAAAAAACAAAGAAATCTTTCCTCTACAATATTAGTATAGACATATTTTAATTATTTGTTTTCTTTTAAGAGTTAACTATATTTAATAAGTGAAAATAAATCACTGAAATTGTGTTGCTAAGCGCAAAACTTGAAAATGGCTGGCGGCTATGTTTTTTCCAAATATTACCTACCTACATGAGTCTGATAAAAGTAGATACTTATGAAGAGAAAAATTTGGCGAGAAAATAGCATCCGTGCGAAGCCGGTTGCGGGACGCTAGTGTTGAATAATAATTTCACAACCAAGTGTCATACTTGGATTCTAAATTCAATTCTAATTTGTCACTCTTCTTACGTAAGAAATTACTTACCAATATATCACAATACAAATGAATGATAAGTAGATAAAATTAACATCAGCCATTGGACCTTGAGTTCCAGGGTTCATTAACCTCTGCATTATCACATTTGTGACGTCACACGATACATTTGCGTCTAATGGGTGGGGAGATTAATTACCGAGTGTGTCATTATTGAGTAAAGTATTGGAAGGTTATCTATTGTATAACCAACCTTATGCGAATAACTTGAAGTTCAAAATTGACTGTCGGCGATTAGTATAGTTTTAAGAATAGTATTCATAAAATACGATATGGCCGTTTAACCTCTTTGTTTACGGTTAAAATAAAGTCTGAAAACTATTTTGCATATTGTGTCGGCGGCAATATTAATTCCTATCCAGCTTTGGGATAGGAAGTATAATAGATCTTTTAGACATTGTCCACGCCTTTATGAAGTCTTCAACGTTCTTCAACGTGAGGTAGTATGGCCTATAAATCTAGACTCCGGCTTAACTTGTCTTTTACAATTTCTAATCTTCTAGGACACACAATCTATTACAATGTTTTCTTTGACCATTAGAACAAATTATTGTTATAATACTAGCTGACTAGACAGTCGTTGCTACAATTTCATATAAAAATGACACTCGAATTTCCGACGATTCTATAAATTTCTATAAATTGCTTATGATTTGTTAAAATTTCATTCTTCTTCTCTTTTGGTGAATTAAAAAAAAATGGCGCCAGTTTATGTCAGTTCCATGTTAAGTTGAAAATAAAACAATAAAATTTATAAAAGTAATTAATTTATTTTTATAACCATAACCATAATATTAAAAATAACGAATTTTAACATTTTCATTTATTTTGTACAATCACGTCTCGCCGTAGAAAAACAAAAAAACGTATTATGTAATTGATTTCCATATAAAATTCAATATCATTTCATTGTTAAATAAATAATGAAAATAGAAAAATAAATTAAAATGATAATATAATAACAAATTTAGATTTATATATATACACTTTTTTGGATTTATATAGAAGCATTATTATACTGATACTAGATTCTATAACATTTTCAGGAATAAAGGCTTATTTTTATTTTATTATATTTAATATCTAATACACATACATTAGAATTGTCTAATATAGACAAACAGACAAGACAGTCGGGCATTACGTTACATTTTATTACCTACATGAGAAAGCATGAAATATTTGAGTTGGACATAAATTTGGATATAATGCTTTAAAAGCTCGATCTCATGATTCGATTCGCATGAACGACAAGTTTGAGTGTAAAGTGACGTTAATTAAAATATAAAAATAAAAATTCATTTATTTTCAAGCGTCTGAACCGTATTAAAACATATATAGGTAAGTAAAATAATTTCAATACTTATAATCTATAATAAAAAAATTAGTTGTCGTTTATGTATGGTATGTGTAAAAGTTCGATCAATCGATCAAAAATAAGACGAGAAATAGCGCAAAATGAAAAAAAAAAAAATTGGAATCAAAAAATTTCATTGAAAGAAAAATAAAATGAAAAAAAATTATATATTATATATATATATAAAAGATCAATCGAACCAATAGGAATTTCTTTGTACGACGTTTATGGGGGAATTCTTATTTGTTATTAAAAAACGAAAAGAAAATTTTGTTGATATTTGTGTAACAGAAGCACATTACTTCTTAACGGACCCCAATAACCTTTAACAAAAAAAAAACATTCCCCGAATATTCTAATATGTACTTAATTTAAATTAACTATCTACATATTATAATATTTTCATGATATACCTACTCTAAAATTACCTACATTCGTATATTACATGATTTCAAAATATACACATCAATTTTAACTTACTTATTTATTACAGATTACAAATTAAGATCAACTTAAAAATTGTGAAATTACGAGTATGTGATGTTGGTTTTACATTAATTACACACTAATTTTGATTTCTAGGTATAATTGCCCCTCTACATATTCGGCGAACGTTCGCCAATCGAGATGGCCATGCGATGGTTGATACGCAACTACACAATGGCGACATTCAGTTGTGATCTTAACGTTTTCCGAGATGGACGTGGAAGCATTTGCCGCTGCGTCAATATATCTATACCTATCCCGATATATATCTATCCCAATATTTTTATTTTTATTCATTTAATAGTTACAGCATGTAACATTTCACAAATACATTTAAAAAAAACGAATAATTAAAAAATTATAACAAAAATTGTATTATAAAATTATATTAAAAAATTATATATATATTGTTATATTTTTTTAATTTTTAAGTTTGCATATAATGTATAATATGCTTATATAATTATAGATACATGTATATTATAATACATTATATGCAAATACATACATATAGAAACATATTATGCGTGATTGCGTGCATGTGTGTGTGTTAGTGAGTGTGGTACTTCATTATGAGGCCACGTATTAGTCATTTTTAAGAAAATTCATAAATTAATAAACAAAGCGTGACGTCCACACTCAACCGCGTTCGAGCAGGCACTGAGGAATGGGCCACGTGTGGATGCGTACCGCCATCGTTGGCCCACTGCCTTTGATGTGCGGCGGAAAAACCGACATCGAAGCCAACCCACGACAATCGCACGCGCCATAAGCCAACCTACGCAAATACGCCCTCCACACGCTCGCCGATCATAGTTGGCCAACGCTATGGCCGAATATGTAGAGGGGCAATAAGAGAGTCTCTAAAACAAAACTAGAGATGTAACGAGTTCGATTCCGAAATCGATATCGACATTGCCGATTATAATACTATCGATTATAATCGGTGAGTTTGTTTTCTTAAAAATAATCTATTAAAAGTTAATTTTAATTACATACTTACCTACTTTATGTTTCGACTTATTTTATTACTTTACCTATATTGTATATTGACAATTACTTTTCTTATTACCACTTTGATTGCTTGATAATATTTCATATACTTACCTAATAAATACATGTAACTTTTATGCATAATAAGTACATTATTTATTTGATTTATTATCTAATAAGCCAAAAATCGGTATCGGCATCGTATCTGCAAAATTATGTTTCTTTACCTCCCTAATCGAGAACACATTGACGAACTGTTGTATTGATTTGATTACATAAATCTTATATAGAAAATATAAATTATTATGTACTTATTTACAGTTAGAAATACTTTGCAATAATCACAATTTCCTTTTATTATTATTATTATATTATAAACACTTCGAAAAAACTACAACTGGCAGACACAATCGTACTTTGAGCTTAAGGGTCAGTTCACACCGAAACGAGCCGTAGCAATACAACATAGAACGAACGCACTGAACAATAAATTAATGGTAAAAAAAACTTTTAAAAAACAAGCTTTTATTTAAGTGCCCTAAAAAGAAGAAAATAAACTTTAAATTAAATCAAACCAATCAATTTAGTACATGTACCTATTACACAATTTATTAAATGATATAAAAGCTTGTCGCGTAATTCGTGTATTGCAGCTCTATCGGATAAAGATAACTGATTTAAAATTCAGTTGCAAGATTCCACCCGGACAAACATACATACATTGCAAGTTAACGCAACGCAATTTTTCTTTATGATTTCCTCCAAGGATTACGTCACCTCTACAGGCCGTATATTGTCAGGACAGTTGCGCCGTGGCGGTGGCAGGGAACGAAGTGTTAGCATTATGAACAGATGCCTAGAGCTAACCTGCTTCCCTGCCGTCTGGAACGAGCCGCGGTGGTTGCTCTCAGGAAGCCGAGGAGGGATGATTATTCCTCCTCTAAATCTTATAGACCGATTGACCTCCTACCTATCCTGGGCAAGGTTCTGGGAGAACTTCTGGTGCGTAGGATTAATTGGTAACTGTTGTCGAAGGCAAACCCGAGACAATACGGGTTTGTCCCCCAGGGATGTACGGAGGACGCCCTCTATGATTTAGTGTAATTTATTAAGTCCAATAGAACCCAGAGGGTCTTCGACAGTGCGTGTTGGTTGGCCTCCAAAAAATGCCTAGGAAATTTGGACTACTTCAGAGATAGATTTGCCGTAGTCCATGTTGCTTATGTCAGATGTGGACATCGAAAGGGTTCGATCGGGGGGCCCACTTTTCCTGATTGTCCCGCTGCTTGATATGTTGGCCTTCTCGGACGACATTGTCCTCGTCTTCTCCGGGATAGAAACGGGATCGCTTCAATCTACACTCCATACGCTGTAGCATGGTGCAGGTGACAGTTGTCATTATGACCTTGACATCTGTCAGTACTACGTGACTAGAGATGTGACGTTATGCAATTCATTTTTATCGATAACGATACTCGTAGCATAAATCTCGTTCTCTTTATTATTGTTATGAAAATTATTTTAAAAAGAAAATTATTTGAATATAAAATTTTGAATTAATTAAATAATTCAAAAATTTTTGGTATGTCATTATTTCGTGACAATATTTTTGCTCTATGGCGCATCGGCGCGGCGGCCATTTTGTTTACCCGTGCAATGCTGTCAGTATGAGTGCTAGCGCCTTTTTGTTTCATTTATATAATTATACTTTTTAACAATAAAAAAATGGAACTACGCACAATATACGTTTTTTATTATAAAAAATATCGACTATCCATCGTAGCAGTACATCCCATCACTAAATACATCTTTGGCGTTACGTTATACGCATAACACTGCTTAATTTTTCTTTCAATTTGATTATACTAGACTAGAGCATTCTGGTTGGGTTTAATTTAATTTACTACTACAATTATTAATGATTTAATATATTACAAATGTGGTGCAGCTGAAATACTGAGTCATAATTGTAAATCGCGGCAACTTTCAAGAGTGAAACGAAACTAGTCGTAACTGTCATACGCACCATGCTACAGCGCACGGAGTATAAATAAAACGAAGTGCTTGCCCAGGTGAATGAGAGGGGCCATAAAAATAAACTAAAATTGCTCCACATAAGGCTATAATTATTACAAATAAATTAAAATATGAGGTTCCACTCATTCACATGGGTGGGGCGCCGATAGAAGTGGTCCTGAACCTTAAGATATTAGGCCTAATAATTGACAAAAAATTGAGCTTTGGTCCCCATGTCCAAAATATACCCCGAAGCAAAAAACATTAAATAAACAAATGGAACGAGCTGCCATCGTGACTTGCGGATTAAACCCGGAGATCACCAGGGCAATGTATACCTTGGCAATAGAGCACCATTTTGGTGGGTATCTGGTTTTCATCGCGGAAAACGAGAGGGCTGATCACTTAGCACTGGAACTCAAGTATGTTTATAGCATTATGACAAGTGCCCCCTCTTATATATTAAAAAATATGCAAGGAGCGAGACTGTGGCCAAGTGGAAAGGCATTTACAGCGAGGGCGAGACGTCGTCGGGAGGAACTGAAATATTCTTCCCGACGCGTACAGACATATCATACAAATATATTAAGATATTATATAAAGAGAGAAAAGGTATGCAGTTCAGTGAGTACGCGAAAGTGGTGTCGGTGGCTTCACACGAGATACCACCGTTTTACAATCCATACAGTTGGGAAACGACTGTACTTGCGTACAGCAATGACGGGGATCTCGAGGGTAAGCGAGCAGCCCCCGAACTCGCTTAGTTTGCGCACTCGAACATTGAGGGCAGACGCGATCGTGTTTTCTACGAGTGAATTTTACGAGAATCGTTTAAAAAATTATTATAATTGTGCACAACTGTTCTGCGTGTAACAAGGATTTAAGATTTCATAAATAAATAGATGATTTCGTAATAGTTAGACTAATATCGTCTGGCACCATTATTAATTTTGTACTAAGTAATACGTAATTAATGCGTACTAATTAATTTAGTATAAAGATATACTGAATTTGATTTAGGGCAAGGTTAAATAAGAGAAAACTTAAAACATACAAAGTATTTGTAATTAAATGATTTTACTATATAATGAATTTTTTTATTTTCCATGTCTTCGCGTATCTTCACGTCACGTCAAGTCTTGGTGTAAACTGATGCTTAGGGATACAACCATGACAAAAAGAAAAGTTTTGAGGCAAGAATTATCGTTTTTGCCCTCGAGTGAAATTCATTTAAATCGATTATTATTATTATGATTATTTAAATCAAATGTATTAGAAAAATTGTGTTTGTGTTATATTCGCATTATAGTAAGTTAATATTTAAAAAAAATGCAATTCTAATACTTTGAATAATTATGCATTTTGAATTGAAAAAAAAAAAAAAAAAATTAAATCGAGTGAAATTCATTTAAACATTAATTTCAAAATACATTATTCACAATTTCATAAAATATTACTTAGAAAAACTAAGGAGTCAAAACTCATTTAAACATTAGTATGAAATTTTAACATACCTACATTATTCACAATTTAATAAATACATAATTTCATAAAATCTTACTTAGAAAAACTAATGAGTCAAATTGATTTCAACGTTACTACGAAATTTCAAAATACATTATTACATAATAGAAAAATACACAATTTCATAAATATGTACATTCATTAAAATCATAATTTCATAAAATCTTATTTAGAAAAACTAAGGATTCAAATTCATTTGAACATTACTACTACATTTTAAAATAATATACATTATTCACAATTTCATACATACATTCATTCATTATAGTCATAATTTCATAAAATCTTACTTAGAAAAACTAAGGAGCCAAATTCATTTGAACATTACTACTACATTTTAAAATAATATACATTATTCACAATTTCAAACATACATTCATTCATTAAAATCATAATTTCATAAAATCTTACTTAGAAAAACTAAGGAGTCAAATTCATTTGAACATTACTACTACATTTTAAAATAATATACATTATAGTCATAATTTCATAAAATCTTACCTAGAAAAACTGAGGAGTGAAATACATGATTGAATTAAATTGAATACTCCAAAAACGTATATGCTCGAGCACATACATAGCTTTAGACCGTTTTTTTTATAAGATTTAGAAAAAATAAATATGGTAGCAATACACCGGTTTCTTGTGCATTCCTTTATTATAATGAAATATTAAAAAGGGACCATTTAAAAGTTCTTATTTTGATATTATTGAATTTTTCCTCTCCTTTGTTCTTTGGTATTTTTGTTTGTGATTTCATTTTATGTTATTGAATAACTTACACATTAACAATATGTAAGTTATTCTAGGTATTTTTGATCTCATTGTCATTTTTTGATTCATTTATAATTTAATGTAACTTAAATAATCTCAAATAATGTTGCGCTTTCTTATAATTTAAATTCATACTTGTGATGTTCATTTCTGTGAGTATTGTATATTGTGATTAAATATGTCTTTAGATGGTAAGCGTTCTCAAATAAATAAAAAATAAAATACATTTTTGAACATTACTACTACATTTTAAAATAATATACATTATTCCACAATTTCAAACATACATTCATTCATTCATTATAGTCATAATTTCATAAAATCTTACTTAGAAAAACTAAGGAGTCAAATTCATTTGAACATCACTGGGCAAAAAATAGGATCTATAATATTTACAATATAAAAAAGCTTCTCCACCGCACTGATAGCTAAAATTGTAAAAAATAATAATTGCATAACATGCCAAATTCACGTGATTTTACCAACGATGGCTTAAAACACCAACCGAACATATACTATATCATTCAATGTCTTAAAAATAAAGATCAGCTTACACAACGTTCATTATAATTATTAATCATAAATAAATACGATTTCATATTTTGTGTAATGTCAATATCATTTAACTAATTTCATTAGCAGATGCACATTTTAAACTTTTGGGACTTGACTTGGTGTACTTTGTATGTCACATTTACTATTTAAAAGAAAGACAGTGAATGTGTAATGTCACCTGTCTATGATTCTTCATAGAATCGTTCTTGTTGAACTATTATGGTGGCTGTACACTCTCGGGCGAATATTCTCGCCATGTCTGTTCCGATATGTGTGTGCACGAGTGTGACCACGTATATTTTCGCATTCGGCCCGTCTCGCCGTTACTTGACGCCCCGAGCTCGACGTCACCGTTAGCGTTACCAGTCTATACAATAGGGAATCGTTTGCATTGAACGATTAATTATGGCCCCTATGGCGATGTAGCCGCTAGAGCGCCCTTGCCGCGGAGCTGTTGGGGCGGCTCGGGGCCGTGCGTCAGCGGGGCGGAGCCGTGCCGGGCGGACTCCATCGCAGGCAAGCGGCGTCCACGCACCGCGCGCGCTCCGCTCGACGCGACACCTCTTCCAGCACGTCCTGCTCACAACACAACAACGTCTCAACGCTAACAGACAGGAGCTTCCATAGCACTTACCTTCGAATTAAACGACACTATCGGATATCCAAAATGAAAATCTAGCCGGGCGGTAGAATCGAATATGTGTAGATGAACTTTCGACAAATTGCTATACTTATAGCCGTGTCGGCAAAGCCCGGTGGTAGACACGAATATATATGTAGATGAACGTTCGGCAGAAAGGCCTCTTGGCCTACCCGCGCAGTGTATATACTAAACAAAATCCAGGTGATTTTGCCGATCGAGTAAGCCGAATGAAATGTGTCGGCCCGACTATACGTATAGCAACCCTAACTGACTCCGGTATAAAAGTTTCGAATAATTTCGAATAAGGGTCGAAGTCTAAATGAGACATGACGTTATGAGAGGATTTTGTTTTTTCCCGGCCGAACCGGCAAATGAAGTCAATTCATTTGTATTTTACTTTATCAATGCCTTAAAAATCTAATATCCATAACTGAAACTATCCGAAACTAGCGGATAATCCGAAATATTTTTATACCCGTAATCGTATCTGAAACCGGTATATTATTCCTATATCCGTATCTGAAATTTCATATATCCATAACATCCCTGCTTCTCTTATAAGTTACATTTTTATATACACAAACCTTTCTCGTTTATCGCTCTTTCTATTAGTGAAAACCGCATTAAAATCCGTAGGATGGTTTAGAAGTAGAGTTTCGGCGACTTGGTTGAAAAATATTGCTTTTTTTCCAATAAGATGGCGATTTTTAAGCAATTTAAGAATTATACAATATCCTGTGTTTTATTGGACACTTAGTAGGGATAGGTAAAACGGGCGATTTTATTTGGGACTAAAAACAACAATAATAAATATTATGGACCAATAACAATTGGGACAATAAAGTGATCTGTATATTGAAGTTTAACTATAACTGTATAAAATTTTACGATAAAAAAATTCAATGTAAAATATTATGTTCCGGTAAGTGAGAACCTTAATATTAATTATAGCCGACACTCACCTGTTTCTTTAACACAATATGCTTCCCCTTCCAATATTTCATTAGTCCCCTCTCCTGTAGAGTGGAAACTATGTCCGAGGACGCTATAGCGAGGTCCTTGCTGAGATCCCGGATGCACAGAGAGGAGCCGTGTGCGGAACAAAGCCTTCGTAGCAGTGCCTCCTTCCAGTACGACCGGTACGATATTAGGCCGAGGTCGGAAAGCGGGGTCTCTGGAGAGCCCACTTTACCTTCCACTTTCGTTAGAAGGTAACCTGATTGGGAACAATATTTCACTTGATTTATTACTATCATCTAGGAAAAATACAATTTTTAATTTTTAACAATTACACCTGAACACTTGCAAACACTTCAAAAGATTTCGGTAGTTTTCGGTAAGTAGTGGCAGAGGCCGCGCTGGAAAGTCGTTTGATTTTAGCCGGTACGAATCCGGCATAACCACGCAGTATCCCCTCTACGAGGATTTCCCAACGTTAAAAAAAGGGCCCACTGTGTTTCGTAATCATTTGGGTAACCCGTCTGACGGCAGTAACCACCCCCGTATAGAAGACCACCGTGAAATAACAGCACGTGTGATGTGTTGTGTTTAGCCCATTTTCCTATTTCTTCCCAATCCCTAAGGGGGCGTCCTAATTGGCCACGATCGTACGAGCAAACGATGCGTTTTCATCGCACGACAAGATTAAACACACAAGTCTCTTAAGAGTGTCCTAATTGAAGCTGGCAAATCATCATGCGACCACAGAAAATGCTTAAAACGATCGTACGATGGAAAATGGTCGTGCGATCGTGCACATGACATTCCGCCGTATTGGATTTGTCAATGTCAAATACCGACTCTATGTATCAAAAGGTGGTCCCAGAATACGAGTAAATTAAAATGGCGCTACTAGTATATTGAAGATGTGTTACACTAGCGCCATTCAGAATTTTGGTCTCATAGTATAATAAGTTTGTCGAATTCTACTTGGGATGACATCATCGTACTATGGGCTCGTACGATCATGGCCAATTAGGGCAGCGTGTTGGACCATCGTACGATCATTTCCATCGCACGACGAAAACGCAACGTTTGCTCGTACGATCGCTGCCAATTAGGACACCGCCTTACCCTCAATCCTTCTACTGTAGTCGGCAGCGCACTTGCAGCAACTGTGGCGTTGATTGTGTTATCGACGACGGTAGCTAGTAGGTAGCTACCGTCGTCGATAACACAATTGTAGGCATCAAGTGGACAGTCAGCCTGTCTGCCTATGTTAATATTAAAAAAAAACATAGTACTAAATAAATTATACGTGGGCGCAATTTTAAATGAATAACTATTATAGTAAATTATGTGTCCATTTATTTTAGATACAATACTCCGAAATGAATATTCAGAGAAGAGTCTAGACTACTTTTGAATTTCTCTAACTAAACACTGATTAACAGTGCTTTAATGAACTCGAGTTCTCAATGCCAGTGTCAAATTAAAATTTTAACAATTCAAAACTCAAAACACGACGACATATTCCACCATTGACGAAAACACCATTTATTACACGTCTGACATACAATTAACCCGGCCCGTACAAATTCCTAGCATATACAATTCGTCGGTTAGGTACGTCTCACGACTTGCCCCCCCTCCGCACGTATAAACCCCCCCTCCACCGCGCCGCTACGCCTCCGCCGCCCCCCAGGTGGGGGTGAGTCTAGACGCCAGACCGATCTATACTGCAGTGCATCGATCCGGGTCGGGTCGACGGCCGCTAGCGTCGCGACGCCCCCACACACTATGGGGGCCAAACAAACCACTCGTTAAGGTCCAAACTTGACCAGGTGGTCGTCGTAAGTGTTGGCAAGTAATTGATGTCTATTTTTTTTTCTCGCACTTAACTCTAACCCCGCTTGGTTGGGTTAGGTCAGTTCGCAGCACGAAACTAAACCGAATTGCTACTCGCTACGCCGCAGATACTACCTAATTCCGTATTAGGAAATCGCGTGTCAAAACGTTGTCGTGTGGCGTTTATTTTAGATCTGGCAACCCGTAAGAATAATTTTACGCGTGTGGGAAATCTATATATAAACACAAACGCGAAATATCTCTCACTTATTAATTAGGTATTCGTTTAATCTCGAAAACTAATCCATAAATGTGTTGCTAAGCGCAAAACTCGAGAACGGCTGGGCCGATTTTAATTTTGTCTTCACTCATGGATAGAGGGATAATCAGGGAAGGTTTTTACTTAAAAAAAATGCACCCCGGGCGAAGCCGGGAGCGGACCGCTAGTTTAATATTAAAACTGTTTGAGTAATATAGAGGAAATATAAAGTTTTGAAAGGGGCTCTAATACTTTTTATGAAACCGTGGCTAAAGTAGATATAGCCTGATCAATGTATTCCCGTCAAAATTTAAATATTAAAATTTAAAAAAAAAACGCAATTACAGTGTCGGAAGCAAAACGAAGGGCTCGGAATTGTTATTATTTTCAACTTAGCGCTATCAAAAATCTATTGGGGCGGATGGGGCCGCAGAGAACTGTTAAGTCTTATATGTGCCACATAATATTATATTGTCACAGTCACAGTTATTTATTATAAGGCACTAACAGGTTTAGAAACTAAGACATTTTGTACATAATAAATACAATGAATATTCATTAATTATCCGCCTTGAAAGCCAATCTTAATTTAGATTAGGTTTTGTAACTGAATACCTACTCGTTAAACAAAAGAAATTTTAAATAAAAATCGTTCAAACTCGTTAAGAATTTGAAAAGCGTACTGAAATAAACACGAAAGTTTTTCTTTTGCAAATACGAATTTAAATAATAAATATTGGCGATACAGTTTTTGCAAATTGTCAATTTAATCTTGATAATGGATGTAAAGAACTTTAAAGGTGACTAAAGAATTATCGAGTAGAAAATTAATAATATTGGTGATACATTTTTATTACTCTTGAGTAGCAGAGAGAGTTATTGGAATTTTATTAATAGCTGAGTTGTACAGAGTGGTGTGTGATAATATTACTGATAACAATAAAAACATCCGATTATTGTTTTCCTATTTTAAAGAACCTTTGTCCTCGCTTCTAACATTTATAGTCATTTTAATTTAATTTAAAAATGATCATTGTAATGAATGGCATAAAGGACCTTTTTGTTTTTTTTTTAGTAGCATTCGATTGAGTTGAATATTGAAATCTACAGGGCTCATTTAAAGTCCTAAATGAATAAATTAAGACGTGAACTCGACCGAGTGGTTAAGGTTAACCTTGCCTTAGCACTCAGTCTTAGGTGTCCTGGATTCAATTCCCAGCAGGACTAATTTTGGAAATGAACTTTCTAAAGTTAACTCTTGTCTGGCTCTGGCAAGTAGTGGCAGAACGCACTGCGTTTCGCAGTCATTTGGTTAACCCGTCTGGCGGCAGTAACCACCCCATTACAGAAAACCACCTGGAAATAATGTGTGCTATTG
The DNA here is from genome assembly GCA_936446665.2 of Synanthedon andrenaeformis. Classification (NCBI taxonomy): domain Eukaryota; kingdom Metazoa; phylum Arthropoda; class Insecta; order Lepidoptera; family Sesiidae; genus Synanthedon; species Synanthedon andrenaeformis. The sequence continues at coordinate 11,604,462 of OW387784.2, forward strand.
TGTTTCGGTAAAAGAGTAAGTATGCCAGAGCCACTTATCCTTACTCGTAGTAAGGTTGGCAGCACACTTGCAGCGTGTATGGCGTTGCTTGTATTATAGGTGACAGTAGCCATCTATTATCGAATGGACCGTCAGACATTTAAATTAAAGAAAAACAGATCGGATATAAAGAGTGTTTATACTCACTGAAGTCAATGAGCAGTCTTCCGTACCCCTGCCTCTGGTACGGTGGAAGAGTCAGTATGCAAGACACGTTGTAATTCAAGAAGGAATTTTTCTCCTGCACAAAATAAAATATAAAACAATATCTCACTCAAATTTAGTTATAATTATGCGAACGTTTAAGTTCGGTGGCGAAATAAGTTGATAAAATATGTTATGTGTAGTGTGATAGTAGAATAGTGTGTTAACTGCGTTTAAATAAAGGTTTGACTTGAGTCTAGTGTTCATCTATCTATCCACTAAACGAGTACCTAATACACAAGGACTCAAATATATCTACATAAATTATCTTCTCCCTAGATGTTTATCCTAATTTAAAAATTAACTCCTCCTTATAGTTGTAATGGCTAAATGGTAAAAACCACATTAAAGTTGTCATTGAAGAAATCGAAAAGATTTGTTATAAGTTTTTTTTTTATAAAATTACAATACATTGAAATTAATTAAGCGTTCCAAAAAACTATGTGAACCTTATTATGTAAAATAAAATAATTGCGAGTAAAAATAACACTTTTTACTCTTCAACAATTTTATTATTATTGAACTAAAGCTACGTTCAATAGCAATTCCTGCAACGAGAGCTATGCAATGAGATATATTATGTCAAAAGAAATCTGCAGCGGACAATCGGCGAAGATAAAGTACAATGGCGTAGACATTAGCGTTCAGATTCGCAGTTTTACTTGTTCGGCATAGGGTACACATATAAAAATAGTCGCAGGGCGCATCCCGGAGCGAGACGGCTGCATCACAGTATCGGCTAAACGAAGTAGTGCGTCTCAAGAATACTCGTAGATGAATAAAATCCCGATAGAAACGAGAGGAAAACAACGAAGACCGCGTTTGTTTTTGTAAAATAAAATTTAAAAAGTTAAAAAAAGACAGTTCTTCTTTTAAATCAAGGCAGGTCACATCAAGTGAGATACCTGATGTTAGTTGCAGAGGTGGACCACGCTTACACAGTAAATGCCCTAGTTTAACCCTAGTTTTGAAGACCCCGATGTTGTAGTTTTGAGGAAACACAGACGCACGCAATGAGTTTCACTCCTTAGCAGTTCGGACAAGGAAGGTGGATCTTTTAAACTATGCGGTTTTCACTAATGGAAAGAGCGACACGAGGAAGATCTTTACAGAAAAAAAAATACAATAAAAACACCCGTGTGAGGCGGATCGCTAGTTTAAGATATTTAAATTGCACGCATGACGCATAAAAAGTAATATTTAAAAATAAATCACAAATACATTTTTTTTAATTACATATAAATTTTATAGAAATTAAAATTCATTTCATAAAAGCACGGAGTGTGCTTACTGTGTGCACGCGTATACTGTGCGTTAGGGCCATTGAACTCGTCTGCAACACAAATCTGATTCGGCGACGCCACCATCGGTAAACACCTACAGAGCTATACATCTCATTGCTACTCAATTTATACAGAAAACTTACGCTTTGACTTGACCGAACGTGGATCTATCGTCTAAGCACAGCGAACTCTTTATCGATATTTGTTTTCCATTGCACTTTATAAAAACACCCTGAAAGTCACCAGAGCTCTTTCTTGATATCTATGCAATTTTTTCCTTGTTGTAAAAATTGCAAAAAAATACGGCTAATTGTAAAAAATAGGTCACGGTATGGGTGCGTTCCCTAACATAATCTACTCAATTATCAGTCGCAATTACGAAGCACGTACAGTACAGTAGTCCAGACATTTTCTTCACAACTAGAACACAGATCATGTCATCTTGAAGAAAGGTATTGCTAATCTTGAACCGCTGAAATAAGTTATGGTCCAATAGAGCGTGAATAGAGCCATGGAAAATTCACTATTGCTTTAAATACTACAATATATTTTATACGATAGGTAAGGCAGTTAAAAAAGTGCACATATCAAATTTTAGTTTCACAACATAGACCAATTGTAATTTCAAATTATATTATTTAGTATTAATAAAAAATTCAACAGTCCCCCACCCTCTTATTAATCCGGCTTGTGCCCCCGAGTGACAATTTTACAAATGTAAACACACCCGTCGGAGACGTCTAGACGTTGCACTCACACATACACACACACACACACACACACACACACACTTTCTACATTACAAATTACGTGATGCGATTGTTGTCTCGGTGAGGAAATCCTTAACGTTAAGATTTAACATTAGTTTAAGACGAGACTTTCTGATCCGATATTCTGATAATCGCGATTGATAAAAAATAACTTTAGTGCAACCTTTTCCTTATTTTCTCGTAACACAAAATCATACTAGTATTAGAAATACCAAAGTTTGTCAGAGGGATGTATGAATGTCTGTTATTATTTGTAAACATGTTAGGTACCATAAGTATATTGTATTGTTAGTCTAAGATCCTAACCTAAATCGACCTTCACCGAGCTGATAATCGAATGAAACATATTTTATCATGAATTTAGTATATTAGAAAATATATTAAAAATGGGTTTGCTAAAAAAATCCTGGACAGACTATTTTTAATTATTTTTTGAAAAATTATTTTTTCAAAAACTCCTAATAGGACCGAATTTTTTGCAGACAACCCTATATCAACGTGTTCGCAATAAAACAGCGCTTATGATGATATAAATTTTATTCTATTATCCAATCAAGTGAAAGTAACTGGTATCGACATACCTGACAACCCAGTAGTTCGCCCAGGTAAATAATAGACAACCCAACGGCTGTACATTCTAATTTTTCAAAAAATAATTAAAAATAGTCTGTCCAGGATTTTTTTTGCAAACTCATTTTTAATATATTTTCTAATATACTAAATTCATGATAAAATATGTTTCATTCTAATATCAGCTCGGTGAAGGTCGATTTAGGTTCGGATCTTCTGCTATGTTATTTTATGTTGTTATATGTTAAATATTGAGGACTTGTAAAACAGAGTTATACCTCATGTATGAAACGTTTGTGAGTAAGTCACGTTGTCACGTCGTGTACTCGTTATGCGACCGAGACATTTGTAAACATGTTGAGTAACATATATTGTATTGTTATTTTATGTTGTTATATTAAATATTGTCGACGTGTTATAAAACAGTTATATAACACTAGCGACTCGCTGCCAGCTTCGCCCGGGATGCATTACACGAACCTTCCTTGTTTGTCCCTCTTTCCATTACTAAAAACCAATGACTATAAAACAGTATCAAAATCCGTTGGGTAGTTAAGAAATTAGCGGATATAGAGGCAGACGCGGACAGCGACATCAAATTATAGTTACTATGCATATACGAGACGCCCCTTAAATTTTAAGTTTAATTTTGAGTTTGCAGCGTTTGTCCATTTTATTTACAACTAGCTGTGCCCGCGACTTCGTCGTACACATGGACAATTAATTCGAAAAAATATTTAATGTATCAACAGACACGACTCATTTACAATTTTATATATGTGTATTAATTGAAAAATGTGTTTAAAGCAGTCCTAGAGGACTATTATTTCTTTCTTCTTTAAATATATATTAGCTGATTTCTGCCAATTCATACGCGTTGAAAATAAATAAATACAATCGCAGTGACGACGGTTGCGCCGAATTATTTTTTATATGTTTAGACTATTCTCCGGGAACCTAATATTTTTCCAGAACAAAAAGTATCCTATATGTTAATCCTGGTAATAAACTATCAGTGTGCCCCAAGTTTCGTCCAAATCCGTTTGGCCTTTTTTGCGTTATTGAGGAGGAATTTGTTCCTTAGATACAAACTTTCGCTTTTTATATATTAACTAGTGGCCCGCTCCCGGCTTCGCACGGGTGCAATTTTTTATTCAATCCAGCCGATTAATTACCTTACACCGCCACCTGTTAGATTCTTATGGAACTCACAGATAAATAATTGCTGGATTGAATAGGTATCAACAGATGGCGCTATGTTAATAATATTATATTTTGCAAAAAAATAATAAACAAAATGAGATATAAACTATCCTATCTTTAAGTTGGACCAAATTACATATATGTAATCGGTTCAGTGGTTTGGGAGTTCATCGCGGACAAACAACGTGACACGAAATTTATATATATATAAGGATTTTTAGGATATTATATATTAAAGAGAAATTAAGGAACACGGCGGACAAAGGTTTCGACTAGATGCAATATATAACATTATTACGGGCGGGCTTAAGGGCACCCCCAGACGAACAAGTGGGCACTTGTCTATATCATGTGAACGAATCGCAGACATCAGTCTGTCGGCGAAGTTGGTTCGTCTGATGGTTGAATTAAGTTAATTTGGCGTAGCGTACCAAGACGTAGTCCATACTGTCGTGCGCTTTAAAAAATTTACAACGGAATCTATAATAAACTACAATTATTTTAAAAAAGCTAAAGAGTTTGTTTGTTTCAACGCGCCAATCTCTGGAACTACCGAGTCCGGTTTGAAAAATTATTTTTAAATTTGATAGGCCAATCTTGAGGAGGCTACAACCCTTCACCTTTGCTCGCAACTTCGTCCACATATTAATATAAATGATAACCTATGTGTTATTCAATTTATAAATTATGTTACTGTAAATTTTCATAAAATATTTGTTTGCAAAACTCAGTAGTTTTTGCGAACATAACAAAACTATAAGCTTTTTCAAAATTTGTAATCGAAAGACAAAAAAGTATTATTTTTATATTACTAGCTAGTGCTCGCGACTTTGTCTGCGTTAAAAATAAATAAATATATATAAGCAATCTTGACCTCTTGTTGCTATAACACTTTGGTCAGGCGTTAGTTTTTTTATTTTATTTATATGACTCGATTTCACGAGAACCGTCCTTTTTTTCTGGATGAAAGAATGCAAAATTTCATGATGATCGGTTGAGATGTTGAGGCAGGAAAAGGTAATATAATCCATGTGCAAGAGAACTATTTTAATTTTACTTTTGAACACTCTAATTCTGAATTTATCACAAGATGACGCAAAAAGACCCGCAGGCAACAGCTAGTAGATGCCTATATATATTTTCAAAATGTCCAGAACGTATGCAATAAGTAATTAGGCGTGTAATAAGAATCTTCGTGGGCGGGTGTGTAGCTAGTAATAAATATTGCGACAGGAGAGACTACGGGGCGGGCAGGGGGAAGTCATCGACCTGTCCGTGTCTCATCTACGTTGAATCACGTTTGTTTGATACGTGCCATAAACTCTTATTGTCATAACTTGCGGCGATCCAAGTATTGGTTAAATATTAAACAAGTCTATATCTATTCTGGATCTAGCCAGATGCAGATAACAAATATTCAAATATATAAATATAATAATCGTGCAAATACAGTAGGTATTTCTTAAGATACGTTACAATGCATTTTTTCCGTTTTTATGCATTTTACTTTAAAAACTCTAGTTTAATTTAGATAGGCATGCAGACTGATGTGTAGGTACTGTAGTATGTTACACAATTATGAAATCGTGTCAATAATGTCGTGCATTAAGGCTTACTTGTGAAACTTTTAGCTTAGAACGTAATTACAATCGCGAGATTCATACATTAAAAATAGCAGCACGAGATTACGGCAAAAGTGGATGCCACTACTCAACTATACTACGGCGTAGCATGTCTACGAGCTACGTCACGTTTACGTTGAGAGGCGTAGCGCTACGAGGCTACGCTCGCAGAACACATAAATATGTATCTATATATAATAATTTTGCATACACATACGCGCTTACTTGCGTATTTCGGAACGAAAAAACACGTTGGAAATTCAACTGTGTAAATATTGGGTTAATGTTCATGTTTAAAAACACAACCACGCAAACAATATGTTACTTTTTTACGCTCCTTTGATAGTATTTAATGTTCAAAGAGTGCTTTTCTAGATGTTTTCTTTGAAGTAATTTTTTTTAATAGTATTTTTAATATTTATACTTTACCCGTTTAATATGCAAATTCGCTTACCGATATTTTTAAGTTACATATGACTTCGTACTTCTTGACAGTACCATTGCTGAAGTTATGCAAAGGGACCCGCCGATTCTCTATGGACCTGGGGTTAGAAGTTGCAGTTTTGGTAAACTGACTACCAGTTAGAACATTTAAAAAGCCTATATTCATTTACAATGGAAATATATGGAGGAATTAAAAATATATAAAAACAATAATTGTCACGTGGAAATAAATTACATTTTTGACAAGCAACAGTTAAAAATTTGACATTACAAAAAAAATATGCATTAGGATTGCTGGTTGCTGTTAAAATGCATATTTTGGGCGATTCTTGACTTCAATACTCGCATTACTCAGTCACCATCCTCAACAAACCAACTAAACATTGGCTTAGATAACTATGATAACTCTTTTTAGGTATTTACTTATGCTAAAAAATGTGCGAGAATTAAAATAATGAACATTATTTGAGAAATTCCTAAAATGAATACAGGGAGATCTAAAAATTCAATTTTTACCTTTTTATGTCATCAATGTGACAATGTTAACCCCACTCGTTATGATGTATAGAAAAGTTAATAGTTTTAAGAATACGTTCATTTTGAATGTAAAAATTTAGAAATAGGAATGAAACGTCTACTCGGGGGTCTGACTGGTACCTATAGCATACGCAGACGATTTCGTCTAGCCCGCCTCCCCAATTATCTATACAATAAATGCATTTGTTTATATGTAGACACTTGGGGAAGGCGCAAAGACCTGGCGGGGTCGACGAACTTTTCGTCAGACTAAAACTTTCTACAATTTGGTTAACTAAATCACAGTACCTTTCTTGAACACGTACGATACGTACGTTTGGAATCTTTAAGATCTGTTCTCTTCATTAGAGGTGCGTGTTTCTTTACATAGTTTGATATTTAATGTCAATTAGGCAAAACCAAAACTTTTCCTTCGATACACTTTAGGTAACGTTTTTCAATTTCTTTTATTCCTTCATAAAATAAGCTTCTTGATTGAGTATCGAAAAACTCTTCCACGGCAGCCATGACTGCTTTATTATCGTCAAATTTGGTTCCTTTCATGGACATTTTGGAAATAAGTGGTAATCACTAGGAGCTCTAAATCCAGAGAGTAGGGAGATGACAAAATCTCAAAAACTATAGAGATCGATGAGCAGGAGCGTTGTTATGGTGGAAAAGCACACCCAAAGACATTTCACTCGACGTGAGTTTTTTAATTGCTTGACGCACTTTTGGGATCAACTGGGTGTAATAAGCACCCGTAATCAGTATGCAGTACTAAAAACCTGTTGATTCACCTTGTACAAAGACAACATAAGAATTATTCAGGTTCTCTTGTATAATTCTTATGTGCTTATGCATTTGTATTCATTGCGGATTTTTTTAAAGGCATTAACTCTTAAACAACTCACAAGCATGGAAACAAAAATACAGAAATGGATATTTTTTTTAACTGTGTGCAAGCGAATATGAATATACACAATCTAGCCGCTCCGGGGTCATTCACCTCTCGGGCAGTAGTGCTCATTCGTCCGCGGTGATTGTGAAGCATGAAATCAATATTTTTTGGACAACTTGGACAATGTAATGTAGTTATTAAACTTCTTACTTTGGTACAGAGTGTTATCAAGGGTCTTCACTTGTTACCTTGTGGTTTTTTGTGTTTATTTTCGCCTATTTATATCACATTTATACAAGTCTCATTGCTGAGCAGAAGCCTCATCTCAATGTAAGGAGATACACTAAGCTCATTGCGGATTATGGAGACAAGACTTCACTATCTTCAACGATTAATAGTCTTCTAAAACAGGCATCGACCACCTGCCGGGAATCGAACCCGGATCCCCTGAGTTAGGCAAGCGCCCTAACCACTCATTCACGGGTTCACGTCAAAGAAATCAAAACAAGAAATTAATAAAAGAAAAAAAGTCGCAGACGAATGCTTGCGGATAGTAAAACACACTCGCTTTATATTTCCAGTCAAGTTTGAACACAATAATTGTCTGTACCTGGGAAGCATCGGAACCTATTTTTCCTAAATTCCTCCCCGCGGCGGGCGGATTTCAAGGGGGGGGGGGTCTTGCATTCGGGGGGTGTGTCGGCCGGTCTCCCCCCACCCGCGGGCTCGTTGGGGGGCTGGCGGCCGGTCATCGACCCACCCCAGCTGACGCTACGCCACTGAATGGCGGCTGTAGTACGCGAAAACCAAGTGTTTGTGTACGCCACTCATCGAAGTACTACAACTATGGATTTTGCGTGACAAATGCCAAAGCGGCACATAAAAAGTACGCCTAAAACGGAATCATGGCGGAGTCTTGCCTTCGCGCGTCAATGGTAAAATGTAGTAACGACCAACTTCTACTATTCATTTTAAACTCCAATGTGTCGCCGTACAATCACATTTTCTTTAATTGACAGATGTTTGGTTGGTTTTAAATGACAGAGAGTTCATGCTCTACGCATTATGTCACTTTTAAATGTCCCATAAAATTCCTAGTGTTTTGTATGGCGTGCGAAATCCATAGTTGTAGTACATTGATGACGACACTATGCAATTGGCACTGACGAATTTTTATAGCCGCGACGAACGCTTTGAATAGGCACTTAGTGTGGTGATTCCATAGATATGTCGATAAGTATTATTTAATAGTGGCTAAATAATAACCACCCCCTTACAGGAGACCACCGTGAAATAACAGCACGTTCGCTGTTGTGTTTCGCGAGTGAGTAAGGTATGCCGGAGCCCATTTCCCTACCCCTGCCCAATTCATTATCCTTAATCCTACCGTAGTCGGCACTTGCAGCACATGTGGCGTTGGTTGCGTTATAGGCGACGGTAGCCACTTACCATCAAGTGGACCGTCAGGCTGTCTGTCGACCTTTACATAAAATAAAGAAACTTTACAAGAAGCGTCACGTGATCGTTGCACTGAATTCACACATTAATCTGCCTGACAGCCTGTCTGTCGACCTTAACTTAAATAAAAATACAAAAATATGTCTAATATCTGTAAAGGTTGGTTTTATATTTAAAACTTGATTGGCACTGATAAATGTAAAAAAAATGAGAGCGCGCTTTATTTTTAGTGATGGTAAGTATATTTTAGTGACCACCATGAAATGACAGCATGTATGGTGTTGTGTTTCGGTAAGTAAGGGATGCCAGAGCCCATTTCCCTACCCCTTCATAAACCCTTATCCACCAAGGGGACCGTCAGCCTATCTGACGACCTTATTATCTTAAGAAAATATAAGTGATGGAAAGTACAGTGTTCCGCTCGGGTGTAAGCACGGAACAAACAATCGCTGCGCCTCCCGCTACTAGAGACGCTGGTATAATAATGTTAGCGCAACGCAATTGGCGCATTTGTTCGCCAGTTTCTAAAGTTTCAGCACCAGTGAGGAATTTTTAATGAGAAGACTCTAGCTGAGCTTCCCGAATCCACTGCCCATCCGAGTTGGATTCGACGATCGACCTCCTTCTTTGCCTAATCTCGAAGTTGATTACATAATTGAACTGTTTGTCCCAAGTATATTTACTCGTCAACAACTTCGAGATCCATCTTTTGAGGAAATTGGTTGAGGTCTTTGAGCATTGTGTTGAGGTCTCTTATATACTTCGCCAAGATCACAATATCGTCGGCAAACCGAAGGTGAGTCGTATAGGTACTAGCCGTTAATTTTGGTGCCAAGTGCTTGCCATGCCAGGAGTTCAAATTGCTTTTTTTTATTAGACATGGGTTTGCTCTTGGCCAGCATCTAGCCGTGTAGATGAGGCCTATGATGAAGCGAGTTCGCCCAGAAGATGCCTATTCACTTAAACTATGAAAATATTTGGGTTATATGAGTTCGGAAACATAGACGCCGGCAGAAAGTTCCAAATCTTGGTAGTGCGCATTATAAAGAACGATTTAAAGCGTTTGGTCCGAAAAAGAAGGATTTCGACAAGACGAGGATAATAACCAGCCGTAACATCTGCAGCCGTAAGCAGACATCTGAATGTCCTATGGAAGAAAGGGGAAGGCGGTATGAGCTCATGCAGTTCCTGAGCACACTCTCCGAAGTACAATTGCAAAATGAAATTTATTAAAATCTAACCATGTGACCCAATTGCAAACAAACTTCGTTGTGCTTATTTCAGGAATTGTGCATAGATTAAGGCGCAATTTCACCATAGTCTGTTAGTATTTAACATCGATGTTAAGTCATTTAACGCTGTCACTTGCATACTGTAAACGTCTGTTAAATGACTTAACAGCGATGTCAAATACTAACAGACTATGGTGAAATCGCGCCTTAGCCTATTCACTTTATACAAATATAAACCACACAAACAGTTCATCAGTTGCTACAACTTGCGAAGACACATTCTACAACTGACACACTAAAACTTCTGAAAATCTACAAGATGGCGGTGAATACGCCACCTTTTGCATTGACAACTTATGGGCACGTCTTTTACGAATCTATATACAGGGTGTGGTCTGTAATAAGAGCAATAAATTTAACCGATGATTCTATAGAGTTAATGCTCCAAAGTGCTTATACTCAAGATATAGCAATCCAGTTACAATACATAATCTTCTTCTTCTTCTTTTAATGTCTTGGCTCCATCAGATTTTCTCCGATGATTTTGCCAGTGTCATTAGTAAAAATAGCAATTTGTAAGTCTTTTTTAAATAAAAAAGACTAAATTGAAATTAAAATCAAAAATAGCAGATCCCGAGACTAGTCAGTCAAGTCAAGTCAAGTCTAATTTTTCTAGAGATTTCCAAAACAGGTCCGTCAAGTCCAAAGCAGTCAGGTCAAGTCCCAATACATAATCAATGAATTTCATTATCGCTAAATTGTCGGTTGTCAGTCGTCAGATGTCTTGGTACAGGGTACTGGGGCGAGAACGATCGTAAATGTCAATGTCACTGTCAAATACTCCGACTGGACACATTATGTCTGTAGTAGTATACTGCTGGCTCGATTAATTTTGTTAGATAATAACAGTAAATTTGTTTTTCATTTTAATTAATTGAAATAATTTGGAATTCATTACTGATTCGTTAAAGGGTCTATATTTTAATATATATAGTCACAGCCTGTATATAAAAACGTTGTGTTTGTTTTGTGTATCTCTCAAAAACTCGAAAACTAGCCGACGGATTGACTTGAAATTTTTACCCAATATGCAATCCGATTCAAGGATTGATCTTATCTACGATATATTTTGCGTAATGATATGCGTCAATTTTTTACGGCGCCATCTGCCGACAGCGAGGAGAACTAGCTCGCCAACAGGTCGCCCGAACTAGGTCGGGCTCAGCTCAGCTAGTATATACTTAACATTGATTGTGTTGGTGACTCACCTTGCTGAAGTATCCGACGATGTGGCAGCCCTCGTCGTCCGCACAGGTCATCACGTAGAAGAGGAAGGGCTCCACGTCGTAGTAGAGAGTCTTGTGGTCCAGGAAGAACTTGGCCAGGAGGCACAGCTGCTGGCAGTAATGCTTGTGTTTGCGCCCGTCCACTTGCCACACGCTCAGGTTGTCTTTTCTGTATATCTGGGAGCGATATCAAATATAGCCTATTGTGTGTAAGGGATTTACAACACATTAACACTATTCCTCGCCGGCTATTACTAACCTCGTCCCCTGGCGGGTGTCGCCAGACACATTTGGCTTGATGGCGAGAGGCGCCAGTAGCGGACTTGTGGTGGTTAAGGCAGAACTCGCAGACGAAGAGCCTCGGCACCCGCGCCGCCTCCCCGGGGTATGGCGACTGGTACCACACCTCCATCATGTACTTGCCCATCACCACGTACCTGTCACACCAACCACTTTGTTGCATCAAAAGTTTGTTGCCGATATATCTACAACTAGCTGGTGCCCTCGACTTCGTCCGCGTTGAAAAAGTAAATATGTAAATGAGTAATAACTTAACGCCCGACTACTTGATACCTTAAAAACTATGGTCATATAAATTTGATAAACTATAAGATAATAAAATAACTTTCCTTTGTTGGTTATAGCAAACAAAATTACAAATGAAATCCATGTATAATATTCACTATAATTACATATGAAAAATATATTATGGAGTAGAAAAAAGTTATGTAATAAACTACGTGACAAAAACCTAAGACCCACCGCCCCCCGGTAAACAAGCGTGGTATTGTTAGGACCCTTGAAAGGGTCACGTAGTGTGGGTACATTCGCTAAGCCAATATTATAAGCTAAGATAACCAACCTCGTTCCTCTATCGGTCGCGATATCCCCCAACTCCTCTTCAATCTTGATGGCCGCGAGTGCCTGCGCCTCCCTGAATAGTTTCAGGTCGTAGTCTGGAGCGAACCCGTCCAATATTGGCTCTCGATCCTCATTCGCGTCATCGGAGTTATTTGCCGACAGCTTCTCCTTTAACTCCTGGCTGCCTTTCCACTTTGATCGCATGTCCTGGGGACAATATTTTCTTTAATGCATTTGTTTCATACCATCCCTAAGAAGTACTTCGGTGTACAAGTAAATAGGTAAAAAAGATAAGGGACAAGGCAAAAAGAGGCATTGTCACCAGGATAACAAAAGACGGAAAGAGATTAGGATTTCTCCAAGATTGGTATCCATTATACATCAATGGGTACGATTAGAGGACACGTTTGGTTTAGTGGCTAGTAACCCTAGCTGTTAACCAAACGGTCGCGGGTTCGAATCCCGCTAGGGGCAAATGTTTATGTGTTAACATTTACCTTTGTACCTGAGTCATGGATGTTTGTATTTATAATATGTATGTATTTACAAAAAAAAAGTAATTTATGTATTATATCAACTGTCTGGTATCCATAATACAAGCATTAAGTTGTTTAGTGTGGAACTAGATGGTGCTGTGTGGAATGTGTGAAGATATTCATTATAAAAAAAAAAAAATTCAGTTGCCTGATAAGTTTGTCGTGGCTTCTGCGAGATAAAGTCTGTTTATCTAATTTTAATGAGATGTGAGGCAATCATTTTATTTTTTTATTAGAGATGGGTTTGCTCTTGGCAGCATCTAGGGTTTGGTCCCATCTCGTCAGAGTTTCAAATCGTCAGAGTTTCATTTGGTCAGAGTACAATCAAACATAAATTATATTCAAATTTTATTAAAGTGAATTAATTACAATAAATCAATTTTAAAATTAAAATAAAACTAATAACTACAACATTTCCCTTACAAAAACACTTACATGGTGATAAAAAGAAAATTTACTTGTTATACATTTTTTGTTCTTTGTAAATTAATTAAATAAATAACAGGTTGTTCTTATAAATAAACTACACTAGAGCTTAATGAAAGATAAACAGGGCTAAAATGCTGTTATTAAAAATTATAAACTAATTTCTGTTGAGACCGTTCCAATGAGCCCAACAAGCTACATCTGCTGTAAGTTGCTGAAGAGTTGGGTATTTCGCAGACTACTTGAAGCTGTAGAATCAAGTCAACGTTACCATGTCATGGACATACCACCAAGTAACAGTACACCAAATTGCAAATCAATCGAATTTGTAGAAGTTAGTGAGATCCCTTCTTCAACTAGCAAATGAGCTGATGATCTTCAAACAGCTGAACAAATCTTCATAAATTATATGAAAACAACTTCGAACTAATTAGATTTCAAACAAAAAAAACTATCAAATATGGTCTATCCCTTTGGGTTATTTTAATTTTAAAATTGATTTATTGTAATTAATTCAATAGAATTTGAATTATAATTTGTTTGATTGTACTCTGACCAAATGAAACTCTGACGATTTGAAACTCTGACGAGATGGGACCAAGCCGCATCTAGCCGTGTAGCGAAGATGAGGTCTATGTGAGTAAAATGAATTAATTAAAGCAAATGTCATCCATCTGTATGCAAGTACCAGGAGTACACAAGCGGTAAGATATTATGTAGGCGATAGAATGATGACCTTGACTTTGAGTTGGTAAGCGCGCTGCTCGATGGTGGGCTGGTGGCGCGGGCGGTGGTGCATGGCCAGCACGGCCCTGCGCCGCGCCGCCGCCGCCGCCGCGCGCTCCTCTCCGCCCGCCGCGCACCGCGCCCCCGACACGTTGTGGTACACCGGGCACGCGTCGAACGTGAAGTGGCGACGCGCCTCGCCTCCTGTACACGCCGCCTCCCATTACAACTTTCTATTGAGCCAAACTATACCTGCTCTAAATTGCTGCAGCATCAGGTCAAGGTTACCAAGTCATAGAAATGAATCTGTAACTCAAAACCTGCTTGTGGATACACAATAACGTTTTCAACGGTAAGGACTAAATTATGTTTGGCTCTTGTTCAGAACCATGCCTTCGCGCGTCAATGGTGAAAGGTAGTAACGACCAACTTCTACTATTCATTTTAAACTCCAATGTGTTTACGTAAAGTCACATTTTCTTTAAATGACATATGTTTGTACCATTTTAGAATCTTGATTAGTTGTGTAAACGATTATAGTGAATTGACACAGCAATTCAAAAAAAGGGGTGAGTGTTGAGATTGGTACCGAGGTGTCCGCTGGAGTCACAGCCCCGCACAGGACAACAGCGCTCACGAGGAAGTTCTAACTCTCCCGCCACCACCATGCGAGGCGATCTCTGCGTCGCGACCCTTGCCATCCTACCCTTCTTGCCGTTGCTGTTGCTCGTGCTGCCATCTTTACTCGAGTTACTGCAACATATTTATACTACTTAGAGAGACTTGACTCTACGGTCCTGTTTTGGAAAACTTTGGATTTGTTTTGACTGACTAGCCTCTGGGTCTGCTACTTTTGATTTGAATTAAAATTTTGCCTTTTTTTAAATTATAATTTTTTTACAAATGTCAAAATCATCAGAGAAGATCTGATGGAACCAAGACATTAATAGAGAAGAAGAAAACATGCAGGGGAAAATACAAGGTAGACACAAGCCGGACAGACGACGTATTTCATGATTCAATGGTATGGCCGAAGTATCAGATGGGTTAAGGACGATCTCTCTTCGGATCATGTTTTTATTAAAAAAGACTTAATTTACTTGAGTGTGAAATACCTTTTGTCGTTGATTTTATCATCATCCGAATCGGTGTCAGTGTGCGTTGGCCTGGAGACAGTGGCTAATCTCGAAACCCTGGCCGAGAGTGACCTCGTCAGTTTCCTTGGGACAGCTCCTTGTGAGTTGACCTCAACCTTCGGAATCTCTTGCTGAAATTGATAAAATCAATGTCATGGCAGGGATAAACGTATGCAAAAATAAAATTACAATAATATTATAAATTCGAAATTTTGTGGGGATGAATGTATGGATGTTTATTACTCTATCACGGAAAATCAACTGAATGGGTTTGGATGAAAATTGACACATACAGTAGAGCGTCCATTATCCGAACGTCGATTAACCGAACGACCGCTTAACTGAACTGCTTGTTCTCGCTCGCTCGCACACACATCCGTTCCCCGCTACCCCCTAATGTGATGCGCAGATCCAGATTACCATATCTTGCTCTTATCTTGAGAGCAAGACCTGAGAATCTTGACATTGAGTCTCTTAAGAAAGAGCAAGCAGTGGCTAAATTTCCAATGGAAACAATGCGTAAATCCATACATTCGTTGCCAGACAGATTAAAGGCCGTATCAAAGCTAAATGTGGCCATTTTGAATATAATTATTTATTTATTTTTTCGCTGACTATATAAAAGTACTAAACGAGATTTATATTGTAAATGTGCTTTTATTGGTATATATAAATGCATAAAAGTAAAGACATGTATGTATAGATCGATTATTCGAATAAACCGGTTATCGAACACCTATGTCTCGCAATTAGTTCGGATAATCGACGCTCTACTGTATATATTTTACTAGCTGGTGCCCACGACTTCGTCCACGTTGAAAAATATTAAGTAGCCTATCCTGTGTCACATACGTCCAAATGTTTATCTACCAAGTTTCATGAAAATCAGTTAATTCGTTTCAGAGTTATGGAGGAACATACATACATACATACATACAGAAAAAAATTCTAAAAATCGTCAATTTAGTTTCAGTATCATGTATAGAGCCTAAAAACACGATTTCTCTGAAAACAAAGTCTTACTCCATGACCGGCCTTTACAGACTTATTATTAGTATTGATTACCTTAATTAAAAAACATGATACTTTTTATCCAAAAAAATATTAGGTTCCTGAGGAATTGTCTAAAAATATTTAAAAAAAAACATGTCAGTCTTTGGACTGCATGTCAGAAGTGAACTTACGATAACAGATATCGCTGCGAGGGCGGGTTATAACGCGCTATTGTTTCGTTCCTCAAAGCGAACTACACTTTTCATACAACATTTCGCATGTCGCATGTCGCGATCTCTTCACCTTTTCGTTATTCAGTTTAGTTCATTAATTCATTCATTATTATTCCCGCATCCGCCGTATTAGTTACAGAAGTGCTACTCTTTCTAGGATAAATTATAAACTATGTTAATGAAAAGCCTTAATATTCACCTTGTTATTAGTGGTGGGATTCGAGGGTGGCTTTGTCTTTCCAGTTTTGAGAGGTTCTTTTTTAGGGGTTGGTTCACTATCAGTTTCAGACGAGACGGATTCCACTGAAGACTGGCTAGATGAGCATGATGAGGCACTTTTATCTACAACTTTCTTGGCCGGTGGTGGACCACTTATCTTGGTACCGCTTCTGCGCTTTATATTATTAGAATTGGAGTCCTCATTTTCTGTTCTGGCCGATAGTGGAGATGATTCCTTGTCGTCACTGGATTTTCTTGAACTGTGTTTACTCCCCGGAGAAAGCTTCACACTCTTTGATGACTTACTGTCGGATTCAGATTCGGAACTATTGTCGGGCGAAAATATACTCTTCTTCTTGACAATGTCAGATTTTGAATTCGTTTTAGTGTTTGTTTTTGGAACTGGCTTGGGAGTTTTGGCGCCGGTAGAGAGACGAGTTGCAAATTTTCCTTTCGCCAAGACAGATATAGCCGATTTAGGTTTTGTCGTGGATCTCCTTCTAGGCGGTGGAGGTTTAGGAGTTTCCACTTTTGGTGTCTCGTCTTCACTTGAAGATGTGATCTTAGGTACATTTGAAAGTATTCTTGGTTTTATTTCCTCTTTCTTCTTTACTTCATCGACATTATTAGGCTTTATTGGAGATTTTGGCGCAGGCACAACCGCAGTGACTGCAGGAGTATCAGACGCCGAAGAGTCGGAATCTGAACTGCTGGATGCCGAACCTGAACTGGTAGTTGAGCTTCCGCTACTGCTGGAATCTGATGTTGAACCTGAACTGCTATCCGTACTGCTGTTACTCACCTGAAACCAATGTCATTGACTCTACAAAGCTACTATGCAAAGGTGTTTTGATACATTAATATACATATTGTGTTTTTATATGTTAAGCTCGACAGGCAGGTTGACAGTCCGCTTGGTGGTAGGTTGCTACCATTGCCTATAACATAAGAAACACCACAGCTACTTCAAGTGCACAGTGGACCATAGTAGCATTAAGGATTGGGATTCGGAAGGCATAGGTAAATGGGCTCTCACATCCCTTGCTCGCTCACTGAAAAACAACAACATACATGCTTTTATTTCATCGCAACAGCATACAGGGACTTGACCTGACTGCTTTGGACTTGACGGGCCTGTTTTGGAAAACTAAGAAAAATTATAGGCTTGACTTAACTGACTAGTCTCGGGATCTGCTACTTTTGATTTTAATTTTGCCTTTATTTATTTTAAAAAAGGCTATTACAAATTGCTATTTTTACTAATGACACTGGCAAAATCATCAGAGAAGATCTGATGGAGCCAAGACATTAAAAGGAAGAAGAAAACAGCATAGTTTAAAATGCTAATGTTTAGGTACATATACTCACGTCGAGATTAGTCATTGTGTACTTGTTGAGATATTTAGAACTATAATACAAAATATACGATTTATATAGGAAATTCGCTTTTCCTAATTCAACTTATTAAATATTAAATGGGCCAAAATCATACTTTAATACAAAGTATTGGCTTTTAAATCAACACACACAGAGGTGACAGCGACGAGCGAGTAACACTGACAAGACAAGTCTGACAACTGTCAATCCAAATATGACAAACGGACAAGTCTATCTGTATGACACTGACAACTCTGACAACATCAATAATAATAATTACACAGTGTACTATATGTACAGGGTAGTGACAGTTTGTAAAATTAAAGTGTGTAGAGAGTAAACAATATAGATTTATTAATCTCCAATTAACTGTCCTTTTGAAACCACCCCTATACATTTATATTTAATTTTTACTTCAGTATCGAACTAAGGATGGTTAATTCTAAAGATACACATCACTTTCATGCGTGGGTATTTTTTGTTGTAAACTAGTGTAATAAGAGTGAAATTAACTTGCATCGCTTTATGTTCGTCTATTATCAATCAGTAACCGGCGGCGTGCCGCGCCGATACCTTTACCTGTGTCAAACTTAAAAAAAGTTGCACCTAATTGTGGAGACTTGCATGCATGAGGTTGCATGCATTCGTCAAATGGCGTCCGTGGACAGTGGCCCTTAGAAGCCATTTTGCTTCAAGTGCGGGCGGCTATGTCAAAGGGCACACCATTTAGGTATAACTCGAGAACGGCTAAATCGATTTTCATAATCTTGGTGGTGAAATCCTCGAAAAACTGCTCGTAAGACGGGCACATTCTGCCCGGGGCTAACCTCGGTCAGTTTGTCTTTGTCCCACAGCGTTGTACGGAGGATGCCCTCTATGATCTGATAGAGCATGTTAAGAGAAATCTTGAACATAAAAAAATTAACATCATTGTCTCATTAGATATAGAGGGCGCCTTTGACAACTCTTGGTGGCATGCTATAATCTGCCGGCTGGATGAAAGAGACTGTCCACATAACCCACAAAGGTTGGTAGGACACCACCTCACGGGCAGGTCAGTGAGAGTACCCTCGGGTATAACCTGGCTGGCTTGACTGCGGTGGGATGAAGAAACCCTGCCCCTTACGCTGGTCACCACCGACCGCGAAGGAGCGAATAATACAGGCGCAACCTGTATGTTCATATTATAAAGTTGGAAAAAGGAAGCAATGTGCTACGAACTAAGTTTTTTTTTACCTAAATTGAAAAAATTATACAAGAGTTAGAGCGAACTTTTCGTACCAAGTCATCTATTGTGACCAGAAAAGTCAGCTGAATAAAGATGAAATGGCATTATTTATATAAACAGTTGTTTCAATATGCACGTCAGTGTTTCTATTGTACGACTCAAAGTAAGTACCTATTCCAATATAAATATTTTATTTGTTTAAATATTACGTATTGTACCTAATACTAAATTACTAATGAAAATGGAAAAACAAAGATGAGCCGCAATCTTTGTTATTTCATTTTCATTACCGAGTCTTTATTAACGTATCTCTAATATTTAGATACCATTATGCCGCTTGATTTTATTTTCACTTTATTTTACCTCTATCGTTGACTTTGGAAATATTAAATTTGTTTTTTTCGTAGTTTAATTCAAAATTGTGAGCAATTGGAAGTTCTCAATTGAAGCATTTCATATAATCAGTTTATTACAAATGATAGTGTTCTGAATTTATATGATATCAATTATTGATTGATATTATTAATGTCTATATTATTTTAATATAAAATTTGAAAATTTCATAGGATGGCTATTCTTACGAATTTAGTGTCTACCGTCGAGACAGGCTATATAGGCTATGTCATAAAAATTCTGCAAGCTGCTTTTTTGGCGCTCTCGTTACTGAACCTTGGATCAAACAATTATCCAGAGCAAGCTACTGTAAGGGGTACGTATCATATGCGAATAATTTACTGACAGACAACCACCTATAAGACTGATGATGTGATATGATATAATGACGAAATGCCGTCCATAAAGTAAGTATACAAGAAATTAGTAAAAAAACACTTCATGTAATATTTGTAAAAGAAGTTTTAATTACCCTTATAGGAGTTTTATGTTAGGTGTATACCTAATTTAATAGGTTGGGGAAAATATTTTTTCGTATTTTATAAGTAAAAAGTTGCATAAAATATCGAGGGCCCTAGCCAAGATGCAAACGCAGTGCTTTCTACAGTCGTAAACGCTACGCTACGTTGGGAGAAAGCTTTGTGATTGGTCAAAATTTTATGTGGGCGTTAGAACAACCAATCGCCGGGCTTTCTGTCTTTCGTTTCGTGAGTACGCAACGAAACGTTTACATCTTGGCTAGGGCCCCTGGTTTCATGGATTTGAGGGTTGACATCCGTCTAGAAATTGGTTCTACCTAAGGCTGTTACTAGGCTCTTTATCTATACATAGGTCTTCTGTAGGGGGGTGATTACTGCCACCAGACGAGTTTTTATATATTACTGTGCGTTGTATTTATTCTTTTTAAAATTTAATTTAGTTTAACATACACGAATGTGTAGGTAGCGAAGTTAATTATTTTACTATTATATTTTATTTTGGTTAGATGATTGTTTACTTTTTTAAGACCCTAATATAAATAACTTAATACTTTAAGTATCAGTGAAACCTTATACAGCTTAAACAGTTTTCTTATCTATTCACCCAAGAGCGGTTACACACTGGATCCGAGAGAAAATCGCAAGATGAGGGCATAAAAATATCAGAGAAATTTGGATTCTATCGAGAATTGGTTACAATTTTTTTTTTACATTTTCCAAAATTTATTTCATAATGCGCAACCACGAGATGCCTGCCAGACCGGTATTTTCTTATTTGACTGATAATAAATCATCAATAAAAAAATTCCTAGCTTTGTCCCAAACGGGTTCACTAGCTCTTATTTAGAATATAATGATAATACTCATCCTGTGGGAATTGTCAGGGATACCAGAAAAGACATAAAATAAAGGATCATCTAAAATAAAATAAAAGGCACCAGCTAGTAGTGAAATAAAAATGGAACATAAGAATTAGTCCTGAAGTAAATAATATTTAAATAAATAAAATATTTCTTTCTGAATAGGTACTAACTTTAACTCGTACAATAGACACTGAAGTGAAGATTAGACAATTCCTAATTTCAGATCATGTTTGTTTAGCTGAAATAAGGAACAATAAGGACGATTACTAGCGAATATTTTATTACGGAAAAACGTAGCCCCTTTAAATAAGTCCGTGACTTCTTGAAAGGTGGATGGCGTGGCAAGTTTCTCTCCAGCTCCACATAAAGTTTGAAATCAGTACGTTAACCAATATATGTTATTACGTTTATACTGAACCAGAATTTTTTACAGTTATTTTAATTTAGTTTTTCATTGTTAACCAATCATAAACGCGAGTTGCGCGCGTTTATTTAACATTGTCCTCTGAAAAAGTTGGAGCAATGAAACTTGGAAAGAATCGAACCGAAGCGTATTAATTATTAAACTATGGTAAAGATATTTTACACCACGTGACTTTGTACAAGTGGTATAAAACATTCAAAAAGGGGAAGAGGGCGGTCTCGTCTTCATAGCGTTCCAAGGTTTTAAAATATAGCTGCTTCTCTCAATATACTGTCAATATAGTCAAATATTTAATATATTAAATATTTAAAAACTATATTGCTATTGCTATTCTATTGCTCAATTACAATTACAATAATTTAGAAGGCTTTCAGTTAGATTCAATATAGGTACTGCAATTAAAGTTATAAGCTTCGGAAAACATGGATTTCCTTAATAAATATTGAAGGACAATTTTTGTTATTTAATATTAGGTACACAACTAAGTTGAATTATTGAAATGTAATAATGTTTTGAACTGAAAGGAGATTTAAAAAACTGTATAAGAAAATATTAGTGGGTGGGTGCCAAAATTTCTATATGATTTGTTCGTGTGGCAGACATTATTAATATCGGTGATTGTACCATAAAAAAACATTAAGGACCGCGTCTGCCACTATAACAGCCCTGTGTCGTCAATTTACAGCACTTTGAAAATGTAAAAAAAAAACGATGTGCTAAATCATTTGTTGGTGTCTGCCTCTTGGACTGATGGAATGATTATGAGGCCCCATAGACGTAACATGAAATAGTAGTATTAAAATCAGAACTAAGTAAAGGTATTTTATTTGGAAAACCTATTTTTAAATTACGTATTTAAATTCTATTTTAAATAGTAAAGTAACAATGCATTTGCATTTTGTTATTAAATACTTTCACTAAACTATTTTTTCACATATCTGCTATTTACGCCTTATTTGTTTTTTATCGATGAAATTGTGTCAACTTTTCTTATCTTTTCATCTGAGCACTTTTTGGGATAAATACGGCAATTATCTAAATAAATAAATAAATGAAAATACATTAGATATATTATTATTATAGTGGCGGTATATGTATTTCCGCAAAAAATGTTCGTGCGTAATCGTCCTTATTGTGAATTTCAGCTGAATAAACATGAATAAGATTTATTAGGCATTATACATAAAAAATAGTTTTTCAATATGCACGTCAGTGTTTCTATTGTACGACTCAAAGTAAGAACCTATTCCAATATAAATATTTTATTTATTCAAATATTACATAAGTACGTATTCTTAAGACGCAATGTTGTAATACTAAATTACTAATGAAAATGAAATAACAAAGATGCGCCGCAATCTTTGTTATTTCATTTTCATTACCGAGTCTTTATTAACGCATCTCTAATATTTAGATACCATTATGCTGCTTGATTTTATTTTCACTTTATTTTACCTCTATCGTTGACTTTGGAAATATTAAATTTGTTTTTTCGTAGTTTAATTCCAAATTGTGAGCAATTGGAAGTTCTCAATTGAAGCATTTTATATAATCAGTTTATTACAAATGATAGGTAGTGTTCTGAATTTATATGATATCAATTATTGATTGATATTGTTAATGTCTATATTATTTTAATATAAAATTTGAAAATTTCATAGGATGGCTATACTTACGAATTTAGTGTCTACCGTCGAGACAGGCTATATAGGCTATGTCATAAAAATTCTGCAAGCTGCTTTTTTGGCGCTCTCGTTACTGAACCTTGGATCAAACAATTATCCAGAGCAAGCTACTGTAAGGGGTACGTATCATATGCGAATAACTTACTGACAGACAACCACCTATAAGACTGATGATGCGATATGATATAATGACGAAATGCCGACCATAAAGTAAGTATACAAGAAATTAGTAAAAAACACCTCATGTAATATTTGTAAAAGAAGTTTTAATTACTCTTATAGGAGTTTTATGTTAGGTGTATACCTAATTTAATAGGTTGGGAAAATATTTTTTCGTATTTTATAAGTAAAAAGTTGCATATAATATCTGGTTTCGTGGATTTGAGGGTTGACCTCCTTCTCGAAATTGGCTCTACCTAAAGCTGTTACTAGGCTCTTTATCTATACATAGGTCTTCTGTAGGGGGGTGATTACTGCCGCCAGACGTTTTATATATTACTGTGCGGGGTATTTATTCTTTTTAAAATTTAATTTAGTTTAAATACAAAATACTTATTTATTTGTTAAATGCCAGTAATTAAATTATAATATTAATATTATTTGCAGATGGGCAAAGTTTTGACTTCATTATAATCGGTGCCGGTTCCGCTGGGAGCGTGATCGCTAATCGTCTTACAGAAGACAGCAACGTGACCGTTCTTCTCATTGAAGCAGGACATAATCCAGCAGTTGAGGCAGTTGTAAGTTGGAAATTGTGATGGATATTTCACCCTTTCTTTATTTACTATTTACAGGACTACTATATAAAGAAATAAATAAATAAAAAATATATATTGGCATTTAAAATAAAATAAAAAAACATAAGAATACAAAACATATACATTATAGAGAAATACACTAGAATAAATAAATACCAAAAGGAAACAACAGCTTAAGCTGCAACAATGTTACAGCGTTGCCAGCGCTGATATTAATTTTTGCCCTTTTCGATGTCTCATGAACGCACTAAGGCCGTACCAAAAGTATTTATTACAAATAAATTATTAAACAAAAAAGTAAAACTATAGGACATAAGGATGCTGCGATCATGTTCTATAACTTTACCATTAGTGCGAAAGTTTGTATGTATGTTTCTCAACAACGCAAAAGCCGAATATCGTGAATTTTGCGAACACATTATCAGGGATACAGAAAAAAATACTGCTCCCGAGGGACCATCAAAAAATAAATTCCAGTCTGGCAATACTATAGCAGCAATAAAGATATCAGGCGTTATATTCCTCATATATTTTGTCAGGTTTTTAACGCGGACGAAGTCACAGGAACCAGCTAGTCTACAAATAAGTAGAGACAAAAGCGATTATTATTTATTTTGTATTGACGAGCTTGATAAATATGAATTTAAAATATAAATTAATTGAGAAACTGAAATTTGTTTTTTATTTGTTACATTTTTGTTTATTTTATCAACAAAAATAACTGACAGTTTTTTTTTAATGAATAGTAGGTAAATTTTTATGCGGATGAATGAGAAAATAAATTTCAAACACTTGTGAAATTAATGCCTACCTATGTCCTTTTTATTTCAGATTCCCGCTTTTTTTCCGTTTGTAGATTACTCCTATGCGGACTGGAACTATTACACAGTTAATGACAGTTATTCGAGTCAAGCTCATAAAACTAAAAATATTCACTTGACACGTGGCAAAATGCTTGGCGGTAGCAGTGGTGCTAACTATATGTACTATGTTCGTGGTAACAAAGCTGATTTCGAAGAATGGGTCTCACTGGGCAACGAAGGCTGGGACTGGGAGACAGTTTTAGCTTACTTCAAAAAAAGTGAACGTCTTAATGACGAAGAAATTATGAATAGTTCAACAGCGCCACTACATAGCGCTGATGGGTTACTAGGTGTCACACGGCCACTGTGGAAAGAGAGAACCGAATCCTACTTGGACGCCTTTGAAGAAGACGGTCGTAAGATACTACAAGATACAAATGGTTATGAACAAATTGGATACTCAATGCCCCCTTACACTATTGACAATGGTATTCGTCAAAGTACAGCTGTTGCTTTTCTGACACCAATTAAAGATCGAACAAATCTATATGTCTTGAAGGACACTTTTGCAAGGAAAATATTATTTGATGATGATTTGAATGCCACCGGTGTGGAAATTAAACTATCTGACGATTCTATAATCACTGTCAGAAATAAGAATGAGATTATATTATCAGCTGGAGCAATCAACAGCCCGACAATATTAATGCAATCTGGAATAGGACCCAAGGAACATTTAGAAGAAATGAATATAAGCGTTCTCTTAGATTCGCCTAAAGTCGGACAAAACCTGATCGACCATCCGCTCACCGTAATTCAACTGGCTGTCAAGGAAGATCTCGCTTCAGTAATTGAAAATGTTGAGGTTTTAACTAACTTAAACAAGTTCCCCACTCCGACTATAATGGGACTTGAGGCACTTAATAAGTCTCAACTTTATCCTGACTATCAAGTGTTAGCATTTCCCTATCCTGCAGCTACAATTTTATCGACTTTGACATGCAGTTACGTATTTGGTTTAGAGGATAAAATTTGCGTGGCGGTTACTAACGCAGGACAAAAACGGGAGACACTTTTCACCATACATACACTGCTACATCCGAATTCGAGAGGCGAAATTAAATTAAAAAGCAGTAATCCAGAAGACTACCCATTTATTTATTTGAATTATTATTCTAATGATACCGACTTGGAGAAACACGCGTTAGCAGTAGAAGATTATATGAGTATTTTAAACACAACCTATTTCAAAAGTGTTGGAGCAAAAGTCGTTGACATGAAAATAAGTCAATGTGCTAATTTAGAATTTCCCAGTCGTGAATATTGGAAATGCCATATCTTGAACACTGCTTCCAGTCTGTGGCATCCTGTGGGTACTTGTGCGATGGGGCCGGATGGAGTTGTCGATAGCACTCTTAAAGTTAGAGGTGTCTCCAAGTTAAGGGTAGCAGACGCTAGCATTATGCCCACAATAACAAGCGGTAATACGAATGCGCCGACAATTATGATTGGTGAAAAAGCTGCTGATATGATTAAAAAAGATAATGGAATTGATATTACTGATCCCTAAACGATTTTAGTTGAATATGTTACCAAAATAAATCAATTTAAAAACAAATCTTTCTGTAATTATTGGTAATTATATACCTAGTTAGAGCATTTTAATATTGGTAATGATAATATAACTCTTTTTTTATTTTTTATTTCGTACTGTTAAAATTATCGTCCGGTAAACTTAACCACTTGTGGGTGGAAGATAATAAAGTCCACGCACATGCTTTCGGTAGCTAAGCTACTCCCCGTGAATGAACTACTCCCCGTGTCCGCGTTGTTTTTTAATGAAACAACCCACACTGGGTTGGAATAATCTTGTGGCGACCTCCTTTTAATTCACGTTTTAGTTGCCGTGTCATTCTTTTAAATGAAGAAGGACGGAAACCAGAGACAGTCGGCCTCCAACACTGCTACAGAAAGCACGCGCTTTCTCGCCACTCGTCATCACCACAAACGCCTATCGTGCGTCTCCACACATCATGTAAAAACGCCCATACGTGCGTTTGTTCAATTGTAAACATGTGTAATATATATCATTATAAATATGTAAATATTAATGGAGTTCATCATTTCTTCCCACAATCTAATCTTATATCTTATACTAAACTAGTGGCTCGCTCCCGGCTTCGCCCGGGTTCAAAATATAAACTATCCTATCTTTTATCCTTTAAATCTGTAATATCTTCGAGAATATTCATGCTGTAAATGGCCATATTGATCTATATTAAGTGCACAATGTATTTAAGGTACTTAATTGGACAAGGATTAATGCTGTATTGCTTAAAATAGCTTCGTAAATAAGCCATTATTTCTCGTAAAAAGTAAAGGATAAAAATGGTTATTGTGGGTTATCCCGAGGTTATCCCTAAGAAATAGACATATACCATCGCGAACTTTTTTGTAGACTTATTTAAGGTGTAGAATACTATAGTACATTATTTTGATCTATCTCGTAGGGTTCAGCCAGCGTTTGCAATGTAAGCGCAAAAATGTGTTTATTTACGACATTACATTAGAAACCTCTAAATTATTAGTGTTTCTATCATTGGTTCTATGCCGTGATTTGTTCTGTTCTAGAGTTCTGACTTCTTTCTTTTCCGTACACAATGCTACAGTAATTTTTCTGCTCTATGGCGCGACTCTTAGTGTGTCTGTGTAGTCTAATGCCGGTCACTCACATTCGCGCGAATACGCGAACCCACAAGTGTAGGACGACATTTGCAAATGACTATGCGAAGTTTTTGCTACATTCGCGCTTTTCCGTGCGGTGTCGGTTTTTTAACGCACATCAAAGCGCGCGAACCTCAAACCTTCGCGTAGTTCCCACACATTCGTGCAAGCATTCGTGCGACCAGTTTCGCGTACGATTGCGTATTGATTGCGTAGGTAACGGACATCTCGTTTACCATTTTCAGAGTTCGTATCGTGTACTAAGTGGCGTAAATTGAATTTGATCATGGATTGGACAAACACTAAACTGCACTAAAATCATCTTCACCTTCAACGCATTCGCAAATGAGTATGCGAACCCATTTGCCTACTCGCTGAGTTTGCGAATGAATGTCACGTTCCTTCACATGCGTGCAAAGATTCGTACAATGTGAATGTTTGCACGCATGTCAGTGACCGGGGTAAGTCTATGTCAGTGTTTTTTTTTGGGCCATTCGTTCGTGTTTACAAGTTTACGAAATCCTTTAAAAACTATGGTGTAGAAAATACTAGTTGAGATTCTTCCTATTAAATTTGAGTAATATTGTACCTGCCCAGTTACTGTGAGCATTTTAAATAATAATGTCTTCTAATTCCGTCGACGAAATTAGCGACCAGTGCAAGGCAAGTTTTAATGGCCTACAGTTGTGGCCTATTTTTCTTTGTTTGATGCTGTTAGACACGTAACCTTGACGCGTTTTGTCCAAATATTGTATAATGTTAACGAAAATAACATTGGCCGCAAAGCAATTAGAAACAAAGTCTACATGTAATATTTTTACCTCGCTTTTTCTGTAACTGTAATAATGCATCGTATTTTAATACTTATCGTAACTACTCACTTAGCTATTCAACATTTCTTTGATATTATTTGATTCCAATTGACTTACCTATTTGATTCAAATTTCATAAAATTGATTTAGCATTATATGGAAAAATTGTTTAAATGGTTCTGTATTTGTTTTGTTGACGATTTCACAAAATACCTACCATGATGTTAAGGCCCAATCAACTCCAAACTCCAAACCCACCAAGTCTTGGTTGGTTTGGCTCATGCTTTTTTTAATACAAAAGAAGCCTTGGTTTCGAGCAAGCGTAACATCATAACCTGAACCAAATGTCATTTATGCTAGAGAGAGGTATTTACTACTAATGACATTCCATTTTTTTGTTTTTGTTAATTTAATTCAATTAGTAATTTGGCTATTTATAAATAAATAAATTTCGCTTTATATGATATACATATTGTAAAATTAATAAAAATTAGAATAACCTCACTATAAATAAATTCTACTTGTAAATATTATTTTGCAAAAATAACAGGTTTTTTTTAATGTTACGGACGACAGACAGGCTGACAGTTTACTTGATGGTTGGTGGCTACCATGGTCCATAACAAGCCATGCCATAGGTGCTAAAAGTGTGCTGCGGACAGTAGAAGGATAAATAATTAGGAATGGATAGAGCAATGGGCCCTGGCATCCCTTACCCATTCGCCGAAACACAACAGCACACATGCTGTTATGTTATGTGGTCTTCGGTAAGGGAATAGTTACTGCTACCAGAAGAGCTGCCTAAATGACTGTCAGCAGTGTGACCTGCCACTACTTAAAAAAGATTTTTTAAAAAAGTGTGTGTGTAAGCTCAGACGCACGACTGGAGTTTACTCCTTACGCATGATTTTAAAATACATAGATTAGTAAATGAGGGTAAATGAATGCATTTTGTTAGCTTTATTAGTTTGTTAATGTTCTCTTTTCACAAATAAATATCAATGGATATAAATATAAATGTACGAGTAATTTGACATTTCCTGGGTTGCAGGTTTTTGACCTTACAAAAATAGTGATGTCACCAAATCGAACTTATTAAAACTTACGGTCTTATAAAACCGTAATCAATGCTTTATAGAACACTAGTGGCCCGCTCCCGGCTTCGCACGGGTGCAATTTTTTACTCAATCCAGCTCATAAAATTACCTTACATCGCCATCTGTTAGAATCTTTTGGAACTCACAGATAAATAATTGCTGGATTGAATAGGTATCAACAGATGGCGCTATGGTAATAATTTTTTACTCAATCCAGCTGATAAAATTACCTTACATCGCCATCTGTTAGAATCTTTTGAAACTCACAGATAAATAATTGCTGGATTGAATAGGTATCAACAGATGGCGCTATGTTAATAATATTGTATAATTTGCAAAAAAATAAACAAAATGAGATATAAACTATCTTTTAAGTTGGACCAAATAACAGATACTTATGAAATTTGATCATAGTCGGTTCAGTAGTTTCAGAGTTTATCGCGAACATACATCGTGACACGAGATTTTTATATATTTAGACTAGTGGCCCACTCCCGGCTTCGCCCGGGGTGCTTTTTTGCAATCCAGCCGATAAATTACTTTAAACCGCCATCTGTGAGAACCTTATGGAACTCACAGATAAATAATTGCTTTATTGAATAAGTATCATCAGATGGCGCTATGTTAATAATATTATATAATTTGCAAAAAAATAAACAAAATGAGATAGGTATAAACTATCCTGTCTTTTAAGTTGGACCAAATTACACATAGTTACGAAGTTTTGTCGAAATCGGTTCATCGCGGACAAACATGTGACACGTAATTTTAATATAAGTATATAAGGATAAGGATTAATTAGTTTAGAATTCATATTATTTATTACTTAATTGTTTAATTTATATTTTTTGCAAAGACTGTTCTATAAGTCGCAATTCTTTTCGATTATATATTATAATTTTTATGATATGAATATTTTCATAGGTGACATAAAATTATAACAAAATAATAGGTATGGAATGCATTATATACATAGAGTTTATATAAGCAAGCAAGCTATACAGTGCTAGTTAGCGAGTATGAACTGTAAGCACGGGTTTGAACAGTATCGACATTGCAATGGCGACGCTATTAGTCACAAATGTCACGCGCGCTGATTGTTTCTCCCACCGATATTTATTTAAATTTAATGTTATAATGGTGAATGTGCAGTAGCAAGCTGTAAGAACGATTCACGGAAGCAAACTAAAAAGAAAAATGATATTTCTTTTCATCGGTAAGTAATATTTTGATTATAATAGAAAACACGGATTTTAACAAAATTACTTATGGCGAGAAAGGAGGTTGCGGGAGGCATTCCACGCCTCCCGCTTCAGACCTCCTCAACCTTGAAGATAGTGCTGTACCACGTTGTACTCGAATATTGTGTAATAACATGATTTCTTCCGTAATAATAATATTATGTAAGTATTGTTTGTATTATCTACTAACCAATTATGGATCAATATTTAAAATAAAACTTTTGAATTGTATGTAATATACTCAGTGAAGTTAAATACTTACGGTTAAGTAAATATCTATCTATGACCATATGAATAAATAATAACACAGTAGAACGGAATCTTCTTTGACTTTTTTTTACGAGCGAAGAAAAGTACCTTATGATAAATGCTGCATGCAATGCAAATGGCATAAGGTTATGTGGGATTCTTAGCGCACTAAATAAAACTCCATCTCGAGATGGGTATGGTTCAGTCCTGAGGGGACTTTGGAACCGTCACCGGACGTAACCGTCACAGGACGTGACCGTCCCAAACGCCGCCATTTATATACCTACTTCCCCCTTCACGTCTTTACGCCCCGCTATCGTCCAGGCGTGTTGCCAGGGTTGCTTACTGTTAAATATTGCTTACGTCTGAAGATAATATCGCTAACATATAAATTTTTCTTTACTTTGAAATCATTATTTTATTCTAGTTTTACAAATATGAGATTTATAAAAATACTTACCTACATGATTATGTTACGTACCTACATAATAGATACTTATAAATAATGTTATTATAAATACCATACCAAATGAAGCCATTTAAGTAAGTATTACTTACCTACAAATATATAATAAAATACATACAAGATCGTACGACAAAATAATACAAAAAAATACATACATACCTACCTAATACTTAAAGTAATTAAATACTGAGATTTACGCACAGACATCAATCGTGGCACATCACTATTAAACTACAAAAAAAAAATGTTACTTTTATTTTTTTATTTCTCTATACATTTCTATTAATTGAATTAGTACAAAGTACATTGAATAGGCAGAGCTGCCTCTTCCGCAACAGTCATAGCACGTCGGTGTTACAGTCTGCACGTCCACTCTGTCCACTCTGCTAGTGCTCTGATCACTAGCAGACTGACTAGGAAATTGTGACCGGAGCGATCACACTATCCGACATCGATTTCAATTTAGTAAAACAGCGAAGGCGTTGAAATTACAAATCACCCCCCAATCCTCTACACAACGCCCCATTTTTTTTCTGGGTCTCTTACCGCCCCCCTTTAGGCTTGCAGCGCCCACAAGGGGGCGTTATCGCCCACTTTGGGAAAGACTGCCCTACAGATTGAGCGAGCGGGGACATTAAATACATGCGTATTATTAAAATGTATCTATAGTCATTAAAATTTTGAATGCCTGCGTATATTATGTTTCGAGAAGTTCCTAACTAGGTTAAGGGCATATATAGGTTAAGTATTAAATAAAAAAGAGTTGTGAAATTTTCAATTTGTTGTTGATACACTGATACTCGAACAGTCAACATCGGCGTCTAATTGATGAGCAGTAAAGCTAGTGAAATTTTCTGTTTTATATGTTCAATAGTTTATTTTAATTTTTGCGTTTCAACCTATAAATTAAATATAGTTAATTATTGAAAAAAAAAAAAGAACGGTAAATAAAATGTTACTAACAGAGATAATATCATCCGTCGAAGTTTTGCTACTGCCTGCTTTTGTGAAGTTACCTACTCCAAATGGTGATAGCATCATTATCATTATTTCAAACGGACTCTACACAGTATCCGGAACAAGCACATATTTACAGTAAGTAGGTACAACTTTTAATTTTTTTTTTATTTAATAATTTATTTTAGATCTCACAAACGCTACAGATCTTTGGAATTCTAACACTATATTTCAGTATTTAGATATAGCACAGGGCAAACTTTAATCTTAAGTCCTGTAACTTGTGTTGTTAGATAACGGTAGCCAGCCACCATCAAATTGACCGTCAGCCTCTCTGACGACCTTTATATTAAAAAATATAGGTACATACCTACATTAAATTTTTTTAATAAAAATTCAAAACTGAATAGGGAAAACAAATCTGATTTTAAGTTGTTTTCTTAAGTAGGTAACTAAGTCGTCATTTTTTATTTTATAGTAGGTATATAGATATAATGTAACTATTTATTAGTTTGGTAACTATTCAAAATCCAACTAAGAATAACCAAAATACTCTTATTAATGAAATTAGTCCTTGTGTAATTATTATGTGATACAGATGGTCAAGTGTTCGATTTCGTAATAGTTGGTGCGGGTTTTGCTGGTTGTGTCCTAGCTAATAGGTTAACAGAAGATCCCAATGTGAAAGTTTTGCTCATTGAAGCAGGAGACACCCCACTCATTGAATCAGTAGTAAGAAATTTTTATTTAATTCTACAATGTTAATAATTATTATTATACTCACTTACTTAGCAAAGAATGAAAGATGCTAATACAGTGGAATTAACATTCAACAAACAAGGTTAAACAACGGAAAACACAAGTTCAAAGCCTACAAGGCTTACGTTTATGGTGTTTGAAAAGTGTTAGAAATGATTACGTATCACATGCTAAAAATTATTGGGTAATACTTGGAACATGTGATGTTTTTTTTTTATCTTACAAGTACCTACTGCGCCACTATTATCAAGCATCTGCGAATGAGCAAAGACGAAGTCGTAGGCAATAGCAAGTTAGAATAGATTGTTATATGTAGTATATCACAGTAGCAACATTGTTATAGTGTTTATTGAAATTTTTCAGATCCCCGGATTGCTTCAGTTAGTGGACCACTCAATGGGAGATTGGAATTTTTACACAGTTAACGATAATTATTCAAATCAAGCATACAAAACGAAAAATGTTCACATGACGAGTGGTAAAATGCTGGGAGGTTCCAGTGGTGCAAATTTTATGTTTTACGTTCGAGGTAATAAATTCAATTTCGATGAATGGGTATCTCGAGGTAATCCTGGCTGGGATTGGGATAATGTTACAAAATATTATATTAAAATTAAAAGTGAAAAACTTGAAGACAAAGACAACTTGAAGTATCTTAGAAAGCGACTCAGCGCCTTTACATGGTACTGACGGTTTACTTGGTGTAACGCGGCCTGTCTGGGCTGAAAGAATAAAGGATTATTTTACTGCCTTCAAAGCGAATGGTCGAAAAATACTTTTGGATGTTAACGGATATGACCAGATTGGATATTTTGAACCAACATATACAATTGCTGATCATGTTCATCAAAGTACAGTTCACGCTTTCCTCAAACCTATAAGAAACCGTAAGAATCTATTTGTAGCTAAGAAAACATTGGGTAGAAAGGTTTTATTTGACGGTAATAGGCGAGCAATAGGTGTAGAAGTAAAAACACATCAAAATGAAATTATAAGAGTGATGGCAACGAAAGAAGTAATAGTCAGTTGTGGTGCCATAAAGTCCTCAAATATTAATGTTGTCAGGTATAGGACTAAGTGAGCATTTGAAAGAATTGAATATTCCCGTCCTATTGGACTCCCCTAAAGTAGGAGAAAATTTACAAGATCACATGTTAGTAATTATCCAATTGACAGGAAAGAAAAACGTTGCTGCAGTGGCAGAAAATGCTGACTTTTTCTTTAATCTTGACAAATTTCCAAATCCGTGCTTAATGGGAAATATTGCTTTGAATAAATCTCAATCATACCCTGATTATCAAGCACTTGTGCTTCCTTTCCCACCAGGCACTGTAATTTCTACTTTAGAATGTGCACACGTTCTTGAATTAGTTAGACGATCGTATTTGTAAGGCAATTGCTGACGCCGGACAAAAAAGGAGACATTATATATAGCAATTTGCTTGATGCACCCCGAGTCCAGAGGGAGAATTAAATTAAAAAATAATAATCCAGAAGAAAAAGTTCTTATTTACAATGGTTAGGTACTATACTGTTCAAAGCGATTTAGACAAACACGCTCACTGCATCGAAGATTTCATAACTCTAGTAAACACTACATACTTTAAGAATGTCGGTTCCCAAGTTGTTAATTTCTACATTGAACAATGTAAAGATAAAGTATTTGGAAGTCACGAGTACTGGAAATGTCATGTATTGAATACAGCTAGTACTGAATGGCATCTAGTGGGCACAGTTACGATGGGATCAGATGGAGTAGTTAATGAGAGGCTTCAAGTAAGAGGTGTCGAAGGACTGAGAGTTGTCGATGCTAGCATAATGCCCACAATTGTTAGCGGCAATACGAATGCTCCTACAATAATGATCGCTGAGAAAGCCGCTGATATGATTAAATTAGATAACAGAATGAGTGTTTAAAAATCTCTCCTTTAACACTGATTTCCTAGAACATAGAAAAGAATCCTCGTTTCAGGGTTTAAGATCACTTAGTTCACTATATTCGTGTAAATTTTACTGGGGATATATTGAATTAATAAATTAATTAATATTGAGTTAATATGAAAATACTTATTCAAGTTCATTACCAAATTTGATCTATACCTTTGTTTAGTCGGTTTACGTAATCGTTCGTTATCTTCATTAGATAACAGCCGACATTAATGTCTACTTGGGCATCTCCCATAAATCTCCATAACGCACGGCTGGTCGCATTCTTATTTGTATGAGTTTTTGTTTTGGGTTTTAAACATCTCGGAAGTTAACCCTAAGTATATGTTTAAGATTTCCTATAGCCCGCTGAGTAACTATGAACCTAGACCAACAATTCACGTCTCTATGTACAGTCGAAAGCACGAAACAATTTACGAATTGTTATTTAATTGCTGACTCAGCTAACGGATTGAAAAAGGAAAGAGAAAGTGAGTCCACTAAGGGCCAGTTTTATAAACGACATACCTTTTTCCCGTTCGTTACAGTGCTGGTAACGAACGGTTAACGGTCCGTCAATAGAAACATATAATAAAATTTTGCAATGGAATTTTCACATTAATTTTAAGTACACATATCAAGCAAATGCAGTAATGTTTGATAGTAAAATACTTAGATATAAAAATAATAAAAAACGCGTTGTGCACTTTTATGAAAGTATGCATGTATTGTATGTACCTAATTAAGTTAATATTATGAGTAAGTAAGTATTATATTTAAAGATAAATATAAACATATTATTTGTCTTTTACGCAATGTAGATAAACCACACGTAAATTGTACATTTATTAGCATAACTGGTTTTTAAACAGGTATTTATAACATCTATTTAACTAACTATGTTTATAATGTGAAATTCCTTTACTTTCAGTATCAGTACTAAAAAATACCATCAGTATCTGTTTGCTCAATTCAACGTTTATATTTAATTAATTTATTATAGTGTTAATGCCGAGGATGTCTTCTTCATTCGTTTAAGTAAATAAAAATCGTAGATCGTTTTCTTGCGTATATTGTAAGTTTACATTATGATAAAAGGATAATTCGTATAGAAGACATTGTAACGTATATAATCGTATTGTGGTAAAAAAATAATAATAATATGACGGTGGAAGATAGAAATCTTGATTTGCAGTTGCTTTTGGCGGGTAATCTCAGTTTCCATTTTGTAAACTGAGTGACGCAAAGAAAAAAACCAAAAAAGGAAAAAACAAATGAATTACGGTTTTCAAAACACAAAAGCATGAGTAAATAGCTGTATAAATTTGAAATTGTAAATCCTAACCAATGTGGAGATATTTGAGATCAAAGTGGCTAGTACGACAAAACGCCAATTTCATATGTAAGGACCTAATATATGACCACAACTGTAAGTAGGTATGTACTTTCCTGACAATTCAAAAAATACAAACGTAATTGTTCAAGTTTTTTTTTTTGATTGGTTTGATCTTGGCCAACATCTAGTCGTGTAGCGAAGATCAGGCCTACGATGGAGCGAACTCAATAAAAAGTCCATATTTGCTTATAGCAAATATACCGCATTTGTGCTATAAGAAAGTCGGGGGTTAGTTTATAATTTTAATTATACCTTGTGGAAATATTCAATTTGTTTTTTCGTAGCAACTTCAAATTGTAATCATTTGGATGTTCTTAATAGTATAATTTCACACAATCAGTTCATTACATGTGTTGGCGTTGTTATAGGATGGCCATAGTTACGGATTTAGTGTCTACTGTCGAGACAGGCGTTATAAGATACGCCGTAAAAGTTTTTCAAGCTGCTTTATTGGCATTCTCGTTACTGAACTTTGGATCAATTATCCAAAGCAAGCTACTGTAAATGGTACGTATCATCTTCTATAAGGAGATACATTGAGGAAATGAAAGGGAGGAATGAGAGGAAATGAAGGAAAGGAAATTTTTCATTTTCTTTTCAAGGTCCTTGGATGCCAGTGACCCAACAAGGACAACACATATGTAATATTTTGTAAAAAAGGGTTTCCAAGTCGTACCCTAAACTTTAGAAATTTTATATTTAACTAGATGGTGCCCGCGACTTCGTCCGCGTTGAAAGAGCAATTATTTTTTAATTGCTGACATCGTAATTGCTATTACATTTAGCCAGGAGTTAGTTTCCTTAATTTTAGATGATCCCTCGGGAATGGTCCTTTTTTTCTGGATGAAAGGTACCCTATGTCCTTTCTGGTGTCCCAGACAACGTGTATGCAAAATTTCACGGTAATCGGTTCAGTAGTTTTCGCGTGAAAGAGTAACAAACACCCATACAACCATACATCCATACATCCAAACAAACTTTCGCATTTATAATATTATATTATATAATAATATAAGTACGGACTAGCTGGCCCGGCGAACTTCGTAGCTCCTAAAATGAATTTACTTAATATATTTTTCCGTTGTTTTAATAGTTATTCTGCTATTCGGAGAGGAGACAAATTCAAAAAATTAAAGATCATAAAAATCGGTCCAGCCGTTCTCGAGGTGTAACTACACGACTTTCTTTTATGTATTATAGAATATATATGTGCCTAATTTATAACAACTTATTAAAAATATTTCATTATACACAATTTACTGTATGTAGTTAACATAATAAGACATATTAACATATTAAGGTTTTATTGATTTTAAAAATATTAGCGGGCAAATTTTAATAGGCACCCTGCCCAAAACATATTGGCCCTTTTATATTTGTACATAAAAAAATGATTTTTATTGACTACTCGATAGGTACGCATTCTCGCGGCCGGATCTTAAACTAACATAGCCAGCTTAAACTTACCCAAATTATATTGGTAAACAGATTTGTCCTTATTTGTTATTTACTTTAATTTATTAAAAACTAGATTGATTTCCATTACATTGATGTGTTAGAATATATTTGCCAGTAATTAATATATATAAATATTATTTGCAGATGGGCAAAGTTTTGACTTCATTATAATCGGTGCCGGTTCCGCTGGGAGCGTGATCGCTAATCGTCTTACAGAAGACAGCAACGTGACCGTTCTTCTCATTGAAGCAGGACATAATCCAGCAGTTGAGGCAGTTGTAAGTTGAAAATAGTAATGGACATTTTGCCCATACTTTTACATGTCTACTTTGTAAATTTATCTATTATTTACTGGCCAATTTCTCCAAGACTATTGAGAATTTGGCCACTGTTTAAGTATACGAAACGCAACAATTAAAGGATATAAAAATTTCCAAATTTTTAGGTGATTTTCAATAGGCTGTAACTTTGAAGAAGATTGTAGCTTCATGTCTCTAGTTTTTAAAACCGAGCTTGAAATATTTTTCTCGTTAGCGGTTTATGAGTAATCGTCAGAAAACCAACGGGAAAAAAATTAAAAATTTTTGCTCGTCTTGAAATTGATCAACGAGCCGTAATATATTTTTTTGTAATGGCACTATAAAAATCTTTTACAGAATGCGTTTCTTTGGACGCCTGATAAAAGTTCTTAAGAGTCTTTTATCAGGAGGTAACAAGGTGCGCGCTTTCAATGGCTGGGTTATACCTTTACTCACATACTCCTTTGGCATACTAAGGTGGACTCAAACTGAGCTCGATGGTTTAGATAGGAGGGTTCGTCGATTGCTCACGACGCATCGCATGCTACATCCACGCTCATCGGTAATGAGACTGTACATACCACGGAAATTGGGGGGTCGAGGTTTTTTAAGTGCCAAGAACCTACATAATCGTGAGGTGTACAGTCTTAGGGAATATTTCCTGCATAATGAGAGTGGTGTACATCGAGACGTTGTAACAATCGACAAAAACTTCACGCCTCTATCTCTGGCTAACGAGAAATGGCGTAAGCCTGTGGTTTTAAGCACCGAAGACCGAAGGAATGTATGGAAGGGCAAAGAACTGCATGGGCGGTTCTACAAGGCCCTGACGAATCCTGATGTAGACTCGCTCATGTCAGTGAACTGGCTACGTTTCGGTGACCTCTTTGGGGAAACCGAAGGCTTTGTCTGTGCAATTGCGGACGAAGTTATTAAGACGACAATTACCGGAAATATATCCTGAAGGACGGTACGGTCGACATCTGTCGGGCATGCCACCGTCCTGGAGAGACACTCAGGCATATTATTTCCGGTTGTGCTCATCTTTCTAACGGCGAGTATTTGCACAGACATAACCAAGTAGCCAGGATCATACATCAGCAACTTGCCCTTCGATACGGTCTTATTGAATCTGAGGTGCCGTACTACAAGTACATGCCTACGCCTGTTCTCGAAAATAGTCGTGCTACGCTCTACTGGGACCGCTCTATAATCACGGACAGGACTATTGTTGCCAATAAACCTGACATCGTGGTTATCGATCGGTCTCAGCGCCAAACGATGCTTGTTGACATCACTGTAAAGATTGAAGCCATCTTATTGGCATATTATGGCCTTGTTGAATCTGTGCTCAGATATGGACTTCTGTTCTGGGGAAACTCGACTGATAAAAATCTTATTTTCAAAGCACAAAAAAGATGTATTAGAGCAATGTTTAAATTAAAAGTAACAGATAGTTGTATGCCTTATTTTAAAAAACATAAAATATTAACGCTGCCTTCACTTTTTATATATGAGGTTCTGGTTTATGTAAAAGCGAACCCTATCATATTTAGACGAGTTTCAGAGCATAGTAAAAGAGCTCAAAGGGATCCCAATAAGCTGTGTATTCGTAAAGCACACACAGCTCTTATGCACAAAAGTGTTTTTTGTCTGGCACCAGTCATTTATAATAAAATCCCGAACAATATTAAGCAGCTCAATATTAATATATTTAAGAAGAAAATTAAGGAATTATTAGTTAATAAATGTTATTATGATTTAAAAGATTTTATGTCTGACAACTTAGTGGATGGTGCTGATTGAAAAATTTGTTTGTTATGTAGTGTTTTCAAAATATTTGCACACCCCAAAGGGTAGAATGTAGCGAGCCTTATTTAGTGTAAAAACATTGTAATGTACCTATATTCTGCAAATAAATTATTATTATTATTATTATACACATTTATTCATTTATTTTTCTTAATTCTAGGTTTTTTACAATATATATATAAAAACAATAAATATTATAAAAAACTTAAAACTAGGTAGCCGCTGGTAGCGGGGCAAGGCCCAAGCTACCGGTGGTTAGGGCTGCAGACTGAGGAACCTCCTGACAATACGTGCCGTGTCAAGGAGTACCGCCTTCTGAATTTGTCCCTTGATCCAGCCATCTAGCGAGAGCCTCTTGAGGTGTTGGTCGAGGCTCTTCGCAATAAGACCGTTCGCCGAAACGACTATCGGTACGATGATTGTCGAATCGACATCCCACATGGCGGTCACCTCGTGAGCCAAGTCTAGGTATTTGGACAGCTTGTCCTTCTCGGCTTTCACGAGGTTTTCGTCATGCGGAACAGCAATGTCGACAAGCATCGTCCGCCGCTGGGATCGGTCAATAACCACGATGTCAGGCTTATTGGCGACAATAGTTCTGTCCGTGATTATTGAACGATCCCAATAGAGCGTAGCATGACCATTTTCGAGAACGGGCGTAGGTACGTACTTGTAGTACGGCACCTCAGACTCGATAAGACCATATCGAAGGGCAAGTTGCTGATGAATGATCCTGGCTACTTGGTTGTGTCTATGCAAATACTCGCCGTTAGCAAGATGACCACAACCGGAAATAATATGCCTGAGTGTTTCTCCAGGACGGCGGCATGCCCGACATATGTCGACCGTACCGTCCTTCAGGATATATTTCCGGTAGTTGTTCGTCTTGATAACTTCGTCCGCAATTGCACAGACAAAACCTTCGGTTTCCCCAAACAGGTCACCGAAACGTAGCCAGTTCACCGACACGAGCGAGTCTACATCAGGTCCCGTCAGGGCCTTGTAGAATCGCCCATGCAGCTCCTTGCTCTTCCATATACCCTTACGATCTTCAGTGCTCAGAACTACTAGCCTACGCCAGTTCTCGTTTGCCAGAGATAGTGGCGTGAAGTTTTTGTCGATTGCTACAACGTCGCGTTGTATCCCACTCTCGTTGTTTAGGAAATATTCCCTAAGACTGTACACCTCACGGTTATGAAGGTTCTTGGTGCTTAAAAAACCGCGACCCCCTAATTTCCGTGGGATGTACAGTCTCATAACAGATGAGCGTGGGTGTAGCATGCGATGCGTTGTGAGCAATCGACGAACCCTCCTATCTAAGCCATCGAGCTCAGTTTGAGTCCACCTTAGTATGCCAAAGGAGTATGTGAGTAAGGGCATAACCCAGCCATTAAAGGCGCGTACCTTGTTACCTCCTGATAAAAGACTGTTAAGAACTTTTATCAGGCGATTAAAGAAACGTGTCTTTATTGTCTGTTTTACTTCCTTATCACTAATACCCAACGACTGTGACATACCAAGGTATTTGTATGTCTCAACTTCGGTGAGGGATCTAAAAGTCATTGCATTTGAAAGTTGTAAATTTGGAGAATTTACAACTTTCCCCTTCTGAACATGCATGACCGCGCACTTATCTACACCAAAATCCATCCTGATTGCGTTACTGAAACACTGAGTTGTTTTCAGTAACTCTAACAGGTCTTTGGGTTTTGGTGCAAATAGTTTAAGGTCGTCCATGTACAGAAGGTGAGAAATGACTTCACCCCCTCTCCGCAGTCTATAGCCTAGCTTTAAATTTCTCAGTATAGTACTGAGAGGATTTAAAGCTAGGCTAAACCACAATGGACTCAAACTGTCGCCTTGGAAGATGCCTCGTTCTATCTTTATCGTGTCTCGCAGACCAGCGGCGCTTCCCCAATATCCAGGTTGACGAAGGACAGTGGTCCACTGCCCCATACACATAGCTAAGAAAGATCTTAGAGTCGTATCAATTTTATATAACTCTAATATCCTTCTCAGCCACGAGTGGGGCACCGAATCGTAGGCCTTCTTGTAGTCAATCCAGGCTACCGAGAGAGCCCCGCTGTTACGCCGGACACGCTGGCAAATGGTCATATCTATGAGGAGGAGCTCCTTAGTACCACGGGACCCAATCTTACATCCATTCTGAGCTGTGTCCAAAATTTTGTTTTCTAATATGTGTGAATTAATTTTTGTTCTCAGAATAGATGTAAGTAGTTTATAGATGGTGGGTAAACATGTGATAGGTCTGTAATTTTTGGCTTCCGTGGTACTACCAGATTTATAGAGTAGAGAGGTGATACCAGTTGTCAAAAAGATTGGGAGAGTACCTAACTCTAGTGCTTTTTGGAACTGCATTGCCAAGCATGCGTGTGAACATGGAAACATTTTAATCCAGAAATTGTGCAATCCGTCCGGTCCAGGGCTTTTCCAGTTCTGGGTAGAACGGACTGCACAACTTATGTCTAATTTACTAAAAGTAATCGCCTTCATGGTTGTAATAGGTTCGCACGCTTGCTCGACAATGTGTATCCAGTCACCCTCAGTATGCTCGTCGGACGCCGACCAGATATTACGCCAGAAGTTCAACATAACTTCTGGGTCAGGTGGGTGTCCGACGTTCATACTTTGGTCGGTCTTCTCCCAATCTCGGTATACCTTTCTTTGGTCACTTTGAAAGAGACGATTCTGTCGGTACCTATGCACCCGTTCTTTATATCGTCTCACACGGTTTGCCAACGCATAAACTTTTTGTTTATAATAGTCAATGCGTTCCGTTGTCGAGGCCAAGTAGTCTTTTGATTTTATATTTGTACCTACAAAGGCCTGGGCAACGAAACGCATGACTCGGGGTCTATGGTTTCCCCTACTAAAAGAAATTAATTTTGCAATGAGAGTCCTGAACGTACCAATACGTCGCTCGATTCGCACTTGCCATGCAGGGACATCCTCGGCGTTACGCGTTGCCCGGTCAGTGTTTAAAAATTTGACACGTGCAACGCGGCACGCCGCGATGGCCCCACAGTACAAAATCGAGTGAGTATCGGTTAAGTCTCTGCTGGCCCTTATATAAGGAGTCAGCAGAGTGTTCAGGGCTCCCATCAGTGCAATATTATGTTTATGTGTTGGCAAACGTGGGAGACATGGTCTAATATTTGGTGTGGTGCGGTACTGCAAAACCGCCTCTTCCAAAGCCCTCCTCAATTGCTCTTTTATTTCGATACTTACATCCGTGTTCGCACTATCAATCTGCTCAATATTAGAGTCGGCAAGCAGCGCCGTCGATGTCGGGATGTCAGTCGAATCTGGTATCGATAGCATAGCTGATAGGTCCTGTATCGTTTCAGAGACTGTGCGAACAGGTTGTGAGTCCAGGCGTAACCGATCAAGCGCAGACTCGTCCAACAACTTACATCGTTGGATAGCCCGCACCTGATCTGATAATCGTTGAGCGGTGACGGTGACGGTTGGTTCAAGGGCCTGAAACAGAGACAGCATCCTGACTCGGTATGCAGTCAGGTTAGTTCCCCCTTCTGTGGCCCCGTAATAGGCGCGCATGCAATTCTCATTTATGGTTTGAGTCCATCGCATGCGGCGCACTACACCACCGGTAGCGGGGGCCGGGTGCGAGGCAGCATGCCTCGCAGGTCCCAAGCGTGCCGGCAGCGGAGGTCGTCCTCGTCGCGCGGGTCGTTGTGGCGGCGAAGACGGCGTCGGCCCGTCATCGTCACTCGACGTGCTCTTGTCGTCGGCGGTCAAAAATTCCTCCGCCGATGAGCACGGAGATGACGAGACGGGCTGTGGTGAAGGGCGTGCGCTTTGTACTGCAGTTTTTGTTGATCTTAGTATCATAATATTGTAATATCCATGTCATTCCAATTCATTATCCGTTTTTTTTTTGTTACTTTTATTATTTAATATCATTTGTGAAGAAAACTGTAGATTTTTGTTGGGATTTTGTCGACATATTTGACATTTTGATTTTGTTGAATATTTAGTATTTAATTGTGTTTATTTCACTGTAATTTTAGTTTGTGCACTATTGTTAAATATTTCTATTGTAAATAATATAAGTTGTAATTATAAAAACGAAGAAAAGTTAAATATTTACAATTTTATAGTAAAAATCACATCTGACGTGTGTCACTGTATTTCACTGTTTGTATTTTGTATTTAAAAACTGTAATTGATTTTATTTCACCGTGCTATTACTTTGTGCACTACAATTAAATGTTTCTGTTGTAAATTTATTTATTATTTAATAAATATATTATAATAATATATTATAATAAATTTATTATAATAATAATAATAATTTATTATTATTATTATTATTATTACTGTCCCGCATGATGAAACCTCGTGAAAGCCGAAAAAGATAAACTGAGTAAATATTTAGACTTGGCTCACGAGGTGACCGCCATGTGGGATGTTGATTCGACTATCATCGTACCGATAGTCGTGGCGGCGAACGGTCTTATAGCAAAGAGCCTCGACCAACATCTTAAGAGGCTCTCACTAGATGGCTGGGTCAAGGGACAGATACAGAAGGCGGTACTTCTTGACACGGCACGAATTGTCAGGAGGTTCCTCACTCTGAAACCCTAACTGCCGGTAGCTTGGGCCTTGCCCCGCTACTTGCGGCCCTTTAGTTTTAAATTTTTTTATAATATTTATTGTTTTTGTATAATTGTATTGTAAAAAAATTTAGGATTAAGAAAGAAAATAAATATGTATGAATAATAATAAATCATTTATTAGATGTAAGTTTTTTACAAAAC
Organism: Synanthedon andrenaeformis; assembly: GCA_936446665.2. Lineage (NCBI taxonomy): Eukaryota > Metazoa > Arthropoda > Insecta > Lepidoptera > Sesiidae > Synanthedon > Synanthedon andrenaeformis. Next base: position 11,649,128 of record OW387784.2, read on the forward strand.
ATTTACCCTCGTCAACATTATTTTACATTTACAAACTACCACCGGTTCGGAAAGCTGCTTCTATGGGGAAGAACTCGGCAAGAAACCCCCTAGTTGCTCTTTTCATAAATTAATCAATCAATTTACAACAACATGTAACAATACTTAGCAATCTATATAACACCATATTCAACTCCAAGGACTTTCATCATTTATATACTCTAATATTCTATAATAACCCTTTTTGCACAGGGTTTTCTTAATATAAACTTTAAATTTATTCGTAGATAATTGTTGTATATTAGCAGGAAGCCTGTTGTAGAAGCGTATACATTGTCCCATAAAAGAGTTGCTAACCCTGTGAAGACGAGTTTTATGCAATTGAAGCCTATGCTGACAGTTTTTTTTTTATGAATAGTAGGTAAATTTTTATGCGGATGAATGAGAAAATAAATTTCAAACACTTGTGAAATTAATGCCTACTTATGTCCTTTTTATTTCAGACTCCCGCTTTTTTTCCGTTTATAGATTACTCCTATGAGGACTGGAACTATTACACAGTTAATGACAGTTATTCGAGTCAAGCTCATAAAACTAAAAATATTCACTTGACACGTGGCAAATTGCTTGGCGGTAGCAGTGGTGCTAACTATATGTACTATGTTCGTGGTAACAAAGCTGATTTCGAAGAATGGGTCTCACTGGCATCGAAGAATGGGCAACGAAGGCTGGAACTGGGAGACAGTTTTAGCTTATTTCAAAAAGAGTGAACGTCTTAATGACAAAGGAATTATGAATAGTTCAACAGCATCACTACATAGCACTGATGGGTTACTAGGTGTCACACGGCCACTGTGGAAAGAGAGAACCGAATCCTACTTGGACGCCTTTGAAGAAGACGGTCGTAATATACTTACAAGATACAAATGGTTATGAACAAAATGGATACTCAATGCCCACCTACACTATTGACAATGGTATTCGTCAAAGTACAGCTGTTGCTTTTCTGAGACCAATTACACATCGAAAAAATCTATATGTTTTGAAGGATACTTTTGCAAGAAAAATATTATTTGATGATAATTTGAATGCCATCGGTGTAGAAATTAAGCTAAATGACAATTCTATAATCACTGTAAAAAATAACAAAGAAATTATATTATCAGCTGGAGCAATCAATAGCCCGACAATATTAATGCAATCTGGAATAGGACCCAAGGAACATTTAGAAGAAATGAATATACGTGTTCTCTTAGATTCGCCTAAAGTGGGACAAAACCTGATCGACCATCCGCTCACCGTAATTCAACTGGCTGTCAAGAAAGATGTCGCTTCAGTAATTGAAAATGTTGAGGTTTTAACTAACTTAAACAAGTTCCCCACTCCGACTATAATGGGATTTGAGGCACTTAATAAGTCTCAACTTTATCCTGACTATCAAGTGTTAGCATTTCCCTTTCCTGCAGCTACAATTTTATCGACTTTATTTTATTTTATTTTATTTAATAGAAACACCAACAGTACATCAAAATTAGCTGTCACATACACTTATAAGATATAAAAACACGTTTACATTTGTGTACCAATTACAGGTATTTACAGCTAGCTACATGTTACATGTTGTCATGAAAATTTAGAAAAAATAATAATAATAATAATAATAATCAATAATAAATACATATATCTACTTGAAACAAAACATCGTAAAAATGAAAGCAATTAATCAATATTTTTAGACCTTGAGAGTTTCCTTTTAAAACAATTCAAGCTGTCATGAAAAATATCAACCTCTAAGTCATTCTGAAGAGAATGGAAATTGGAAATCATACGATTGACCGGGGAGAACTTGCCCTTGTGCGTATTATGTCACAGGAAAATACCCTCGTAATAGGATATCTGGGTATAGCACGGGGCACCACCACAGATAGGAGATTCAAGATATCAGGTGCCGAGATAATTCCATTAGCTATTTTATGTAAGGTAACCGCATCCGCAATCACGCGTCGTTTCTCTAAAGACTGATGTTTAAAATGCAGTAATCTAGAATTGTAATCCAGAGAAGGGGAACATTGTTTATCGACAACAAACAAACAGGAACATCGATAGGAAGGGTTCCAAATTGGAGAGACGTATTCTAAAACACTCCTTACCAAAGTTTTATATAGATATATCACCGTATTCACATTCGTAAAGTCTCGGCTGTTTCGTTTTATGAAGCTCGATAGTTGCGAAGCTTTCTTAGCTACAGTGTCTATATGTGAGATGAATGTAAGTCTGGCATCCAAAACCACCCCTAGGTCACGCACCGTATGGACCTCTGCAAGGGGGGTGCCACCGATGAAATACATTGATGGAACTTTATTTATTTTCCTAGTAAACTTGATATGACTACATTTATCAGCGTTGAGTTCCATGCCATTCCTTGCACACCAAAGGAGAACTGAATCCAAATCTTCTTGGATTAGTTTGGAGTCGTCATGAGTCTTTACAGCCCTATATAATTTGCAATCGTCAGCGAACAATGCACAGCGGGTATGGTGCAGACAATCAGCAAGGTCGTTCACAAATACCAGAAAGAGCACCGGGCCTAGATGGGAGCCCTGCGGCACACCGGATGTAGCAATATACGATTTCGAAGCAAAGCCATAAGCTGTAACCCTTTGTGTCCTGTTTCGTAGGTATGACCGGAACCATTCCAGAAGACTACCGTGCACGCCGTAATTTTGTAGTTTCTGAATAAGAAAATTATGATTTACTTTATCGGAGGCGCTGGAGAAGTCAGTGTAAATTGAGTCCACCTGACCCCCTTGGTCAACATATTTTGTTATGTAAGAAGTGTAGCCTATAAGATTCGACGTCGTGGATCTTCCATTACAGAAACCATGCTGCCCGGTTGCAACAAAATTTTTACAATAGGAACTAAACACCGGATGCACAACACGCTCCAAAACCTTTGAGAATACGTTTAGTATCGAAATTAGTCGGTAGTTTTGGACATTGCTTTTATTACCTTTTTTATAGATTGTTACTATATTGGCAACCTTCCACGAGACAGGGAAAACTGAAGACTCTAACGACCTGTTGAAGATGATAGACAGAGGCAAAGCAAGTGCCTTACTAGTCATTTTTATGAAGTACGGTGTTATACCATCCGGCCCAGGACCCTTGTGCGCATCTAACGAACCCAAAATTCTGCATACAATTTTTTCATCCGCCTTAATTGAACTGAGTGAAAGCTACGGAAAAATATCTACACTAGGTATTTTCTCATCGGAAGCATCACCCCTATAAAAAGAGGAAAATCTTTCGGCAAACAAATTGCAAATATCATCGCCAGAGGAGGCAGTTTTGTCGTCCAATCTCATAACACTAGGTAAGTCCGTGGAGTCCTTACGCTGTCGATTGATGTATGACCAGAATTTTCGTGGATTCTTCGGCAAATCTGATTCAATGGATGCTATATAGTTTGCGTGACATGATCTTACAAGAGTGTTTACACGTTTCTTTGCTAGTTTTAACTCATAGATATCTCTAGGATTACCAGACAGTTTTACTTTCTTTCTTAGCTTCTCCTTTTCAGACATTAACTTAAGTAAAGTGGAAGAAAACCAGACAGGCACCTTGCGTTTTTTGTTAATTCTTCGGTGGAAAGGCACGTAATTTTTAATTAATTTATTAATAATTTTGTAAAATTCGGAAACCATGTCGCTGACATTACCAAACCCGGACAAATCCCCCCTCCAGTCAATTGCAAGAAGTTCTTTATTTATAAGATTATAGTCAGCTTTACGGAAATTGTAGTTAGCATAATAATTCCTTTTGAGAGAAATAACTGAGTCAAGTTGTATTTTTATTTTCAAGGCAGGGTGATGCTTATCCAGTCTACTTATTGCATCACAATCAATACTACTTATAGTTAAATTAGGCAAATTGCTTATTACTAAATCTAAAATCTTACCGTTGCAGTTTCTAATGTTATTAAACTGATTGAGACTATAGTGTGACAAGAAGTCAACCAGAGAAAAACCCAAACTATTGTTATAATTACAAGGAGATAATTGAGAACAGCTACCACTTGAATTCAAATTTATAAATCCCAGGTTGAAATCGCCGAAGATAATTGTTTCAGTGTCATGCGAGTTCATGACTGAAGTTACTTTGGTATGCAGTTACGTATTTGGTTTAGAGGATAAAATTTGCGTGGCGGTTACTAACGCAGGACAAAAACGGGAGACACTTTTCACCATACATACACTGCTACATCCGAATTCGAAAGGCGAAATTAAATTAAAAAGTAGTAATCCAGAAGACTACCCATTTATTTATTTGAATTATTATTCCAATGATACCGACTTGGAGAAACACGCGTTAGCAGTAGAAGATTATATGAGTATTTTAAACACAACCTATTTCAAAAGTGTTGGAGCAAAAGTCGTTGATATGAAAGTAAGTCAATGTGCTAATTTAGAATTTCCCAGTCGTGAATATTGGAAATGCCATATCTTGAACACTGCTTCCAGTCTGTGGCATCCTGTGGGTACTTGTGCGATGGGACCGGATGGTGTTGTTGATAGCACTCTTAAAGTTAGAGGTGTCTCCAAGTTAAGGGTAGCAGACGCTAGCATTATGCCCACAATATCAAGTGGTAATACGAATGCGCCAACAATTATGATTGGTGAAAAAGCTGCTGATATGATTAAAAAAGATAATGGAATTAATGTTACTGATCCCTAAACGATTTTGTTTGAATAAGCTTTCTGTTATTATATCATTTCAATATATTGGTAACGATCATATTACTTATTCCAAGTTTTTATTACGTACTCTTAAAATTATCGTCCAGTAAACTCAACCACTCATCGATCATCACGCGTAAGGTCTCGTGACACCAAAACTAAATGGACCGATTTTATAAAGGCGGGGGAGCGGGGACAGTGGGCAGTTAGCAGCACATCCGGCTGTAGTAGAAGATGTACCTAAGTCACCGCTTCTATTTAATGGCATTGACAATACAGTGAAGGGGGGATTGTCTTTGGCTGACAGAGTGAGAAATGCGAATTCGAAAAATGATATAATAATGAATAATAAGGTTGATGAGTAGTGGACTTTGGTGCAGAGGCGTAAGCGTAACAAGGATAACTTTACAGGAAAAAATGGTAATGCCACATGTGATCAAGAATTTAAGTTTAAAACAGCCGAGAAAAGAATATCTATGTACATTACCAATGTGCACAGGGATACATCAGAACAGGACGGTTTATACACATGAGGTACCGAACGGCGGGCAGACACCTGGATTCGGCATCAAAGAAGTATGAACATGAATAATAAAAATAGCAAAATGATAAGTTAATTAAAAATGATCAACTGTAAAGGTTTGAAACGTTCCATGAAAGGTTCGTTCTGGGTTTCCAAGCAGCCCGAGATAAACTGCTAAAGCATTATAAAAAGAGCAACTGGATTTACTGTACCACTTTAATTTTAGACCCAAGGCACAAAGCTCAGACTTTTGAAATGACATTATAGGGGAAGCAAATTAAAACAGAAAGCCTGCTCAAATTTAATGAACTTTATAAAGCGTATAAAAATCTACACTCAGCGGTGTATAAGTCTCCACCAAGAAATAAAGTATGTGAATATAATGAAGATGAAGATGTAATAGACTTTGAGAAACTGTAACCACGTCTCTTTACGTCATCTCGATCTGGATCTGGTCTTCAAGGCTTAGTTATTGACGAGTTGGAAGAGTACTTAAGTAAACCAAGAGCCGCCAGCTCGGAAGACATTTTAGAGTGGTGGAGGACGCATGAGACGGAATATCCGATTTTATCTAAGATGGCTCGTGATTTTCTTTCTATATCAGCAGATAACTTCAGTATCTGCTGAGAGATTATTTTCTGAAGCATCGTTAGTAATTAGAAAACATAGAAATAGGTTTATGGATGAGTCAGCCAGATGCTTACTTTGTATTATATCTTGGTCAAAAGAATTAATATAAAGTGAACTATTGCATCATGTCAAAGCTATTGCTAATTTGTGTTTTGTTTTTTATTTAAATAAATTGTAAATTGCATAGATTGTTTTTATTCTACAACTCTTCTATTCCATATAAGGTGAGGGCCTATCACTTGACAAAGTCTTTAAAAGTACTTATTGTCTAGTTAATTTTATTGGTCTTTATTTAAGCTCAAAATGTACCTACTGTTACCTTGTTCTAAGATGTAGACTAACGTGTTTAATAAATGGCAATAGGCTAATAGACCAATCAAATAAGACTTTAAATAGAAATTTGAGGTAAGTACAGGAATTTGTGATATACTTCAAGTATTTAAAAACTTTTTTTCAACATAAATTTTTCTCTAAACCCCCGAGCAAGGGTTGAAAAAAATCAAAATATGTATAATATTTTTATATCAATATTATAAAAATGTTTTATATAAATATTATTTTTAATAAATAAAATAAAAACCGTTATAACCATCAAAAACTTATTTTTGGCGACTGGGGACGCCTGTGCACACTGCGGGGGTCTCACCTCAAAGCCAAATGCGAAAAGTGGCTGGCGGGTGAGACACCAAAATGTATCAATTGTGTCAGGTCAAAGTCAGACAGGGCAGACCACAACGTATTTGATGAAGTTTGCCCTGTCCGATGGAAGTGGGATGCGGTGGCACGGGCTTCCGTAGCATATTGCTAAGGGCGTTCTAGGCGAAGGCGAGACGAATCCTGTTGCGGTCCTCAACTGGATGGTGGTGCAGGCCAACCTGCAGAGGTCCAAACTGGCGACCCAGGAACTGGTTATGGAGTCCCAAAAGACAGGAGTGCGATTTGCGGTGGTCCAGAAACCGTACGTAGGAACCTTGGGAGTAATGTCCCATTTCTCTGGAGTTCGCATCGTCCAGAAGGATGGAAGTAGGATGGGACCGGTTAAGGCGGCTATACTGGTTTAGGGCGGTGGAGTGGATATACGGGAGTTCCCCACACTCACCACGGAAAACAAGTGATGGCAAAGTCTATCAAAGTGGCGTGGATGTGACGGTTTGCAGCGCGGCTATGCTCCATCTAGTCCACTCGTGGACGGTGGACAAGGCCATGACCAGTTCAGACCACAATGCCATCACTCTTAACATCAAATTGGAGAAGCCGGGCGAGACGGCGGCCAGTAACAGCACTAGGAAATTCAATACCGCTAAGGCGGATTGGCCGCTGTTCCGCGAACGGGTCCGGGAAACGTTGAGCAAGGGTGGTATAGAGAAAGCAGTGGTTTTAGGAATAGAAGTCCCTATATTTTAATGTACTTTGTGAATAGAAGAAAGAGATAAATTGGAGGCGATAGTGGAAAAGTATATAGATTGCGTGGAGTACGCGTGTACGGAAGAAATTCCTTCTGTCAAAACGAAGCCGCCTAAGCACAACGTTCCCTGGTGGAGTGATGAGCTAAGTGGTCTGAAGAGGGACATGGTCACCAAAAAGAGGCGGATAGCATGTGCTGCGATTCGTCGCCGCCCGTACGTGGTGGGCACTTACCTGGAGGCAAAAAAATATATATGACGAAGCTGCAAAAAAGCCCAGACCCTTAGTTGTAAGGAGTTTTGTGGGAGACAAGATAGAGAGAGCCTCTGGGACGGGGTTTATAGGATCATTAGAGGCGCAGCAAAGAGAAAAGAAGATAAACTTCTTTTCAAAGATGGTGTGTCTCTGGGGCCCGAGGACTCCGTCAATTTGCTAGCGGAGACTTTTTTCAACGGACGATGACGGACACACAGAAATGCGTACCCGTGCCCAAGATCTGCACAACCGAGTGCTCCAGGGAATGCAAGATCCGCCCTTCACAAGCCACGAGCTGAGAAGGGTGGTTCAAAGTTTCAACCCCAAAAAGGCACCCGGTCTGGACGGCTTCACCGCGGACATCTGCGCCACGGCGATTGCGGAGAGCGAGGGAATATTCTAGGCATTATAAACAAATGCCTGGAATTGTCCTGTTTCCCCTCAATCTGGAAAACCGCGGCTGTAGTGGTCTTTCGGAAGCCGGCCAGGGACGACTATTGTGATCCTAGGTCATACAGACCGATCGGACTCCTGCCGATCATGGGTGAAATCCTCGAAAAACTGCTCGTAAGACGGGCACATTCTGCCCGGGGCTAACCTCGGTCAGTTTGTCTTTGTCCCACAGCGTTGTACGGAGGATGCCCTCTATGATCTGATAGAGCATGTTAAGAGAAATCTTGAACATAAAAAGATTAACATCATTGTCTCATTAGATATAGAGGGCGCCTTTGACAACTCTTGGTGGCATGCTATAATCTGCCGGCTGGATGAAAGAGGCTGTCCACATAACCCACAAAGGTTGGTAGGACACTACCTCACGGGCAGGTCAGTGAGAGTGGCCTTCGCGGGTCGGACTTCAACCAGGACCGCAACAAAGGGATGTGTGCAGGGGTTGGTGGGTGGCCACACGTTTTGGAACTTATTGTTGGACCCACTGCTGTGCAAGCTTGATACACTAGGAGTTCATGGCCAGGCGTTCGCGGATGATATCGTCCTTGTGTTTTCCGGATACAAAATGGAGGATATACAGCCTGAAGCTAATGGTGTGCCCGCCCGTGTGCATGAGTGGGGCATCAAACACAAGCTCAAATTCTCAGCTAAAAAAACCAATCTTATGGTCGTGACGAGAAAGCTAAAATACGATGCACCACTAATGCAGATGGGCGGCACACCTATTCAGGTCGTAGACAAAATTAAACTCCTAGGCCTGCTAATCGACAAAAAATTAACATTCAATCCCCATGTCCAACATACATGTAAAAAAGTTACAAATATATATTGGCCAATCGCTCGAGCAGCAAAAATGACATGGGGATTGTCTCCGGAGGTCATAAGAACGATATACGTGTCAGCAGTTGAGCCTATCGTCCTGTAAGCGGCCAGTATCTGGGCGCCCGCAGCCAAAAAGCGGTGCGTACAGAAACAGCTGCATGCCGTGCAGAGGGGCTTTGCGCAGAAAATCTGCAAGGCTTATCGCACCGTCTCCCTAAATGCTGCGTTAATACTCTCGGGTCTCTTGCCTCTTGAGCTGCGTATTGCAGAAGCAGCTCAGCTCTATGAGGCAAAGAGGGGCAGACCGCAGGAGCACTTAAAGGGCAGGAAGTGGAGGAGAGGGTCTCCTTTTTGAGAGCTCCTCATCCGGCGACCGACGTCGCCGTCGATTTTGAAAGCATCGAGTGTGAGTCGCAGGTGCCTAATGGCCGCGATTTACACGGATGGGAGCAAGATCGACGGCGGGGTCGGGGCGGCGCTTTCCTGCTGGAGGGACGGTGCGGAGATCTTTGCGAAGAAGTACGCGCTGGAGTCCTTATGCACAATATTACAAGCAGAGTTATACGCTCTCCTCAGGGCGATGGAAATCGCGAAAAATAGGAAAGAGGCGGAAGTCGGCATACTCAGTGACTCTCGGTCCTCGCTGGAGCTTCTCAGGGGAGACCGGAACCCATACCACCCTTTGGTGCACGCGATAAAGAAAAACTTACGCGTTATGGCATCAGAGGGAAGCGGGGTCCGACTCTACTGGGTACGCGCCCATGTGGGGATCGAGGGAAACGAGAGAGCCGACCATCTTGCCAAGCTTGTGGCGACCAAATTAAAGGTCGCCAAAAGCTATGACAGGTGGAAGACCGTCGCCCTGTGGGGAGAAATATACAGGGATAGAACCACTGCTGCGGGCACCAAACTGCTCTTACCGGATGCGGAAAATATTGCGATAATTTTTAGAAATACGAAAAAAGTTTAATTGTCTAAGTTGTAGAGCATGAAATTTTCTAAAATTTTTAGTATGAAACTTTTTTTTGTAAAATCAATTGTTACTGAGCTCTAGCGTAATGAAAGTATACAAGATATAAAATAATAATAATAAATATAAGGTCAGAGCGGGGAAGTCCGGCATATATTTTGGTAAGTTGAAATGCCTTCAGTTTATCTCATAAACTAATAGGGATTTGGTAAGGTGAAATATAGAGAAAAATTAAGCAATTAACAAACTACAAAAGAAAGCTTAGCAAAACATTACAGTAATTAAATTGTAATACAACACGAGAGTTATTTTTAAACTTGGCGGGTAGACGGTCTTACCCGGCATTTTGAGGTAAGTCCGTCTACACGAGATATTACCAACAAGAAGGTGCTTATACACATTTGCTTACTTCGACAAATTTCAACATCAGGAGGCGATTTGATTTATACTTTATAAGATTATAAAAAAGGTCTAGTTTCGAATGTAATGCAAAAAGAAACTTTTACGGGGCAATGCCGGCATAGGTTGTAGTTCTGGGGTTGTAAACATTTTAACTTTCGACGAATTTAACATTTTTTTAATGCGAGTCCGTATTTTTGTTAGTAAGGTTGTAAATCTATCTATTAGTGTCTAAGGCAATTTATGATTTTATGAATTGTGTGTTCGAATAAGCAAGCGTTGAAATATATTTAACACTTATAATTTTATACCCATCCCCACCTCCATCGTACTATTGCATTAGAAATAAAAGAGTTGTGCAATGTCGTTAGCCCAATAGCCGTTGTTACTAAGAATTATTTTATATACTAAGTTAAAATTTTAGAATAAAAATGTTTACTATTTCTGATCTGAGGCAAGACCGGCATGTGACGGAGTTGCATCATTTAAGCTCAGCCGGACTTCCCCAATCATACATTTTGAGGTTAGATAATTTTACCGGCTAATAACTTGGTTACTGAGAGAATAATTGATAATCTAAGTAAACAATAGGCTTGAGAATATAAATTTACTATCATCTTACCTATCTCTTATTGACACACCTCTATTTTCACAGAAATTTCGATAGTTTTTCGACACGTTGCACTCCCTATAAGTAAAAGTAAAATAATGACTAAATTTTAAAATAACGTTGACACATATTTGCGTGGTCCTAGCGACATCTATCTTAGATAGTTAGAATCACTATCGTATACTGTTTTATCGTCTGATGTGTAGAATCGGCAAATATGCAAGAAGCGGTTTTTTTGGGGACTGTTTGGACTTGCCTCTTAGACGGACTTCCCCGCTCTGACCTTACATTATATAAAAGTACACATATACAAAAAATACTAAAATTAAATGTTAAATAAACTAATTATATATAGGTACTTACTAATTATATATAATTGTTTATAATGGTTTATGTATATAATATATATTATATACATATTATTTTTTATAAAATTTTATAAGTAGCAGCCGACTCTACTAATTTCGTTAGTCCCGCCGAGCAACACACGACCAACCAATAGGAACGTAGTGAGTCACTGACTCGAAACAGCTGTACCTACAAAAAAAAAGCTGATTTTATCCAGACGGCAGATGCGGACGAAGTTGCGTTCAAAAGCTAGTCTATAATTTAATCAGATACCTATGTAAGTAGGTAGGTAAGTACCTACCTATCCAGTATCTACGCGGACCGGACACATCCACAACATGAGGGTCATGATCACGAGGGTGGCTGTTCGTTTACTTGTATTAAGATAAATTTTCATTAAGTAATAATTATATATATAGGTATAATTATTACCTATACCAATCGAACTTTACGCGAACAAAGACGCGGGCAAAACGTAATCCATACTTTAATATCATAAATGTGAAAGTAACTCTGTCTGTCTGTAACCTTTTCACGCCCTAACTACTCAACCGATTATCATGAAATTTTGCACACACGTCAGGGATACAAGAAAGGACATAGGATAGGTACTTTTCATCCAGAAAAAGTACTGTTCCGAAGGGGTCTTCTAATAAAAAACTTTTTATTTTTCCACGCGGACAAAGTCTCGGGCACTAAATAAACTAAATAAATACCTAACACAATCAATTATGCAATTGATTTGGTTAAAACCTACTACCAATATTACTTATATAGTCTTTGGTTAAAACCATGTTAAAACTGATTGTAACTCGCTAAATGGTACGCAACGATGGTTTCGTCTGCAGAACCATCGCAACGAGGGATTTGCGGGTCCAGAGCCTGGACGGCTTCACGCCGCCAGATGGCATAGCATACCCGCGCGACTTAGTCTCGGAGGAGGCCGGACCACCATTTCGGGATCACCATTGGAACGTGAAGTCATCGGCCTCATTCACTGGTCGCTAGCTAGGCTACCCTCGGGTATCACCTGGCTGGCTTGACCGCGGTGGGATGAAGAAACCCTGCCCCTTACGCTGGTCACCACCGACCGCGAAGGAGCGAATAATACAGGCGCAACCTGTATGTCCATATTATAAAGTTGGAAAAAGGAAGCAATGTTCTACAAACTAAGTTTTTTTTTACCTAAATTGAAAAAATTATACAAGAGTTAGAGCGAACTTTTCGTACCAAGTCATCTATTGTGACAAGAAAAGTCTATTTACGCCTTATTTGTTTTTTATCGATGAAATTATTTCAACTTTTTGAGGTAGATACATTAGATATATTATTATTTTAGTGGCGGTATATGTATTTCCGCAAAAAAAAATTTGCGTAATAGTCCTTATTGTGAATTTCAGCTGAATAAAGATGAAATGGCATTATATAAACAGTTGTTTCAATATGCACGACAGTGTTTCTATTGTACGACTCAAAGTAAGTACCTATTCCAATATAAATATTTTATTTGTTTAAATATTACGTATTGTTGTAATACTAAATTACCTACTAATGAAAATGGATTTTACCTCTATCGTTGACTTTCCAAATTGTGAGCAATTGGAAGTTCTCAATAGGCTAGTTGACAAAATTTGGAAATTAGTTTAAAACTATAGCTTTGCATCTATTTCACCCCAAAAATATATTATTTTAAGAAAAATAGGTCTTTTACATTAGTATTTTGAATTTTTAGAAATGAAATTGAAATTGACCGCGAAAAAGGCCAAGACTGTCATGGCGTCTTGAATGACGTCACACCTCGATAAACAGCCGTGTTTGTTTATGACAGTCAATTGTTTTTTTTAATAAATAATGAATTCCTCGTATTATAAACACTGTATAGTGCCCCAATGTACAACAATAAAACGCCAAAGAAATTATTCATATACGTTCCAAACAATAAACAAATACGAAGAAAGTGGTTAAAAATGGCAAGATGCTCTTACTTTATCAACTGATTCCACAATTTATTTCTGTGAAAATCATTTTGATGTAAGTATTAAACACAACTTGATGTATCTATTTATAAATGACCTGAAATTAAAAATTAGTTAAGTTAAAGTTATTAAAACTTTATATTCGCTAACCTCAAAATCGATTAAGTATTTACATTCCACAGTAGGTAAATGCCACTCTGACTGGTAATTGCTAATTAAATAAGACTTTTGTTGTTCTTCACATAATACTTACATAGAAGTTTTAACATTGCGGAATCCCGATGAACAAAAGTCGGTGTTTATGTAGAAAAAACATAGGCGCACTCAGTGCTGTGCTAGCAGAGCCGTACAGTGATGCGGCAAATATTACTTATGTCACGATCTGACTTATGTAATATGTTAATGCATCAATGAAGCTTTTAATAGGTTATGTTAGGTTAATTATGTTTAAGTTTATATTAATTAGTTTAGGGGATGATGGGGCTGACATGCCTTTTTTTTTAGGTATAAGCCCCAAAATACCAAAAGTTAATAAAAAAAAGTCGGTATTCATTGCAAAAAAATTGCCATGCATAACGGCGTCAATTTTGGGCAAATTACTGCTGTTTGCTTTGTTAAATCTGATTCCATGGCAAATTATACCTGTCTTTCAAGATTAAACTAAAAACGAACTGTATTAATTTATCAATAATAGCTGAAAACTCGAAATAACCTGTTCACTTTATACGAAAATGACAGCTACAACATGGTGTTTTGAGAGGTATGACGTCACGCTTCTCTGATTGGTGTTTAATGTCACGTGATTAAACGCCTCATTTTGTCGATTTTATTTTCCAAAAATATTATTAATCTTTTATTATTTTAATAGAAAAGTTGTTTTTTTGTTTACTAATTATCATGGTTAATCATTAGAAACTCTAAGCCATCCGATTTATTCGTAGTGGAAACAAGCCTATTGAAGCATTTCATATAATCAGTTTATTACAAATGATAGTGTTCTGAATTTATATGATATCAATTATTGATTGATATTGTTAATGTCTATATTATTTCAATACAAAATTTGAAAATTTCATAGGATGGCTATACTTACGAAATAGTGTCTACCGTCGAGACAGGCTATATAGGCTATGTCATAAAAATTCTGCAAGCTGCTTTTTTGGCGCTCTCGTTACTCGACCTTGGATCAAACAATTATCCAGACCAAGCTACTGTAAGGGGTACGTATCATATGCGAATAACTTACTGACAGACAACCACCTATAAGACTGATGATGCGATATGATATAATGACGAAATGCCGACCATAAAGTAAGTATACAAGAAATTAGTAAAAAACACTTCATGTAATATTTGTAAAAGAAGTTTTAATTACTCTTATAGGAGTTTTATGTTAGGTATATACCTAATTTAATAGGTTGGGGAAAATATTTTTTCGTATTTTATAAGTAAAAAGTTGCATAAAATATCGAATGGATTTGAGGGTATTGACATCCGTCTAGAAATTGGTTCTACCTAAGGCTGTTACTAGGCTCTTTATCTATACATAGGTCTTCTGTAGGGGGGTGATTACTGCCGCCAGACGAGTTTTTATATATTACTGTGTGTTGTATTTATTCTTTTTAAAATTTAATTTAGTTTAACATACACGAATGTGTAGGTAGTGAAGTTAATTATTTTACTATTATATTTTATTTTGGTTAGATGACTGTTTACTTTTTTAAGACCCTAATATAAATAACCTAATACTTTAAGTATCAGTGAAACCTTATACAGCTTAAACAGTTTTCTTATCTATTCACCTAAGAGCGGTTACACACTGGATCCGAGAGAAAATCGCAAGATGAGGGCATAAAAATATCAGAGAAATTTGGATTCTATCGAGAATTGGTTACAATTTTTTTTTTTACATTTTCAAAAATTTATTTCATAATGCGCAACCACGAGATGCCTGCCAGACCGGTATTTTCTTATTTGACTGATAATAAATCATCAATAAAAAAATTCCTAGCTTTGTCCCAAACGGGTTCACTAGCTCTTATTTAGAATATAATGATAATACTCATCCTGTGGGAATTGTCAGGGATACCAGAAAAGACATAAAATAAAGGATCATCTAAAATAAAATAAAAGGCACCAGCTAGTAGTGAAATAAAAATGGAACATAAGAATTAGTCCTGAAGTAAATAAGATTTAAATAAATAAAATGTTTCTTTCTGAATAGGTACTAACTTTAACTCGTACAATAGACACTGAAGTGAAGATCCTAATTTCAAGTCATGTTTGTTTAGCTGAAATAAGGAACAATAAGGACGATTACTAGTGAATATTTTATTACGGAAAAACGTAGCCCCTTTAAATAAGTCCGTGACTTCTTGAAAGGTGGCGTGGCAAGTTTCTCTCCACATAAAGTTTGAAATCAGTACGTTAACCAATATATATTTTTACGTTTATACTGAACCAGAATTTTTTACAGTTATTTTAATTTAGTTTTTCATTGTTAACCAATGATAAACGCGAGTTGCGCGCGTTTATTTAACATTGTCACAGATTAATAAGTAGTTACTACCGTAACAGATAAATCACTCCCTAATAAAAAGACCATCACAACTTTTTTAAATGCCTACCGTTTTGCCTCGCCAACTGCTTAGCGGAAAAATATACCTTATAGTTCAAACGTTGAGTTGTTATTGCTCTGCAGCCGCACGCGCCCGCGTGACATTGAAGTAATAGTAATAAAGTCAGGGCTACTACTACTGAGTTTTTCTAGGCCGTCCCAAAATACAAAGCTAATTAAGCCGCTAGTAACTATTTATTAAGTAATTAACTAGTAACTATAAGCTTACAACTTCTCAGTTCAAGTTGATCAGAATAACATGATTTTTAAGATGTAAATAAGTACTAGTAGGTAACGAGCAATGATAAAAAACCTTGTAGGTACCTAAAGGTTTTCATATTGGTAGGTACTTATTCCTATTTCCACTGACGAGACCAAATAAAAAAGCTTAAATTGTGTATATCATTAGTCCACAAATCCACACAACACAAAGTCGACCAAACATCGAGTTTTGATGAAATAGTCGGAGAGCTCGCTGCTAAATTGTTCTCGACATGAAATTATTTGGCGATACATTATTGTTCTATAGTGAAAAAAATTTTGAACAACGGCGGGGAGTATTTAAATTCTCCGTATTATATTTTTTAGTTTTCACGGATTTACATCCTTCCACTGCACACGTATTACGAGGCATAATACCTATTATTCTTTCCGAAATGTAAATCAAAGACACGGAACACAATTACTCCTGGCGGAGATCAAAGAAGAAAAAAATAAATGTGAATGCACGCGCTCGCGTCGGTGGCAACCGCGTGAATGTGTACCTTGGAAAGTACAGCGGCGCGTAGGCACTTAGCGCGCGCAAGTACATGAAGTGAAAGAGGCCTGACATTGTCCTCTGAAAAAGTTGGAGCAATGTACTAACGTGAAATTTTTAATGAAACTTGGAAAGAATAGAACCGAAGCGTATTAATTATTAAACTATGGTAAAGATATTTTACACCACGTGACTTTATACAAGTGGTATAAAACATTCAAAAAGGGGAAGAGGGCGGTCTCGTCTTCATAGCGTTCCAAGGTTTTAAAATATAGCTGCTTCTCTCAATATACTGTCAATATAGTCAAATATTTAATATATTAAATATTTAAAAACTATATTGCTATTGCTATTCTATTGCTCAATTACAATTACAATAATTTAGAAGGCTTTCAGTTAGATTCAATATAGGTACTGCAATTAAAGTTATAAGCTTCGGAAAACATGGATTTCCTTAATAAATATTGAAGGACAATTTTTGTTATTTAATATTAGGTACACAACTAAGTTGAATTATTGAAATGTAATAATGTTTTGAACTGAAAGGAGATTTAAAAAACTGTATAAGAAAATATTAGTGGGTGGGTGCCAAAATTTCTATATGATTTGTTCGTGTGGCAGACATTATTAATATCGGTGATTGTACCATAAAAAAACATTAAGGACCGCGTCTGCCACTATAACAGCCCTGTGTTGTCAATTTACAGCACTTTGAAAATGTAAAAAAAAAACGATGTGCTAAATCATTTGTTGGTGTCTGCCTCTTGGACTGATGGTTAGAATCGTCCTCAAAACGATGAACATCGAAGAGGCAGACGTCCAGCCTTGTGATTTTTAGTTTTAGTGGTTTTTTTTGACAGTTTTAGTTACTTGTATATAAATTGAAACTCGAAAATTGATAATATTCGAAACATTGGAATAGATACTGAGTTTAAGGAAAAAGAAAATAAAGTGGGGTGAAGAAACCCTGCCCCGTACGCTGGTCGCCACCGACCGCGAAGGAGCGAATACACTGAGAAAACGGGAAGGTTAAAAATAAATAAGTTATTGCTGTAAATAACTAAGCGACACTGTTAATATGGAGCCTGCAATGTGTATTGCTAAAAATAAATAAGTCAGATTGGCAAATATTACTCATTTAATATCAACCAATTTACTTTGTTAAATTATTTACCTAGTAGATTATTTCAAAATAGCACATTTTAGTTGGTTATTGTTAACTTAGTTAGTCTGAAATTATAGCAAATTTAATCGGTATTCTGAACAAACTGGTTTGGTTGCCACAGCAACAACACATTTACTTTTAACCGACTTAGACGGTAAACTTTACAATATTACTTGATTAATGTTAGCTAATCTACTCGGTATTCTGAACGGACTTGTTTGGTTAACACAGCAAAAACATATTCACTTTTTAACCGATTTAGATGGTAACCCTTACAACCTTACTTGGTTAATGTTAACTAATCGACTCGGTATTCTGAACGAACTTGTTTGGTTGTTGTAAAGGTCAGGTAAAGGGTAATAATAAAAAAATATATATTAAAAAAACCGTTTATTTGTATTTAAAGTGTAACGGACGCGTACGAACTGACTCAGCGGTTAGGGCACCTCATCGAGGCAGGCCCGCGCCCGCGCATTCAGTCGTTCCACAAGCGTTACGTAGACTAGACGTAATTCGTTCGGTCGCCCGACGAGCGCTCCGCAGAGCAGGCCGCGCACGTCGTCCGTTCCATTCCTCTTGCCGTTGCATATTTTGCCGTGTAACTTTATAACAATATAAACTCAGTCTGGCTAGTTACATCTTTTATTTTAGCACCTGGAGTCGCAACCTTCTGGAGTCGTAATGTCCAACATATATAATATTACATAAACATTACATTGGTGACCCCGACCCGAACCCAGGGGGCTAAAATTAAGCTGCAATATTTTAAATTCACGGAACGACTCCGAGGCAAGAGGTCGACGACCGCGACCGCGTGGACACACCACGTTAGTTACCTCGTTTAACACCACGTGCATATACGTAGTGTACGATGCAAGCCAGCGGCACTTCAACGGAACTTTCCGTCATTTCAGTGGCAGCACGCATACCAGAATTCTGGACGGATCAGCCCAGAATATGGTTCATTCAAGCAGAAGCGATAATAGACCCACTGAAGAGTGCTGACGAAGCACGTTATCATGTGGTGCTGGCAAAGCTGCCTAAAGAAGTCATTATTCAAATCGGCGACTTCCTACAAAAACCGCCTGATAAAGACAAATACGCAGCACTAAAAGGTCAGTTACTCTCAATTTACGAAGAGTCCCAAACTCGGCAAGTTCAGAAGCTCATCGACGAGATGGAGCTAGGAGACAGAAAACCCTCTCAGCTTTTAAGAGAGATGACCAACCTAGCTCGAAGCCACGTGACCAACGAAACTCTGACGGTCATGTGGATCAAACTTCTACCTCAACCAGTAAGAGCAGTACTCGCAGCTGCTGACCCAGCCTCCAGCTTGACCACGTTAGCAGCAATGGCCGATAAAATCATGGAAAACATAGGCGTTTTCCCAGTGGCGTCGGTATCGGAAAGCAAACCCAATCCTTTCGATATGTCAACTCTCGTGGTACAGTTATCAAGGATCAACGCACGCCTCGACGAGAACGAAGCAGCAATGCGACGGGGACGAACAGCTGTTCGGTTCCGTCGTCAACGGTCACGGAGCCGCACGCGAGCACATAGCAACACGAGGACACAGCCGTGGAAGTGCTACTTCCATCGCAAGTTCGACAAGGACGCAAGAAAGTGTGCAGCGCCTGGTCGGTGCGCGTGGCAGAAGTGCGCGCCGGCAGCTCCAGCGGAAAACTAGGAGCGGTGCAGCCTTCGGTGGGGGCCAGCATCGCCCACACCAACCATCGCCTGTGCGTCACAGATCGGCAGAACGGTTTTTGTTTTCTCGTTGACACGGGTGCCAACGTGTCCGTAGTGCCAGTGTCAGTGCTCAATAGAACAGTGTCGAAAGTTAAAAGTGTCGGTCTTAAGCTATACGCGGCTAACGGAACCGAAATTAAGACGTATGGCTTACAAACACTAGAATTGGACTTAAACCTACGTCGCGCGTTCCGTTGGACTTTCATCATAGCTGACGTTTCACAGCCTATCATAGGCGCAGACTTTCTTAAACACTATAAACTCTTAGTAGATTTAAGTAGTCGTAAGCTAATTGACCAAGTGACTTACCTAAAAGTTGCAGCAAAAATTGTAAGTACTAAACAACCTTCCCTCAGTACCATTTGCTTTAAAACGCCATACCATGAGTTGCTCAAGGAATTTCCAGAAACTACCAAACCGATTTCCTTCAAAGAGCCACCAGCTCATAAGGTGTTTCATCATATTGAAACGACGGGACCTCCTGTCCATGCGAGAGCCCGACCTCTACCCCCCGGTAGGTACAATCAGGTCAAAGAGGAGTTCCGCATTATGCAGGAGATGGGCATCTGCAGACCATCCAAAAGCGCTTGGTCCAGCCCGTTACACGTGGTACCTAAAAAAGATGGAGGCCTACGTCCATGTGGTGATTATAGGCGGCTTAACGCCGTTACTAAACCCGATAGGTACCCGATACCCCGTTTGCACGACTTTACCTATATCTTGACAGGTAAACAGATTTTTTCAAAAATAGATATTAATCGTGCCTATCATTTCATTTGCACCGCCCCCGAAGATATAGAGAAAACGGCAATCATTACGCCGTTCGGTTTGTTTGAATTTCCTCGCATGACATTCGGCCTGCGCAATGCAGCACAAACGTTTCAACGTTTTATGAATCACATGCTTGAAGGGTTAGATTACATATTTATATATCTCGATGACATATTGATAGCTAGCAAGTCAGAGGTGGAACATAGGGAACATCTGCGCACAGTTCTCGAAAGATTTAGTACTTACGGTATCACCATAAACCTCCACAAATGCTGTTTTGGTCAATCTCAATTAGAGTTTTTAGGTCATCAAGTTAGCGCTGAGGGCATAAAACCCATTCAACAAAAGGTGGATGCCATCAGCAATTACCCTAAACCAACTAATATCGAAGAATTGCGTAGATTCTTAGGCATGGTTAACTTTTACCGTCTTCATATACCGAAGGCAGCCATGTCACAGCGAATCTTAAACAGTTACCTTCATAACTCCAAGAAGAAAGATAAGACACCCATTGCATGGACACCTGAAGCGGAAGAGGCTTTCGAACAATGTAAAAGTAGCCTACAAAGCGCTATTACACTGTCGCCACCGCTTCCTAACGCCAAACTGGGATTGATGACTGATGCCTCAAATACTTGCGTAGGCGCCGTCTTACAACAAAAAATAAACGGCCAGTGGAAACCTCTTGGATATTTCTCTAAAGGGTTATCCACGGCGCAACAGAAATATAGCACCTACGACCGCGAGTTGTTAGCTGTATATTTGGCCGTTAAACACTTCTTGTACCTCATTGAAGGACGTGAAACAACTGTTTACACTGATCATAAACCATTGACGTTTATGTTCAGCAAAAAAGATTTGCAAAAAGAATCCCCAAGGCGCGCAAGACATCTATCGTACATAAGCGAATTCATTGCTAACATCGAATATGTGCAGGGCAATGAAAACGTGGTGGCTGACGCATTATCGCGTATTGAAACAATAGCCTGCCCCACAACGCTCGATTTCGCAGAAATTGCACGCGCGCAAAACACGGATGTCGAATTGCAAAACCTTTTGTTATTAAAGGATAACAAATTTAACTTCTTGAAAGTTAATTTAGGTATATACGACATTCCCATAACGTGTGAAACATCGCAAGGTATTGCAAGGCCATATTTACCTAAAGACTTTAGGCACAAAGCTTTTTTTGCTGTACATAATCTGAGTCATCCAGGTGTACGAACATCACGCGAGTTGATGCGAAAAAAATTTTTCTGGCCAAACATGAATGCAGATGTAGGCAAATGGGCTAAAACCTGCATTCCATGCCAGAAAGCCAAAGTCACGCGTCACACAGTAACAAGTCTAGGTAAGTTCGAAAAATCTAACAGATTCGAGCACTTACACATAGACATTGTGGGACCGCTACCTACGTCACAAGACGGGTATAGATATTGCCTTACGATGATAGATCGTGCTACATCGTGGCCAGAAGCATTTCCTATTAAAGATATTACGGCCCAAACTGTAGCCAAAGTAATTTTTGAAGGGTGGATTACTCGATTTGGATGCCCAGTTAGGATCACAACCGACCAGGGTAGACAATTTGAGAGTAATCTTTTCAGTCAACTCATGAAGTACCTAGGGATCGAAAAAGTTCGGACCACAGCCTTTCACCCAATGAGCAATGGAGCGGTAGAACGATGGCACAGGTCACTCAAAGCTGCCTTAATGGCACGCCTGGATAGTACTTCCTGGGTTGAAGAATTGCCGTTTGTCATGCTCGGGCTACGCGCCGCACCGAGAAACGACACAAACGTCAGCCCTTCAGAAATGGTGTACGGTACCGTAATCCGCTTACCAAGCGATTTTTACGACAACACGTCCAACAGGATAACAGATCCTGATGAATTTGTAGTTAAAATACAAAACATAATCAAAAAGCTCAAGCCCAAACCTGTAGAGCATAGGGACTATCGCACGCTTTTCGTGCATAAAGGGTTAAAAAACTGCACACACGTTTTCGTTCGTAATGACATGTGCAAAAGATCGCTGCAACCACCATATTCAGGGCCTTACAAAGTCCTTGCAAGACATGACAAGTCTTTTAAGTTGCAGTTTCCTAGTAGGCAGTCCGAAGTTTCCCTAGATAGACTAAAACCAGCATTTGTCTTGGGGAGCGACTTGCCAGGTATTCACGGTCACGACCCTAGTCCTAAGGTAAAGGACGTTGCGCAATCACAATCGCATGTTACGCCGTCAGACGCGCCAACGCCGCTTAGCAACACGTGTAACCCAAAGGTGACACGAAGCGGCCGGGTCATTAACCGACCGGTTAGATTTGCGTCATAAGTATCACGCCATACTAACTACATGCGGTGCAATTTATTTCTTCGATAATTCGATTTGAAACGATTTCGCAACGTTCCACATACTTACGTAAGTCCACTAATTATTATAATATTAAGGTGTACAAACAATTCTTTACGCACTCACACTCAACTCGTCGACGAACTTGTTTCCTTATTACCTACCGCTAAAGTCAATCCAAACAAACATTATGGGTTCATACGCAAGCACGGAGACGAAAAAAGTCACTGCCGAATTAGGCAGCAGCCAAGTTCGCGAAGAGCAACTGATCATCATCTCCGAACAACTAAGGCAAAATAAATACTTGCTTACGTGTGTATTAATAGTACTAGTCGTTTGTCTCACCTTCGAAGTGTACCAACGAGTCAAGAAACAAGCCAAGAAATGGATGACTAAAAAACTGTCGACGACGCTCCCCAAACCTGGCATGGAGCGAGTTCAAGCTTAGTGTTTATACATACCGAGTGCGCAAAGATGTGTTCATTAGTGTTTTCAGTTAAATTTAGAGTTCAAAAGTTTACCTTTTTTAAATAGTAATAATTGTGAATTAATATGTGTTGTTAACTTTAGCCTCCAATATGTTTCAAATGTTGTAATATGTGCATGTTAATTTCAACAATCTTTTAATTGTATAAATTGCGTCATGCACTCTGCGACGTTTTTCCAGTTAAAGCCAGCCATAACATTCCATTATTGTTAATGCAATAGGCGTCATAACAAGTTGATCATATTACATGACGCGACCAGAGGTCGCAGCGATTTGCTGAAATTACATTATGACGGATAAACATACAGGTTGTAGTTTTAACTGGAGAATTACAGGGTGTATCGACTATTTAATTTTTTTGTAATTAACTATTTTATAATTTTCATAGTTATCATTGTCATTCTCTCAAAAGGGGGGGAATGATGTAACGGACGCGTACGAACTGACTCAGCGGTTAGGGCACCTCATCGAGGCAGGCCCGCGCCCGCGCATTCAGTCGTTCCACAAGCGTTACGTAGACTAGACGTAATTCGTTCGGTCGCCCGACGAGCGCTCCGCAGAGCAGGCCGCGCACGTCGTCCGTTCCATTCCTCTTGCCGTTGCATATTTTGCCGTGTAACTTTATAACAATATAAACTCAGTCTGGCTAGTTACATCTTTTATTTTAGCACCTGGAGTCGCAACCTTCTGGAGTCGTAATGTCCAACATATATAATATTACATAAACATTACAAAAGTATAAATGTTATTGTGGTCTTATAGGTCAATATGCCAACTATTCGTACTTAACAAATAAAACATAAAATAAAGCAAACATAATATTACCTCTTAATTATTGTGAATTACTAATAATAATAGTGAAACATCTTTATATATTTTAGAGGAACTTAATTTAACATTTTTAAAATTAAACATAAAATAATGCAAACATATTTTCTCTTCTTTGTTGTGAATTATTAGTAATAATAGTCAAACGTCTTTATATATTTTAGAGCAACTTAATTTAACAATTTTAAAATTAAACAATTAATGTTCTCGATAGACGCACCCATAATTATAATAAATGGCTGAACTGTAAAATTTACAATCGAACATATTTAATACCAACAAAATATCAATGGCTATTTGTAACCGATTACGTTGTAGGTGGTAACAGAGATATATTGTTTAATTTTAACCAAAAAAAGTGTTAATTTTAACACTTTTTAAACATATTTAAAATTACATACATACATAACTTGGTTAGACTTAACAATATGAAGTATTAAAATTTAAACAAATCTGAATTGGTTCAGAATGCTAACAATTTTGTTTAAAAATTATTAAGTGCAATGTTAAAAATAACCAAGTATCCATAACAATGTTGACGTGTTAGATTATAACCAACGTTGCTTATGTATTTTTAAACTAGTTTTAGTTAATTTTAAATAATCTGCCTTTAACCGAGCCAAAAAGGCACTTTGTTAAAGTAAAATTTTCTCAGTGTAATACAGGCGCAACCTGTGTGTTCATATTATAGAGTTGGGAAAAGGAAGCAATGCGCTACGAACTAAATTTTTTTTACCTAAATTGAAAAAGTTATACAAGAGTTAGAGCCAACTTTTCGTACCAAGTCATCTATTGTGACCAGAAAAGTCTATTTACCAGAGATGGGAATTATTTAAAAGACATGAATTTTAAATACAAATACAAAATGCAAAATACCTATTTTTATTTTACATTTTTCGAAATTCTGCAGGACAGAATGCAAAGAATAGCATCTGTATCTTATCCCTTTTTCAAAATGAAATGGGTGCCAAAAGCCAACAGAGAACATTAAAGAAGAATTTGTTTCAGAAGTGAGAAAGATAAAACAAGCAGATGAAAAGAGTTCCCAAGTCCAAAATACTAACTCTAATAAAAAGAAGGAAAGGGCTGAATCTTATTATATGTTTGTTAAGGACTCTGATTCTTCAGCAGCCAGTGATAATGCCAATACTACAATAGATCTGGAAACACTACAATATTTAAAAGATGAAGACAATACTTTAGAATCCTTGAACATATATCCAAATGTAAAAACTCTTCCTTAAATATAATACCTGCTTACCAAGTTCTGCACCTGTTGAACGACTATTTTCATTCGATGGAATGATTATGAGGCCCCATAGACGTAACATGAAATAGTAGTACCTATTAAAATCAGTTAACTAAGTAAAGGTATTTTATTTGGAAAACCTATTTTTAAATTACGTATTTTACATTTTGTATTTAAATACTTTTATTTAAAACTACATATTTTGTATTTCTATTTTAAATAGTAAAGTAACAATGCATTTGCATTTTGTTATTAAATACTTTCACTAAACTATTTTTTCACATATCTGCTATTTACGCCTTATTTGTTTTTTATCGATGAAATTGTGTCAACTTTTCTTATCTTTTCATCTGAGCACTTTTTGGGATAGATACGGCAATTATCTAAATAAATAAATAAATAAAAATACATTAGATATATTATTATTATAGTGGCGGTATATGTATTTCCGCAAAAAATGTTCGTGCATAATCGTCCTTATTGTGAATTTCAGCTGAATAAACATGAATAAGATTTATTAGGCATTATATAAAAAATAGTTTTTCAATATGCACGTCAGTGTTTCTATTGAACGACTCAAAGTAAGTACCTATTCCAATATAAATATTTTATTTATTCAAATATTACATAAGTACGTATTCTTAAGACGCAATGTTGTAATACTAAATTACTAATGAAAATGAAATAACAAAGATGCGCCGCAATCTTTGTTATTTCATTTTCATTACCGAGTCTTTATTAACGCATCTCTAATATTTAGATACCATTATGCTGCTTGATTTTATTTTCACTTTATTTTACCTCTATCGTTGACTTTGGAAATATTAAATTTGTTTTTTCGTAGTTTAATTCCAAATTGTGAGCAATTGGAAGTTCTCAATTGAAGCATTTTATATAATCAGTTTATTACAAATGATAGTGTTCTGAATTTATATGATATCAATTATTGATTGATATTGTTAATGTCTATATTATTTTAATACAAAATTTGAAAATTTCATAGGATGGCTATACTTACGAATTTAGTGTCTACCGTCGAGACAGGCTATATAGGCTATGTCATAAAAATTCTGCAAGCTGCTTTTTTGGCGCTCTCGTTACTGAACCTTGGATCAAACAATTATCCAGAGCAAGCTACTGTAAGGGGTACGTATCATATGCGAATAACTTACTGACAGACAACCACCTATAAGACTGATGATGCGATATGATATAATGACGAAATGCCGACCATAAAGTAAGTATACAAGAAATTAGTAAAAAACACTTCATGTAATATTTGTAAAAGAAGTTTTAATTACTCTTATAGGAGTTTTATGTTAGGTATATACCTAATTTAATAGGTTGGGGAAAATATTTTTTCGTATTTTATAAGTAAAAAATTGCATAAAATATCGAATGGATTTGAGGGTTGACATCCGTCTAGAAATTGGTTCTACCTAAGGCTGTTACTAGGCTCTTTATCTATACATAGGTCTTCTGTAGGGGGTGATTACTGCCGCCAGACGAGTTTTTATATATTACTGTGCGTTGTATTTATTCTTTTTAAAATTTAATTTAGTTTAAATACAAAATACTTATTTATTTGTTAAATGCTCTATCATTTAATAAATAGAATATAAATTAAATTGAGAAACTTAAATTATCCTGTGGGGCAAATTCGACCAACTAAAAACTATTGTTTGACTTTAAGACTTTTTTAAGGAGGTTTCAGGAAAATATATTTTTGCGTAATTAGCATTAGAATTTCTGTTAGGTGACAACGGTTTAAGAGTCTATTATAAATATTTATTTTATTAGAATTAACGTTGCCATAATTAAAAATATTTAAATAAGAGAAAATGTTAACATAAATGAATCATTATGTTCGTTGTATGTATGAATCTATTGCCATTATATTTTTGTTTCAGAAAATATTTGCCAGTAATTAAATTATAATATTAATATTATTTGCAGATGGGCAAAGTTTTGACTTCATTATCATCGGTGCCGGTTCCGCTGGGAGCGTGATCGCTAATCGTCTTACAGAAGACAGCAACGTGACCGTTCTTCTCATTGAAGCAGGACATAATCCAGCAGTTGAGGCAGTTGTAAGTTGGAAACTGTGATGGATATTTCACCCTTTCTTTATTTACTATTTACAGGACTACTATATAAAGAAATAAATAAATAAAAAATATATATTGGCATTTAAAATAAAATAAAAAAACTTATAAGAATACAAAACATATACATTATAGAGAAATACACTAGAATAAATAAATACCAAAAGGAAACAACAGCTTAAGCTGCAACAATGTTACAGCGCTGCCAGCGCTGATATTAATTTTTGCCCTTTTCGATGTCTCATGAACGCACTAAGGCCGTACCAAAAGTATTTATTACAAATAAATTATTAAACAAAAAAGTAAAACTATAGGACATAAGGATGCTGCGATCATGTTCTATAACTTTACCATTAGTGCGAAAGTTTGTATGTATGTTTCTCAACAACGCAAAAGCCGAATATCGTGAATTTTGCCAACACATTATCAGGGATACAGAAAAAAATACTGCTCCCGAGGGACCATCCAAAAATAAATTCCAAAGTCTGGCAATACTATAGCAGCAATAAAGATATCAGGCGTTATATTCCTCATATATTTTGTCAGGTTTTTAACGCGGACGAAGTCACAGGAACCAGCTAGTCTACAAATAGGTAGAGACAAAAGCGATTATTATTTATTTTGTATTGACGAGCTTGAAATTTGTTTTTTATTTGTTACATTTTTGTTTATTTTATCAACAAAAATAACTGACAGTTTTTTTTTAATGAATAGTAGGTAAATTTTTATGCGGATGAATGAGAAAATAAATTTCAAACACTTGTGAAATTAATGCCTACTTATGTCCTTTTTATTTCAGACTCCCGCTTTTTTTCCGTTTATAGATTACTCCTATGAGGACTGGAACTATTACACAGTTAATGACAGTTATTCGAGTCAAGCTCATAAAACTAAAAATATTCACTTGACACGTGGCAAAATGCTTGGCGGTAGCAGTGGTGCTAACTATATGTACTATGTTCGTGGTAACAAAGCTGATTTCGAAGAATGGGTCTCACTGGGCAACGAAGGCTGGGACTGGGAGACAGTTTTAGCTTACTTCAAAAAAAGTGAACGTCTTAATGACGAAGAAATTATGAATAGTTCAACAGCGTCACTACATAGCGCTGATGGGTTACTAGGTGTCACACGGCCACTGTGGAAAGAGAGAACCGAATCCTACTTGGACGCCTTTGAAGAAGACGGTCGTAAGATACTACAAGATACAAATGGTTATGAACAAATTGGATACTCAATGCCCCCTTACACTATTGACAATGGTATTCGTCAAAGTACAGCTGTTGCTTTTCTGACACCAATTAAAGATCGAACAAATCTATATGTCTTGAAGGACACTTTTGCAAGGAAAATATTATTTGATGATGATTTGAATGCCACCGGTGTGGAAATTAAACTATCTGACGATTCTATAATCACTGTCAGAAATAAGAAAGAGATTATATTATCAGCTGGAGCAATCAACAGTCCAACAATATTAATGCAATCTGGAATAGGACCCAAGGAACATTTAGAAGAAATGAATATAAGCGTTCTCTTAGATTCGCCTAAAGTCGGACAAAACCTGATCGACCATCCGCTCACCGTAATTCAACTGGCTGTCAAGGAAGATGTCGCTTCAGTAATTGAAAATGTTGAGGTTTTAACTAACTTAAACAAGTTCCCCACTCCGACTATAATGGGACTTGAGGCACTTAATAAGTCTCAACTTTATCCTGACTATCAAGTGTTAGCATTTCCCTTTCCTGCAGCTACAATTTTATCGACTTTGATATGCAGTTACGTATATGGTTTAGAGGATAAAATTTGCGTGGCGGTTACTAACGCAGGGCAAAAACGGGAGACACTTTTCACCATACATTCACTGCTACATCCGAATTCGAGAGGCGAAATTAAATTAAAAAGCAGTAATCCAGAAGACTACCCATTTATTTATTTGAATTATTATTCCAATGATACCGACTTGGAGAAACACGCGTTAGCAGTAGAAGATTATATGAGTATTTTAAACACAACCTATTTCAAAAGTGTTGGAGCAAAAGTCGTTGACATGAAAGTAAGTCAATGTGCTAATTTAGAATTTCCCAGTCGTGAATATTGGAAATGCCATATCTTGAACACTGCTTCCACTCTGTGGCATCCTGTGGGTACTTGTGCGATGGGGCCGGATGGAGTTGTCGATAGCACTCTTAAAGTTAGAGGTGTCTCCAAGTTAAGGGTAGCAGACGCTAGCATTATGCCCACAATAACAAGTGGTAATACGAATGCGCCGACAATTATGATTGGTGAAAAAGCTGCTGATATGATTAAAAAAGATAATGGAATTGATGTTACTGATCCCTAAACGATTTTAGTTGAATATGTTACCAAAATAAATCAATTTAAAAACAAATCCTTCTGTAATTATTGGTAACTAGGTATTAGTTAGAGCATTTTACTATTGGTAATGATAATATAACTCTTTTTTTATTTTTTATTTCGTACTGTTAAAATTATCGTCCGGTAAACTTAACCACTTGTGGGTGGAAGATAATAAAGTCCACGCACATGCTTTCGGTAGCTAAGCTACTCCCCGTGTCCGCGTTGTTTTTTAATGAAAGTGTGGGTTGGAATAATCTTGGGGCGACCTCCTTTTAATTCACGTTTTAGTTGCCGTGTCATTCTTTTAAATGAAGAAGGACGGAAACCAGAGACAGTCGGCCTCCAACACTGCTACAGAAAGCACGCGCTTTCTCGCCACTCCTCATCACCACAAACACCCATCGTGCGTCTCCACACATCATGTAAAAACGCCCATACGTGCGTTTGTTCAATTGTAAACATGTGTAATATATATAATTATAAATATGTAAATATTAATGGAGTTCATCATTTCTTCTCACAATCTAATCTTATATCTTATACTAAACTAGTGGCTCGCTCCCGGCTTCGCCCGGGTTCAAAATATAAACTATCCTATCTTTTATCCTTTAAATCTGTAATATCTTCGAGAATATTCATGCTGTAAATGGCCATATTGATCTATATTAAGTGCACAATGTATTTAAGGTACTTAATTGGACAAGGATTAATGCTGTATTGCTTAAAATAGCTTCGTAAATAAGCCATTATTTCTCGTAAAAAGTAAAGGATAAAAATGGTTATTGTGGGTTATCCCTAAGAAATTGATCTATCTCGTAGGGTTCAGCCAGCGTTTGCAATGTAAGCGCAAAAATGTGTTTATTTACGACATTACATTAGAAACCTCTAAATTATTGGTGTTTCTATCATTGGTGTGATTTATTAGTGTTTCTATCATTGGTTCTATGCCGTGATTTGTTCTGTTCTAGAGTTCTGACGTCTGTCTTTTCCGTACACAATGCTACGTCAATGCTACAGTAATTTTTCTGCTCTATGGCGCGACTCTTAGTGTGTCTGTGTAGTCTATGTCAGTGTTTTATTTTTGGGCCATTCGTTCGTGTTTACAAGTTTACGAAATCCTTTAAAAACTATGGTGTAGAAAATACTAGTTGAGATTCTTCCTATTAAATTTGAGTAATATTGTACCTGCCCAGTTACTGTGAGCGTTTTAAATAATAATGTCTTCTAATTCCGTCGACGAAATTAGCGACCAGTGCAAGGCAAGTTTTAATGGCCTACAGTTGTGGCCTATTTTTCTTTGTTTGATGCTGTTAGACACGTAACCTTGACGCGTTTTGTCCAAATATTGTATAATGTTAAGGAAAATAATATTGGCCGCAAAGCAATTAGAAACAAAGTCTACATGTAATATTTTTACCTCGCTTTTTCTGTACCTGTAATGCGTCGTATTTTAATACTTACCGAACTACTCACTTAGCTATTCAACATTTCTTTGATACTATTTGATTACAATTGACTTACCTATTTGATTCAAATTTCGTAAAATTGATTTAGCATTATATGGAAAAACTTGAGCGGCTCCAGAATTTTTGTATTAGGTTCATATTTGGTCTTCGCAAATATGACCATGTCTCTGAATTTCGTAATAAACTCAAGTGGCTTCCTATTAGACTTCGCCGGAACTTACATATACTTTCCCTACTTTACAATATTTTGTTTAATCCTAAGTCCCCGCCTTATCTTAAAGAGTGTTTTGATTTCCTTCGTGACACACATACCAGATGCCTAAGATCATCGGACAACCTGAGACTTGCGATGCCATCTCACTCGTCGTCATTTTTTAGTAAATCCTTTACTGTTGAAGCAGCGCGTTTGTGGAATGCATTGCCTCTGTCAATAAAACAAGCTCAATCACTACCTGCCTTTAAGAAGCTTGTTAAAAATCATTACCTGACTCAATAATTTCATTTAAACTTTTGCTTTTCCGTATTCTCCTGTCACCATATATTTAATTATTATATTTATATGTGATATTATTGTATATATGCATCGATGTATACCAATGTCGTTTATTTTAAATAATATTTTATTTTATGTAAGTATATACAACGTATGTATATAATGTATGTATGTATATGTCTCCTGAAGTACACCGCTAATTTCCCCTTGTTCTATTTGTTACTAATCCTGTCCATCCAAAGGTTGTCTGGAAGATATCGCTTTTAGCGATAAGACCGCCCATTGTACAATGTCATATTTTGTATTTTTTTATTGTGTTACTCTGTGTACAATAAAGTATATCTATCTATCTATCTATCTATCTAGCAGTGTGACCTGCCACTACTTAAAATAGATTTCAAAAAAACTGTGTGTGTCAGCTCCGATGCACAACTGGAGTTTACTCCTTACAAATGATTTTAAAATACATAGATTAGTAAATGAATTAGTTTGTTAATTCACAAATAAATATGAATGGATATATATAAATATTTTATATGTATTATATTAATATGCATTGAAGCATATTGTAGCCTGTAACGCGTAACGTGTGACATGTGAGATTTGTTTTTTTTTTTCATAAATTTTCATACATATGAATATATATGAAAATCGATTCTTAAGGAGTAAACTCCAAAAGTTTATTAGAAACATTTTTTATTTATAAAATACATAAATTTTATAACCCTGACAAACATAAATTCCTACATTAAATTTTTATCCCACACTATACTGCGTTTTATAATTCGAACAAGTAATTTTACATTTCCTGGGTTGCAGGTTTTGACCTTACAAAAATAGTGATGTCATCTAATTGAACTTATTAAAACTTACGGTTTTATAAAACCATAATCAATGCATTATAGAACATTAATTAGTTTAGAATTAATATTATTTATTACTTAATTGTTTAATTTATATATTTTGCAAGGTCCGTTCTTTAAGTCGCAATTCTTTTCGATTATTATAATTTTTATGATGAGAATATTTTCATAGGTGACATAAAATTATAACAAAATAATAGCTATGGAATGCATTATATACTATTTTTTATTTATTTGATTTCACATATAAAACTGTGAATTGTTTTTTATTCGTTCCAAATCAACTTGGTCATTAGTAATCCTGCTTTAAACGAAATTCAAATCTTAAAATAACAATAATACGAATGTTAAATCAATAAAACAACATCAAAAATATGTATTTATGATATTTTACGGTAATATGTTTACTGTAAAATATCATCTATTTAAGTAAAACTGATATCAGTACAGCACTATGAAAACAACTGGTATCATTATATTAAAATTTGACATTAGGACCTGTCAAATTACTTCTTCGAATTATGAAACGCACTTTATAACTACAATACTTGAAAGTAATGTTATTCAAAATTGCCTAACCTAAGCTACCTAACCTAACCTAAGCCCAAGTTGTTACATATTTGTATTTTTCTTCAAGGGTTGATTTTATTTTTTATATAATAAATACTAAAGATGGTAGGCAAAGTGATAGTATGCTGCTACCACTGCTTATTATCTGCCTACCCTCATAGAATAAAGATAAATAGACAAGTTGAGGATAGGAGGATTCAATGCAGATTATATCATAATTGTTGAAGCAACAACTATTACTGCATTAACATTTAGGATTCATACTGAAATTTATTTATAAATAGATAAATTGACACCACGTCAAAGTAAAAGATAAGACTTTTTAGTATCACTTTATCTTAGAAAAAATGTACATAAATAAAATTGAAATAGATTAGATAGTTATGTTGCATATAAAAATAAGTTGTATATTTAAGTAATTAACTAACGAACTACTAATAATCCAATAGTTAATTCAGTTATCCCTACTCCCATAAACATAATGCTATATTAATCTTCAGGACCTGTTCACACAAGATGGTGTATTGCTCAAAGCATGTATTGGTCGTCCTGTCGCAGACATCAATTCAATCGGCATGCTCTGCATAGTCGAGAACCCTGATCGTTCTATGAGCATTGAATGGCGCCCAAATGATTTGATAACCATTGAATCTGACACCCAAGATCAAGAGTGGGCAGTTGTTAACACTATTGGTAAGATCAAATGCCTAAGTAATTTTTATTATCTACTCAATTTACATAGTCCTAACTTCTGTCTACATTAGATATAAAGAGTTACTAGACTATAAGGTATACTATGTATATTTAAAAAAAAAACAATATTACTGTACTAAATGGCCTTGTATGATTTTTAAATATACTAAAACAGCATGATAATTTCTGTCAGTTATTGTATTCCAAAACATCCAACATTACAAAAAAAGATATCGCCAGGTAGAATTTACATTTTTTTTTATTACAAACAAAAGGTGTTTGTAATAAAATTACTATTGCTATTTAACTGTGTTTCCTTAAATAATAATTTCCGTTGTCTTGATTATAATAATAATTGAGTATAATAATTATTGATTAATGTAATGTTTAGTGTTTTAGTTTTTTAGTTAATTTTCTTTTAATTTAGACACTAAGTACATGTATCTTTTATTTTTTATTCATCAATAATTTTTCTCGTAAAATTAAATATATAAACGTAACCCAGATTATACATTATGATATCGTTAATAATGACAGGTTTAGTTTTCCATTTTTGATGGTCATTTGTCGATTTCATGCATCCCAGTCAGAATGTCCATTGTTCCAAAGTCTATCAAAATGTCTAGTAACAAGCGCGCATCGTTATCAACAATGTCTTGATATTTTTTAAGTGATATTAAACAAGATCCACGGAAATTTAATTAAACCAGACCTAGTTGTCCACGTAAATATATAAACAAACCGTCCGACGACGACATTTAATTTATAATTATAGTCGATCGACGTTATAATTACATAAATAATTTATAAAATTTGAAACTTCTGTAAAGTTATCGTTAACATTATCGACACGAACGCTGTAAATCACTACACGTTCCCTATAAGAGTAAGGGAGCGCGACTGTACTCCGCTCTACTCAGACGTTTTATTACCGCGCCTGCAGCGACATTATGCAATGTGAAAGTACTGTATCTTCCTTTATTTTGCTTTTATCTACTCATACCAACTTTATCTCTGAAAACTATTTTGAGGAATAGATATACATATTTAAATTTAACGACGGTTGTACTAGTGGGACATAACTAGTTTATCTATATAAATAAAATCAGAGTGTCTGTCTGTGATTTGCGAAAAACTGCCTCAAACTAAGCTTAGAGAGTCATTCGCATGCTGTTAAAACGTAAATAACTTTTTTTAGAATTTTTGTCTGTCTGTCTGTCTGTCTGTCTGTCTGTCTGTCCGGGGTAATCTCAGAAACGGCTGAAGCGATTTCGATGAAACTTTGCAGACATTAAGAGGGGGTCGTCAGGAGTAACATAGGCTACTTTTTGTTTATGTAAATTGCGGTACATACACCAAAATAACATTTTTTTACAATTTTTTTCTGTCTGTCTGTTTGTTCCGGCTAATCTCTGAAATAGCTAGACCGATTTTGACGGTACTTTTATTGGCAGGTAGCTGATGTAATAAGGAGTAACTTAGGCTACGTTTATTTTAGAAAAAATACACCCCGGACGAAGCCGGGAGCGGGCCGCTATCTATATAAATAAAATCAGAGTGTCTGTCTGTGACTTGCGAAAAACTGCCTCAAACTAAGCTTAGAGAGTCATTCGCATGCTGTTAAAACGTAAATAACTTTTTTTGGAATTTTGGTCTGTCTGTCTGTCTGTCTGTCTGTGTCTGTCCGGGGTAATCTCAGAAACGGCTGAAGCGATTTCGATGAAACTTTGCAGACATGAAGAGGGGGTCGTCAGGAGTAACATAGGCTACTTTTTGTTTATGTAAATTGCGGTACATACACCAAAATAACATTTTTTACAATTTTTGTCTGTCTGTCTGTTTGTTCCGGCTAATCTCTGAAATAGATAGACCGATTTTGACGGGACATTTATTGGCAGGTAGCTGATGTAATAAGGAGTAACTTAGGCTACGTTTATTTTAGAAAAAATACACCCCGGACGAAGCCA
The DNA here is from genome assembly GCA_936446665.2 of Synanthedon andrenaeformis. Classification (NCBI taxonomy): domain Eukaryota; kingdom Metazoa; phylum Arthropoda; class Insecta; order Lepidoptera; family Sesiidae; genus Synanthedon; species Synanthedon andrenaeformis. Next base: position 11,684,720 of record OW387784.2, read on the forward strand.
GGAGCGGGCCGCTAAATGTATTGCTAAGCGCAAAACTCGAGAACGGGTGGACCGATTTTAATTCTGTCTTCACTCATGGACAGAGGGATAATCAGGGAAGGTTTTTACGTTAAAAAAATGCACCTCGGGCGAAGCCGGGAGCGGAGCGCTAGTAAACAATAAAAAACGGGATCTATGCAATATATTCGAGTTTTTCAAACGCGATATTTTTTCTTTTACTGAAAAAAAGTTACTAACCCTGTGACAATAAAAAAAAAAGATTTTTTTCGTTCATAACAATTGCATTTGTTGTTAACAACTGAAACGAAGGTTCATGCAATACGATGAGTTCTCCTTGCGGCATATCTTTTCTTTGGCTGAGTCGCTCATTATGTATTATTAATAGGAACGGATTTTTTTTTCTCTAACATTCTAGAAAATTCTAGATGTTTATAGAAAATTCTAGAAGTTTCTAGAAAATTCTATGAAAACTTTCTTCACTTTTTCAGATAATTTAATAAGATTTTTTGAAATTTCAGAACATCGTCAAAATTTTTTGAAATTTAAAAATTTGTTAAACCTGATGGGTGATTTGTTATATTTATTTCGAAGGAAGTAGAGTGAGGCTATCTTAATGCATAAGCATCATTCTCATTAAACTCGAAAAGTCTATGTACACGAATAAGTTGAAACATTTATCTTTTCTGCCTAACGATCATCACTCAGCTTGATAGACAGCTTTAGTATTCATCATCGAAGTTTTGAGATAGAATATACCCATATTTCGCCGAACTGCGTTCTCTTATCTCAGTTGAACTAATATACACAGGAAAAAGACAAAGTTACGCACAATTAAACAAAAATCAATTCGCTCACGCAGACAACATTATTAAATTTACGTTTTTTAATATTATAAAACGAAGTCCCCCCGCCGCGTCTGTCTGTCTGTATGTTTGCGATTCTCAAAAACTACCGAACGGATTTTTACACTGTTTTCATTAATGGGAAGAGCGTTAAACGAGGAAGGTTTCTACGTTTAATTTGCAGAAAAAAATTGCACCCGTGCGAAGCCGGGAACGGATCGCTAGTAAATAATAAAAAAATACATTGATAAAAATTTGTAATTTTTCTTTTGGATAAAGGTCGCCGTCAACGCACATTCAGTGGCAATTTTACAACAGACTATGCTTCGTTGCGAGCGCGCATCATCACCATACCACTCGTGGAACTAAAAAACTTTAGAATCTCTCGTAACAATCAACAAGTTCAGTTTTCAACAAAGACCGGCGTGTGGCAAACGACTTTTTACTTCCAACATGGCAACGCGGAGATATTCGTCGCCAACTTGAAGAATCACTTGAAAACGGCCAAAACGAGGCACGACAGGAACACGTACGTGGTGATAGAACCAAATCCCGAGTCGCAAGCCCTGAACCGGTCGTTTGCCGAGTTGGACATATTCACCGAGAACACCACGGATGTGGTCTGGAATCTCGTGACGAATTTTAAGCAGAGACCGTACGCCACTACAATGGAGGCTTTTTCAAAACTCACCGATATTGGTATGTTGATTTTTCATACAATATTTCATGCCAATAGCAGGTTTAGTTCACTTCGATATCAAGATTGTACTCCCATTAACGAGCCTATATAAAATATTTGGGTTAATTATTAATAAGTAGCTGTTGCACGCGACTTCGCCTGCGTAACTTGATTGTTACTCGCTGATAATGTAGCTTTCAATAGGTGAAAGAATTTTCAAAACCGGTTTTTGAGTTTATTCATTACAAATATACAATTTTAAAAAAGCAAATGAAAATTCATTGCCATCAATTTGAATATTTTTTTCACTTTAAATCAACAGTTTCGAGTTAGTACTAGGATCCCAAAAATCAAAAGGAAATGATAAGCATGCATCTAACAATCCTACAGAACCAGTAGAGAAAACTCAAAGGCTGTCCTGTTATTTTTCTAGTGTACTACAATAATGATGGCACAAATGGTAAACGGGATGTCTCAGAGGAAGTGGCCGATCTGTTGACGAAAAGTATGAACGGAATTGAAGAGGCTACAACAGTAACAAAAAGTGACGAATATGAAGTTATTAATGTCAAGCCCACATTACCACCGAGACCATGTATACCCAGGTAGATGTTTATGTAGTTTGGCCGCAATCGCTGTGCCACTCCTAGGAATGCGGGGCGGGGCGGGAGGAAGGGAGGAAAGAGCACGAGTTCACACGAGAGTGGTGTTGTCGGACAAATCTTACAATATCGATTTTCAATATCTTAAAACGCTCGAGATAGAGATCTCTATATTTATTAGTAAATTTATGTGAATGTTGAATGTTAAATATATACGGTTTTATACAAGGTGAAGTTAGAGTTTTGATATTTATTTCATTCATAGGCAGGCATCAAATAAAATCACGCAAATAAACAAAACTAACACATATTAAATCTCGCCTTAATAATAGAAGGCACAGCCTGTAGCAATAAACAAAGTACATCTTAACACAGTACACAACCAAAAGAGAAAAGAAAAATAAAGTAAACAAAAACTGAATTATTACTGAAAAACAGTCATATCACCGAACAAGTCTGAATGTCAGTCTCTTGGTCTGAAATAGTAAAGCATAGACAACGGACAGACAAAGCGTAGCGGTCTTCTTATGGAGGGTACAGGTAAGGACTGACTTACACGGGTGTTAAACTGAAAAAGTGGCAAGCTAAAAGCATTAAATAGTGGTTCATAAATTGACCAGAATGGCGCTAGTGTAGCATTGGTGTTTGATATGATTGGTTCGTTTCGTAGTTCATGAAACCATCGTAATTAAAATGCTACTAGAGCGCTACGCCTCAATTCTACTACAGCGCCGCCTAATTGAGCGTATTCGACGGACACTTTCTCATCTATAGAGTTGGGCCTCCTTACCTCTAGTCTCCATGTTTCTTAAGAACGCCATCTTGGCTGATACTTAACCAAATTTCTAAACGTAGATCATTCATACTTCATGTCATAATTATCACATGCTCTTAGTACTTACGCAACCTTTTTAAGGCTTTACGTATTATTTAAGGCTAACGAGAAGAGTTGAACACGTAAAAAAGCTTATATGTGTAGACAAATATACATATATACTTGTATCTTTTAATGTGCCTTGTAACTATTTGCCGTACTTCGCATTTGTAGACTGGAGTTATTCCTAATCTTTTATTCTGTCAGTCACTGCAAACCATATAGGCTTGTAACCTATATGGTTTGCATGTTTTAATTGGTGACGGTAACCACTTACTTTCAAGGGACATTAGCCTGCCTGCTGCATATACAAAAATATTGATTTTCTATTTATATGCTTTGCTTGTATTTTATTGCTTATACAGTAAAAAAGTGCTATTTACTCAATCTGCTTGTGTTTTGGGGAAACGTCGCTTACAATTCATCCTTTCATTCATTCATTCATTCATTCTACTAATTATGAATTGCATGACCAGTGTTGTTGTTTACAGAGGCACACCTCTTTGTCAGGAAAAGTGGGACGGAATTCAGGATACAGAAGGCAGGGTGAACGAGGTTGACGGAGTCAAACAACTCATATTTAGAGGGGTGGGTATAATTTTCAAACGATTGTAAATAAAAAAAATATATACCTAAGTGATTTAAATATTGTTGTTAAAATTGCAGGGTATTTCAAGCGATTTGAGAAAAACAGTATGGAAATATCTACTCGATTATTATCCGTGGGATATAACGTACAGTGAATTGAGAGTTTATCAGAAGAAAAAGGCTGATGAATACTTTGCTATGAAACTCCAATGGAAATCGATGACAGCTGGTCAAGAAGCGAGATTCGCGGAGTTCAGGGATAGGAAAAGTTTGGTTGAAAAGGATGTGAACCGGACGGACAGGACGAACCCTTTCTACGCTGGAGAGACGAACGGCAATCTTGTCATGTTACAGGACATACTGATGACGTACGTGATGTACAACTTCGACTTGGGATACGTTCAAGGCATGAGCGACATTTTAGCGCCCCTCCTCATATTGATGAGGAACGAAGTGGATGCATTCTGGTGTTTCGTCGGGTTCATGGATAAAATTGTGAGTTTATAAAAGTTATACAAATTTGGATTTTTGCAAAGATCCTGATAGTACTTCGGACGATTACAAAATTCGTTGTTTGTTTCCTATTATCCGGTGTTTTGCAATTTTACTAGGATTTTTGCAAAAATCCGTTCCTTCCGATTATACTGCGACATATATGCAAATCGATTCTTCAGAAGTAAACTTCAATAATAATAATAATAATTTCGCTAATATGCTAAGGGTGGTGTCCCTTAGGTGTCCAACTTTGACATGGACCAGGCGGGCATGAAGCAGCAGCTGCAGCACTTGCAGCAGCTGCTCGTGTTCGCAGTGCCCACACTCGCCGCCCATCTGGCGCGGAAGGACGCCGACAACATGTACTTCTGCTTCCGCTGGCTGCTCGTCTGGTTCAAGAGGGAGTTCTCCAATGAAGACATCATCAGGTAAACCCCAATGCTGACCCTCCCTCTACCTTTAAGAGCCAACTTTCCCTTACCAATTCTGTATCCACAATACAGCCACAACATTTCTGAGATATAATATTATGAAGGTTTGCATGGAAATCAAAAACTGAAATTAATTTTATATATCTAGTATAATTAATTTCTAAAATGTGCAAAATTTGTGACACGTTCGCGGTATTTGAATGTTTTTAATTACCGACTAAAAGTCAAAAAAAATTTTTTTTTAAGAAAACATCCCAGCTATAATGTTGTATACATTTAAAAAATTGGGTTGTTATAAAGGTTTTCCTAAAAATATTGGAAATGCTGGTGTATGTTTTATTACTAGTTCAATAAGTGGCGTGAATTTGTTGCGTCTCATTCTGTCTTAAGTTATTCGTAGTATAGTAAGTTGAGACAACAAATTCTCTCAAATACCTACTATTATTGAGTTTCCACGCTCGTACAGCGTGTCCTTAACTTTAAGGGCTGACGCAAATTGGAGGACGGTAGCCGTTTTTTTTTTCATAGTATTTTGTAACTTCATTAATAAAATATTATTTAAATTATATTACAAGCACTTAAGGTACAAAATACAAACTTGTTCGCGCAATTAAAGACTTTATTTATTTATTTACAGAAGACCTTTACGTGAATTTTCATCAAATTTGTGTTTATTTAGGTGCAGGAATAATTAATACCTTTCTGACACCTACTTCCATGTCCTACAATGGCATATAGAAAAAAATGTCTGCCTAAAATAAAACTAAGAAATGTATAGATATTTTTAAGGGAAAATCTACAATTTGACAAAATGAGGAATTTATATTGTAATTCAATTTGAAAATAATTTTCAGGTTGTGGGAAGTGCTTTGGACGGGGTTGCCATGTCCCAATTTTCACTTATTGATATGTGTGGCAATCCTCGACGCCGAGAAAGACAACATAATAAACAGAGACTATGGATTTACTGAAGTTTTAAAGGTAATTTTAATATTGTATTATAAGACAAGTAAAATTAGATAGATAAGTACAAAATGTAATTTAATTTAATTTTTATTTTTTAAAATAATTGCGTTTACTTGAAACTGAAATTGAATTTTAAGTTTAATGCGTTAAAATATATAAAATACTCTAGCGTCCCGCCCCCCGGCTTCGAGTGGATGCAATTTTTTCTGCAAATTATATAAAAAATTTGTGTGAACCAAGATCTCTGTACTCGATTTTAAATGGTTTGTTCTATTTCCCATGGTATAAACCTAGTGTTCATTTCTGTAAACGTATCATACTGTTGGTTTGTTTGTCATGTGGTAAAATATTAATCCTTATATCTATATATATAAAAATCTCGTGTCACGTTGTATGTTCGCGATAAACTCTGAAACTACTGAACCGACTTTGATCAAACTTCATAAGTATCTGTTATTTGGTCCAACTTTTTTAAGTTGGACCAAATAACAGATCCTGTCTTTTGACAGGATAGTTTATATCTCATTTTGTTTATTATTTTTTTGCAAATTATATAATATTATTAACATAGCGCCATCTGTTGATACCTATTCAATCCAGCAATTATTTATCTGTGAGTTCCAAAAGATTCTAACAGATGGCGATGTAAGGTAATTTTATCAGCTGGATTGAGTAAAAAATTGCACCCGTGTGAAGCCGGGAGCGAGCCACTAGTATATCTATATATACTAATATATCGTATAAAGCTGAAGAGTTTGTTTTGTTTGAACGCGCTAATCTCAGGAACTACTGGTTCGAATTGAAAAATTCTTTTTGTGTTGGATAGTCTATTTATCGAGAAAGGCTTTATATATATATATGTGTGTGTGCGTTAACTCTAGCGCCACCTGTCAGTGAATAGTGACATTAAATATAATTCTGGCAGACTGCAGTGACAAAAAGTCTTATTTTCATCCCATCAGGTGGCGCAAATAGCAATTGATTTTTTTAAATTTGTTTTTGCGATATCGTACAATAATAACTCATATGTTTTCTTTTTCAACGCGGACGAAGTCGCGGGCACCAGTTTGTAAATTAGAAAGAAAGAAACAAAAGAAATTTTATTGATTCAACACAAATAGCACATGCAATACAAGTTTAATCAGAACAATCTTAATCGTATTGGCAATAGTACTATACTTGCCAGTGCATGCACCAGTGTCTCTACCATACTTGCCAGTGCATGCACCAGTGTCTCTACCATACTTGCCAGTGCATGCACCAGTGTCTCTACCATACTTGCCAGTGCATGCACCAGTGTCTCTACCATACTTGCCAGTGCATGCACCAGTGTCTCTACCATACTTGCCAGTGCATGCACCAGTGTCTCTACCATACTTGCCAGTGCATGCACCAGTGTCTCTACCATACTTGCCAGTGCATGCACCAGTGTCTCTACCATACTTGCCAGTGCATGCACCAGTGTCTCTACCATACTTGCCAGTGCATGCACCAGTGTCTCTACCATACTTGCCAGTGCATGCACCAGTGTCTCTACCATACTTTCCAGTGCATGCACCAGTGTCTCTACCATACTTGCCAGTGCATGCACCATGTGTCTCTACCATACTTGCCAGTGCATGCACCATGTGTCTCGACCCAAATTGAGCACACCAACTCAGCATAATTATTCTGTGTGTGCTACAACAATTCACATATTTCAACACACAAATTAATAACTAGAGTGCTTGAAGTTTTGCAAAATTATATCCCATAGTTTTGTAGTTTGAGCGTGTTGTTTAAATTTTTCAGCACGTGAACGATCTCTCGATGACTCTAGACGTGGACACGATATTGAGCGCGGCCGAGGGCATATTCCATCAAATAATATCGGCGCCCCATTTGACCGATCAGGTTCGGATAATCTTGGGGATGAAGCCGCTCAACAAAGTCCCACCACAGTCGGATAGGGATAGGGACGAAGCGACCAGTCACTCGTCCACACAGAGCGACGCCAATGAGGACCAAGTTGAGAGCGTTTTCGGACCGGACTCGGAGGAAGTTATGTATCAAATAGGCTTAGAAATGAATTTCTGAGACCAAGTAAATAATAATAATAATATATATTTGTGTAGCAATGAAATGCATGACGCTTGCTTATTTTTCGGCCTCTTTTCAACTACAAATAATTGTTTCAAAAAAATTCCATTAAAAAAAAACAATATTTCGTCAATCGTCATTTGTAATCAATTTGTATAAATTTGAAATTTTCCAATAAGTGTACACACTGAAATTTTATACATTTATTATATAATGCAATTAAGAAGAAGCCATTATTAGATATCACAATGAAAAATCACTATTTGAATTTAAAAAAATAATGATTTTCCACAACATATGGGATGAAATTGTAAAACCTTTTTTTGCTTTTAATTCTTGTTTTAATAGATTTGTACATAATGAAGAATACATATTTGTATTGATTCCGAAACATATGCTAATGGAATAAAAAATTGTGGACTATGTCTTTTCATGGAGTCACTATTAAAAGTTTTTCTTAAGTTTTTAAGTAATTTTAAAAACAGAACCAAAATAGGCTTGCTCTTCAACGTTCCACATATCTTTAATGAATTTATTTTACTTTTCTTTTTCCTTAATGCTCTTTTAGTTATTACTGTTGTGCTCAGTGCACTATGGGTCGTCACTTGCCATTTGATGGTAGTTGCCACCTACCATCAACTTGACCGTCTGACCGTTAACATTCTTTAAAATACAATGCTCGTTCTCAATGTTGACATAGTTTGACTTAAGACTAGAAAAACCTACCAGAGACCGAGAGCCTGTTTCCCTATCTTCTCCTAATTCTTTGCTCTATTACGGCGACGGTAGCCAGTATCAAGTAAATGATGGTGCCTTTAGTTCCATTAGTTAATGTTTAGGAATCACTACACATTTATTTTAAAGCGTGTTAATAAATAAATGCTGTATGTTTTAACTTTTATTATAATATCGTCATTGTCAAAACAAAAATCTGCCATGTGCCAAAAGTATACTTTTGAGTTATTGATAAAAAAGTTTTCCCAAAAAAAAAATAGTTTTGCACATAACTGATTCTAGCTGCTACACATATTTTATTGTACTTCGACAAATAAGCCATTTTTTTATACGATCCAAGATTTTTTTTATACAAGGCAGTGAACTATTCACTAAGTTCAATATCTGCTTAAATTCAAAAGTGCCATAAATCAAAATTACACTTTTTTACAGGAGATCTAACCGAAAAAAATGAAATTATTTTTTGTCTATTTTTTTTTTCTTATTAGATATATATCAAATTTATGCATATTACACATCGTTAGAAGCGTATTTTTAAGTAGCATTAAATGTTTTAAGTACTTTTATAATAAACTGAATACTAGAGGACTTTTGAATATATAAAAAATATATATATATCAAAATATACTAAATATGGAATAAAACAACCATAAGTCTTTTTGCAACATACAATATGAAGGATTGTGATTGTATTTTTGCAATTTTTGGAATTTTTTGTTTTGTGGTACTTTTGAATTTAAGCAGTGATATGTTGGAATATTAAAAAAGTGCAAATAGCAGATTTTTTGTTTACCACGACGATAATTTCGTATGAATGACAAGTGAAAGAATTGCATGGATTTAAAATGTGATTAATGATTTTTAAAATTGTGTATTTTCTTCTATAATATAATACAAAGGGGAAAAAAATGCACTAAAAAATATTGTAGTAATTTTTGTATGTTATGCAAAGGGGTTAAAAAACGTTGTTTCTTTCCTTACAGGAGGACACGGTCGCATATGAAGGAAATGAGTTTCGAATAATAACTAAATCTCTTTGGGCCCTCCTCGCATAAAAAGATTTATATACAAACAAAACAAATTAATAAATAGACTGGACAAGAGTGATAATATTTTATATTTTCATATATTCATATTATATATTGTCAATTAAAATAAGTGTTTTTGGCTTCTATATCAACTTTTTCTAAACGGACTTTGTGAATAAAAATGACTGTTTTTATATTTTAGTTAAAATTTCAAGTACTCTTTATGGCTATAAATAATAGAATAGTATTCAATTTTCACAGTCAAATTAAAATTTTAATAATACCATGTAAATAATTCTTGCCAAAAAGGTATTGATTGTATAGTAACAAATTCATATCACAAATAGTTTATAAAAACATATAATATTGGAGGCTATTTTGGATTATTCTCATAAGGACAGATTATTTTATTTTTTCACAATAAAATGTTTATTAAAAAAATAATATAAAAAAAAATGCCTTGCAGTAGAGGTACTAGGCATTTTTTGAAAGATAATTGGAATCCCACCGAACAAAATAAATTTGTTACAACCTTCTATTATAGAGGCTCACAAATTTAATACAACAGAACAACTTTATCTTGATTTGTTTTGAATTATGGATAACCGATAATATAGTATAATACCAGAATACCTTGAACGTCCTAAGAGTTCAAATTATTGTCTAATATATAATTGCGTTGAATTACATTTCGCGCCAAATAGGATGGTTAGACTATGCTGAAAATAATTTCAACTTTAGTTCAATATGTACTTCAAATGCAATACACAAAGGCTGTTAGTATAAACAAACTGAAGAAATAACGCAAAAAATCATATTCATGTAACTAACTTTCAATATTTTTTTATCTTATAATACTAAACGAAGAATTCTTGTATGCCACGACGATCTTGCAAACGGCTCTAACGATTTTGAAGAAAATCTAGGGTTAGGGGTTTTTTAGGTTTAGAAATCGATCTGTCAGGGTCTTATCTTCGAGAAAATTCGTTTTAGGTAGTTTTTTTTTTAATGGAACGGTTACAAAAATAATACCGCTTGCTCGTTTTATAATATTTAAGTATTATTGATTATTTTTTCAATAATATTTCATAGACTTTCTTATGTAAAAAACTTTAAACCTTTCATTGGCCCGAGCGAAGCTATTATAGTCTAGTTTTTATTATACCAGGCAATTTTCTCTGCAAACTGACACTGGAATTTAGCCATATTATATATATGTACATACATAATTTAGAATCAAGAACATAACTTTTTTTTATTGAAAAAAACTAGCTGACCCGGCAAACGTTGTTTTGCTAAAAAAATTTGGGGTGGGCCACCCTTAGGGTCACTTAGGGGTATAAAAAATAGTTTATAACCTATTGGTAGGGGAGCCCACGATGCTAAATGTGGAGTCACCCGAGCGTCGTGGGTACATATTGGATTTTGAAGATTAGGATGGTTTTGAAGAAAAAATATTATTTTTTTCCTTTTTAACGGTGGGGTGAGCGTCTATAGACGTTCTTAAGTTTGTAGACGCTGTATTAAGAAAAATCCTTCAAAAAATCATCAGATTAAGAATCAGCACGATCAGGAATTCAGGCTGAACCGTCTGTATGAAAAACTGACGCGCTTGAGTATTTCAAAATAGCAATCGCCAAAAATCTTTTTTGCATTTTCAAAAAGCTGCCACGAGTTTGCGTTACATCCGAATAGGCTGTGTTTTAAACGGGAGCTTAATTTGGGTTATCTTAACATCCCCTATGAAAATCTGACGCGCTCGAGTAGTATTTAAATTTTTACCCCAGCCCCCACCAAACCCACCATCCAAAGCGTCAGACTAACACATATCCCTTATCGGAGACACGTGGGGTATATACGATACATTGGCAATATCTGACGCGCTCGAGTAAATCCCAAAATCCCCTCTTGGGCTCTCCTACTATATTCTCAGACCTACCGAATATACACAAAAAAAAAATCATAAAAATCGGTCAGTCAAGCCGTTTTGGAGGATTTTTGTTACAAACACTGTGACACGAGAATTTTATATATGTATTTAAATAGAAAAATTCTTGTAATAAGCAAAATGATTGGCAGCAATTATTATTAAATAAAGTGTGTATACTATAAGAAGTTAACATTGTATAATAATATTAAAGTCTGTTACATACTATAATGGAGTTGAATAGAAGCCAAATATTGTTACAAAGATGTTATTTTTTTTTAGATAATATGATGTGACGTCAATTTAATGATTCGTTGTTAGTTTGTAGTTTTTAATTTTTCATATAGAACTTCATTTACCGAGTACACAAGTGAAATGTTGTTTTAAATATGTAACTATTATAGTTAAGTGCCATTAAATAAAAAATACACTTAGATTCATTACTGTTGTATAATTTCACATCACTATGGGTTGCACTTGATTTAATTTTTTTTAATATGTAATAAAATAAAAATTGATTTTAATGAGATTTTCATTTCTTTATAATAAATATTAATTTATAACATTCATAGCGAACCATGAAACATTTTAGAGATCAATAGAAAGTTATCTGATTTTCTTTTAAATATTTACTAAATTATCTTGTAAGAATTAAAGAAACATGTTTAATTTTTAATACCTAAATATGTATTTAAATTAACTATGTTTCTTTTCTTACAATCTAAATTATCTTAGAAATGTCAAAATTTCAAATTTTATTTGAATTTAACCATTTAAGGTTTATTCAACTCTTAATCCATTATTAGCTTAGCTAGTTACTTAGCTTTATTTTATTGCATTTTCCATTTAATTTTCATGCTTTTATTGTGTGTGGTATCCCACACGAGTAAAAGCCTCTTCCATCTCCTATATATATGTATTTTTTATTTTATTGCAATTTTCATTGCTTTTATTGTGTGTGGTATCCCACACGGGTAAAAGCCTCTTCAATATCCTATAGTTTTTATTTAACGTTAGCCATGTCTATTAAATTCATTACTGCTTCTAGATGATGTCATCAAACCTTCTTTCTGTGTCTAGAAAGAAGACATAGCACTTAGTTATAAAAGTTTATAGTTAGTTAAAGCCTGTAAGGTCTGAACACTTAGTTATACCTTGTCACATAGAAAAGTATATTTTGTGTCTTGTGCCGTTCTTAGTAGATCTTTTAACAGTAAATGAAATTCATGTGATACTATAGTTGAGTATAATTATCAATATTTTCCTTGGCTATAACAGAAGATAAGCAAATTTACTTTTCTCTTCAAAGACTAGTTATTTCTTATTAATAATCTTAATTCTAGATTACTAACTCCCTTTCAACTGTAATTTCCAGACTTGAAAATTTATGTTTATTTCAAAGACCAAGCACAGACATCTGTGTGTGTGATTTTAAATGAACATTCAAACCATATCTAGTTTGATAGGCCTTGTCACACAAGTGACAATGAAAATTTTTCACTCCAGTATGAGTTAGAGAATGTCTTTGCAGCTCCGATTTAGAGAAAAATCTTTTTTCGCACGTTTCGCAACCATACTTTTTCTCCTTCAAATGATTTTTTCTAATATGAGAACTCCTCGAACTCGATGATATGAAGGTTGCATTGCACACTTCGCATTTGTGATTTCTTGTCCTTTTGTGATTCCATAACACGTGTGAATGTAAACCGCCGGGCACTTTGAACTTTTTGGGACAAAATTTACAACTGTACGGACGATCCTTGCTGTGAGTCAACATATGAATTCTAATGTAACCGGGTGGATATGATTTTCCACACTGGTCACATTGTCGCAAAAGTCTGTCCGATCTATCCTTAGTTTTATGCATAGAGGGGCTGCACGAATGGGCATTTAAGTCTTTGATACTAAAGAATCCTTCCCAGCAATTTTCACATATGTACGGTTTTAAATGTAACTTCCTGTGTAAAACTAATGAACGAAAATCTTCAAACTTCTCATTGCAATAATCACAATCTCTTCCAGTTTGCGATTTGTTGGGATGATTTTTTGTACAGTGTTCATTTAGTGATTTTACAGAATTAAATTCTGCCTTACATTCAACGCAAAATAATGTTACTTCATGGTTTGGCGGCTGCTTAACATGTTTGACTTTTCTATGCACTTTTATATTGCTTTTAAAACTTTCCTGTTCATGATCGGAAGCAAAACCATCATTATTGAAGTCCGAATAAGAGTCTACCAAATTTGAGTCATACAATTTCTTAGCGCTTGATTCTATTAGATTCTTAAAAGAAAGTGTTATAGTTAATTGGTGAACGCAGCTGATGCATAGGTTTTTTGGGAATGGATCTTCTGGCGATATCTGAAATGGAAAATTATTTTATGTTTTATAAAATAAAATATACTTAGTATCCTTACTTAATTTAGCATAACAGGGGAATTAAGCAAAATATAGTGCGTCAGATAAAATACAGGCTATAAAATATAACATGGAAGAGCTGTTTGTAGATGTATCCCCTCGTTTCTCCCTCTAGTCGGGTCAGAAGGACAGTAAGTATTGAAACTGTAAAAATTCAAATGGCTGTATCACACAGTAGGTAGCCGTCTTTAAACTAAAAATGCCTCTTACCTTGTGGTCATAAAAACTGAGTAAAATATCCGATAATCTCACATCTTCTCCAGCTATAGTTACTGTAGCGTGAACATTTCGCATTTCTTTACAATTATCAGATAAACAAGTTCGGCAACAATCTTTAAAGTTCATGGTTATAAATAATAGAATTTTTATGACTTATATGCCTTATTACTTACTTAAGGGATTACTTAAGTATTAGATATGATAGTAATCACATTGTTATAAATTTTGTTTATTTGATTGTTATCAAATTGTTATGAATGAAAAATAAAATACAAACATTCTCGAGAAGACAGACACATTCAAGACCACAGCAAAATAAAACTATGTATGACGTTTAAGCTTCTCTATAGTCTGTGTGGAAGTGGCTTTTTTGGAAGTTTTTCACATTTCACAATTACTTGACCCCTTCCTTGTATGTAACTGTAAGATAATTTCAAAGTCCAAAAAAACGTCTTTAATTGATAATACTCAGCTTACGACTTTTTAAGCACTGCCTACCAATACTTTGACTTTTTCTCATTCTAAAATCAAATTAAATAATAATAATATTTGAGATATATTAATTAATATCAAATTAATTAATATATCTCAAATGATGTGAAATATTTATGCATTTATGCGTAATATTAGAAACAGATAGGAAATACATGATGAAAGGTTACGATCAGATCACATTGACAGTAACTTGTTACAATAGTTTTCGTCTGCCATTTACGTATATAACCTTGGAATATGATGTACAAGCAACATTTTACTTACTCTGTGGTAATATTTTTATTTAGTGTTTTTAACTATACCTTAACCTTTTTTGTTGATCAGAAATAACAATATACTGTAATGTTATGTTCACTTGAAGACGAAACTCAAAAGCCTAACAAATCTACCCTCAATCGTACTATAAAGAAACGTAAAAATAAAAATAGGAAGAAGAAAAAAAAGGTCAACGCAAATTTACAAGGCAAAGTAAACAACGAAGGATCATTAATTCCAAATTTTCCAACTATGTCTGTTTTAACGAATTTCACGTCTGCTGCAACATGGCAATTACAACACGAGTTGAATTTTTGGAAGGCCAGAGCGAAAGCTTTCGAGTATGAAAATGGTATTCTTCGTGATATTATCAGGAATAAGGATAGTAGTGAAAAGCCTGTACAAATTCAGGACAACCCTAACGTGCGGCACGATCAAACTGTGGAAGACGATTCAACCGAATTGGTTGAAGTAGAAGATGATGATGACTGTGATGAAATGGACGAGGAGTTTATGAAATTCATCGAAGTTGGAGTGAAATTCAGAGCGGAGAGAGACAGAGAGCGATTGTTGAAAGCTGAAAACGCTTCCAAAGCGAAATTACCTCAAATTGATGCACCGGAAGATATACCCAAGAGGCAGCAAAAGCTGTATGGTGAACAGTGGCGGAAAGTATCTGCTCTTGAATTGTATATGCAGTCAAAATTTAATAATGCCATTGAGCAGGAAACTCCACAATATTGGCCAATTGTGCCTCTTAATATATAGAGAATATTAAGACCCTATTTTTATAATAGGTTAATTCAATATTCAAACAATCATTGTTTTGTACCTTTTACTTTTATATGATTATGTTATGAAATACAATAAAAAATGTAATTTAGGTTATATACTTTACTAATTTCACAACCTTTCAAAATACAATAACTTGTCTCAAAATATCTAAATAAAGCCCAGCACGGACATGGCTATAATCTATAGATTAATATATGAAGCGAAATCTTTCTAAGAAAATTGCACAGGTGGATTAGTTAGAAAGAAAAAATATTATTTAATGCACGCAATACAAAAACAACGACATAAATTAATAACAAAATAGGTAAAAGATGTGTGTGCCCTTGCGGCAGGCTCAGCATTGTGTTGAGATGCTACTCGTAGACAAGCACCTGCAGGCTGATTTTCAGCCAGCACTGTTGTGTGAAATTTGGTTCACTTAACGGAGAAAGATGGAGAGAGCTTATATTTTTATATAATACTAGTGGCCCACTGCCAGCTTCGCCCGGGGTGCTTTTTTGCAATCCAGCCGATAAATTACTGTAAACCGCCATCTGTGAGAACCTTATGGAACTCACAGATAAATAATTGCTGTATTGAATAAGTATCAACAGATGGCGCTATGTTAATAATATTATATAATTTGCAAAAAAATAATAAACAAAATGAGATATAAACTAATCCTATCTTTTAAGTTGGACCAAATAACAGATACTTATGAAGTTTGATCATAGTCGGTTCAGTAGTTTCAGAGTTTATCGTGAACATACATCGTGACACGAGATTTTTATATATATAGACTAGTGGCCCGCTCCCGGCTTCGCACGGGTGCAATTTTTTATTCAATCCAGCCGATAAATCACCTTACACCGCCATCTGTTAGATAAGATTGTTTATGATAGAATTTCAACCACTGAGCGACCTCTGGTATATATTACTGTACCAAAATATAAATATATATTGTAGTAATGTACTACACAAATGGTGTGAGATGCTAAAATATATTTTTTGCCTTCACAACACTGCTTGTCCTATTAAGTTCAGGTTGCTATAATGTAATATATTATCATATTTCTATATATTTCAGTATAGGCCATGACAGTAAAAATATATATTTATAGCTGCATGTGTGGTCAGTCAAAAATACTACAGAAAATAAAATACATATATCGTAATAATCGTTGCTATAATATATATTATACCTAGATAATGTTTATGCTGGGCTTTAAATTAAAAATTTGTTGCAATAATGCTGTAACTAACTACTGTTTTCAATAGAAAAGTTTGTAGTTAGATTTAGGCCCACTTGTAAGAAGAAGACCCGATTCTGGTATTCCACATGGTAGTCTTGTGGGAATAGTGTATGTGGGAATAGTAAATAGACACACACACACACACACACTGTTGTTTTCTGTATCTATACAGTAAAAACATTTTAATTTTCTTTTTATGAGATTTAATGGTTTCAGTTAGTTATAATTGCTACCTAGGTATATAATTTTCCAGCTGCATTCTGTACCTACTTCTTTTTTAAAATGGTTAATGGAATGAAAGTTGGGTTTTGAATCTAGGA
Organism: Synanthedon andrenaeformis; assembly: GCA_936446665.2. Taxonomy (NCBI): domain Eukaryota; kingdom Metazoa; phylum Arthropoda; class Insecta; order Lepidoptera; family Sesiidae; genus Synanthedon; species Synanthedon andrenaeformis. Next base: position 11,701,701 of record OW387784.2, read on the forward strand.
GGAGCACACACACACACACACACACACACACACACACACACACAGAATATTGGTTTTGACAAAGACAGTGTAGGTACTTATTACAAAATGCGTTACAAGACTTATTTGCACTACTTGAGTAAATAGGTGAGGTTCTTGAATCTTAGCCAGGAGTTAGTTTCCTTAATTTTAGATGATCCCTCGGAAATAGTTCTTTTTTTCTGGATGAAAAGTACCCTATGTCCTTTCTGGTGTCCCAGATAACGTGTATGCAAAAATTCATGGTGATCGGTTCAGTAGTTTTTGCGTGAAAGAGTAACAAACATCCATACATTCAAACAAACTCGCATTTATAATATTATTTTCACGCCTTAATTACTCAACCAATCATCATGAAATTTTGCGTACATGTTGTCAGGTATACAAGAAAGGACATAGGGTAGCTTTCACCCAGAAAAACTAACGCCTGGCAGAAGTGTAATAGCAACGCAGATGTCATGCGTTATATTGCTTATATATATTTTTATTTATCAACGCGGACGTAGTCGCATGCACAAGCTAGTTACCAATAATATCTATGCTAATATTATAAAGCTGAAATTTGTTTGTTTGTTCGTTGAACGCTTTAATCTCAGGAACTACTTACTTGGTTCAAATTGAAAAATTCTTTTTGTGTTGGTTAGTCCATTTATCGAGAAAGGCTTTAGGCTATATAACATCACGCTGCGATCAATAAGAGCGGAGCATCAATGGAAAATGTTGCAAAAACGGGAAAAAAATTCAGAGTTTCCGTTGCGTGCGCTGTTACGCAAAAATCATGTATGATGGAATTGTTCCTCTAAAACTCTCTAAAGTTCTAAAAAAAAGTTCGCGACAACATATGTCATTCTTTTAAGATTGACTCACTATAACCTTTTTTATGTAATCAAATTTGATCGAAATTAATGCATTATTTACGAAGGTGTTTTATCAACATGATATTAATCCTTATTCAAATAAATACGTTATTCATCACAAGTATTTTATTGTCAACAAAATTGCCCTTGACATCACTTGATTTCAATCAACATCTTAGGAGATATCATAATTTTAAAATAACTACAGCAAAATAGGTATGATAACGCTCGGGTCGCTTCAATTCACGCACGCGCATCACTGGCCGGTCGCCGGTGGCTCTGCGAGGTACCATGCCGCGCGGCTCAGACGAGTGGTTGACTCCCTACTAAACTACTGAATCGATTTTAACAAAATTTAGTATAGAGTAAGCTTGAATCTCAAGGAAGGACATAAAAATACTTTTTATCCTAGTCTAGACAGCTAGTCGCTAATAATTGCCAAATAAAATAAAGTTTAAATTAGAGTTAATTCTTGATAAAGCTCTATGTGCGATAGCTCATTGGACTCAGAATGATGTCCCAGTTATAAACAAAATAGAAAAGGCATTTAGTTTTTCGCTTATAATTTAAAAAAATATTTTAATTTATTTTCCTATATTTATTTATTTAAAAGATTTGGATATATTCTGGTGTAGGTATTCTTAACACTAAAAAAAAGATCTTTTTAAAGATAGGTATTTGTTAATTACCTATTATTTTCCGAACTTCGGTTAACATTGAAAACGGCATCATTGTTAAAATAATTAGCTCTGAGTATTTTTTTTTGTTTCTTGGAGCTCTTTGTGTATATTTTTAACAAACTTGAAAAAAAAAAAAAAACAATTATCTATCGCACAAATTTTTAAAAGCTTATCAAGAATTAACACCAATTTGAACTTGGGAACTCGACTAACTAAGCGTAACAGAAAAAGTAATAAATTTCATGTATGAAATAAAATGAGAGAGAAACCAGGTGGTTAAGAGCATTCATCAATTAGAATCACGCTGGAGTCAAAATTTATGATTTCAGTAGTTTCAGATGTTTTAGTTTGCAGATAAGATGTTAACGTCATATTATTTGTAGTTGCATAATCTAGTAAATAGCTGAAAAATATTTTAAAGTGAATTTTCATTAGAACATTTTTAAACAGCCCTTTTTTAAACTAGCGGTCGACTGCCTACGCAGATAAAATAATATACAAGTTATTACAAAAATTATAACACAATCTTTTAGAACATTAATGACTTCACATACTAGGTCCAAGAAAAAACAGAAATATCTCAAATTTGATCCTAAAATAACACGTTTAATATCACGAAAAATTACTAAAAGTGACACTGTTGATTATACTTTTCTTGAATGAAAATTTACGGAAATCGTATGTTTTTTTCGACTATTATCTAATAAATGATATGAATTTTTGGAAAATCAATATTTTTATAATTTGTCGCATATAATTTTACTAATATCTCGCTTCTGGGTCGACCGTTGACCGCTAGTTTTAAAAAAGGGTTGCTTAAAAACTGTTCTAATGAGAAAAGTATCCCAATATTTTAAAATATTTTTAAACTACAAATTATAAAACTACAAATAACATGACGTTAAAATCTTATCTGCAAACTAAACACATCATGGCATTATGATCCGCCGGGAATTATGAATTTCTGATTTTGATTCTGTAACGCTCTTAAGGCACTTAACATGCTGGCTGCTTATATTTCTCTGTATCATTAATACTAAGCGCTAAGCGAGCTAATGCCTAGTCCTGTTATCGCCAGTTTTGTACCTATGTAGGTACCTTAACGCTTATTATAAATCCTATTCTATTGATTGAACATAAATAGTTAATTTATTAAACTATCCTATGTGAACTTATAACATGTAGTAACGTCTCTTTGTGTGCTGAGTTTTAGATATACCTACCTGTTGGACGGTAATTTACAAACTATTTTTTTTTTCAAAAGTAAAGGTACATACACTTTTGATGGTAAGTAGCTTGGCTACCGTGGTCTATAAAGAAAAGTAATGCCATATATGTTTGAAAAAGATCCGTGACCTTGATAGGACTAGGGTATAGGGAAATTGATTTTGAATCCCTAAATCCCTTACTCATTTAACAAACAGAACAACATTTTATTTCAATGTAAGGCGGTGGTTATTGCAACTAATTTAAATTTGCTAACCAATTTATGACTGCCGGATTCCTATCAGCCGTAGTACCTTCACTTCTGGACATAGGCCTCCGCCATAACTTTCCAATAGGAACTGTCAGAAGCAGCCATGATCCATAATCGACCCGCTGCCCTTATCGAATCGTCTGTCCATCTTGTAGGGTGCGTTCTACGTCTAGATTGCCGGCCTGTGGTATCCCTAGCCACTCAAGAATATTCCGATCCCTACGGCTGTCAGCTCTCCTTATTATTCTGTCTACTGCCAGTTCAACTTACTGATCCACTGGGTTCCTAATACGATCTCGCAGAGTAACCCCAAACATAGCCCTCGCCATAGCTTGTTGAGCGACGTTGGGCTTTCTTACGTTTAGCATGTTTCAGCGTTATTTGTCACCACTACTAAATTAATATATTTGTATTACAATATTAATAGAGTTCAAAAGAAACAAAATATGACCAATGCAGTCCTTAATTCAAGACAGAGCCATTAGGTATACCAACTGCACTTGTCTTTTATTTTATCAGGGTCGTCTGAGCAATAGCTATCAAAGGGACCGTCAGCCTGCCTGCTACCTCACTTCATAAAAAGTGCCATTTCGTTAGAGCATAATATTAGTAAGATCATATGTAAGTCGGTAAGAGGATAAGTAACAAAAAGTAATTCCGTACATGTCCTTTACAGTCGTATAATGGTTCGATTTATTTTTAATTTTCAAGTGCGCATTGAAAAAGGGGATAAATTGCCTTAATACTATTATAATACGGGTTTAATTTAAAAATTCCAGTACAAAACAAACACGCTACCGTTCTCTCCGATGACAACTCCAATCCTATAAAACCTATGCGTGAACAACGAGCCGCGAAACGCATGCTGATCACCTTTGGATATGACGCCGCCTAATATTTTCAAAATTTTGTATTATTTTTCTTAAAAAAATTAAAATTATTGTCAAAGCTTCAAAATTTTTCTTAAAATATATTGACTCAAAAATATGTCACCATGTTTAAACAAGTATTACTAACTTAATAAGTTCGAACAGTGATTGTCCAATCGCACGGATACATTTTTTTTTGCAAATTATATATGTACACAAACTTCTTCCTACACAAACCTTTTTCGTGTTTTGTGAAAATCGTATAAAAATCCTTTGGGTGGCTTAGAAGAAGTTACGGAGAAACAGAAGCGGGTGATATACAGTTTTTATGTACGCGTGTATGTCAAAAGAACTCCTAAACGGCTGGACAGATTTTGATGACTTTTGTCTATAATCTTAGACGGTTTTAGATTCACAATTGAACCTGGTAACCATTGCGATCGAAGTTCAGTTTTTTTTTCAGGTTCGGGTAGTATATACGTTGTATATATAACATATTAGGTACTATCCACATATTAACAGATTAATAAAATTAAGAGATGGCCTTCATAGCATGTAAACTATTATTAATCGAAATCGATAGTTGGTAGACCCTTGTATATACCAACTTGGAAAACTTTAAGTGTTACAAAGTTGGTGCGTAAACTTTAAGTAACACTGTATAGAGTTTAAGATTTGTAAGTTAAGACAAATCTAAAACAAAATGACTATTGATTAAATGTGTTAGCCACAAAATTCAAATATATTTTAAAAAAACGAATTTTCTATTAAAACTATGTATGACAATTTCATTGTATCAATTCATTATACCAAATTAACACCTGCCGTAGCTTCGTCTGGTTGAAATTTGGAGATTTCGTTTAGATAAAATGCACTCTAAGTGGAACAATGAAACTATCTTTATGACAATTTTATTTATGACGATGCAATGGTATAGTTAATTCTATAATAGATTGTTTGTGTATAGATTACTTCTACAATAGTAAAGACTTCAACGTTCTTCATAATACCAAGTGTTTATTTTTCTATCATCAATATTTTGAATATAAATATGTACTTAACTTATTGAAAAGAGACTGAAAGATCGTTCAAATTTTTACTAGTATACTTTATACTAGATTTATTAATTACTAAGTGTGCCACCAACTTCGTACGCGCTGTAGTTCGTATTTAGAAACAGTAACCTAACATTTTTCTAACAATAAGATAAAAAGTATCCTATCCTATGTTAATCCATGCAAAATTTAATCCAAATCTGTTCAGGTGTTTTTGCGTGATTGAGTAATAATCATACAAAGTTTCGCATTTATAATATTACCAATTGGCATTAGGTTTATTATAGTTTCATCAAAATTCGTTCAATAGTTGCTTAAAATATTATAGTTTATATGTTTTTTTTTAGCTGAAACACCTCAAAAGGGAGATATTCTAAAACACATACGTCCTCAGGTTTCTGCCCAACTGGACAGCAGAAGCACCTTATCCAACTGTACCTTTGGGAAGACTCATCTGTTGGAAGAAGTACCTACGCTCCTGTGGCAACTCACCATTGTTAAGCCGGTAAAACACACAGAGTGCGATTTTTTTCTGAGTGACTAAAGCGGTTATCACACTTTACAATTTGAAGGATTCCAATTTAGGAAATTGGAAAGTGTAATCGCAGTTAGAACAGATTGGATCTAATTAAAATTTTATCTATTTTCAATTCTATGTTCGAATTAGAAATCGATTTAGTGTAGTGTGATCACTAGTTCACTACTTAGGTTCCTAAACTGGAATCCTTCAAATGTTAAGTGTAATAACCATTTAATAAAGTACCACCTCCACGGACGAGGCGTTGCTACATAATCTTCTGAACGCAGCGTCCCTTCGTCCAGAGAGCTACGAAATTGGCGCTCAAACGGTATGCGAACACAACCTGTTCTAAGGAGGGGGAGTCCCCCCACACCGTTGTAAGCACCCGCCCGCCAGTGACTTCGCTGCCTTAGGCGCGTACGGTTGATCGCTTGCGCGTCGCTATAAATATTAACCAAAAAACACGTTTTTTTTTTTCAGTGAAAAAGTTTGTGTGCATTATTTATTGTAGAGCTTTCCATTCTTACGGTGTAATCGGATTGCAGTGTAGTGTTACATGCGAATAAATTCCCCAGTGTGTTCTTGTCTTTATTTTGAGTAAAAAAAAAACATGAATTGATTATGGTTGTTAACGAAATTGTGTTGTGTTAAAAGGATTTTGGAGGTTGGTACCTTATTTCACTGTAACTTGCTCGGTTATCTAAGTCGTTTAGCTGGAAATCGTACCTACGGGACTTGAAAGTTCATGCCGCGCGCGGTCGTCTCGTAGATTTTATAATGATGCGTATGATTTCTCTACTTTCAAACTATATAAAGAAGTTTTAATGTATTTAATACTACATCTCGTTAGGCGCGTAAACAGCGCAATCTAGTTTGATATGAATGCTTATTTTATTGTTGGACAAGCTCAGAGAAGTAGCCATTACATAAGTTTACATAAATATCTTTAATATATTTCATCCTTTAAAAGTACAGTTATTTACTGTACAGTTATACTAGCTTTTGCCTGTGACGTCGTCCGTGTGTCTATGTAAATTATAGTCTATGTGTTATTCTGACTTATAAATTACAAACGATCCGCTCCCAGTTTCGCACGGAAACATTTTTTTCTGAAAATCAATCGTGATCGTTCTTTCCATTAGTAAAAACCGTAACAAAATCCGTTGAGTGGTTTATAAATAATTAGAGGAGAAACAGAACAGATGCGGACAGCGTATCGTAGGTATTATAAATGTGTAAGTTTGTACGTTTGGATGTTTGTTACTCAAACCCGCATAAACGGTTGAACGAATTTGGATTAAATTAGGCAAACAGATAGTTTATTACCTGGATTAATATATAGGATATCTTTTATTCTGGAAAAATGTTAGGTTTTTGTCATGTTAGAAAAAGTCACTGGCACAGCCACTAATATAGAGATATTATAGAGAATACTGTCAAATTTCATCAAAATCAGTTCAAATAGTTTTTGTATTGAAGAGTAAACAAAAACTCGTACATCTACAATCACAAAATTGCCAATTACCTAGGTACGTTTTAATACTAACTTTTTCCTGCTACTTTGTCCGCGTTTCTTTGTATATGGGTTATTCTGATGTATAAACTAATACTACTGTAAAATTACAACAAATCCGTTCAGTAAATTTCTCTGTTAATTAGAATAGGTACCTAGTACAGAATCGAAAACGTTTTTGAATTAAAAAAAAATTAAATTAGAGTTAAAAAAATTAATTGAAAATTTTAGATTTACCTACAAAATACTTTTACTTAGGTAAAGTAAGTATGTTAACCTACTTAGGAACGATGTTGAATTAATATATTTTTTATGAAATTTCTAATATACAGATAGTTCATACCCTAGATTAGAAATATGATTATTTTTGTCTTAGCGTTCCCGTGGGAAAAATATAAAAATTTGTTTGATAAATTAATCAATACATTCATCGGTCTATTGGTGACATTTTTAGAAAAATATTTCCCTTTACATTCGTAACAATATTCTGTTGTAGTTAGTAAGTATAGGTATCTTAATCAGACACCTATTTGTTACTTAGAGTATGTTACATTAAGTTAAATTTTACTTCTCAAGCTTCGTAATATGGACTAAATTTGACAGAAAATAATTTTTTTATGTTATATATTAATAAGTGAAGCAAAACTTTGAATGTCTTTGAGAAAATAGCCTGGATGCAGGTGTGTGAATTTTGGTACACTTACAGCCTTACCTATAAACGTTACTTAAATTTTAAGTAATACTTAGGAACCACTTAAGAAATTTTTTTACTTATAAACGTTGCTTAACTTTAATTTGTTGCTTAGCAATGTCTTAATGAACTGTCAAACACTACTTAAGAAGATATAAGTAGTGATTAGTTAATACGATGCTAAGAAGATGATTAGTTGATTTTTATAAGTAAGACAGTTAAAGTTTATATAGAGAAGGACCAGAGAAAGCTCATATTTTTATATATTTTAATTAATTGAATTAATTTATATAAACATTATGCACACTATCGCGTGTTTGACACTATGATTGACATTACGTTTGTAATATGTTTACTCTTTCTTTTATTTATGGCCGAATATCAAGCGCTGGACGACCTCTAGTTATTTTTATCATTCTTATTGGTTTATACAATCCTTTCCTCTATAAGACGACAAAAAGACACCGAAAGACTATTGCGAATTGGGCAAAAATTTCAAACTTTTCAAGAATTCTAATTTTCAAGGACATAAAGTATTTTTAATACAAGAATTTTGTAATAAACTGCGTTTCTAGCGGTAATAACCACCTTCTTTCAAAAGACCACCGTGATATAACAGCATGTGTTGTTGTGATTCAATGTGTAAAGGATGTCAGATTTCTTATACCTTATCTTTTATCTAACTAAGGTTGGCACAGCATACTTGCAGCACATATGGCTTTGCTATGTGTTAATAGGCAACGGTAGCCAACTATCGTCAAGTGGACCATCAGCCCGCCTGCTATCTTTACATAAAAATGAAGAAGTAAATGCAAAAACACTTAGAATTTGTGCGGCTAGTGTATAATAATCTGCCGAACGTTCGAAATTTTGAAATATCACTACTTAAAATTCAATATATTTTATAAATATTATAATAATTCGAAAAATTATAAAGTTTACAATTATTATAAAATTATATTTTTACAAATATTATAAAGTTTTTTTGTTTGCTTGTTACTCTTTCACGCCTTAACTACACAATTATCAACATGAAATTTATCATACGGAGATAGGATATATAATAGGATACCTTTCATCGAGAAAAAAGTACAGTTCCCTATGGACACGGACCTAGTCGTAGGCAAAAACTAGTTTATAAAACTGTATAATATAATGTATAAATTATTATACATACTTCTTTAGAAATAGGTACCTATAGAAGTTTAGACAATAAGAAGTGGGAAGAAATAGTCCATTTCAGGACTCTTTTTGGCCTTCTTTAATTTTATTTATTCTTTTATATTCAGGGTTGAATCAAACAACTGACTAGTGGCAACCCTAGTTTCATGTCTGATTGTTGTTGTCAGTATTGATGAGCACAATGCTTTTATTGATAACAATCATTATTGAATGCAAAGTAGGTCCTCTTCGTAACAGACTGCATAGAGATCAAGGATTACTTAAATTGATCATTGTCTATGAGTCTTCCATTTGTTTATGAATGAAAAATAATTGGGTGTTATTTTCATGTTGCTTTAATGTTATATTTTATCTTATGTTATTATATTCTTACAGAGAACTTAATATACTTTATACATTAAACAAATGGCTTATTTTAGTAGCTCGACAACGGTTTAACTAATTTGGATATTTTTTTTAAAATAAGTCCGAGGAGGGTTTATTATGAAGAAAAAAAAATAAGAAAAATTGTCCATGCGAAACTGGAGCCCGGTTTCTAGTTTATGAGATGCGGAAAAATTTAATATAATTTTGTGTCTCATCTTAGGATTTAATGTATATGTAATAATATATTATTGCATGTATAATGTGTATGTACATTAACCCTTCTCTTATTAATATTACATTGCAACTTAATTTACATAAAGATAATAAAATTTAATTTTATATCTTTTCACAGTTTTGTAAAAATGTAAACCAACGTTTTTAGATTAAATCTCTTTCCGTTCAAGTAATTAATTACCGGCTACTTAAACAATGGATTTGAAGAGAAACATATACATACAAAAAACTTTTTTTAAGCGATGATAAATTATTTTTTTTTAATGCTAAAACGGCGCGACGTGTAATTCCGTTACTCGAAACGGTTCAGAGAAAATAAACAGATTTTCTTAAAATTCCAAGTGTTAAAAAAAATGAGCAAAGAGTATAAAAGGGAATCTCGGCGTAGACGCATCTCGACGCAATAACTCATTCGTCCGAGGCATAGTTTGTGTTGACACACGAATTTTGGAATTTTTTGATGTTCGCCGACCGTCGCATGCGCAGAATTTTTGACGCTAATTTGTTTAGAGACCACTTTTTTCAATACAACGGACACTTTTCGTATCAAAAATCGTTAAATGGTCTCTCATTATGTATTTTTATTCTTTACCTTTCTTTTCATTTTCCATTAATTCCAAATTAACTTTTCAGTTATATTTTAGCACACGAATAAAAAGTTACATTCCAAATTATTTGTCTCATTAGAATAATACCATTAAGTAAATCAGATAAATAAATAAAAAATATTAAAATAAGTACCAATAAAAAAATGGACCTAAATCGTAGGTTAAAATGTTTAAATTTAATATATAGGTAGTAATTTAATAAAATTAATTGATACTACATATAATACTTTGTTTTATTTTCAACTAAACAGTAGGTAGATATATTTCCTGACATTATAAAAACAATCGTATAAAATAAACATTACAAAAATATAATTTTCAAATTATTAATAAGCAACTTACCTCAACATTTACTGATACATTTTATAAATATTAAAATTAAATAAACCTAATAGTCTTTACAATATTTTTTTTAAACTGTTAGTTATTAAAAAATATTTTTTAAGTTTAAAATAATAAAATAAAAAATACATAAATCAAGCAATGGAGTTAACAAGTTAATAAAAAGTAAGAGTATAAAAATATACCCAAAGCTAAGGTTTCCTGCGATGAAATCTCCTCCTTTAATAATAATAATATCGTAATGAGCAGATCAAAAGAGATACTGTTTGAGCCGCTGTTTGATTTCATACATAATAAAATCAAGGGTTTATTGCAAAGATTACGTTCACGTGACTTAGTCTGCTATGTTGTGCTTAGATCTAAAGATAATACTGAATTTACAACGCTTACTTTGCATTTTATCATGCTAAAATTCTTATTTTCTTGATATTCTGTATGCTTGAATGATTCGCGTCGGCGATAGATGTCCTCAAACATGAAAAAAAATTCCCACACAACAGATGTATGGGAATATAATTGACCGTTTTACGCAGGTAAAGATTTTTAAAAGATAAATAGTATTCTTATTTCTAAATGGAAAACAAATACCGGATAAACGCATCAAACTGTCATAAAGGTAAAACTTACTTTGGGGGAAGAAAACATAATAAAATTGTGCACATCTATTTCAAAGTTTAAATATTAAAAAAATCTAAGGGTACTAAGATTCTTATAGAAATAAATCAGCAGAAGATTACCTGAAATTTAAATCGTTTTCAAGTATTATAACATAATTCTAACTCTGATTAAAGTGCATTAGTTAAAATAATTAACCATTTAATAATTTGAAGATTAATTTATAGTTTTTTTTTTTTTAATAACGCTAGATGTTATTCAGACTTTTATCCTAAGTATATCTATTATATAATATAAAAATGAATCCCTAAATGTGTTGCTAAGCGCAAAACTCGAGAACGGCTGGGCCGATTTTAATTCTGTCTTCACTCATGGATAGAGGGATAATCAGGGAAGGTTTTTACGTAAAAAATGCACCCGAACGAGTCGCTAGTTATTAATAAATCCAGAAGGAAAAATTCAAATGGAAGAAATAATAATAAAAATTGCCTTTGATTGATCGATTTTGATATTATTGTTTTGTTAGATAATATTTATATGCCATGGATAAAATATGTCCCTTAAAATTCATAGAAAATTCTATTTATACGAATATTATAAAGAGGAAATATTTGATTGCTTGTTTGTTTGCTTGCATTCAATAAGCTCCGAAACAACTGGACCGATTTAAAAAATTCTTTCATTGTTGGGAAGTTATATATCAGCGAGTAACAGGCTATGTTTAATAGTTACGCGGGCGAAGCCGCGTGCCATAACTAGTATAGTATAAAAACAAAGTCGCTATCCGTCTCTGTATGTCTCATGTAACGAATTTTGATACGGTTTACATTAATGGAAAGAGCGTGAACTAGGAAGATTTGGATATAATTTGCAAAAAAATTGGCACCATGCGAAGCCGGGGCCGGGTCGCTAGTAAAGGACAATTAAAATCATATACAATGAGTTATAAAAAATATCAATTTCTATTAGACATGTAACTTTTTTTGAAACGTCAACTATTTCGATCTCATCCCATTTCAAGCATTTTTTTGGGAGTCTGCGCGCGCGCATCTCTACCTGCGGCCTCGATAAAGGGTCCCAAAGTTTTACAACAAAGGACGCACTTGTCTAAAGCTAAAATATTATTGAGTTACGAATTGTTTGCATTACCGCCCACGGTTAAGGATTTCATATTCATATAGTTTTACATCAGTGGGGGATTTTTGAAATAATAATAAAAAAATGGCATAATAGACATACTTCCAGCGTATTAAGGATACTATATAAATAGTTCTATAAGCCATCTGCATATACAGCCTATTTTTATTTGATAGTAATATCCTGTACAAATCTATATTAATATTATTAAGAGCTGTGTATTTTTTTATTTTTGTTTTTAATGAATAAAGGAACTCAAAAACTAGGGGGGCTTTTTTAAAAATTCTTTCACCCATAGAAAGCTACATAACAGGTAAGTAACATTGGGAATAGCTAGTATTTAATAAATAAATAATGCAATTCGTTATAATTTTTGATGAACTTTATATTCATATAACTTATAAATCTTTATCAAACCATTTCTATTATTTCTATTCTATTTAAACCAAATTAGTTGTTTAAGAATAAGATTCACACAATATACCTACTTGATTTCCAATAAGAATAATTTGTAAATAATTTATTTATTTTGAAAACAATTATTTCTTTAAAAAGACGATATCAATGTTGTTTATAATACTACACAAGTATATAAATACTTAGTCTATTTCTTAATAAAGATTTTAATAATAAAAAAACTAGCATCATCTTACATTTATAGTCATCTAAATGCGAAACTTGAAGCGTTGTTGTAAATTAAAAATTATTTTCTAAAGTCCATCATAGAAGGCGTGTAAGAAGCGCAAATAGTTAAGCAAGCTTATCTATGTGGAAACCGTTAAAACCACGATAAGGAACCAAATCTATATCATGGATAATACCCAAAACCGGTTTCGTGATGACAAGAATACCAATTGAACTCTCTAATCACAACCGGATTCCTTTTTTTTAATACACCCACATTAGATGGAGATCTGGTTGTCCAGTTGTTACATATAGTGTTAATATTAAGCTGAAAAAGAATGCTATAAAAAATTAATTAATACCTACTAAAGACAACGGACTGTTGTGAACATTTTAATATACTTACTGTATCTCTTTTTGTGTAAAGTTTTAAGCAGTGATTTTGACACTTAATAAGTAAGAAGAAACGTAATTTTATTGTCTCCTAATATAGAAATTATCTGATTGAATGGAGACTGCATTGTAAAATTACGTTAATATTTAAATTTAAAGAACTAATGAATCACATATTATGTGTACATATTTTTTTATTATTTAATAGAAAGTACTTACTGAAAAATGAAAAAGTATTTATTGCATAAATCTTAAAAGCATAATCTTACAAACAAATGCCTAAGGAACTATAATATTAACTAACAGTTTGAGAACATTTTAATTGCAATCACTAAGCTTAGCTTACAGAACATAGCTAGATAGCATAGTCAGATTAACATAGTTAACATAATAGGCCTCAAAATACATGATATATATATAAATAAATAAATATTGTCCCCTGACGTCCAAGCTAGGATTACCTGTGTTTTGGAGATCAGATCTGAACTGGATACTGGTGTTTTGGATACTGAAAAAATGGTACAAAATTGATGTTTTATAAATACTTTTATTTTAATAAAAATATAATAAAACTCGAGTCAGCCGTAGGACGTCTACTGCTTGACTGACATAGTCCATGATTTTCCAAACTGTTAGCAATAAAATAAGTTATTAAAATACACGATGACTTATTAGAGTAGCATCGAGAATAAAATATAAAAGCGAAACGGACACCTCTTTGTGTTAATGTTTTTTTAAGTCAATTAAGTGTTAACACTTCTAACAAAAATAATACAAAGAATTCTTTGTACAGTACGCCCAACACTTTCAATTGCAATACACGTCTAATTGCATAGATGTTATCGCACAAATGACCCGTACTCTCTTGCCGCTTTTAACATCTATTATATTCTTATTGAGTATATCTTACATAAGCTTCAAATTCGTAATATAATTGTGCAATCATTTAAGTCTACAAAACTGTACAAGTAGACAAATAATAGACAAATATTTTTATAAGAGTTGCTAATGAAAGGAAAAGTAATATAACTACGTCTAGACGTGACTAGACATGTCTGATTTGTTTTTGTCTGATCTTTTTTATATCTATGTATTTGCATTCGTATTTGTTAATTTTCAAAATAAAGTCGCTGTCCGTTTGTGTCTGTTTCTCCGCTAACTTCTCTTAAACCAAGCAACGGATTTTCATAGGGTTTTCATTTATGGAAAGAGCAATGAACGATGAAGGTTTGTGTATGTATTTGGAGAAAAAAATTGCATTCAAAACAACAATTTATTCTAATGGTGAAGAAACATTTTGTGAGAAAATTTCCGTTTCTAGAAGACATGGGAAAACTGCCAATCCGCAATTGTTTAGCGCGGATTTACAATTAGACCTAGTACTAGTACTAGGTTGCACGTAAAAACGTCGCAAGATAGATGTAGGTATATCAGTCTATTATTTTTCTTTGGATTGTAGGGCGTCAGACCCAATTATTTATTTATTTATATTTACAGTCTAGAGTAGACAACTAGTGCAATAAGTAATTATTGTCACTCACTCGAGTCCCCTTAATTATATTCTTGTAAGGTGTACTTATAAACACCATATGATACTATACATACGTCATTATAAAAAAAAAACGCATCATACCTAACAAATTATTCTTCACACAAATATTTACACAATTTATTTATTCATCGTCACTATGTAAAACGCTGCGATCAGCGTTAATTATATCTCAATAGATATCATGAACACATTTAATTGTTATTAACAATTAATTCGATGTTATAACAATTATTTTTTCTATTTCAGGTGTAAGTGACAATGTGTGAGCGGTAAAACGCAGCCGCGCGATGTTGCGCGCAATATTCATTTTTGTGGTCGCGGCGACTGCGACGGCCGAACATGTGCGAGAGTTCCACGTCAGAGAGAATGCACCGGCGGCAACTGTCGTCGGACACCTAGGTGATGAGCTACCGGACGCCGCACCACCGTATACCATAGTCCCTGTACCGGGCAGTGCAGTCAACGACGATCTCAGAATAGACCCCCACACAGGCGAAATCAGAACTCGAATGCCACTAGACCGAGAGAACAGGGATCACTACGCTTTAGTAGCCATCCCAGCTAGTGGCGACAACATCCGAGTAGTCATTCGTGTTCAAGACGAAAATGACAATGCTCCAACTTTCCCCACGCCCGTCATGAACGTCGAGTTCTCAGAAAATACCCCTAGAGACGTGAAAAGAAAATTAAACCCGGCTAAAGATCAGGATTTGGGTGCATATAACACTCAGCGATACAATATAGTGTCGGGCAACACCGATAATGCATTCAGACTGTCGTCTCACAGAGAACGTGACGGGGTTCTATATTTGGATTTACAAATCAATGGGTTCCTAGATAGGGAAACTACCGATCATTACGAGTTAGTTATAGAAGCTTTAGACGGCGGTTCTCCGCCATTAAGAGGGACAATGACTGTAAATATTACTATTTTAGATGTTAACGATAGCCCACCGGTTTTTGCTGAAAGTGTATATTCAGCTACAATACCTGAAAATGCGACAGTTGGTACACCCGTTTTGAAGGTCTCAGCGACCGACGCAGATTTGGGAGATAACGGTCAGGTTGAATATTCAATTAACAGACGGCAGAGCGACAAAGAAAATATGTTTAGAATAGATTCGAAGACGGGCGAGATAACTGTGAACAAAGCCCTTGATTTTGAGACGAAGGAATTACATGAATTGGTTGTCGTTGCCAGAGACAAAGGTGTTCAACCGTTAGAAACTACAGCGTTTGTATCCATACGTGTTACGGATGTAAATGATAACCAACCTACGATAGACGTGATATTTCTTAGTGATGACGCTACTCCTAAAATATCTGAATCGGCTCAGCTAGACGAGTTTGTAGCCAGAATATCTGTGCACGATCCAGATTCAAAAACCGAGTATGCAAACGTGAATGTCACTCTCAGTGGTGGGGAAGGTCATTTTGATTTGCGGACGCACGATAACATAATTTATTTAGTTGTAGTAGCTTTGCCTTTAGACAGGGAGTCTCAATCTTCCTATACTTTGAATGTAGTCGCGACAGATAAGGGTTCTCCACCATTGCACGCGTCTAGGATCATCAGTTTAAGGGTAACGGATGTGAATGACAATGCGCCGGTTTTCGCCGAAAACGAATACAAGGCAAGCGTGCCAGAAGCAGCTGCACCCGGTACTCCAGTGATTCAAGTATCTGCAATGGATGTAGATGAGGGGGAAAATTCTGAGATCCGATTTTCTTTGTTGCCAACGCCGCAGTCGGATTGGTTTTCTATTGACGAACGGTCAGGCTTGGTGACGACACGGTCCCGAGTGGACTGCGAGACGAATCCGATGCCGCGACTGACGGTGGTAGCTAGTGATCGCGGCCATCCTCCACTCTCCTCAACCGCTACGTTAGTGGTTACTGTTTTAGATGTGAACGACAATGAACCAATCTTCGACCAGTCCTTCTACAATGTCACCGTTCATGAAAACGAAGCCATCGGCAGCTGCATTTTAAAGGTATGTCTTTTATACTTTATGGTTTTTAGATAATCTTAATATACCACTTGCAATATTGTGTATTACTAATATAAAACCATTTAACCGCAATGCGGAAGGTAAGCTAAAAGAACGTATCTATAACTATTTAAAAATTGCATACAATACAGATCAATAGTTTCAATTGTAAAGAAATATACAACAGCATGTACGCTATTCTCATTTTGACCGACATCCCATCTAATGAACAGTCCTATTGTAAGTCGCAGTCATCCATTTCTATAAAAAGTATAGGTGTGTTGCTTCTGAGAATTTATTTCGCTACTATAATAATTTCTAGTGTCGTATAGAACATGAAACGCATTAAGTAGGCGTCTAATAAGTTTAAACTGGGGAAAGGCGAATGTAATATAACTAGGCTTGCACAAGAACAGTTAATTCTGACTGTAAGAAGACAAGTCTTGATAATTTGTAGGTCTTGTGCTAAGTTTAGATCCAAAAATTGTGTTTTTTATAAATAAAATAGAGATGTAAATGGAAAGTATAAAATTGCAATCTATTCATAACTAACCTATTTGAATTTAACCTAAATTTCTAGATTGATTAATAACTAAAAAAAGTCTATTAAAACAATTTCCTATTGTCATTTTATTTGTGTGTTCTTTATAGGCAGAACATTTATATATCTGATTTTATATTGTACCTACAACTTCGCACGGGTGTAATTTTTTTTATGAAAATCATATGCACAAATCCTCCTAGTTTATCATTCTTTCCATTAGTGAAAACTGTATCAAAATACTTTGGGTGTTTTAGAAGTTAGCGGAGAAACTGACAGAGGCGGACAGCGATATAATTTTATTTTATAATAATTAGGTATAGATACACAGATATATACACACACACATATATATATATTATATATATATATAAGTGGTAAAGTAGCAAGTCTAAAATAGGCCAATGATATATATATATATCATTGGCCTATTTTAGACTTGCTACTTTACCACTTGAGAAAAAAGATCATGAGATCTTTAAAATTATTACATTCATCAAAGGCTTTCTCTAATTACGATATTTTTATCTGCGTTCCAAAACTAAAAGACATAAATTGGTAATCTAGTTTAGTTATCATCGTATATATTACAGTAAATCAATCAATCACGAAAAAGAAAGTTGAAAACTTAAATTTCCGTCGAATTGATCGAAGTTGCAGTGAAAGTGTAGAGCTATTGCGTGTCTGCTAACACTTAGCTCGATTAAATTATACTCTTTCCTATTTCGGTACTGAACTATAGCAAATGTCAGTAATTCATATACAACAGTCAGTCAGCTTCGAAATCACATTGGAACTGTTGTGCAAGAGATTCTCCAATGTTCATAAATCGCTCTGCTTACGAAGTTAAATGTGTATAATAATAACATTTTATTTTATATCCCACATACTTACTCTTACTTACATAAAATTCTACTAATATAAGTATCCTACTAATAATGCGAAAGTTTGTGAGGATGTAGTTATGGATGTTTGTTACTCTTTCACGGCTTAACAGTTTAAATGATTTGCATGACATTTGGCACACAGATAGTTTATCACCTGGATTAACATTATAGATACTTTTTATATTGTAAAAATGTTAGGTTCCCGAGGGATTGTCTAAAAATATTTTAAAAAATATTCGCCATTGCCATAAAAAACAACAGTAGCGGCGCCACCGTCGTCAAAGCGATAAAGTTTTCAGGCGTTATAAAAAAAATCTCTGTCTGCTTCTGTCTATTTTCTGCTAACTTTTTCCAAGCCACCCAAAGTGGATTTTGATACGGTTTTCACTATAGAAAAGAGCATAAAAATTGCATCTTTGAAAAGCCTGGACAGGTCGCTAGTAACATACTCGTATAAATGAAATATTAGAGAATCGTTATTCTATACCCAATTTTGAATACACAAAATTTAAGTATAAAATGTTGATCACGTCACCTCTCGCACGTTAGGCCATTGTCGATTTGTATTTTTAAACTATTATGTATGTTAATTTATAGCCTGTAGTACTTTATTATGTTTCTATTATATTTCTTGTTATACAAACTAGTAGAATATCATTTTGGTCTGATTTCATATTGCTTATGGTATAATAGAAACACATTTAGCATAGTTTTTTTTAACTTATTTATGCAGTGACGACGTTGAATTAGATTTTTATACACAGATTATATAATGTGAAAACTGTGGCCATGATTATAGAAAACAATACTTAATTTTCTTACTAACGACTTGAATGTGTAAAGGAATCGTTTGCTGAATTCAAAAACGTTATGTTTTATAAATATTTTAAATGTTTTTTTATGTTTTACTCAACACACTAGGCTGACGGTTTTCTGTAAGGTAGTGGTTACTGACGCCAAATGGGCTGCCCCAATGACTGCGAACTGCAGCGTGCTCTGCCATTACTAAGCATTTTTTTAAAAGTAAATAGTCCCTAAGTAGTAAGGCTACAGTGTCCACTTAATATGAAATGAAGGACAGTCAACCTGTCTGAAGTCGTTAATCATTAAAAGTAATTCTTGGGCCTCTTTATGTGCAAAACTCAATTACGATAAAGATGGAAAATTCTTCACGGAACAATTAAAAATGTGATTTCATTAAAGGCAATAAGGAAGCCATCGTTGAACGGTGTCCTTACCCGCGATGTGTATAGTTTCTTTTGCCAAATAAATTTATTAATTAACTTATCTTCCGCCATGTTTAAACACATACTCTCTGGGGTACAAGACAAGCTCGCCCCGACTACATAACCAATATAACCAACGTCAATTAGCTGAACAGGACAGATCAATTTTGGTTATCTGTGTACCGTTGCACCTACCACGACCGCGACCGCTCGACGAATTTGTTAAAAAAGCTCAATTTTCATTAACTCTTATCTTACGAATCCGAACCGAAACTCATAACTTACGCGAGTTAATTTCTTTTAATATATTCTACCGATATTGAAGTAGTTATAAATAAAGTCCGATGCATAAATCTATCGAGCGGAGTGATGCCAGTTTGGGCGTGTGGCGAGGCGCATCGCAAATTGCGATCTAAATTGAAAATTAAACAGTGAACGCATGCGTTGGAGAGCCGAGTGTGGCGCTCTGGCCCGCGGCGGCAAGCGGCAAATCTGGTCCCCGCAGACACTCGAGGAAGCCCAACTACTCATTTCCCTTTCTACAATGGTCCACCAGTGACTTAACTTGGGGTCGGTTCGATTAACTAGACTCTGATTAGACCTATGGCTTAACTAGAGCTGAAAGAGCCTGGCGCTTTCCCCCCAAATATTCTTTTCCCATTTGCCCCGTTGCTCCAATGATTAAACTTAAATTAGGGTCGGTTCGATTAACTATAGAGTCTGACTAGAATTCTAACTTAACTAAAGTTAAAACCTCCTTTCACTATGTAATGGAAAGAGCGATAAAGGAGCAAAGTATATAATTTGCAGAAAAAATGCATCCGTGCGAAGCCGGTTGCGGGTCGCTAGTATTTTATAGTTTTAGTGGATACTTGTCCATTTTATTCAGTGTAACCATTTGAAATTTCAAATGCGTTCGAAATCCAAGTATGAACTACATAGCATAGAAACACTGAACGCTTTCGGAAATCACGAATAGGAATTTGAAACGTTCCTGTTTTAAAATGTCCAACGGTAGCATTGTGTCTCTATATAGGCTGTGGAAAATAATTCTATAATAACCTAAAACGGTGCTGATAAACGTAGTCACTTTGCAGTAAACGTGTGGGAAAACAATTGTAAAGGCATTCGCATATTGTTAATATGGGCAGGGCTGTCCTTAGTGTTCAATATATATATTGTCAATGAAGTAATATAAATACATACATTCATTCCGAATTTACAAGTAGAATTAAACAGAACATTTATTCCTCTGTTGTCTTTTTTTGTTGACGGTAGCTCTCGCCAACTGAAGTTTCACAAAAACAAAAACCTGTGGCCTAAAACGAGCACTTATAAAACATTGCCATTTTTAAATTGAGCAAAACCAAAGTCTATTTCTAAATAGAATCATCAGGCGGTACAGTTTTGAACATTTTTCAACACCTTGCCTCGATTACACTATCACGAACCTCACGACTTTCGTTGCTGACCGTAATTTGGCATAACGCGTTCACTCTTAATGAATAACCATTTTGGATCAAGGCTTCTTCACACACACCTACTTAAATCTCAATCCTTTGGTCCCTGTTTAATTGTTTTTATTGTTTTTAAACTTGTTTTTTTAAATCTCTACATAATTATTATAAATTGAAGTCGCTGTCTGAGTCTATCTGTTTCTACGCTAACTACTTCTAAACCAACCAACGAATTATGATAAGGTTTTTCACGAATGGAAAGGGCGACCCACTAGGAAGATTTGTGTATATAATTTGCCGTAAAACCCGTGCAAAGCCAGGGGCGGGACGCTTGTAAAGATTCGAAACAGAAAAAGTAGCCAATGATTGTTTGTAATGTTTGGTTGTGGCTATTTAGTTTTTTATAAATATATATTTTATTCTTTATTTAGAGCCTTTTCCCTAAAGGACATGTCGTATTAATTTTACCATGTTTTACACAGACGCTCAATATTGCTCTTTCAACCGTCTATGTGGAATAATATATCGCTATCTCTTTCATACAAAAGCTGATTATTTGTCTCTAGCCACTGCGCGCGCCTTAATGAGACGCATAAAATTACAACTAGTAAATCCAGATATTACGGTTGCGTTTTAAAAATAGTTACATTCAAACAAGGGTACATTTTAATAGGATAATGTTGTAGACAGGCAGGCAATTCATTAACTAACTTCTATAAAATGAAGTCAAAAAAATAAGTCCTCATGAGGGAAGTTTGTTCAAGTAAAGTATATAATAAAGAATGACTGTCTTACTTATAAAAATCAACTAATCATCTTCTTAGCATCGTATTAACTAATCACTACTTATCTTCTTAAGTAGTGTTTGACAGTTCATTAAGACATTGCTAAGCAACAAATTAAAGTTAAGCAAGGTTTATAAGTAAAAAATTTTCTTAAGTGGTTCCTAAGTATTACTTAAAATTTAAGTAACGTTTATAGGTAAGGCTGTGAGAGTATAAAAAGGTTACAAAACAAATGTGATAATAAACATTAAACTTTTGATGAATATTATATATTACCTACAGAAAAATAAATATATGTTGAGATTAAACATAAAATGCAAATAGCAAAATCGTTACATTATTGCTATAAATAAAAAAAAGCCGTTTGTTGTGCACGTTCAGACTAATTCCTTGTCCGTTTTTCAAATTCAAATTTAAATGATACAGTTTCGACAACGCTGATGCGAATCGGTCGTGATTGGTCTAATAACTTTTTATGTGTGGGTTTTAAAGGCATATTTTTAACGTTCGCATTTTCCTAAGAAATAATACTTAAATATTTTTTATATCTACTAATAAATAGAATTGAAGTGTCCATTTGTATTGACATAATAACTGTTTTTTTTAATCTATGCATATAAATAAAATTGGAGTGTCATGCATATGAATATATATAATATACGGTACATACACCAAAATAACATTTTTAAAATTTTTGTCTGTCTGTCTGTCTGTTTATTCCGGCTAATCTCTGAAATGGCTGGACCGATTTTGACGGGACTTTTATTGGTAGGTAGATGATGTAATAAGGAGTAACTTAGGCTACGTTTGTTTTAGAAAAAATTTTTATTAGAAAAAATACACCCCGGGCGAAGCCGGGAGCGGGCCGCTAGTTATATAATATAAAAAACCATTTCTGAAATTTTGGTCTGTCTGTCTGTCTGTTTGTTCCGGCTAATATCAGAAACGCCTGGAATTATTTTGACGAGACTTTCACTGATAGATAGCTGATATCATAAGGAGTAACTTAGGCTATTGTTATTTTGGAAAAATAATAATATGGTATTTAAAGCAGTAACTAGTACTACCGCGCACGCGCTACCAGCACGCCGGGTTCAGGTAGTAGTAAATAAATATAAGGGTGTTTACTCATAATTTTCTCTTTTACTGCCAAACATCTTAAATTTTTATTTAATTATTTCTAAATCTTTTTCAAATAATGCAATTTCTACAAAGATTTCTACATATAAAGTAAACTTACAATAGTCGAGATTTTTTTAAAGAGCATTTATATAATGTTATAAATTATCAATTTTATCTAAATAATTTTATAAAATATTTTATCAAAAGACGTCGGCCATCCGCATCAAAATTGTACCTTTATAACCCAACGTTCTGCGTTATCTATCTCTATTCAATTTTAAATCTTAAAGCCTCCATACCTAATTTCAATTCAGTTTACGTCCAACAATTCACGTTGGTAGTGTAATGATGGTTATTTATCGCAGCTTTGTGTGCAGATTATTATTGTGTATATGATTACATGTGTGCATCTGGGTCAATGTGCATTCATGTGGGACCGTGCTAAAATTTATAATGGCACTATTAAAACTATTAAAACATTCATTGAGGTCACGCCAAATCTAGAGCAATTTAAAGACGCAAGTTTTTTTTAGGGTTCAGGCTATAGTATGTTAGTATCCAATACTAGAGGGTATCATCATTATCAGCTTGTATATCCTTCGCTGAATGGCGAAGCCTTTTAGTTCATCTGTTTATCTGATTGCCACTTCTACTTGCTAATCTCTTGGCTATGTCTTTGATGAATTTCAGAATCCTATCCACCAAAGAAACTAGCATAGCCAGCTCCATAGCTCGCTGAGCATAGAATGATACGATTTATACGGTAATATTCCAAAGAGCCAAATACAAGGCTTCCTCGGTGATTGGTTTACTAATACCTACCGCCGCCATCAGCTGCCTATTAGTAAAAAATATTATATTTTTGTATTAAATGAAAACTAGAAATTAATGTTTTATTTATTGTAAATATAAATATTTCTTTATTAAAATTCAAAAAGCAAAGACAAATTTGTAGTACGCAGAATCAATATGGGTCGGCCATTTTGAATTCCATCCGTTGCCATGGTTACCGTTTGATCGCGTGCGTAGGCGCAACCCGGAGCGATATTTGTTTCAACAAGTTTTAATGTGCCGTTAAACATACGAACCTATCTGTAATATAATTGATATTAAGACATAATTTTGTATATTCCTCACTATTCCTCTGTTTTTATAATAATCTGTATACATTTTTAAAATATTCATAATAAATCGTCACACAGGCTGACAGTCAACTTATGAGGTGGCTACCGTCTCCTATTAACACAAGCAACACCACAGGTGTTGAAAGTGTGCTACCGACCTTAATTTAAATTTTAGGATAAGGGTAAATCCCTTATCCTTCAGGAAAGTATAAGGAAATGGGCTCTTGCATCCCTTATTCAATCGCAAAAAGTAAAAGCACACGTGTAATTATTTCAATGTGGTTTCCTGTAAAGGTTTTCTGTACCTACTGCCCTCGGAGCCATTTATTTTATTTTATTTTATTTGAGAAAACAAACAATTACACCAATTATTAGCGATTTGCCCAATTAGTATCTATCTGCCAGTACTAAATGTCAAACAGAATGTTTATGTTTTATCTGTCTAATTTATGCCGTTTTATGGATCTGTGAAAACCTGTCAGTACTTAAGAGAGTCATTTGCTAATCTAAATTAATTTGCTTAATCACGATTTCACCAGGATGTCTAATAATAAATTGGACCAGGAAAAACCTAAATAGTTTGCTAAAACACTTGACGGCGACAAGTTCTCTGATGGTTTATAGTCACGCGATTGCTAATGATGTAACAGAATGAATTTATGAGGCCAGACGTGGGCTTTTGCATTGACAAACAAAATATTTGTGGCTGTATACGTCCCGTCCCGTTGTCTTTGTCATTAAAAATACTAGGCACAGACAACAAATGATATTTTTATGGCGTGCTATGAAATTCACAACATTTTTATGAGTTTTGCCATCCTGATTCGCCCACGTGAAAAGCTAAGAGTAGGTTGTACGTCATTCTTCACTGTTAGTATAGTTAGTTTGAACTTCTAAAAGTGAGTCCAGACTATATAACAAAATATGTTATAAAACATAGTTATATAGCATGTTTTATATGTGTGGACAACATCCAGTGACAAGGACGTTGGGCGTTGTCCTTGTCACTGGATATATTTACTATCTGGTGACCGCAACTTTCGCGAAAAATAATTTTTAGATATCTAATGCCTGCGGCTTCGCCCGCGTGGAATATTTAATTTATGTCCTTCCTGAATTTCTATTCTAAATATTGATGAAAGATTTTTTTAATCCGATGAGTAATTTTGAAGATTACCTCCTACTACAAACAAACAAACAAACAAACATACAAATCAAGTATCAAATCAAATTAAATAATGTTGACTTGATATGCAACAAAGTTATGTAATATGTATATTACTTATAGATGAGAATCATGCAACGTTATGCAGAAACAATTCAATTTCAATTTCTGTGTGTATAAGTAATAAAGTTTAATAAACAAAGAATGTTATTGCTACTAATAAAAACGTTTGAACAACTCGTATATTATGCTTCGTTTTCTTTGTTTTCTCTTTCGGCACTAACAACCATTTAATTGCTTACGTGCAAGGAGGTATCGCACGCGAACACATTTATACGTAACAGTTTACATGTCTTCGTCACTTTAAATATGTTTTTCATTGCAATTTAAGTATTTATTTGCAAACTTTTTGCTCCACAAAAAAGTGTCAAAATATTTTTTCTTTTCATCTAAACTTAAAAGTATTTATTTGCAAAAATTTTTTCTCCACAAAAAAATGTCAAAAGAATTTTTTCTTTTCATCTAAACTTAAAAGTATTTATTTGCAAACATTTTTGCTCTACAAAAAAATGTTAAGAATTTTTTTCTTTTTATCTAAACTTAAAAATTACATTGATTTTATAAATTTTCCAAAGCGTATAAGCGTATTTATGTAGATAAATAATCTTCTAGGTTCACAGCTTTAAGTCTAGTTCTTAAGCATTAAAGGTTTTTAATCCTTAATTAATTTCAAAAGTGCTCGAAATAATTTTTGCACCAGTAAGTTGAAATGTTGAAAGTTTTTGAATAACATAAAACAACATGCTAATATAAAAGTATAAATAAATATCTATATCAATATACAAATACATATTTTATATTATAAAACAAATTCTTTGTCCACTTTTGCCTGTTTCTTAGCTAATTTATTCCAAACCACTAAACAGATTTCAATGCGGTTTTCACTGATGAAAAAAGCGATAAACGAGAAAGATTTTTATGTATAATTTTCATCCGTGCGAATCCGGGGGCGGGTCGCTAGCAATCTATAAACGCATACGTACCTACACGAGCTTCTATTTCTTTATCGTGTACACATACTTAATAAACAGCTTTAATGTGTATGTTACTTAAAATAAAACATTTATTTGCATAATACATAATAGGCAGTACTAAATGAGGTTACCAGATCATTAAAAAGCTTTTAGTCTAATCACGCTTTTGTCTAGTCTAAAATACCATAAAGTAGCTTTTTTACGATCTCAAAACTAGTTATAGATTTTTAAAACTAAACTTCTGCTACTGTGTCTTACTTAACTGGCGACTTATGTCAATTTAATAAATATAATGGACACTTGACTTCTGCTAGTGACAAGGAATCTGTTATTAACCTGATAGATTTTTATTTTTTATGTTTACATGATTTTTATGATAAATAGTTGTGTACAAGCCGTTTCATGGTAGGTAGTTGATTACCTGTGATAGTCAAAAAATATGTAAAGTCATAGTAACTATAACCGACTCTAGAAAAAAATTGTTTTGTTTTATTTATTTTTTATTGGATTTGTAACTTATTTGCTAAATAACAATGATTAGATAGTTTTATTTTTAATGTGTACCTAGTTCATCAATTCGTTAAACTATTTTTTTTTGTGAAATGGCTTTAAATGTTTCAATGTACGAAATGAATTAATTTAATTTAAATGGAATCATAATTCAGTTCGCTTAGAAGTGATATAATTAACTATTACTATCCATGAAATTAATTTACCAATCAGACTCAATTTTAACATTGAAAGGTTCAAAGTGTGGGAATACAGACCTGATTATAACTTTTTTTTTTTAAATTAAGCACTGTCATACTGTAATATTTTCTCAGCTGCTTAATTTAGAGCTTTTTCTACTCCATGGCTGCCGTAAAACAGTTTCTGACAGAATTACTGCTTGATGGCTTCCTCAAATGTGTGAGAAAAGGCCAACAGTAGAGAATCTGTAATACAGTATCAAAGTAGCTTCTTGGTGTGTGGTCGCAGTACCTTATAATATTTATAATGGCTTAGTCATATTAAATAACTATTTGAGAATATTTATAGTGGTTGCAATGCGTTAATTAAAATGTTTTTTTATTAAAAGCTTTTGCGGTCCTTTTTGTGAACGGTTCATTGCAAGCGGGGAGTAACGATAGCGAAGCGGATTCGTCGCTTAATACTTTTTTATTTGATGTATATTCTTTTAGAGGTTTTAAAGTAAATGTAAAGTTTTTAAGTAATGTTTTTAAGTTTTAAATTATTATCCTTATATTTTTTTAATGACATGTAAATTTTAACAATAACAATTTTAGCATTTCAAGATATTCTGTGATTTATGGTTTTCCTTTCTTATCATTTGTATCTCTGAGGGTACATGAAATAGATACTAGTTTTTGCTTGCCACTTCTCCCGCATATCGCAGGTGAACGCTTTCACTTATGCACCAATTCATAATGACCTTATTAATAAAATGATTTCACACATTATATCTCCAAAAAGAAATGGAACTAAAAAACTTATTTTAGAGTAAAGCTCTTTCGCTGCCTGCTACATCTCGCTTACACTAACGCCATACCTTAGCAGGCCATAAAAGCAGACGTTAAACCCAGCTCAATGTCTCCCGTCGATCTTAATGAAATTACCGTTTAAGTAGGACTTAAATTATGCGTAAAATGTTGACGTGGCCAATTTTATGCGAGCTATGAAGATGGAAACACGATAATGTTCGATTCACTAATTTTCACAGATGCTTTTTGCAAAGACAATATTTAACCAATTATAATAATGTCAATTGAACTACTGAGACTTTTACAATTGACTTTAAGCTTTTCTGTAATTAATATAATTGAACTACTGGGACTAAAGAGGTCCCACTATTTCAATTGGGAGTTCAATAGACCAATATTAATAAATACTTAAGTAATTCATTTTTTTTATACTCAGGAAACCCAGTCACTATTCCTATACCTATTTAAAAGATTTCTACTTTTTTACATACTATATATAAAACACAAACTGTGCTGTACGTGCTGTATATAAGTTTGTATTTTGTAAATAACACATGAACCATATATTTTTTTAGGATAAAAAGTATGCTATATGTTAATCCTTGTAATAAATTATATGTGTAACAAATTTCATTCAATTTCAAATGTGAGTATTTATAAATTATAAAATTTAATTTATTAATGACTCACAAATGAAAAAAATTATGTTTAAAAATTAAGTATCTAAAAGAATTGGGCGCTTGTTTTAGTTACGTGGCTTAAGTAATATAGGAGTCTATATTCGTGCAAAGCTAGAACATGAAGTATCACGTAATGCCGGCTCCACATTAATGCCGTGAATTCACGCGCGAATTCACCCCGTGAATTCACGGCACAAGTCGTGCCCTCCACATTCACGGGTTAACACAATCGTTCGTGAAACCCGCCGCGAAATGGACGTGGAAGCTGCTGCTGCAATAACTTTGTTTGCTGTGGCAACATATACGTCCAAAACAAGAAATACCGTGAATGTAGATGTGTACGCGTGAACGCCGCGCGAACCCTTTGTCGCGGGACAAAATACCGACTCTGATCGGGGAACAGGCGTGAACGCGCGCGAACCCCGCGAAAACCGTCCACATTCATACGTTCACGCCTGTTCACGGAGCTTCACGGCACTAATGTGGAGCCGGCATAAGAAGAACTTTATAACATAGCTTCAGTTTCTAGGCGTACTTTTAAAAGTTTCACCTTTCAAAAGGTGCGATGTCCGCCCATTTGCCACCTCCGCCATCATAGTACATTATCTAGACATTTTGAAATATCGTAAAAGAAGCAATTAATAAATGAGTAATTAGTTTTTGAAGCGCATAAAAACCGTAAATTATATTTTACATGAAATAACTTACCTGATAAAATATGCATGATTTTGCTCTTTTTATCTTACCATGTAAGTACATAATAATTACGACTGACCTTCTCTTTGTAGAATGCTCGTATATTCCTATACTTCTTTTCCTTTTATTTTAATTCATAGGTACGTTAAATTTTTATTGTTTTTTCTCTCTCGACAAACTACAAACGGATGAAGTATTAAACTTGCAACGCTACAATTTTCACAGTAACCACTTTGAATATTTTGACTTGAATATTTACGTCTTTAAATTTATTTCCATAGGGAGGCAATACAGAAAAGTGATAATAACAAAATCGGGGGATACAGTTTGATGCTGTAGCTACATATCTATCATTTCTCTTAAGTTAAGGCAATCAGGCTGACAGTCCACTTCATGGTAGATGGCTACTGTCGCCTATAAACACATGTGCTGCAAGTGTGTTGCCGACTACAGTAGAATTAAGGATAAATGGTAAGAAAGGGATGGGGAACTGAATGGGCTCCGGCATCCCTTAGTGACGGCAGTACACATGTTTATACAAAATTTAATTATACCATATGATTTTTTGGTGTATATAGTATATTCGAATTCTTTAGATATATATACATATATAATATTACTCGTAACGTACACGTATTCACGTGAAACACACGACCGTGTCCACGACACATCCACACTCCATTTTTTATATCAACATTATGAATAACTTCTAATATTTTAGTCTAAGCAATGAAAATTGAGATTGTATTTTGAACAAAGAGTTAGGAAAATGTCATTTTATTGCTATTTATTGCGCTCTAAATATACATTCATACTAAAAATATAAGATCCACGATCAGTGAATATGTACCCATATGGTGAGTTTAAATAAAGAACATAAATTTATCTGAAACATTGATCAAAAGTGTGCGCGTTTTAAAAAATTATTTATCTGTATTATTCTGCATTGCTGATAAATAAAGTTGTTAATGTAATTAAAAAAAATTGAACGTAAATTATGTAAATAAATCGAA
Source organism: Synanthedon andrenaeformis (assembly GCA_936446665.2). NCBI lineage: Eukaryota > Metazoa > Arthropoda > Insecta > Lepidoptera > Sesiidae > Synanthedon > Synanthedon andrenaeformis. The sequence continues at coordinate 11,731,636 of OW387784.2, forward strand.
ACACAAGCAAAAGCGCAACTATCCAAGCGACAACACAAAAAATGAACAAAAAGGAATCGAATTTAAATTCAAAATATCACTATTCCAGTGATCATAGAGCAACGGTGGCATTTTCATAGTCGCATTGGATATACTGGCAACATTGAGTGGTACGTACGCGCTTGTACTGTGTGCTACGCGGCCGATACAATTTGAAACGGCCGGTTAATATGTAGTAAAAAGATAGGATTGCTCGTTGCATTCCCACAGTGGAGCGTAATCATTTTTTGCTAACTTTACTCTAGGGCTGTACAGGATTCTCTGTCTATCGGAATGTCTTTTTAATTGAAATCATTTGATAAATGTCAAGCATTTTAAGAACATAACAAGAACGCAATAAGGGCTGGATTAAGTTATATATTAATAATCCGTTTGATGGGAGTAAAATAAGATATGCTTAACTTAAATGTAATTAAGTATTTAATAAATATAACGACGTAGCTAAAGGGACAGGTGTTGTCATCTATAAAACTTAGTAAGTCAGTGTTTAGCAACTCAACAGCACTTCAAACTTTTATAAATTTTAAAATGCATTCTTTTAATTAGAAGGTAAGTAAGGTGAAGAATTAGTATAGTTAAAAAAAGTAAGTCAGCTTACTAAAAATACACACTAGTTTCATAGTTATAGTCAATCTATCGACCACCATTTTATTCTTACGACTTATGACTTACCTATGTCGACGCCATGTATTAAAAAAATATCATACCTATTAAAATGATTATAATACTATGATATTGAAAATTGAAATGATATATGATTATATAACTAGCTGTTTCCCACATTTTTACCCGCCTTTTAATTTAAAAGGAATTGGCTTTTCGCTCTATTTCGTTGTTACTTAAAAAAATCTCAGCTTTTGTTTAAACGAAAACCTTCAACTTTAATTTTAAATTTTCGAAATTCTAACAGATTCAGACTGATCAGCAAAATGGCTGTCATTCCCGTGTCCCTGCAAATAAAATGGTTTCGTTAATATGCGAGTAACTGTTGACAGTTCGCGTTATGGAGCCGGTATTTACATTAACGATTTTTGTACTATTTTTACAACTGCACTTGTGAGCTAGTGGTAGCTGGTTTTGTGATGGTGCGCCAAGCGAATCGAACCGAATACGACGAACGCGACGATGCGCGGCTTCGAACTTGCTAAAAATAAAAATATTGGCTATAATTAGTTGCTATAAATGAAACATGGTTAGTTTGTGACCTACCAAATAACTATTATATAACATTAATGACTGGCTGGTGCCCGCGACTTCGTCTGCGTTGAAAAATGAAAAATATAATTCCTAAATAACGCCTGACATGGTGCCGTCACCACGGTGACAGTGGCGCCTAACTTTTTATATTTTTTAGAGTTAGACGAACTCTCGGGAACCTAACATTTTTCAGGATAAAAAGTATCCTATATGTTAATCCAGGAATTAAACAATCTGTGTGCCAAATTTCATTCAAATAAGTTCAGAAGTTTTTACGTGAAAGAGTAGGTAACAGACATTACTCCAACTTTGAGCTATGAAGTTTGTTTGGTTATAGGTCGTTATAGTATATAACAGTACTAATATTGCCTAACGTAGTCTACAAATGAAACAATTAAAATCTTCGTACTTGTCACAATTCAAGCAACTATAAATTATATCCCTCCTTTGTGAAAATAAGTCAGAAATATACGCGAAAGTTACCGAAGTAACGAAGTATGTTAATAAAACGATCATAATAACTATCGTCTCAATTTCTTATCTTCCAGGCTAACCTTATTATTAATAAATTGCTCGGTTATACGCACGTGGCGCTCTGTCAGCTAGTGGCCGGGAAAGTACTCGTAGACATCTTTGAAAAAAGTTGTTCAACTCGTCCAGTCGGACTTTTTAAATTAGCTTAGAAGCTCAGAACTCACTATTAAAACCTACGGGACTTTTTCTAGATTTTATTAATATGAATTATATACAAAACTTTGTTAAGATGTTTGTATGTATTTGACATAAAAATGTAGTATTAAAATATGCGACATTTTCATATTGCAGTAATACTTACCATGGAAATAATATTTATGTATTCATTTCTTATTAATATTATAAAGAGAAAGAGCGGATTTTGTACGTTTGTTTATTATTAATCTTCGAAACTACTTGTAGGTATTTGAAAAAACTTTCACTATTTAAAAGGTGAACATATTCCAGATTAACATAGGCTCTATTTTAGATATACTATGAAAGTCCCCAAAGACGCGTTGGTCTAGTATAAATTAATACTTTAGTTTTTGGAAGGCCTTGGACTTTGGAAGGCGCCTTGTATGTATTTATAACTAAGTTCTCCATCAACGATAATAATTAAATATGTGTGTATATTATAATTCTTTAAAACACTGATATAACACATAGGGATATATTATAATACTGTAAAATATATTTTAATATTATTAAAACGAAAACCTACACTAACCTATATTATACCTAACATACATTACATTACAGCTGTAACTCTAATGACGGGCACGTAATTATATTCGAATCTGTGTAATGTATAGTCAAGATAAATAAGTTAAAATTGTAAATCGATCGTTTGATTAAATAAAAATGATCGCGAATCAACGATTAACTTCAACGTAACGGTTTCCTGCATTAATCCTTATTGCACAAGTGCGCACACGCAACACGCATTGATAATAAAATTCGTCCAATAAGAAGATCGAAACAAATTATCGGGTAATGTTCTCGGACAAAATTAAAGTTTCTGCTTTTATCGACAATATGATTGCGTATTACTGACTATCCGCTTTAATATGATACTACTCATTAATCTTGTTCACTGTAATTTTAATCTTACGCGCTAAGTGTTAAGGTTTTAAATCGTTCGTGTCGTCCGCGATGTATTTTTATTGGGCTAGGCTTTATTCAGTGAGATGATTGCTACGTAAAGGTAGGCGATTCTTTCAAGATATTGCGTTAAAAGGAACGTCGATTATTTGAAATTAGACGTAATAAGATTGGAAAATGGAATGGCATTTAAAATTACTTTTTAATGCATTATTATAATTGTAGAATAATTTTTGCACTCAATTTTTTGTTTTCAACGATTTTAATTTTAAATTGTAATTAATGAGAGCATGTAAGCTGGTTTGAATTCTGTAGTATATTTTTTTTTAATTGAACTCAAAATCATTCTACGTGTAATAAATATACATACATATAAATATAAGTACCTACATATCTATAGTAATATTAATTTTTAATATTGATTAATTGATTTTTAATATTAATAATTTTCAATATAAATATTTGTATTTTTGTATTTTTGTATTTTTGTCTGTAATGAATAAACTCAAAACTACTGGATCGATTTAAAAAAAAACCTTTCACCTATAGAATAGAAAGATACATTATCAGCGAGTAATATGAGGCTATATTTTATAAAGTTTCGCAAATGAAGTCGCGTGCAATAGCTAGTGTATGATAAGTTCACTGCTAGACTTTCTCATCAATATGAATAGGTAGCTATCGATTCTCTGGATGTTTTCATTGCGTTAATTTTTTTATGTCAACAAGTGTATTGATATTGAATAACTAAATTGAAGTCTAAATCGGGATTTAAACCTGCCTCTTATTAGCATAGCTAACTATGCTTATAAGAAAATACATACAAATGTCATATGAATTTGCACTTTACAATAAATTTTATCACTATTTCTCTTATTTCAAAAACAGAATATATCCGATTTGATTTAATTCGTACTTAATGTCATATTGAATCGATTTCGCATAATACGATATTTACTTAAACTAAGTAATTGTTATTAAAGAGGTAAATTGAATTTGTGATACATATTTAAGGGCTCGTTCACACTAGAACGTGAACGTTTTGCGTGCGGGCTAGTTCGTGAATTCGATCTGACTTACTTTGAATGCTACAGTTATTGTTGCAGCTGTGGGGAGAGAAACGGGCTGATGATGAAAATTATTAAAGTATAACTCGATTAAGTCAGATATTTATACTGACTAATTACGTCGATTAAGTCACGATTTTTAGTTAGGGTTATTAAATGTAGATAGCTAAAATTTCTGTGCGGTGTACACGCATATATGTGTATATGACGAGTCGGTAAAGTTCAGTACAAATGGAGGCTGCAATCAATGGTTTTTATCAATGCGAATAGCTAATTTTATTTATGAGTAGCGGCAGACCTTTAGCTAAATATCAAATTGCAAATGATTCCGCCATTTACGGCTAGATATCGAACATTAAGAATTATACGAATGGTCCCGATTTAGGTGTGGTTTAGGGTTGTTGTTCCGAATTAAATTAAAACAACTCATTTTAAGAAGAAAAAAAAATTATTTGTGGTATATAAACTAAAATAATATTATAAACAATATAATGACCGTAGTTAATAACTATTCTCTAATGTTAATAATAAGATCTTAGTCGTCATAAATTCCTTAATTAAAAAAAAAACTAACTTAAAAAAAATTTTTTCCATAACTAATTTATAAATAGATAACAACAACAACACTTCAGTATCTTTTTCTATGTTTTTAAACGATTTTCTCAATTTAGCAGCTCTCAATATTAATAATTGGAAATAGTTTAAAATACTGATGTTTGATTTTCGACCAGTGGGCGAACACTTAAAAACAGTTGATAGACATACGATATGCGAAAATTAAATATATTTACAATTTTTTTTTAAATTTAATATTATTTAAAATTTCTCGAAGACTCGACACACAAACAAGTACAATACATCCGTTATGTGTTCGCTTAACTCCGATCAAACTTGAAAAGCAGTGCTAATATATAAAAATAATTGCAACAGCACAGAAGTTTTTCGACGAAACTCATTTCGCTGCTACGTCTTCTTTTAATAATGCGGACGAAGCGCAGGTGTGCGGGGAGAGGGAAATTATAGGGCTGTTCGCGTACACCCGCGCCTAATGATGGATCGACTGCGACCGCTTGCTTAATGAGAATTGTACTGGCAACCCTACAATACACGCAATATTCTATTTTCAAATTATGTTTCTTTCTTTTTAAATTCTCATTATGAGAATTTATTTGCATTAAATTGTCACTTACTGACTTCCCATTGCTAACTCTTTAATAAATTTTGCATTTTCATGTTAAAGTAATTAAAAAAAATACAAAACTAGGTATTGGTTTCTATGTAGATATGTTAGTTGAACATAAATCAATATTCCAATACGTTTTCATGATTAAATCTTATTTTATTTAGCTAAATAGCTTATCGAATTTTATTTCTCTACACAAGACATGTGTTTCGCCACTCTACACATAATTATTTATCGTTATTGTTTTTTATTCGTTTTCTATTGTATTTTTCTCCTCTCTGTTTAAATTGGTTTCACACTTTGATATCTTCATATCTAAGGTACGCTGAAATGTTGTTTATTTGTTTTGTAACTAAACTAGGTATAACCACAGTTCTCTACACATATTAACAGTATAATACACTGATTTTTGTCATAATAATTATTTATAGACATAATTTTTGATTCGTTTCTTTATTGCATTTTTCTTCTATATTATTATGTTTAAATTGGTTTTAATATTATATTGAAATTTTATATCTATTCCACTTTCATATCTATTAGGTACTAACAAATGTCCACGTCTGAAAAGATAATAAATATGTGGTTGAATTTGATTTAATGGCTAAACTAATGCATCTTCCTATTTTACAACTTTTCTTAGAAGGTTACAGGCGTTTGAGTTGGTTCGAGGATAAATTCGTGTCATCGTAAACACATCCAGATAGAGTTTGGCATTGCGAATACTTAAAGTTTATTGATTCAGGATATTGTGCAGTACATTTGCTTTACAGCGAACCAGTGTCACATCCGTCCTGGTTTATGTCCATCTTTATGGACACTCAATTTTACTTAAAATTTCATAATAGAAACATCGAGTGCTATATATATATATATATATATATATATATATATATATATATACATTCACGTGTAGATAGATATATTGCCAAGCAGAAGTCGCCCACATTTCCATTGACTTGCACTTGCAACGCAAAGTCCGCAGTAGGGCACAGAATAATATTTAATGATTACTTAACAGATAGTTCACATTCATATAAACTAAAGCTTTAGTACCTACTTTATGAATTATTGGGATAATTGCAAATATTTTTAGGTTAATTGAAGCTTAATTGGGAGAGAAGTCTCTCTGCAAAAAATCAGATATAAATGTTCTTTGTACAAATTTTGATTTTCGTTGTAATTACTTTCAAGCTAGAATCACGGTAGGGTTGTGTATCTAGTTAAAAATAAATAGTGTACTTAAATTGTTTTTTGACGATATTTTTTTATACAATCTCGGTTACTTTAAATTATGTACTGTTTTGTCACAGTAAGATGTGTAAGTTAAGTTTTTAGTTTTATACCTATCAAAGAGCAAAACATCTATACGGTACACAGTACGACACAATATATATACATACGTTACATATATGTAAAATCCTAATATACATGTGTCTCGTGTGATTTGACTATTGAACATTTATGATTATTCGACGAAAACGTAAAGTCGTAACCGCTTGCATTGAAAATACGACGCCATCTTTGGTTTACGATTCGTATTTTCTTTGTACATATTAATGGATAACTTAACCCAACACCTTCATAAGATCGTATAGTAAAATCTCTATATTTTATACTACACTAGCTGGTGCCGCGACTTCGTCCGCGTTGAAAAAGAAACATAAAATGATTTTAAATGATTTTGTTGATATTTAAAAATAATCCAATTATATTCAATATTAATATATTAACTAGCAGCCCGATGCAACATTTCGGGATAATTTTTTTCTAAATTTTCTTTTCACATTTCTCGGACTTTATTTATATGTAGAATATTAAAAAAAAAGCCGAATCGCTTCAGCAGTTTTTCTCGAGTTTTGCTCATAGCAACACTTTTAACAATTAATTTTAATTTTTATATAAATTCCCTATAATCCAATTTTTCTCCAACATGAAAAAAAAAACATTTGTAATTTATCGACAATTCGACACTCGACCACCGGCCAGTAATTCACACGATATTCTGTATCAACGATATAGCTTTGCACTGTATTATCATCGGGAATAGAATCACAGTATAGTAAAGTAGTATAAAACACAGTAGGTATACTGAATTGTGAAAGAATATTTTCACAATAATTCACAAAAAATATTTTGAATTGATGTCAGTGTTTTTTGGTATTTGAATAATATAGAAAGTATTTACGGAAAACATTTTTTATAGAAAAGATATAATAAGAATATAAAACTATCCAAAAATGGATCTATGCTAGAATGTTGCTAAAACTTTTCAAGAAAATTACCATAAAATTCAATGCCCCTCACCCCTGACCCTCGTTTGTAACACACAGCGAGCGGATGAACTATTTGAATTATAACAATATCTTCTTCTCTTGAAGTTACTGTGATAGAAACTTCAGTCTGGTTAGTTATGCGTTGGTGCTATCTTACAACGATAATGTCGGACACGCTTGCTTGTTTTACTTGCATTTGATACACATTTTCGGATTTTCGTACAATACTCTAATGTAATTATTAAGAAACCCTGCTCGTTGTATCGACTACGAAAGCTATGATAAATATATTTTTTATTTTGTTATACTTCTAGACCTGATAATGTGGTCGACTGCTGACATGCCTTGCAAATCATTTGATAATCAAATGTTAGCATACTTGATAATTTAACGAGTACACAAAAAATTAAATTACAAAAAAAGCGCCTCACTTATTGTTTATATTTATTATTATTATAATTATGAAGTATTATTATTATTAAGTATTAACAGTTGGGTCGGTTGACCAAAATACAAATCTTTCTTTTATTAAATTGCCTTATTATGCATTATTTTATCAAAGAACTTGAACTAAATCGCACACAAAATAAATTTGTGTGTACACTATTGAACACATGTAAGGCTGGCGCGCACTATATTACTATATCTACCTATATTAATAATAGGATACCTATGTTAGTACCGCAGTTAGTATAAAACATTAAAAGCTTCTTCGTTAAATTCGCATAAACATATCGTACGGATATAAAGGGGCCAATGCACTCACCGAAATATAAGTAACCAGCAATTAAATCATAAATTCCACATCGATACGAACCAACCAACAATCACACAACACACGAAACAAAACGAATTCGAAGAAAAAACGAGAATCAAATATGTACTGGTTACAGTGTTGCCAGCAATCGATTTCTTAAGTCTTAGTTGGGTACGAAATTAGTAGCGACGCCTCCTTTTTCTCTCTCGATTACGTCCAAACATATTGTGAGGTATAACGGAGCCCGCCGAATAATGTAAGGCGAAAAAGAAAGAAAGAAAGTATTAATTGATTTATTTGAACCTGAAAAGCTGTCGGAGATGTTTAAACGGTGTGTTTCCGGTTTATCGGATCTGGCATTAATGTTAATATACTTTTTTTGTGGCGCTGTTTCTAATTATGAGCCTTGTGGTAAGCTCACTGTTGCTCAACGACCTATGGATAGGCTAGGTAAACTGCAAGATCAAATGAAAAGATTCGTAGAGAAACGAAAGTCGCCGACATAACCTGGCGAATTAATAAGCAGGACACATTGTACAACCTCTGGATATTCGCTCACAGGATGGTCTGACGACCTAATCCTGAATCTATCATCGACCGATCCTACTGAAAATAACCAAGAATTACCGAGAACAGCCGTCAAATGCATTATGCATGCTTTTGACAATTTTATATAAACGGCGGATGAAACCGCGGGACACGATTGGTAATTAATATACAGAATAAATATATATGTTTTTAAAATGCAAGTTAAAATAGCTAGCATTGCGAAAATTCTTATTGCGTGTGTGCGATAAAGATCTATCTCGGGTCGATATTCTTTAACGTTTCATCAGCAAATATTTCACTAAATTCGTGCCCTACCCCCCTGAGATCATAGCATTGATAATATGCAAATGAACCAGCCGACGATTTAAAAAATAAAAGGGTTCACGATGGGATCGTTGCCCTCTTAAATGACCTAAATAAGATAAAGTCTAAACGACACATTGGAGGCCGTTAGCTGTCAGTGAGTATTACGGATAATGTTGCTAGATTTAAATAAGTATTTAACTTCGCATTCAGATAATCCTCGGCTACTTGCCAATAATTCTTGGAGTTTAGGAGTGTTTAATCGAGTTTTAGATATCCACGCTAATCAATATTTTATTTATCGTTTCACTTTATGTAACAAAATTAGAATCTATCTTTATTGAACACTAGCTATTGCAGGCGACTTCGACCGCGTAACTTTATAAAATATAGCCTATGTTACTCGTTGATAATATAGCTTTCTATAGGTGAAAGAATTTTCAAAATCGGCTTACTAGTTTGGATATAAAGTAAAGATCTGTTTACCTCAATATATCATGCTAATCTCCGTTACTGCATAACCGATAATGAAATCTTAATCTATAAAGATACGCTTACGAAGTTAAGAGCAAAAGCTAGTATATTGTATAGCGAAGTAACTATTCGTTGATTAGTCAATCTCATATGCTAATAAAGTTGGAACGTCACTTCAGCATTTGTTGTTTCGTTTCTCACTCATTTTTTTGTACTATTTTTGTACTTTATTAAAAAAATACATCAACACCTAATTAGGTTTTTCTGTGGACATCGCAAATTTATTTAAGAAGTTTTGTTTTATTTATTAAGCAGCCGTTCTGCGTGAAAAATCTTCTTAACGTTTTATTTATGTCTAAAAAAAGTATCCTATATCGTTTTGATCGTTATCATGATGGAAAAATCGTGTATGGGGGACAGCAAGGGTGTAGAAACTGGTTCTGAAGGTTCAAGTTAAACCTTCACTGTGTTATAAATAAATAAGCTCAATTACTTTCTATTTAAATGCCACGATCACATGTTAAGTCACACACCAAGTTCATTATTAATATTGTCGATTGAATTTGTCAAATTGTCATAGCAACTATTACTTATATGTTATTAGTGTATAAAAAACAAAAAAAAGTACGTATCAAACATATAGATGGCAAACTTTAATCACTCCTCCATTCACAAAAGTCATTTTTTTTTATAAATTTTAGGATAAACAAGTTATAAAATTGATAAAATTGTTGTGTAGAATATTGTTTAGAATCTGTTTAACAGATTTAAACAGATGTTATTTTTGCAATAAAAAGAAACCCAAATTAAAAAACTACAGATTACAGTGCCACGCTTTTTGTAAATTTTTGCAAATTTTTTTTTCAAAATGTGTACAATGCTGTGCCACTTAAATGAATTTTTTAATATACCTACTGACTATATGAATCTGTGCTATATGTTCATGACTAACTACGAAAAAGAACGATTTCATTAATGTGATATCAAAATAAATCGGTATTTGTGATTAAATATGTCAGATCCTTTGGTTGCAACTTGGGATTTCTATTTATCTGCAAAAAAAAACATAATAAATAAGTATGTGTATTTAAGATTTATATTTACTTAGGATTATTTATTTCTATTTCATGCAAAAAATTTAATTTTTAATTGTAATAATTTTAATATTATTAAAAAAAAAAATTTTTTTTTCTTCAATATGAAAACTAAACTAGCTACCCACATAAATAACAGAAACGTACACTATGTTGTTAATAGTCCTTTAGCTTTGCCTCTGATAAATAAACATGAGAATACGTCTCTAAATGGTTGAGCAGAAATGATAAAAAGCATTTGAAAAGCGACTACACTACGGGAGGCAGCCGGTTGTGTCACTGCGTGGACACCAGATTGGACAAAGTATACATAGGAACAGTGTACGAACTATTGGAGAAAGAAAAATATATATTTCTCAGTCTCAGTTACCGACAGATGTCGCTATTTTAGCAGCTTATAACTACGCGCCCTATCAATAAGTTGAAATTAACATACGCACCGATTGTCACACACATAACACCTCGTATCTATTATTAGGATTTAAGTATAATGAAGAAGCCAAAGGGGTCTATTACGAACTCATAGTTGTTTCCAGCCAGTCATATTAGCTTTGGCAAATTCAACTTTCCGGGCCTGAAGGAAATAAAAGCAAGCAGCATAAAATAATCATTACGTTATAATAAAAGATCGCGTCGAGAGGGGAAAATGTTGCACGCTTATATATTTTTACATCTGTGACACAGAAGAAAATAATACTTTCATATACAACTACATACTCTGTATGCTATGTACTGTGGAGGACTAGTTTTTCGCTTAGTTTTACAGGCCGTCTTTAGTAATGTTAGTTGTCTATGGTCTCTAAACGTGAACATTAATATAGACAATATTTTGTTTTAACAACCTCTCACACATGGCGTTACGCGGTCGCTCCAATCATTAAATTGTTGGTTTCGTATATTAAATTTCATATGAGTTTTAAAAACGCATGATTCTTCGAAATGCCACTTCAGTTCGTTGCATAATCAGTTTTATATTGTTCAACATAAATTTTATTTGTAATAAAATGCTAACGGTGAACCAGTACTTACCTACTTTAAAATGTTTGTTATTGCGTTTTCAGAGAACTTTTATTTCCAAAAAAGAACTAATGGGTCGCCATTTCGAAAAAAAGTTGCCGTATTATTGATACTTAGTAATTATCTTGTCTATGATATAAATAGGAAAAGAAAACATTTCACATTTATTTGTGGTTTTTTTATTTGTTGTTTTTTTTTTATTGTATTCTATCGTAAAATAATTTAATTGCCTCTTGTAATTAATCTGATAATAAATATCAAAAGATGACAATAACTTAAATCCTTACTGAGAATAACCTCACTAGTTGTCGATCATAACAAAAAAATGAGAGTATGTAAAAATAGTAACATGTAAAAGTAGAAAATACATTTTTTTTCAATTTTCTATATGTTTTCTTTCTTCATTCTGAACAGATTGTCTTTGAATGTCACCATAAAATATATGAAATTCAATTAAATAATAATGAAAAATGACGTTCTCGTGTCATGTTTGTATATCGCTGTCGTCAGACTTTCGGCAATTAATTCAAAATCTGGTTTCATTAAGAGTGGTCGCACTAAAACTTTTACGACCAAACGGTACAAAGTTTTTGATGGACCGACGTACGTAATAGAGAAATGCCATCAATATGCAAAACAAGACAAATTCATTATTACAGCGAGTTTACAAATCGACATGCCGTATTACAACGCATTAAAGACTAGTTTATATTAAATGTTTATCGTTTTAAATGTAAAATTATGTTTGCTAGATGATAAATATGCGCGCTTTCGCCTGGTAGCCAGATATTAAACAGCCATTATGAAGATTCTTCTATTCTGGTCAAACGTTTTAACTACATAAGTAAACTAAAATATTGGTTTAAAATGTCATGGGCCTAATTCATTAATATGAATATGAAACATTAATTTGAAAGCCTAGTTAAAAGCTTTGATTGTAGCTTTTTTGAGCTCAAACACAGATAGCCCAGTGGGTTGTACATTCGACTGTCGTTATAGCAGTTGCAAACGCTTTTGTAGTTATAACCGATTCTGTCTGTTTCTTCGCTAACTTTTTCTAAGTCATACGATTCGATTTTGAAACGATTTTCACTATTGAAAAGGTTGATATGATAAACAAGGAAGCTTTGTTAATATTGCTAACCTGGGTGGAACCATTACTTATGGAAGATACTTCCTCAATTTTTTATGTAAGTTATTAATTCTTATAAGCTGTTTAGCAGTTAGTATAGCTTTGCCTTCTTATAAATTTTATGTTTCCTTATAAATAAATAATTTTAAATTTAATTTCAACCAATAGGAATATTTCTTATGTGTTGAAATATTTCAACTCTTATTTCGTTTCTCACGTATCTTTATCTTCTGTTATCAATCAAAATCAAACGCAGTGTTGAAAGCTGAGGTAAAAAAAAGTAATAAATTCAAAATCTTTATTATATTAGGATATGGCAAATTTGTATGCTGGTTGGGACTTGAACCTACTACCCGAATCGTTTTAATTACTAAATCTATAAAACGGATAATAAAATTAATGACCAATTAAGAAAAGTTGAAGACTGGAAAATATTTTGACAGAGTTGTTATAAGCAATTCTTCAGCGATCATTATCAGTAGGTTTTAACGAGGATTTCACTAAATCAAAATCAACATCAAACTACAACTATTAACCCAAAAATAATAGGAAGTAATTAATATAAGTATTTATCTGCACTAAGACGTCTTCATTAGCTGGCAGACGAGCAACAAGATTATAATTACGTAAAACTCACATTTCATGTGAAACTAGCGACCAGTCCTCGGCTTGGCACAGATGAATATTTTTCTACAAATTATATGAACAAACTTTCCTCGTTTATTGATCTTTCCACTAGTGAAAACCTTATAAAAATCCGTTGGTTGGTTTAGAAGAAGTAAACGGAGAAGACAGAGGTGGACAGCGAACTTATTCTATAAAATTTTAGCGATCTCTGCCCACCGCTTCTTACAGATGCATTTTTTTCTGTAAATAAGGTAAGGTTGCTCAAGTCGTACCCCCTAAGGAAATTACACTGTAATATTCACTGCAATTAAAATAAAACAAAATCTTTAACACTTACTAAATCTTTACTTAATTGGTTTTCAATTAACAATTATAAAAACTTGAAATTCTTTAATGAAAATAGGTATTTTATTGTTTTTATTGATTAAGGCACCTAGTCGCCTAATTCGTACCACCTATAGCCTTAGTCGTACTTAGAAAACAAATGTTAGTAAACATATTAAAAACTATAAAGAAAAACACTTAATAATCAGAGATCACATGAACAACTAAAAACTACAAACAATTTAGTCTGAGATTAAGTATCAGACGAGATATTGCTGTGGTACGACTTACGCAACCTTACCCTACACACTTTGCTTGGTTATCACTCTTTTCATTAGTGAAAACTGAATAACAATCACTTGGTTTGTTTTAAAGAAGTTCACGGAGTAGATGTTATAGATACATAGGTATATATACAAAATAGATACACGTGGATAAACGATTTTTAAAAAGTCAAATATATATCTTGTTTTTAGGAAATCCTCTTCCTTTACAAATTACACACAGTGACAGACAAATTAATCAAATCGTCAACAAATGTGTGTTTAAAGTGAGACCAGTCATTAGTTAAATAAGAATGTGGTAGTAGCATTTGGGTCAAAGAACTCGTCAAAAATTGTTGGATTGAATATTATTTATTCTGCAAAACCATCAATGATCGGTTACCCATTATTTTTATTTTTATTAATTATCAACAAGATCAGGTTAGTACCGTTGAATAAATTTATTATTATAGTTTATTTAAATGATTTTGTGTTTACACAAGCAAAATGTTTTTTTTTTTTTCATAGAAGAGTCTATTCAAATTGGTGGGCAGTTTTTTTAGAGCTTTTTTTTTCATAGTACTGAAAACCGGGTTCATTGTTGTGAAATGAAACTATCCAGAGTTAGTTTTAAAATTGCACCAAAGTAGCCGTTTGTAAGGAGTTAAGTGGTAAAACTATGTATAGTATATACGTACAGAAGAATCAAATGAAATCATAATGTGATAAAAATGTATGATAGTTAAAATGACAGCTATTGACAATAAATGGCGGAAACTAAAGAGTAGAGAAGGGTAAGGAAGGAAAACCTATCTGTAGGTGGAAGTAAAAGTCAAAAACTACACGATAAATAACTTATTGGTAGGCGAAGATAAAATTACAGAAATGTAAGGGTCAAAAACTTATCCGTAGTCCATCGTAAAGGTCAGAAACTGAATGGTGAACAGACGTAAGAGAAGGAAGATAATGAATACATAAAAGTAGTTATAGGTAGGTATACTATATAATCTACTAGCTGGTGCCCACGACTTCGTCCGCGTTGAAAAAGAAAAAAATAGCCTATCCTGTGTCCCGTACGTCCAAATGTTTATCTACCAAGTTTCATGAAAATCAGTTAATTCGTTTAAGAGTTATGGAGGAACATACATACATACATACAATACCTAGACTTACAGATTTATTATTAGTATTGATGACTTAATAATTTCTAGAAATCTGTTTATTTATGTACAAACTTACTATAGCTTAAATATGCTTAGAATTAGTTTCAAACGGTGCTATATCCAAAATATTTTCTCAAAACATTAGCCACATTTCAACACCACATCAACTCACGCGCACCGTCTACATTCCTTCTTACGCCGGCCATCCCGATCATTTATTTAGAAAGCCTGCTCCAACGTCACTGCAATTTGAACTTTCTCCGCCTTACAATAAGGTGTGTATCTTATATGTTCCCCACTGGAGGTCCGTAATTAAGGCCCATGTTACTTCAGTCGACATGATATTGTTTTTTATAGTGGAGCAGTGTATCCCATAGATTGAGGTATTTGATGGGTAATAGCGTTTCTACAAAGTTGCTTCGCGTATTCTAAAATACAAGATTAATTCCATGTTCGCTAATGGTTCGTTTTTGTCGGATGCAATGAATATATTGATATTTTTTTTATAGGGGGGATTCAAGATTATTATCAGGTCTAGAGGTAAACATATTCTGACAGTATTGATTACATTGTTCTCGTGTAAAATTCACAAAAAACTTTGTGTATTATATTTTGAATTCAAAATATTTTTGTTATGGTGTACTTACAGTTTTAATGAATCGAATGTGAAAGTATTATTTATTTGTTTCTCGAAATTGTAATTTAAAAAGCCATTAAACACTTCCTTGAACATAGCTCCTTCTTCCATTATGAACAAAAGAAAGCTTTTCTGCACTTTTGCTTTTTAAAATTAACTGATGCTTTTTCAACTTTCTATTTTCCAAAATATGTCTTAAATCGACGATTTTAAGTTCTGTAATCATTTATATGGAGATATTACTTTCATCAACGCAAAAAAAAAAAACAAAAAAAAACCCAACCTTCATCCACTCACGTCTTCAAGTATAAATTGTTTTTTCCCTTGGTTTTCTAAGTTAACTTTTTTTTACAACACTTTTTAAAACTTCCTGTGCCATCGCTGATGCTCAGAAAATTAATCTTTACTCGTTTTTAAACTAAAGTTTTTTATTTTAAATAAAATCACACAATTTCAGATTAAAACTAAATCTTCCGAAAATATATACGGAGCGTTTAAAATCTTGACAAGTTGTAAATAAGTCTAATTTAGTTACAATACGATATCCCATCCACATTTTCGCCCAATATTTTAATGGATACCACTTTATTCGGACCTCTGTATTTAACGTTATGCGTTCTAAAGAAAGGTCTTTACAAAATGGTTTCCTTTAAATAATTCGGCAATTTTAGTTTGACCTCCAGGCTTCTACTTTTTATTCACGATTTTATACAGTTTTAACATACTGCAGTGGAGAAGGGAAGGTCAAACAAGAATTGGTGGTTGAATCAAAATTGTTAGCTTAATAGTGTACATTAATTATAGTAATTTCATTAGAAGGTACCGTTTAAAAGGTTTAATTATTGAGTATTTTTAAGGTAACATATACAGGCACTGTTAATTGTAGCCCTTGAATGAACTTGAGACTTAGTATACAGGTTTATTTGGAAGTTTCAAATTCGATTACTACTTACTATTGAAGGATTAATACGAGAATAAATAAATAAATATCTCCACACTGTTTCTAGAATATTTGTTCAATAATAATTTACAATTCATAATAATATAGAAGTGACCTTTCTATAATAATAATAATAATAGTAATATGAACTGGAAAATTTGCCTCCTTCCACTTGGATCCACTTAGCGGATTGTGGATTCAAGTGGCATAGAAAAATATTATTATTGTTGGATCCCCTCGTTTGTGGATCGAAGTGGCATATAAAATAATGTGTATTATTGAATCCCCTCAATGGTAGATTTAAGAGGAGATAAAGGTATCCGCGGATCCACATGTGGAGCCAAGCTGTGGATCCAAGTGGAAGGAGCCGAAAATTTTCCTACATTCCCACAACTGTTGAATGAAGTTTATCGATAAAAATCGCGAATAGCGGACTTATAATATTAGTCTATAGGCGTTAGAATTGTTAAGCATCAGTGGCTGAACATCATGAGCTATTAGAATTAATTATATTTTTAGATAGTGATACCACCCGTGGTCGTGCTATCGGCTACCCGTTATCGGGTCCATCTGACCTGCGGGTTCAATAATTGTGAATTGCAATGGCCACCGACGCTCAAACTGTTTACGAGAGGTAAATAATAAGGTTTTAAATACTACCTGCGAGTTCGCGCTACTTAAATTTAGATATACACTTAATAAGTGATGATTTAATGGTGCTCATCAAGTACCAGCTGTTAGTAATTAACTAAAAACCCAGAATTCACACTAAGAATTTCCTCTAATCAGCTGTTGGAAATCTTTTAAATTTTTTTTTAAGTGTAATTTCTTTGCACGCGATGAGAGTAAACGAGAGGACTTCAGTGTTAAGAGCATCGAAACGTTCTTGCATGACATTTACCGCTTAATATAATATTTGATAGCCAAAGAAGTTTTACTTCTGAGTCTTCAGAAACGCATGCATACTCTGTAGACGTGCATGTGTTTTATTTGTTAAATGCAACAATATAGATTTTGGCAACCAAATAAATAATTATCTTAATTTGCTATGTTACACTAAATAAAATAAAATTGGCTAAACTGCAATGAGTGCACATAGGGATAAAATGAAAGTAAAATACAATATAAAATAAAACACAGCAGTTTGAGAACCGATGTCAAATCAATGTAGGTCATAGAGAGTGAGATCTATTTATTATATGAGTGATCACCGACACTGTAGCGAGGCTAGCTACTTGTGTGGTGTGAGCGATCTGACTGATACGACTGTTTTTTGCATATGTACAATCGTTAAAACAATTAAATAACATACAAGCAAGTAGGGTTTATAATTGTTGAATAACGTATTCATTTATTCGTATATTATAGTAATCTTATTTAGATTTCAAATCGTATTTTTATTTTATTTTTATCTTCGTGTATTAGTTTAGCTTAACAAAGTTGTTTGACTTTGTCTTCGTCTGGATTTAAATTCCATAAGTATACCTAATCAAAATTTACAGTTGGCGAAAAAATTGACTTTTTTAGCAAGTAAAATTCCAACTTATTACTCAACCGATCATTATGATACATGTCAGGGATACAGAAAAGGACATAGGGTAACTTTCATCCAGAAAAAGTTATATTTCCCGAGGGGTTATCTTAAAATAAAAACGCATCGCCTGACATATTGAATAAAAATTTTAACACCTAAGAAAAACGAGGGCGAGATGAAGTGGCGGGATAAGCTAGTTTTTCATAAATCTCAAAGCTGCTATTTTAGAAATCTTAATAATTAGACAGCTGAAACAAAAAAATCCCTATGAAGAATTAAATAATTGAAATAAAATGAGTACTCGACTGTACAGTTAACTAATATTATCAATGTTAAATAAGTCACGAATCAGTGTTACATATGTGTTGACGTTGTCTCAATGCACATAATTTCATTTACTTGAACTTTAAGCTTTTGAATTTACTTAAAAACAACAAACTTAAGTAGGCACTAGATAAAATTGTGCCATAAATAATAAAATGTAAATAAATTCGAAATTTAAATAAATTCCTTAACTTAAATCTGAATAAACTTGATCAAGCGAACAATGCTTCTGCCAATTAAGTTACTACTTAACCACTTGAGAGTGTAAATTGCTTATAATTCACCGCTAAATTGGTCCATAACAATTAGATCTAACCTGAATCAAGATTATCTAAGTCACCATAACTTTATCTAAGTTATTATGTTGCATTTAAGTTGCAAAGACGCTTGGAATTTAAATAACAACTTGGGCATTTTGATTGTAAATTTAACTGTTGTTTAGTTACTGATTACATGGCTCACTTGCCTTTTTAAAAGAATAAAAATTAATAAAACTAACTAAGGTCGGTCCCGTTTTGCGGCGTATGCGATGGCCTAAATAATATCTACTTTTGTTATTTTTTAAAATAAAAGTAGCCAAAGTTACTCCTTATCACATCAGCTGTCTGCCAGTGGAAGTCTCGTCTAAATCGGCACATCCGTTTCGGAGATTAGCCGTAATAAACATACGGATAAAATTTTTTATTTTTTTTATTTTTATATTTACCATATTTACTTTTGAAATACACTTAGTAAAAACAAATTTATTTATTAGTAATTGATAAAAATAATCATATTAAAACGATGCCCTCTCTTTATCTGATTCTTAAATTATTTTAGGATAGGAATGAAAATATAAATAATTTTAAAATTCACATTTCATTTTAAAAATATTTATAAAAATCCTATTGAGTTAAAATTTGAACACCATTTTTTTTAAGATTTATAATTCTTATTTTAAAAATGGGATTCGCATTCGTAATCGAATTTCGAATTTTATAAATTATCTTTTCCATTTTCAAATTCAAACGTTCGTAATTCGAGCACAGAATACTACAGGTCAGTCAACACAGATTACTTTAGATTAAAATATTTAATATCAAAAGCATTTTGACGCAATTTGTTTCTCATGATATTGTAATCGGTATGCACTTATTATCCGTCAGAGGCCGGAATTATAACAATTATTTAACTATTGCGAAAGTTCGCTTAATAAATTTAATTTGTCAATAGCTAGTGGGCTGGTATAATTTGACAGCCGAAGGCCGGTCTAAACGTTGTATAAATTACTTTGTTGTATGGACGTTTACAGATTGGCTATGTTGTTTCTTGATATTTACTTTAAAGATCTAATTCTAACTTTAATATTTACTGTATTAATAACTATAGTGTTACATATGCGCTTTTTGCAGAAAATATTAGAGCAATAATTTTTTATTAAAAAATTTACTACTAGGTATACATATCAATACTACTAATAATAAATTTGTAAGGGTCGGTCATGGAGTAAGTTACTTTGTTTTCAGAGATATCGTGTTTATAGGCTCTATACATGAAACTGAAACTAAATTGACGATTTTTAGATTTTTTTTCTGTATGTGTGTATGTATGTTCCTCCATAACTCTGAAACGAATTAACTGATTTTCATGAAACTTGGTAGATAAACATTTGGACGTACGGGACACAGGATAGGCTACTTAATATTTTTCAACGCGGACGAAGTCGTGGACACCAGCTAGTAATAAAATAAAATTCTATTATCGTCGGCAGCGCAATTGCAGCAACTGCTCCCGTGTTATAGGCGACCGGAGCCATTTACCATTAAGTGGACCGTCAGCCTGTCTGTCGAAAAAAATTTAGAACTAAATAAGTGTCACAGTAAGTTAATATAAATTTATTCATCCATACATCACAAGTGAAACGGACGCGATTGGTGTAAGACTTATACGATTTATAGGTGCCAACATAAGTCGGCACAGATAAGCTTGATCCCAGCTCAACATCTGGTGCTGGGACGGCTTCGAATTGTGGACCTTGTTTTGTCGTACAGCCCACGTTTAGTGTGTACACTCCGATCTAAGTTTACCTTACTGAGAAAATTTAGTTTCAATATCACCTGCCACTGTGTGCGTTCAAGAAAATCTCAGAAACCGCTTATCTAAAGGTTTCAGGCAGATTGACATTCTACTTGATGATATTTGAATACTTGGTGGCCCTTAACAATTAAAGAAAGCAACGATATTCTTGAAAGAAAGGAATGGAAAATTTGTAGTTGTACTGTTATTATTAGTTTTTCTTAGTATCATAATTTGATCACTATAACATTAAAAGTTTTTAATAGTCTATTATTTCAGTAGGTATTTATGTATAGATAGATTACATAATATTGAATATTTATATACATTTCATTGTGTAATATATTTATGCCTAATTGCCTCGTTCGTGTCCCATTATTGAAATTGTTGCAAGTAATTGCAATTTTACATATTTATTAGAGCATTGAGCTGACTTCACCGCACCGCCCGCCGCACTGTCTACTCAGGAGGTCATGATTAGTATTTATTGCGTCATTCTTTATTTACTTACTATTGTAATGCTAAATACCATTCAGTAGCTCATTAATATAACCGGACTAAACGGAAGATACGATCTTTACTCGGTAATTGGATATTCTATCGGGGCATTTCACATTAATTTTGATGCGGACACGTCATTATGAGAGATGCGAAGTTATGCGCATTCAGAAAACGTAAATAATATTTTTGAAATAATTTGCCATCTATATTGTTTACATGGTTATTTTTTTGTAGTTAAATAAACAGACAAGCAGACACTTCTCTTGTTAGTGCCAAGGGCATGCAAGTTGATGTTGTTTACTTATATCTCTCTCTATATGTATATAAATTTCGTGTCACATGTTTGTCGCCGATGAACTCCCTAAACTACTGAACCGATTTTGATAAAACTTCGTGACTATGTGTAATTTGATCCAACTTAAAAGATAGGATAGTTTTTATTTTGAACCTTGGCGAAATCGAAAGCGGACCACTAGTATATATATATATTTTAATTATTCCTAAGTATAGAGATTTCATATAAACATAGATTGAAGGGTTCGACATTTAAAAAAAAGGGATGCCAGAACACATTGTCCTATCCCTCCTTAATGTCTCATCCTAAATCATACTATGGTTGATTTTGTTATAGGCGTCAGTAGCCACCTGTCAAGTGGACCGTCAGTCTCTCTGTCAACCTTAACATTTTAAAATATGCATTGCAGTGACTGTATTACCCAATTAGCCCGACTTAAACACTGTCACCTACTATATTTCAAAGCTTGGAATAGTTGTGATTATTTTTACTACTATTAGGTAGGTATGTGAAATCATGTGGCTTCATCTATTCGAAATGGTATATATATGAGGTCAAAAATTCAATAAAAAAACATAAGAACATACAGTTAATTTCCCAGTAACAATACATTTGAAATGAAAATTCTATGAACTTCATTTTTTTTGCCTTCTTTCCAGATCTTGCAATAATGTATGTTTATTTACAAAATGAAGTCTTATTTGTAACGGCGTAAAGTTCAAACTGCATTGCACGTCTCAACAAAACTTTACCGACAATTGCGCCAGTAGATGTCTCCTCGGGACCGCGTGTATGCAAATCCAGCGGACGATGACGCTCCCTGATACAGAGCAATCATAAATACGAATTCCAAGTCTCTGTACTCGTTTGCTTTTATGCACTTTTTGTTATGTTCTACTAGTAGCAGAGACCTCGCAGTTGTGATTTAACTATTATACCTCAATTTGAAAGCAAGTAGTCCACTTAAAGCTACTTGCTTTCAATTAAGTATCAATCAAATTCAACTTGAAGCTAGGGAGCAAGTAGTAGGGATGTGACTAACGGTCACTAACAGTTCAAATATTTGCTTTCTCTCCTGTATATATATTTGAATTTATTATTTTCACTTGACAAAAAGTGTTTGAGACAGTTATAGTAGGTATTAAAAATATCTTAATAATCCATATTATTTAAAGAACAAACTCGAAAACGATTAAGTAAACCGATTTTAAAATTGTTTCACCTATAGAAAACTCCATTCTCAGCGAGCAACATAGGCTAGGCTATCTATATCTTCTATAATATAAAAATGAATCCCTAAATGTGTTGCTAAGCGCAAAACTCGACAACGGCTGGGCCGATTTTAATTCTGTTTTCGCTCATGGATAGAGCGATAATTAGGGAAGGTTTTTACGTAAAAAAATGCACCCCGGGCAAAGCCGGGAGCGGACCGCTAGTATTTTATAAAATTAAGCGGACGACGTGCAACAGTTATCTTTGCTAATATTATAAAAGGAAAACATTTTTGTTTGTAACTAAATTTGTAACGGGTACAGTCGGGTTTGACTGTCTCCTTTACTCACCAACTAAAACAGTCAGCTAAGCATGAACATCCCAGGGCGTCAACTACTGAGGAGCCTTATGATCAGCGGGAATACCTCAATAAAAATACTTTCGAAAGCTACAACACATTTATTTATTACCTTCCTAACTAATACTAACAAAAGAAATGCTTATGCTACTTTACACACTATTTACAATCTAATCTAATCGTGTGACGAAAATATAGTTTCCTTCAACACTTTACTGCACTTGCACTTGATAAGCACACCGAAGTGTGTGATTGGGAGAATAAAATTGTGAAGGGGGTACCTCTGATGAAGGTCGCCGCCACTGCCGCCGTCGAGACTATGAGACGCTATGAATGGTCTTCGCAGGATGCCTCACCATCCAATGCCATCCACCTCGCCGTCCACCGACGCAACAGCACAAAAGCACGCAGCTGCAGCTGGCTAGTAGCTCACTGGCCACGCATGTGGTCAGGCCAAAGCTCGTTGAATAAATCGCAATTAGTTACAGACAGAATTTGCCTGTAACACCCCTTGCATACAGACGCCGCTCGCTCAACCGTGTTCAAAAATCGTATTATTAATTTTTCCAAACTTGGAAATCAAATTAATTATTATCTCCGACAATCTGTCTTATCAGTGTCTTCTAAAAATGCACAACCGCTTCTTATCACATCTGTCGACCAAGTCCGTTCTTTTTTCTTTCCTTCACCGACACTTTCCAATATTTTAATTTTTATTAATTTTTACTTCACCCGCATACTGCAGAAAGTATGTACTCTCTTCTAAATTGATCAACTACCACTTAATACTGGACCAATACGTCAGATGGCGTTACTAGTAATGAAAATATGTTCTTTAAAGTGAAGTTATGAATTTTCTATGTTACACACACCCCACCTTAGCTAAAAAAAATTTTTGACGCAGGCAAAAAAATTTTTTTTTTGAATTTCCGTAAGGGAAATTTCAATTATATAAATTAATACAGAAAACTGACAATTATAATACCTAACTACAAAAAAAGACTAACAGTGTTCTATGAGCATACCACGAATTTACCACTCATTCATATCCTCACAAAATTAATAAAATTCATACATTTTATTTCTTGAATGTTTACTTTACGTACCTACTCACCACTATATACTTTTAAAATTATGAAACTATAAGTTATTGAATGTAATATGATTCATGAGATTTAATTCCTAAACTAGTATGCGTTTCGGATACACTATTGAGTATGGGTGTTGATAAATAAATGAGGAAGCTGCAATCCAGCCTTCTCATCATGTTAGATCATACGGAATGATCCCTGCTCAATGTTACACTTACGTATACTGCATATACATAGGGCAACATCTATAAAACGGAAACATATTTCACACCCAAATGCTGACTCTTACCGTCAATAGGACTGTCACACTCATACTCCTCTCATCCTGAAAGCATACATCTTTCTCTCAATCATCATGCTTCAATATATCCTTTATGTGAAAGTCACCTAGTACCTTACCGTCCATATCCGATAAGGTATACACTAATGGAGAGAGCTTGGCTACCACTATGCACTTTTTAAACTTCGGAGCTAGCTTTGAAGAAAAATTCTTCGAAGCATTTGACAAATAAAAAGTGCGTTTATACACTATCTGACCTATTTTAAGCTCCACTTTACGTTTCCTAAAATTGTAGTATTTCCTATTCCGTTGGTGAGAGCGCTCTAAATGCTCTTTCACCTTCTTAAAAATGTAATTCAACTTATTCAAATTTTTACATCTTTCCTGCGGGTTATCAACTTGGAATTGCGAACTAGGGACTGGCTGGTCGCTTGACTTATATAATTCGCCATCAACTATATACTCCCTACCATGTACTAGAAAATATGGGGTGAATTTAGTTGTTTCGTTTACAGCTGTATTTAATGCGCATTGTATCTCAACTATGTTTTCATCCCATTTGCGATGATCATTTTTTATATAACTAGCGATTGCGTATACTACATTTCTGATCGCCCTTTCCGCCTGATTAACCTGAGGATGATACCTAGGGTTATAATAAATATTGGGGACGTTATATTTTTTTAATACCTGTCTAAATTGTGAGCTAATAAATTGGGGACCGTTATCTATATATATGTACTCACATACACCGTGAACTAAAAATATTTGTTTTTCTAAAAATTTAGCAACAGATTGGCCTGTAGCACTCCTTAAAGGATGCAACATAACATATTTACTAAAATAATCAGAACAAACTAATAGATACGTATGTTGATATTTCGACTTCGGGAAAGGTCCCAATAAATCTAAAGATATTGCCTGGAACGGTTTCGTCGCCTTCTTAGGACTCCCCATTAAACCGGGTCTGCCCGTAGTTACGGGTTTACATGTTTTGCACACCTCGCAACTATTGACATACTTAACGACGTCGGCGTACATATTTGGCCAAAAATAATTTTCCGTTAACCTTCTGTGCGTTTTAAAAATTCCGAGGTGACCACTCGTTACCTCATCGTGACATTTGTATAGGATTTCCTTCCGATTCTCTTCCGGCACAACCAATTTCCAATCAGATTCCGATGTAATATTATACTTGTTCTTGCAGTGACGATATAATCTACCGCCCTCTATCGTGAAATTTGGATACTTTTTCGGATTGCGTTCCACCATATCGAGCATATACTTGTACCATTCATCCTTCTCTGGTGCCACTCCAATGCTGTTGACCTGGATTCTGGATAGTGCATCAGGTACTACGTTGTCTTTTCCCTTACGATGTTCTATCTTGAAAGAATATTGGCTTAGCCTCATGCTCCACCTGGCCAGTCTTCCGGTCGGATTTTTGAGCTTATGGAACCACTTGAGAGAAGCATGATCCGTAACGACAGTGCAGTCCTGTCCCTCTATGTACGATCGGAACTGCTCAAGTGCGTATATGACAGCTAACAACTCCCGTTCCGTTGTGCTGTAGTTCGCTTCCTGTTTGTTCAAGGATCGGCTGCAAAAAGCTATGGGATGTTCCGTTCCATCGTACTTCTGCGTGAGCATGGCGCCCACCGCCAAAGCAGATGCATCAGTTTGTATTGAGAACGGTTCGCTGTAATTAGGACATTTTAAAATCGGTGCGGAGATCAGTGCTGACTTCAAGCTTGCGAAAGCATCATTCGCTTCACTGTTCCAGGCGAACGGTGTCGACTTACTCGTCAATTTCGATAGCGGCCTGCTGAGTTTCGAAAAGTTCGGTATAAATCTTCTATACCAACCAGCCATTCCTAAAAATCTCTTCACTTCCTTAGGGGAAGTGGGAGTCGGATAGTTTACTATTACTTCCACTTTACCTGGATCTGTCCTCAGCCCGTGTGCATCGACAAGATATCCAAGGTACTTTAATTCTTTCCTACAAAAATTAGACTTCTTCATGTTCACAGTCAGGTTCGCTGACTTCAATTTTTCTAAGACCTTTTCCAGCAACTCCAGGTGTTCCTGGAAGTTCTTGGAGATTACAATTAAATCGTCTTGGAAAGCGAATACCTTATTATCAAATTCAGCTCCGAATAGCTTATCCATTAATCTTTGCATCGTTGCGGACGCACCAACTAATCCGAAGCACATAACATCAAATTGAAATAATCCCCTCCGAGGCACGGTGAAAGCTGTCTTCTCAGCCGATGCTTCGTCTGATAGAGGTATCTGCCAGTAGGCAGCGCTGAGATCGATCGATGAAAGAAATTTGGCATCTCTCAGTTGATCTAATATGTTGGATATATACGGTAAAGGGTATGCATCTGGCTTAGACACAGCGTTCAACTTCCTGCAATCCAGACAAAGGCGAAGGTCACCGCTAGGCTTCTGCACCATGACGACAGGCGAGTTCCATGCTGACTGTGATGGCGACACTACTCCCATGCTCAGCATGCGGTCCAGCTCCTGTTCCAGTGCCTTCTGTTTGACAGGTGACAACGGATAGTACCTCTGCTTGATAGGAGGACTGTCCCCTGTATCAATTGTATGTGTGGCCTTGTCAGTTCTGCCGAGTCCCACCTTATCCGTATTTATATCCTCAAACCTCTCCACGATGATGTTGAGTTCTCTTCTTTGCTGTGGACTCAAACGCTCGTAATCTTCGATCCCCCCTGTGGAGATGCTTGAACTTATGTATTTTCCATTAGCTGAAATTTTAGTTGTTGGAAAAATACCTTTATTCAATTTAAAACTATTCCAAAAATTTAATCCGAAAATGACAGGTGTGTCGATCTCAGGCACTATATAGAATTTAATCACTTGTACTTCGTCCCGAAATATAACAGGAAGAAACATTACACCCCTGCAGGACAATGGCGACCCATCCGCAGTGTGTACTTTACTTAACTGATCAGCTTTACTTATTCTAAAACCATATTTCATGAATATTTTCTGAGAATTCCTACCTAATATTGAACAAACAGATCCCGAATCTAATAAACCATTAACTAATAAATCTAGTACCTTAACGCAAATATATGGCCTTATATCTTTTGTATTCTTAAATAGAACTTTTCCACGCGGCCTATTTACATTGGAAAAGTTCCTACCTAGTTTTTTTGGACTAGATGAACAGGTAGGACATTGTGGTGTCTTGACTCCCGGTCTACCACACTTAAAACATACTAACTTAGGTTTGTTACAAAATTTTGCAAAATGATCCGGTGAACCACACTTGAAGCACGTGCCTCTCCTACCACTTTTGGGCATTGGCTCCTCGCCTATACTAGCTAGCTTGCCCCCATAATCGATGTGTGGTCGCACATCACGTGACTTCGCACTCGTGTGTGGTCGCGGCTCCTCGAACTGATCCTGCCTATGTTTAATTATTTCTCTCTGTCTACATACCCCTAGAATCTCATTCATCGATTGGAAATCTTTTACTTCGACCGTCTCCATGTATTCCGGTCGAATATTGTGTTTGAGGATTTCCAATTGATCCTCGAAAGCGGGTTCCGTAGAAAGCCTAGCAAACATCGATTGCATTGTCGAAATGTAGGAAACCAACGACTCCTCACTACTCATTTTCCTATCCCTAATCTCCTTTAAAAGATGATAGTCAAAATCCGGTTTATCATATGTTTGCTTTAATGAAAATTTAAATTCTTCAAAATTAGTAAAACTCCTTTTATTAGCTCTATACCACAACAAAGGTGATTTATCTAAGATTTCCGGAAGTGAATTTAACAATTGTCTATCAGAAATATCTCTAGAGATCCTCAGCTCTTCTAGTCTCTCTAAGAAAGTTCTAACGCACGAGGTTCCGTCAAATTTGAGGTTCAAAGAATTAATATTAAAAGGTCTTTCACATATGTGCAATGGTTCCCTAATTGTCGCCTGTTCCCGTTCAGGCGTCACACTGACATCCTTCTCCTCATCATCCTCTTCGGATATGCTCAATAGACCTATTAGACGTGCGCGCAGCGGTGATAATCGCGAATCATCAACTTTAATTCTGGCAAGTCTGTCTAACCAATAATTTGAGCGGGCAACGATACGTCTATAAGCAGAAGTGTTACCTGCATCTACTCGGGCTTCCATGCGTGTGATGGCTTCAGTGGCTTGGCTTATTTCGTCATCTATGTTAATGGATCCTTGTTCTACAACCGGTATGCTACCCCTTCTTGCGGCATTTAACGTACCCCTCAATTGCGTTCTCATAATCTCTACGGCTGCCTTTGCATCTGGAACTAGACCGTATTGCATTAATTCAGATGCGATCTCGTCTTTGTTGAGATATTTCACATATTTTGACAGAGGCATCTTGACAGATAAACAATTTACAAACTTATTTCACACGATTTACTAACAATTTTAATATCTGGATTACTTTACTTTATATTTTAACTGATCAATTTAGTTTTTTACTATATTTAAACAAATATTGAGGTTCACTAACACCAAATGTATCAAAAATATGAACTATTTCAATGATATTTACTTCTAATTTAATTTTAGTCACAAACTGTACAAACCCTTAAAAATATTGTAATCTTATTTGTTATTATTCTTTATTAAACCATTGCTCTTGGTCTTTCAGCGAAATAATACATTTACACAACTTGTTAAACCAATGATATGTAATATAAACTAACAATTAATTCACAAATATGTACCTGTTTGTGTAATGTGTTACATTCAATGACATCTGACGTTCCACTTACATGTCAATTTGACGTCGACTAAGACAAAGACACAGAGTGTTCTATATCTAAATGCAGTGTGCCTGTTTAAAATTGATACCAGAGTACAAATTCATAAAAGTTTACAAAATAATCCTAGAAAAAATTTTTCTTTTATGACACGATGTTGTCAGCCAATTTACCCAAATAATGTTGGGGTACTTCCAACGTTACTCAAAAAAATTGCAGGTACCTTTAAATATTAATTGTAATTCTCCCTTTGTAGGTAAGCAACAAATGTAAAAATATTATCAATTTGACAGATGAAGGGTATTTTGTTTACACTTTGTAGGTACGCTACAATAAAAAATAAAAACTTAAACTAATTAAATACATGAAAGGTAATTGAAAAATGCTGCAGCCTTCGAACAAAAAATTATAACTATTAAGAAAATGCACAAAAAAACTAGTATGTATAAAAATAAAAAGAAAAGAAAAAAAAAAAAACTGAGTGTTAAAATATGGGATTGTAGGATTATTAAGGTTGGAGAGTTGGGTATGATCTTACTGGGAACACTTTGGGATTAAGGAGGGGAATGGACAACTGATGTTCCTCGTCCACTCAGCTTTAGGCGAGGAAGTGGTATCTCATCAGGCGGGCTTTGTCCTGGGGAGAAAAATGTTATGCCCTACCACGGAATTTTAACACGGCACAAATATACTAAGATTTCCGCTGATCTTTCCTCAGCAGCAAATTTATATGGGTTCGATGCTTTGGAGGTGTCCGGCGCTCTGTCCTTCAGACAATCGCGGGTTCGAATGCCCCACGTTGGGCGCCACTTTGTAACGGGTACAGTCGGGTTTGACTGTCTCCTTTACTCACCAACTAAAACAGTCAGCTAAGCATGAACATCCCAGGGCGCCAACTACTGAGGAGCCTTATGATCAGCGGGAATACCTCAATAAAAATACTTTCGAAAGCTACAACACATTTATTTATTACCTTCCTAACTAATACTAACAAAAGAAATGCTTATGCTACTTTACACACTATTTACAATCTAATCTAATCGTGTGACGAAAATATAGTTTCCTTCAACACTTTACTGCACTTGCACTTGATAAGCACACCGAAGTGTGTGATTGGGAGAATAAAATTGTGAAGGGGGTACCTCTGATGAAGGTCGCCGCCACTGCCGCCGTCGAGACTATGAGACGCTATGAATGGTCTTCGCAGGATGCCTCACCATCCAATGCCATCCACCTCGCCGTCCACCGACGCAACAGCACAAAAGCACGCAGCTGCAGCTGGCTAGTAGCTCACTGGCCACGCATGTGGTCAGGCCAAAGCTCGTTGAATAAATCGCAATTAGTTACAGACAGAATTTGCCTGTAACACCCCTTGCATACAGACGCCGCTCGCTCAACCGTGTTCAAAAATCGTATTATTAATTTTTCCAAACTTGGAAATCAAATTAATTATTATCTCCGACAATCTGTCTTATCAGTGTCTTCTAAAAATGCACAACCGCTTCTTATCACATCTGTCGACCAAGTCCGTTCTTTTTTCTTTCCTTCACCGACACTTTCCAATATTTTAATTTTTATTAATTTTTACTTCACCCGCATACTGCAGAAAGTATGTACTCTCTTCTAAATTGATCAACTACCACTTAATACTGGACCAATACGTCAGATGGCGTTACTAGTAATGAAAATATGTTCTTTAAAGTGAAGTTATGAATTTTCTATGTTACAAATTCATATATTTTTGTATTTTATATTTTAAGATGATCCCTCGGGAACAGTATTTTTTTTCCTGTATAAAAGGTTGAGTTGGTAACTCGTAAAAGTGTAACGAACAAACAAACTCACTTTCACATTTATAGTATTAGTTAGGATCTGTGTTTAAGTGACTTTTTTTTCGCAACCGTTGTGATTTCTGTCCAATAGAATAGATAAATAAATGGCGGATAGACCGTCGCGTAGACGTTCGACTATTATTTCGTATCTCATTGTAATCCTGCATAATAGCAGGTTGTTCGGTATTGCCGCCAGTAAATAGCTCTTGTGTCGGACATCAACTGATTCGATCTTAACTGTGAAGTGCTTCCAACATTCTCTGTGCCGCCTTTTTGCACAGAGGGAAAAGAGACTTATGAAAAATATATATAACAACCCATGTTCCGTAAGATAGATTGCGTATTATCATTTTTTTTTAATTTTAACAGGGGGTACCTTAGTGAATAGTTGTGATAGTTTATCTGAATTTATAGTTCAATAAAAATCAGTAGGATTTTTTTTTTCTTATGTAACTGTCGTCAATAAGATGACGGTCCATTTGACGGTCCACGGTCAAACTGAAGCAACGTTGTCAGGTCCAAGCAACTGCGCTGCCAACATTAGCAAAATAAATAGATAAGCCCTTTTATATCTATTTATTTTGACTATTTTAATAATATACATAAAGAAAATTCATATAAAATAGTTACATAATATAAACGAGTATATAATGTACTATATAAATTTATATATATTTACTAGCTGACCCGGCAAACGTTGTTTTGCCAAAAAAAAATTTGGGGTGGACCACCCTTAATTGCCCCTCTACATATTCGGCGAACGTTCGCCAATCGAGATGGCCATGCGATGGTTGATACGCAACTACACAATGGCGACATTCAGTTGTGATCTTAACCTTTTCCGAGATGGACGTGGAAGCATTTGCCGCTGCGACAATATATCTATACCTATCCCGATATATATCTATCAAAATATTTTTATTTTTATTCATTTAATAGTTACAGCATGTAACATTTCACAAATACATTTAAAAAAAACGAATAATTAAAAAATTATAACAAAAATTGTATTATAAAATTATATTAAAAAATTATATATATATTGTTATATTTTTTTAATTTTTAAGTTTGCATATAATGTATAATATGCTTATATAATTATAGATACATGTATATTATAATACATTATATGCAAATACATACATATAGAAACATATTATGCGTGATTGCGTGCATGTGTGTGTGTTAGTGTGTGTGGTACTTCATTATGAGGCCACGTATTAGTCATTTTTAAGAAAATTCATAAATTAATAAACAAAGCGTGACGTCCACACTCAACCGCGTTCGAGCAGGCACTGAGGAATGGGCCACGTGTGGATGCGTACCGCCATCGTTGGCCCACTGCCTTTGATGTGCGGCGGAAAAACCGACATCGAAGCCAACCCACGACAATCGCACGCGCCATAAGCCAACCTACGCAAATACGCCCTCCACACGCTCGCCGATCATAGTTGGCCAACGCTATGGCCGAATATGTGGAGGGGCAATAACATTTAGGGGTATGGAAAATAGATGTAGGCCGATTCTCAGACCTACCCGATAAGCACACAAAATTTCATCAAAATCGGTCCAGCGGTTTCGGAGGAGTTTGGCAACAAACACCGCGACACGAGAATTTTATATATTAGAATAAATACATATGAATATTATTTATATAAATTACATACGAGTAAATATTAGAAAAGCATTGTTTTTACCGCTAAGTAAAAGCAAGATGGCAATTAAGAGATATTAAAATTAACAAGTAACGTATTTAATATATTAGATAAACAAATGATTTAAAACCTTCAAAAATGTTACAAAAGAATTAGTTTATATTGACTTCTGTTTCGCCATTTTGACTTATGTTTTGGTTACTTAAATTTAATTGTCATTAGCCAAACATGAGGAAACTTATCCTGCATCTAAATATATTCGTGAGCCATACTTCAAATTACTCCATACACTATTATTGACATCATAATTTAGATTATCATATTTCGACTTAGAACAGCCACAACTTTTAATGCACTTTCGGCTTTGTTACAACAGTTGAAAGTGTATTTTACAGTAACTTCTATTTGGTATTTAATTTGTGGTTTGCAAACCTTTGGTTGGGTCGTTTAGGCGGTTAGGGTGACCAGAATTTACGGATTATTTTTTATAAAATTATTATTGAAACAAAACAAATCTACATTAAGATTTGATCAATAATGACACGGTCATTAATTTTTTATTATAAATGCATGGACACGGCTGAACAATAACTTTATACCGTAATTTATTTGCGCTTCTATTGTCATTTCTCCACTTTCAGGCAGTCATTGACTTTTAAATGTATTTTTAGCTTATCTGTCGCAATTAAGAATAAGAATAGAATGTTTTATAAACGCGAACGAAGCTTACTACTTCGTCTGCGCTTTTCTTGGGTGTTGTTTTATTGCTCATATATTTTTGTCAGGCGTTAATTTTTTAGAATTTTACTCTATGATAGGATAAGCAGTTAAGCCGTGAAAGCATAATAAACAAACATTTATTTCACATTTATTAGTTAGGATAATCACATCCACCATGTTGTTATTTGTTTATTAAATATAAGATTCGACATCCACTTATTATCAAATTGACTTTTAGCTAGCCTGTCTCGAATTATCCTAAAAATAATTAGGATCGAGAGTAGTAAGCGTTATAAAGTTTGTATTAAACAAATAAAAAGTCATCAATAACATAGTTATTTAATTTTCTATAACTTATTCTTAAGATGTATTTATCTACTCATGTGTTTTTGAACTTCTCTTGTCCCCTTATTTCACTGCGGCATGGTGTCACCAATTCTGACAGTAGCTGTGGGCGTACAAGCCTCGGATTAAGATAAACTGGGTAAACATTAGGTAGATAGTTTCACGCTATTTACTAAAGCTTTGACTTCATTAATGAAAATATTCAGAGTAATTTAAAAGCGGTACACAAACACTTTGACCCCAATAACTATAGGTATTAACATAATGTACAAACCAATAAAACTGAACATTTCGTTTGTGCAGATTAAATTAATGGTATAGTTAACGCAGTGAAACGTGTTCTAATTAATGAAATTTATCACAGTTGAATGTGTTTTGCTTGTTGTACAAGTGTCTATTGTATTTACTTAGTTACTAGAAATGAACGGCTAAACTTAATTGGGTTACGAGTAGGTCTGATAGAACTGATGATAAATTTATTTTTACTTAATTTTTCCGAATGCAGGACTGTATCCTCTTAATCTTATCTTTTCCGGAGCCTATAATATGTTTTCAAATATTATACTTAACTTCAAATAACTACATTCGATATAGTAAGAAGTACGAAGACAGTACGACATAGTATGTATGAATGAACTCGATACAGTATACTATACTGGTAAGGTAATTCGTGCAGTGTACCTACATGTTTGATTATTCGGAGTTTTGGCTCACATTATGCCGATTCTATTTGAAGACATTTCTAATCTATATTCACAAAACAGGAGGCCAATAACTCTGCTTACATGTCGCGTACAAATTTGCATCCAATCGCGAGCATATTACGTGATACTAACGTCAAATGTTACATGAACCGTGAAATTGTACGGCCACAAAGCTGCGAGGGATCACGGACACTGGTCTTGTAATATAGACGTAGTGTCTGTCAATCTAATAGTGGATTGACAGTCGAGGTCAATTTAGGTAATAGTTTACTTGGGTTTGATGTTAAACGTCTATTTGTCAGATCCGCCACTTGATCGACCAACGTATAACCTAAGTTCTAGCTCTTGCACGCAGCTTTGTCCACGTTCTCTTTTGGATGAAAGGTAATGTAGGTATGTCACTTTCTGTACTCCTGACAACGTGTATGAAAAATTTCGTAATTATCGATACCGTAGTTAAGGCGGATAACCTAACAAACCGCTTGAGCTTGACTACTACTTGACACTTGACTTAACAACTAACTTGAGCAGAATCAAAATTCTGTGACTCTACTCGTAATTCTTAACTTTGATGGCATCTGCACCGTCTTTTCTTTGATGGAGCCTTTGGAAACAAACCACGCAATAAAATTCAAGAGAAATCCAACACGACAATTTTAATACCACAAATAACATTTTAAGTGTTAAGCGTAGCATAATAACATCATTTTAGTGTCAAAATTTGTAAGAAGTTTCGTATTGGAACGAAATGCAATCATTAATCATGAGATATATACACAATGGTTCATACAATGTTGTTAGGGCATTGTTTAATTCACAAGTAATTGGCGTTTTTAGAAATCAAAACAAACTAAATGAACTTTTTTAATGATTATTGGTACCATCATATTGATATTTTATTTAAACTATGTAGTAGCTTTATTTCGTTCATGTAATTTAATAAAGTTTATTACAGTAAACCATAATACATAAACCATATTACAGTAAAGTTTCATCAAAATCAGTTCAGTAGTTTTTGCGTGTAATAGAAACAAACATCTATGTATATACAAATTTCGCATTTATAATATTAGTAGTTTTTTAATTTTAGAAATCTAAGAAATTAGTTTACTGTCATCCATTGCCGGTTGTGATCACAATAGTTCCAGTGTTTTATGTTACTACCAATTTTTTTTTTATATAAATACACATTCCATACAGCACCATCTAGTAAGCAACTAATGCTTGTATTATGGATACCAGACAGTTGATATAATACATAGATTACTTTTTTTTTGTAAATACATACATATTATAAATACAAAACATCCATGACTCAGGTACAAAGTTAAGTGTTAAAACATAAACATTTGCCCCTAGCGGGATTCGAACCCACGACAGTTTGGTTAACAGCTAGGGTTACTAGCCACTAGACCAAACGTGTCGTCAAAATGGAATTGTGTCAATAGTTCCTGACGCAATTCCATTTTGTCCTAAAATTCGTCGCCTGACCAAAAATAATGTTGCCATTTGAGTTGATAATATTTTATCCTTCGCATTTCAATAGCAATTAAGCCAGACAAAACAATGGATAACATTGTAATAATACAGTGTAATGTTACAGAAAAATTGTAATGTAGTTAGTGTAAAATATGGATCTGTGTAATCCGAAATTATTATTATTATTAAAATCTAAAAAATAATCTAACATAAAAAAAACGACCCTGTCGAAAAATCGCTTACGCTTATGACTTGTTTAAGTTCTTTGGCATTATAAAACGGTTCTCGTACCAATCAATTTACGAATAATTTTTCTTTATTTAAATAATGATTAGTGTTATAATAATGTTGTGTTTTGTTTGTTCACAGGTATGTTCCAATTCTGTAATAAGCGCGGACATGCTGTTTGGTATGATGTTAGTGTGTTATATCTTTATTTGTTGAATTTATACCAAGATTAAAAATTAAGCGATTAAAAGAACAAGTGTTGAACTTGTGAACATTTATATCTCAAACAAATTTTGTGAAATACAATTGTAAAATAATAATATGTTGCTTACCAAAAAAAACTCACATAACATATTGCATTACAGACAGTGTGTGTAAAAATGCAACTCTTATTTCATATTCCTTTCAAAGAGAATTCATTCCGGTGATCCAATAACTCTTTATGAGGAGAGACTATGGGATAAACTTCATGGTTTAGTTTTCATCTCGCATTATTTTATTTTGTACGAAATGTGCGAAAAGCCAACTTAAAATTTAAATATATCTTTAGTAGTCATCTCGCACATATATTATTTTATGTGTGCGACTTGACACCTTCAGAAAATTGTAGTAGGCGAATGGCACACATTATATTTTACTTAGAAACTTGAAATTACTTGTGTATGTCTGTTGTTTCTTTTTCATTTTAGAAAACATTCAAAACACAAATTGACTTTTTCACAAACAAAACTTTTACTTATTTCAATAATTATGTTTTGTATTATATTATTACATGATAAATTATGTATAGCTCTAAAAAGTATCCCAATACAATGATAAAAGGAACCACACCTGAACATTGGCTAGATAATGATGGCTATTATTTCGGGTACAATTTCATTCTAGTACAATTGAGTTCAGGTAGGTGCATCAAATTAACCAGTGGTTCTTAAACTTTTTGTCACCCAAATATTACCATGTCGTTTTATACTGACATTAAAAATAAGTATGTCCGAATGTTTGTAACTCTCTTAATAAATGTTTTATTAAAAAAATATTATATTAATATAGAAAGTCACGTATAAAGATATTCGTTCATGGTTATCTCCGAAGCCGCTCAACCGATTGCAGTAAAATTTTGTAAATAATTATGGTTGGTATCAGGTTAAAAGATAAAAAATAAAAAGTAATAACTGCAGTTATCTAACGGGTTATTTGCAAAAATAAATAAATATTAAATTGGAATCCAGGATATAATTATATTTTTATTGCGTACTTAAATAGATTGGTCAACAAATAACTAAATTTGGCCATATAATACAAACATAACATAAATTTACGTTGTCGTAAAATTTACTTACTAGGCAACTTTACGCAAACTTCTTCTAAGTCACCCAACGGATTTTGATACGGTTTTCACTAATGAAAAGAGCAATCAAGGAGGAAGGTTTGTGTATGTAATTTACAGAAAAAAAAATGGATCTGTGCGAAGCCCGGGACTTGCCGCTTGTGTTATATAAAGACTATATAAAATCTCTAATTATTTTATAATTTTCGACAATTAGAAATAAATCACAATTAATTACTTAAGTAAATATTTTTGATAATTGTTCAAAAAATTATAAAAAAAATAACTTATAATTGATAACTATTAACTATTAGTCTATTAACTGTAGTTAATAGTTATCAAATATATCGTTATATAAATAACTTTGAGAACCATTGCCCAAATAGCAGGTACTGACTGGAACATTGGCGCCAAACGCTCAATTTTTTTCCCCAACGGAGTCCCTATAGTTTGACGATTTACAATAAAATTTACCTGTGCCACATATATTCCAATTCTCATTAAATGTTCTGTAACTGATACTAAAGTCTTGCAACCGTCTTACAACTGTTTTATTGTATATAATATATATATGAAATATTTATAAGGTAATATTTTACTTGTAAATTTCTGAAACTAATTCATCAGTATACTTAAATTCAAAAGTACCACAAATCAAAATTACACTTTTTTACAGGAGAGCTAATCGAAAAAAAAAATTATTTTTTATTTTTTTCTTATTAGATATATATCAAATATATGCATATATTATACATCGTTAGAAGTGTATTTTTAAGTAGCATTAAATGTTTTAATTACTTTTACAATAAACTGAACTCTAGAAGAGATATAAGCATATAAGTTACTTTTTTACTTTTGATAGAAGTCACTTACCATAAAGTGGACTGTCAGCCTGCCTACCAACTCTTACATAATAAAAATATCATCTATACTCATCACAATCAGCCTGTGATCCTCTACTGCTAGATGTAGGTAGAACTCTCCCAAGGCTCGCCACCGCTCACGGTCACGCCACCGCTTCCCGCGAAGCCTTCAGCCGTCTGACCACCAGGTCACGCTGATTTACACTGATGCTAATAATATCCTGCTAACATATAATAAATGACAAAATTTGTGAAGTAGGACGTATGAATGTTTCTTACTCTATCATACAAAAAAAAACTAAACCTAATTTGTTGAAACTTTACAGTAATATTTGGCGGATGAAGTCGTAAGCCATAGCTAAGTTTAATAATACATAATTATTTAATATTAGCTTACAATTTATTGTGAGTTTCTTTTAAAATGCATCACCGTGAGGTTATGTTGGTTTTGCTACAAATATAAAGGCATAAACATACTTGAAAGCTTATAAAGTAATAAAGCAAAGATAAATAATTAACTGCCTCAACATTGTAAAATGTTTTTATTATTGTTAATGACTCGCGTCAAAGGAACCGCACATTAAGGATTATAAAGTTATAAAGGGTGGGTTTTTTAAAGCGGAGATTATATGGGAATTAGCGAAAATTGCATGCAAATATTTATTGAAAGTTATCTTACCGTGTGCACAAGCCTTTGTAATCTTTTCGCGATCGACCTCCAACGACTTGCATTCAAATTTGTTTATTTTACAGATAATATACATTATACGTGGATGTTGATATTCATATGACACTAGCGACCCGCTCCCGGCTTCGCACGAGTGCATTTTTTTTTGAAAATTACATATAAAAATCCTTACTCGTTTAACGCTCTTTCCATTAGTGAAAACCGTATTAAAATCAGTTGAGTAGTTTTTGAGATCATCGCAAACATACATATAGACAGACAGACGCGGAGGGGAACTTTATTTATAATAATGTAAGGACTTATGGAATCAATTTGTATATCTTAAAAAGCTCGTATGAAGTATAGCCATATCATAAAAAAGCTGAACCTATTCTTAGTCAATTTCGCATAAAAATATCATTGTTCATTATTAATTTGTTTATTGTTTTTTGCTTTTTATTATTTCATAAGTAATTGCCTACAAATCTCGCTTATTGTATCGTCCATTATTAAGTTCTATGCAATACAAGTTGAATTCTACCTAAGGAAACCCATAGCGGACAGGGTTCGAAAGGGTTCGAAATCAACAGTAACCTGTAGTAGGTATCAGGGCCAACTTTAAAAGTTCTATTCCATTATCTACTTTGCAAGGAATCGAACCCGGGACCCTTAGTCAGTATTACTTATGCACTTGACTATGTTAGTCAATAAGTTCGTGACGTAGAATCTGCGCAAGATTAATAAAAGAATCATAAGGACGTCTTATACTAAATCTTTACGATAATACTTAATCACATGTCTTAGTGAAAACCAATCAAAGTTCCTTAGATTTTATTAATTCTTTCATAGAGTAAATTAACATTACTAGTGACCCGCTCCCATCTTCGCCCAGGGTGTAATTTTTATATATACTTGTTTTTGCGAGACTAACGCACGGCGATTGATTTTTATACATAAAAAGATTACAAATTTTTATTAAGTATAGTATTTGCCTGCAACTTCGTAAGCGTCCGATTCTACCAAACTTCACAGGAACACCCGCTGGACTAATCTGAAGATTGTCTTAAAGTTTCATCAAAATCGGTTCAGCGGTTTTGGAGTCTGTAGGAGACATACATACACACATCGCCTTTTATATATTAAGAATATTTAATCAATAATATATAATTAATATTAATTATTTAATAATATATAATTAATATCAATTATTGAATAATATATAATTAATATTAATTATTGAATAATATATAATTAACATTAATTATTGAATAATATAATATTAACATTAATTATTTAATAATATAATATTATTATTAATTATTTAATAATATAATATTAATATTAATTATTTAATAATATAATATTAATATTAATTATTTAATCAATAATATAAATTATTCCTTCTGTGTAATAAAATTGTGTGTAAGGATTTCATATGTTATATTATATGTATAGCATAAACTTCTTCTCAACTTATCTAATTAATGTTATAGTCAGAATAATGTTAAATTAATATTTCACTTTTCTCTGGGCCATTTTATTCTGGTTTTTAGTAGGTAAATAAAACAAGAATGATTGGACAAACAAAAATTGATAATACATAATAACTGCCTCCGTTTTAATATAAGGAAAGGGTCAATATAATTTAGATGTGGTGTCTCGGTTATGACTATATGACTCAGTGTATAATTAGTCGAAATACCAATTCGGAATTTTAAAATTAGTGAACTAAAAATTTCTAAGAAACAATCGGTGGTTTTCGATGCTTCCTCCAACATCGGCCAAGTCCTGTTCTACTATTAAAAAAAACTACGACCGCTCTATAAAAGTCATTAACTGCGAGTGAAGATAATTGATGAAGCTCGAAGATTACTACCTTAGTCTTTCATATCTACTGCCAATCAAAACTCAACTGTCTTCCGAACGGAATAGGGTGTCCTATCAGTTGACGGCGGTAAGGAAGCCCATAATAAAAGTACGGAGATGGGCGTAGGGCCATAGGAAAGTGGGTTTTTTTTGTTTAGTAGTTATGAGCGAACATAGCCTCTTCCCCTTCGGTATTATTATAAAATCGTCAAGTTTTAAAGCCATTGTGTGTGACGGATGATGTTTTGACTGTGTGCGTGATTATTTTCTGGTTAAAGAATTTTTACTTGGGGCCATTCGGGATCCTAATTTGGGTATATTTTTTTGTTTAAGTATACGGCATGTGAGGTTTTATGTTAGAAATTATTATGAGTAGCTCGGGTCGGTTGTTCTGTGACAATTTGTTTAATAATAGGGCTTGGTCTAAGCCTTTGTGGCTCTTCGTTTCAGAATGGAAGTAGTCAATACCTGTGTGCAATACAGAATATTCTTGCTATTCAGAATATAAAAGCTTATTCCTCGTAAAAAGATGTCGTGTGGAAATATTAAAAAATGTTAAATTGAAAAGAAACAAACATAGGAAAAAAAAACAATAATAAATTATTGAAAAGTATCAGTACGCTTTTCCTCGATATTAATATTTTTACTAATTTTAAAAAAAGTTTATTTATAACCTAATTATAAACTGTTTATAACCTCTACATGTGTTAATGTTAAAACATGCACTAACTGTTTCAAAAACAAATTTAAAATCATTTAAATGTCATAGGATAGGAAAAATTATAAAAATGTAACCTTAAACTTTTTTACAAGTTTTTTGTGAAAAAATTTAAAAAATCAATTTACGAAACCACAACATCATCGTTTTTCAATTTCGCGCAACAACTTCAGCTTGTTAAAAACTAATTTTTTTGTAACCTCTCCATATATATATTGGTCACGCAACACAAAGCCTTTTGTACCTGTGCATGGAGGATTTTTTCGGATGTTTCCGACGAACTAAGACCTGGCCTCGAGGTCTACGCCTAGGAATGTACAGTCATCGACAAATGTGTTGCCAAAATTACATTTTATATTTATGTTTTGTTTAGTGAACTACTTTATAGGATGTAAGTAATACTGCAAATTATTATTTTAATAATATAAAACTTCATTTTTTAACTTAATTTAATGTAATAATATGATAGATATCATTACTTTACTATCACCGTTCGTTGTAAATTAAAAAAAAATCAAAGAAATATCCACCTCTCAAAAATTATATATTATTATAATTTATAATTTGAAAATTAATTCTCACATGGCTTTTTCTTTAATACGTTATTGCCTGTTTGTTCCGAAATTTACGTATGTCTTACGGTGTTGTCAACTTTGGAAGTTCCCCCAGCTCCTTTCATGTCTAGATAACACTATAAGACATACGCTTTCTTCCATTTTGAACATCAAATTTGATCACCGCTCTTGGACTCAAGCCACGCTTCCAGTAAGGTTCGGTGGCCTGGGCATACGAAAAACATCTGATGTGTCCTTACCGGCGTTCTTGTCCTCGACACATGCAAACCATACACTAATTTATAAAATATTGGAGCGCTCATCGTGTTCACTACCTGTTCCATATATGGATGAGGCCAAGGATGCCTGGAGAATTGCGGGTGCAAATAGTGACGTACCTGTAAATACCTCTTCTCAGAGGCTTTGGGATGAGCCTCTCTGCAGACT
Source organism: Synanthedon andrenaeformis (assembly GCA_936446665.2). Classification (NCBI taxonomy): domain Eukaryota; kingdom Metazoa; phylum Arthropoda; class Insecta; order Lepidoptera; family Sesiidae; genus Synanthedon; species Synanthedon andrenaeformis. The sequence goes on from OW387784.2 coordinate 11,774,125, forward strand.
GTTGCAAAATAATCTTATTAACACGTCTTCTAGTCCTGCAGAGCATGCTCGTCTTTTGGCCGTTGGGAAGTGGGAATCGGGCCTTTGGTTAAAAGCACTACCATCACCGAATACAGGCACTTTGCTGGACCCAAGTACCTTCCGTTTAGCAACTGCCCTTCATCTTGGTGCCCCCCACGTCATCCCTCATCGATGTGTTTGTGGCACGAACGTAGACAGCCTCGGACACCACGGGCTGTCTTGCCAACGAAGCGCTGGTCGCATTTCCCGACATCACACTTTAAATGATCTCATTCGCCGGGCTCTTGTCACCGCCGGAGTGCCAGCTATACTGGAACCCTCTGGCCTGGCTCGCGACGATGGCAAGAGACCGGATGGAATGACACTGGTCCCTTGGAAGGCGGGACGGGCTCTTGTATGGGATGCTACTTGTGTCGATACGCTTGCCCCGTCCCACCTCCAAGGCACTTCTAGTATTGCTGGCGCAGCCGCAAACCATGCGGAGAACCTCAGCGGAGATTTCATATTTGAACCGTTTGGGGTTGAAACCTTAGGCACATGGGGTCCGGGTGCACATAAACTTTTTAGAGAAATTTCAAAAAAACTAACGGAAACCACCCGCGACCCCAGAGCCGGCAACTATTTGGCACAAAGAATAAGCCTCGCTATCCAGCGAGGCAATGCCCTTAGTTTACTAGGTACTCTACCAGATGGAGATGGCCTGGGGCATTTTTTTTACTTATAGCATTTTCTAGTGAGTAGTTTTTATTTCTTAGTTTTAATTAATAATACTTGTTATATGACAATATTGTGATAAATAAAAATAAAAAAAATTATCGAAATATAATTAAATTAGTAGGACAGGACACACTGTTATATATAAATTGAACAGCACGTTTGGTGGTAGTAAGTAACAGCTTGTTAGTTCATTAGTTGATGAATAATGAGTAGGGAATTTCTGAGCCAGTTTCACCATACTCCTAATTTTTTACCTTTGTATCCTACTAAGGTCGGTGTCGCACTTCCAGTACCTACGGCTTTGTTGATAGGCGACGGTAGCCACCTACCGTCAAGTCAACCTTTACATAAAAGAAAAACTAGATAATGTTCACATTTTTTATAACACTCGCGTTTTTCGATGCAATTTAGTTTGTATTGTGTTGTCGTCTGTACCATGTACGTTTCGGACGTGTTAATGGGCGGCCCCATAAGGACAAAGGGTAGTATTTTTTTAACTACTGGGGTATGTTGTAATCTTTTATGAGTTTATGATGTTTCGTCTTATATAATGTTGACGCTAAAAAGTTAAAAGATTTTAGAAATATCATATAATGAGAAAACCCGGACTGTGTAATGCATTTTTTTTTTAATTTTTAAAACTCTTTGCAAGCGGCCCTAAAGGTAAACATAATTTAGAAAAATACTTACTTTTGTATTTCCAACATAAATTAAGACTGTGCTATATAGACTTCGATTATAGATTTTAAGAAAAAGAAATATTGGGACATTACTATCGCGATATTATTATAATTTTTGAGATATGAAATACTTGAATTGTTTACGTAATTTTATCAATTTCTTGTCATCGAGTGATTTCAAAGTTTGAACTTCCTACACATTATCTTTGCTTCCTTTATGTCCAAAGGAAGCGTCAATCGGCACTGAAGGCAAGTATTTATGGGAAATAGTCACTTGTCGCTCATTATGTGTGTTTTCACGGAGAGAATTTCACTTTCTTGTACGGCAAATGGACGATTTGTCAACCCATTATTACACGACCATTGAATTGAGACTTCGAACGAAGTTTTTATCACATTTATTGACGCTATTAGATTTTTTCTCTGTCATATAACGACGGATTGTTGCGTTTACCATACCCGACATTATTACTCCGTACTTATGAGAAACTAGCGAATCGCCCCGACTTGGCGCAGTTGTTACTGTTAATTAAACTATCGACCCGCCCACGGCTTCGCACGATATGTAACTTGCATAGGTGTAACTTGCACGATATGAAGGAAAAAATTGTATCCGTTGGAAGTCTGGAACGGACGGCAAAAACGGGGTGTTATAAGTTTGACGTCTGTGTCTGTTTGTGGTGTTTATTGAAACACGTAATTTTTGTACTCTTTATTTAATTCTACAATTTTGACTTTCACAAACATTAGTTTGATACATCAGCTTTTCTATAATTTTTCAACACACTTATTATCTTACTTATTCTAGTTGACAATTGTTCCATAGACTAACTTATTAATTTTTTTTTTAAACAAAGAGAACAGACCATAGTTTAAGAACTTAACAGTGTCCGTGTATCTATGTGTCTGTCTGTGGAAACGTAGCTCCCAAATGGATGGACCTACTTTTTTTATATTAAAAGCTGACGTGATCGCTATCGTTCTTAGCAATAATTTATGAAGACCTGTTCAGGCGTTTGATGTCCATCAACCCTTTTCCTAGGTGACGAAGTGATTTCACTAACTTTCACGTGTTTAATTGATTTGAAATTTGGTATACTGTTATTTCGGTGGTATTGGGTTATTCGGTTATTTTTACAGCATCAAGTAGCCTGCGGGAAAATTAACTCCTTAGCAACTTGAGCAATTAATAGAGCAACTTAACAGAGGTTAGTTTTTTAATTTTTAATTATAGCTTATTTATTATTTGTTTTAATTTGTATACGGGATAGCGATTGACTCCAACCTCACCTGATGGTTAGTGACAATAAGGTCGAAGATAGAGTTCTTTTAAAGTCCCCTAGTTGTATATTTCAGGGAACACCAAAGAAGAGAGAATTCCAGTCTCACGTTGTGCGTTCAAGAAAAGAAGACTCATTAAAATTGAAACATTGCGGTCACAATTTTCCATTTTCTCACTAAAAGATAAACCTAAATAGTCCCCCTACATATCCAGCTTGGCCTTAACAAACAGTAATTATAATAAACACTCAAAATGGACAGCAGATACTGAAAATCCTGGACTCGCAGAAGTAATTGCTAAAGATATTTTGTGAATAGTAATAAGTACATTGTTCGTTTATTGCACTTTGTTTTGCGCTACTCGGTACAATGGTCGATGCATCACCTAAAATGCATTTTGAGATTACCACGTCACTTGGAAACGGTGTTCCGACGTCAATATAATTATGTAACGTGTTTCGGTCGCTTTTAATTTAAAAGCGCCGCAATACTTACTTGTTGGGTAATAGTATACAAAATTTATTACTTTAAAATATTTAACACTGCATGTACATTCAAGTTCGAGGACGTTTCACTCGATATTACTGAAACGTATTCTTACTTTGCGGTTAAGTGTTAGTTTCATGAAATTGAATGAGTTTTTAACGATTAAATTGAGTAAGTTAAAATCGTATCGTTAAATAACTTCAAATCGTATGTACAACTATGTTTTTTTTAATGGCAGAGTCGACAGACAGGCTGACGATCTACTTGACGGTAGGTGGCTACTGTCGCGTATAACACAAGCAATGCCATAGGTGTCGCAAATGCGCTGCAGACCATAGAAGGATTAAGGATAAAAAACCTAACTAATAATAACCTAATAATTAAGTCTAAAATATGTGTAATGGTTATTATACCAACGTCAGACAATGATTGTCGATATTGTAATTTAGAGCCATACCGTTGCCTGTAACAGAAATGGTTGTGTTACAGGCAACGGTAGCCACCTTACAACTTTACTACCATTAAGTTGACCGTCAGCCTGTCTGTCGACTTTCATATAATAAAAACTTATTTGAAGGTCCGTTCGCCCTTAGATGTAGATTAAACAACATCCTAGGAAATTAATCTCAATAAACATTATTTAGCGTCTGCATTCGAAGGGTTGGAAAGAAAAATATCGTCTGTCCCGTTCGCAGATGTTAACTTTCCAACAAAAAGCGACACATCATGAATAAAGTGCAGCAGCAATGATTTATAACATTCCGCGACGTATGAACCAAATATGGCATTCGAGACAACTACGAGCTACATAGATCTACCCTGTCATACACGTCAATAAAGAAAGCCAATGTAAAATAAGTCATTTTACGACATACAAAGTTATTATAATTTTTTCTCTCACGTCGTTATTTCATGTGAAGCCGGAGATCGTTTTTTCGATAGACTGAGGTCTACTTAATGATAGTTGACTACCGTCCCCTATAAATATAAGCAAATATAAAAAAAATCAGGGATAAGTTTTGGTGTCTTAACTAAAGGGGCACACTGCGATTTGCTGTCTTAAATTCGGTTGCCTGTCTGGCGGCAGTTTTCATCCCGTTGCAGAAGACCACCGTGAAATAGCAGCTGAGTATGGGATTCCAGACCCATTTCCCTATTCCTTCGAAATCGCTTATCCTTATATTCTAAGGTCAACGAACTTGCAGCAACTGTTGCAGCACCTGTACTTTATGGCAGACGGTAGCCGACTCCCATCAAGAAGACAGACCGTCAGCCTGTCTGACGACCTTTACATTAAAGAAATTTTTTTATTGTATGCAGTAGTATATAGTATAACTAGCTGGTGCCCACGACTTCGTCCGCGTTGAAAAATATTAAGTAGCCTATCCTGTGTCCCGTACGTCCAAATGTTTATCTACCAAGTTTCATGAAAATCAGTTAATTCGTTTCAGAGTTATGGAGGAACATACATACATACAGAAAAAAATTCTAAAAATCTTCAATTTAGTTTCAGTATCATTTATAGAGCCTATAAACACGATATCTCTGAAAACAAAGTAACTTACTCTATGACCGACCCTTACAGATTTATTATTAGTATTGATTGATTGTAGTATGCACTGTCATACTTGAAAGCATTTTACACTTAGTATAGTTTAGTAAGTTGTCTTTGAGTTTGTAATGTTTTGAAGCAATAATCATAATTAACAAAAACCAATGAACGCTAATGTCGCTTAGCGTTCATTGGTTTTCTTATACTGGGTACAAAACAGAAATTTACATGACAAGCTTACCTTGAAAGGTTGCAAGAAAGAGACAGCAAATAAAAGTACGAATACGTTTTGGACAATAAACTAAGATGCAAAACTGTCAACGCATATTGACAACATATACAAGAAAGAACTAGCTTTTGTCCGCGACTTCGTCTTTTCTTAGGTGTTAAAACATTTATTTATTGCTCATATATTGTTGTCAGGAATTGATATTTTTTTTTGAGATAATTCCTGGAATCAGTACTTTTGTTCTAGATTCTAAGTACCCAATATCTTTTTCTGTATCCTAGATGATTGGTCGTGTATTTAAGGTGTGGAAACGTAACACACAAACAAACTCACTTTCGTATCTTAGGATTAGTATACACACAACTGGTGCTTGAAAAAGCACCAGTTAATCCAATTATTTGTATCTACAATAAAGATTTGTTAAGCTGTATAAAACGCAATATAACAGAATAGAATCATCGCTGCTTTCTCAACACTTGCAACGGAATGTTGTGCTTTAATTGTGGTGAAACTTAATAGCAACTAGAATGGCAACCGTTAGTGGAAACGTAGCTGTTGATGGCGGAGTGATGTGCGAACATTTTACGCGAGCATTAATTGGATTCCGAGAGCCTTAACAAGGTGTTATGTGATTTAAGATCGGCTATAACGCAGCGTACTATCGGAAACACTCAACTCAAAACATTCGAGCTACATTGCCATCTTAGAGTAGTGATGAGATCTCCGAATGTCGATATGGCAGAATAACAAAATTGTTAGTAGTGACCGGATCTCCGAATGTCGAATGACAGAGAAGAGAATAAAGAATTTTCACACAGAGAAGAGATCTTCCAACATCAAATTTCAGAATGAAGAAATTGCACAGTGACTGGATAACCGAATGTTGAGATTGCAGTCACGAATTTTTTGTACAGACCACACTCGCTAGCGAGAGCGTAAAATATTGAAAAGTGTCAATTGTCAATGACAAATTCATTATAAAGCGGTCATTATAAACTCATGGTAAAGGTATAGGATCTCCGAATGTCGATTGTAGAATGAGAAAATTACACATTAACGTCGTATTCGACTGTATTCGAAATTGCACAGCGAAGGGATCTCCAAACATCGAATTGCAGAATAAAAAAATTGCACAGTAACAAGATCTCAGAATGAGTAAATTGCTGGATAACAAAATCCCATAACGACGGGTTTCTCATTGTCAATAAAATGTTTTTAAAGTTATTACTTGTGATTGTGTTAATTGATTTATTGTTTCAACATAAAAAAACGTAAGTAGTATTTGTATTTCAGAGTGCGAGAAAATTTTCTTTGCTAAATTAATGCCATAGTCAGTCAAGGTTGATTTTTTAAATTACTACACTGTATGTATACTGAGATCTAGATTTTATAATTATCTTAGCATCGACGGACGTATCGGCACAATTACCTTACATACAACATAGCTAATAACATCTTTAGTCTCCTTGACCGAATTCCTGTTGATACGGAATTATGGGCTTGGAAATGTCTCAACTTATGATTGAATTATAGACAAGTTGTGACAGAATAAACAAGATATATGTTTATACCGTAATGATTAGTAATTAAACAGTATCCATGAGTGTAGGGTTGTCAACGTCGAGAATTTTGATTTTTTTTAAACGCAGAATACCTAAAGTGTAAATAATTATATTCGGAGCTTATCTTATCAACATAATCTATATAAATAAAATCGGAGTGTCTGTCTGTGATTTGCGAAAAACTGCCTCAAACTAAGCTTAGAGTGTCATTCGCATGCTGTTAAAACGTAAATAACTTTTTTTAGAATTTTTGTCTGTCTGTCTGTCTGTCTGTCTGTCTGTCTGTCTGTCTGTCTGTCTGTCTGTCTGTCTGTCTGTCTGTCTGTCTGTCTGTCTGTCTGTCTGTCTGTCTGTCTGTCTGTCTGTCTGTCTGTCTGTCTGTCTGTCTGTCCGGGGTAATCTCAGAAACGGCTGAAGCGATTTCGATGAAACTTTGCAGACATGAAGAGGGGGTCGTCAGGAGTAACATAGGCTACTTTTTTTTATGTAAATTGCGGTACATACACCAAAATAACATTTTTTACAATTTTTGTCTGTCTGTCTGTTTGTTCCGGCTAATCTCTGAAATAGCTAGACCGATTTTGACGGGACTTTTATTGGCAGGTAGCTGATGTAATAAGGAGTAACTTAGGCTACGTTTATTTTAGACTAGCGAGTCGTTCCCGGCTTCGCCCGGGTGCATTCGTGTACATAGACTTTTCGAGTTTAATGAGAATGATGCTTATGCATTAAGATAGCCTCACTCTACTTCCTTCGAAATAAATATAACAAATCACCCATCAGGTTTAACAAATTTTTAAATTTCTAAAAGTTTTGACGATGTTCTGAAATTTCAAAAAATCTTATTAAATTATCTGAAAGAGTGAAGATAGTTTTCATATATGCGAGAATTTTCTAGAAACTTCTGGAATTTTCTAGAAACTTCTGAAATTTTCGAGAAACTTCTAGAATTTTCGAGAAACTTCTAGAATTTTCTAAAAAACAAAAAGTAGCCTATGTTACTCCTGACAACCCCCTCTTCATGTCTGCAAAGTTTCATCGAAATCGCTTCAGCCGTTTCTGAGATTACCCCGGACAGACAGACAGACAGACAGACAGACAGACAAAAATTCTAAAAAAAGTTATTTACGTTTTAACAGCATGCGAATGACTGTCTAAGCTTAGTTTGAGGCAGTTTTTCGCAAATCACAGACACTGATTTTATTTATATAGATTAATAGGAACGGATTTTTTTTCGCTAACATTCTAGAAAATTCTAGATGTTTATAGAAAATTCTAGAAGGTTTTAGAAAATTCTAGAAGTTTCTCGAAAATTCTAGAAGTTTCTCGAAAATTTCAGAAGTTTCTAGAAAATTCCAGAAGTTTCTAGAAAATTCTCGCATATATGAAAACTTTGTTCACTTTTTCAGATAATTTAATAAGATTTTTTGAAATTTCAGAACATCGTCAAAATTTTTAGAAATTTAAAAATTTGTTAAACCTGATGGGTTGTATTTATTTCGAAGGAAGTAGAGTGAGGCTATCTTAATGCATAAGCATCATTCTCATTAAACTCGAAAAGTCTATGTACACGAATAAGTTGAAACATTTATCTTTTCTGCCTAACGATCATCACTCAGCTTGATAGACAGCTTTAGTATTCATCATCGAAGTTTTGAGATAGAATATACCCATATTTCGCCGAACTGCGTTCTCTTATCTCAGTTGAACTAATATACACAGGAAAAAGACAAAGTTACGCACAATTAAACAAAAATCAATTCGCTCACGCAGACAACATTATTAAATTTACGTTTTTTAATATTATAAAACAAAGTCCCCCCGCCGCGTCTGTCTGTCTGTATGTTTGCGATTCTCAAAAACTACCCAACGGATTTTTATACAGTTTTCATTAATGGGAAGAGCGTTAAACGAGGAAGGTTTCTACGTTTAATTTGCAGAAAAAAATTGCACCCGTGCGAAGCCGGGAACGGATCGTTATGAATATAGATACGCGTATTGTTCTTTAGGCCTCTATACCTATATAATATAAATGCAGATTCTGTGAAACACCTCATCCCAAAATTTCTAATCAAAGTGCGTTCTTTGCCCTATTTATATAAAGATTTTTAAAATGTAAATTTTATTGAACAGCTATCAACCCTACAAATATGAAAATATTGATACTTAGTCAGTTTCTCCTAATAAAGTATACCTGTAAAAGTATCCGGTATACTTAAGTGTTCAGAAGTGATAGTCATTATGGACTTATTGACACTATTTTTTAATTACCATATCAGAGCAGTATCTATTATATCTCCTGAATCTAGTAACGTAGGAAACTGTGTTCCATTCGTGGCATAGTAAAAATAATGTAATGTAAATTTCATATAATACACACGGTCGTCGAGTGCAACGCATATTTCAACGAACAATATGGTTTTTAATTTAATAAATAATTCTGCTTTCTGGTAACGCTTCTCTTTGATAAAAAAAAAAGCTGATTTAAATGTTTGTACATGTTTGTACATGGTTTATAAAATGGTTCATAGCTCATATACATACGAGTAATATTATTATCTATGATTTAAATACTGACAAAAAGAATTGAATATTGCATTTATTTGTATTGTGAAACTCTAGTAAGAAGAAATGAAATACATTTATTTGAGACATTCTCCAGACATAAATAAAGTTCATACTTTATTTTATGTTTACACAACTAAATATAAATCGTAGTTGCCAGTGTGTTTTTAGCCAAAAACCGGTGCCCAATTCAACATACTGTGTGTAACAGCCTCCTTTGGGGTTTTTGTAAAAATGATGTTCTAGATGACCGTGTGTCCTGGCGTTTGTGGGTCAATCGGCCTATGTGGTCCCATAAATCCAACTAGTAGGTACATAGTTTACTACATCTCATTACATCGAGCGAGCTCTTACTATCTGCTTGTTGATCACTGAAATTATAAACCTCGGCAACTCACCCTGTAAGTGAGGGACAGGTGAAGCGGAAAACTGTTTATTGACTTGATTTGATGACTATAAATTATATATGACTATATACGACTAATTCTTGTTCGTGGCTTTGCTTGTTTTAAAAATAGTAGCCTATATTTTTAAAAATAGTAGGATTGGAGACGCTATGAGAAATTTTAACAGGTTGCTGCAATATTTTTATATGATAAATCTATATAAATAAAATCGGAGTGTCTGTCTGTGATTTGCGAAAAACTGCCTCAAACTAAGCTTAGAGAGTCATTCGCATGCTGTTAAAACGTAAATAACTTTTTTTAGAATTTTTGTCTGTCTGTCTGTCTGTCTGTCTGTCTGTCTGTCTGTCTGTCTGTCTGTCTGTCTGTCTGTCTGTCTGTCTGTCTGTCTGTCTGTCTGTCCGGGGTAATCTCAGAAACGGCTGAAGCGATTTCGATGAAACTTTGCAGACATGAAGAGGGGGTCGTCAGGAGTAACATAGGCTACTTTTTGTTTATGTAAATTGCGGTACATACACCAAAATAACATTTTTTACAATTTTTGTCTGTCTGTCTGTTTGTTCCGGCTAATCTCTGAAATAACTAGACCGATTTTGACGGGACTTTTATTGGCAGGTAGCTGATGTAATAAGGAGTACTTAACTTAGGCTACGTTTATTTTAGAAAAAATACACTCCGGATGAAGCCGGGAGCGGGCCGCTATAAACAATAAAAAACGGGATCTATGCAATATATTCGAGTTTTTCAAACGCGATATTTTTTCTTTTACTGAAAAAAAGTTACTAACCCTGTGACAATAAAAAAAAAGATTTTTTTCGTTCATAACAATTGCATTTGTTGTTAACAACTGAAACGAAGGTTCATGCAATACGATGAGTTCTCCTTGCGGCATATCTTTTCTTTGGCTGAGTCGCTCATTATGTATTATTAATAGGAACGGATTTTTTTTCGCTAACATTCTAGAAAATTCTAGATGTTTATAGAAAATTCTAGAAGTTTTTAGAAAATTCTAGAAGTTTCTCGAAAATTCTAGAAGTTTCTCGAAAATTTCAGAAGTTTCTAGAAAATTCCAGAAGTTTCTAGAAAATTCTATGAAAACTTTCTTCACTTTTTCACATAATTTAATAAGATTTTTTGAAATTTCAGAACATCGTCAAAATTTTTAGAAATTTAAAAAATTGTTAAACCTGATGGGTGATTTGTTATATTTATTTCGAAGGAAGTAGAGTGAGGCTATCTTAATGCATAAGCATCATTCTCATTAAACTCGAAAAGTCTATGTACACGTGTTAAAAAAGGTGTTCTAGAATTTGCTCGCACAGATTGTTTGTTTGTTTCCATTCTTCGCCCTTCCTTTAGTTTCCAGAGGGTTCTCCAAGCGTCATAAACAATAAAAAACGGGATCTATGCAATATATTCGAGTTTTTCAAACGCGATATTTTTTCTTTTACTGAAAAAAAGTTACTAACCCTGTGACAATAAAAAAAAAGAATTTTTTCGTTCATAACAATTGCATTTGTTGTTAACAACTGAAACGAAGGTTCATGCAATACGATGAGTTCTCCTTGCGGCATATCTTTTCTTTGGCTGAGTCGCTCATTAATAGGAACGGATTTTTTTTTTCGCTAACATTCTAGAAAATTCTAGATGTTTATAGAAAATTCTAGAAATTTTTAGAAAATTCTAGAAGTTTTTCGAAAATTCTAGAAGTTTCTCGAAAATTTCAGAAGTTTCTAGAAAATTCCAGAAGTTTCTAGAAAATTCTATGAAAACTTTCTTCACTTTTTCAGATAATTAATAAGATTTATTGAAATTTCAGAACATCGTCAAAATTTTTAGAAATTTAAAAATTTGTTAAACCTGATGGATGATTTGTTATATTTATTTCGAAGGAAGTAGAGTGAGGCTATCTTAATACATAAGCATCATTCTCATTAAACTCGAAAAGTCTATGTACACGAATAAGTTGAAACATTTATCTTTTCTGCCTAACGATCATCACTCAGCTTGATAGACAGCTTTAGTATTCATCATCGAAGTTTTGAGATAGAATATACCCATATTTCGCCGAACTGCGTTCTCTTATCTCAGTTGAACTAATATACACAGGAAAAAGACAAAGTTACGCACAATTAAACAAAAATCAATTCGCTCACGCAGACATTATTAAATTTACGTTTTTTAATATTATAAAAGAAAGTCCCCCCGCCGCGTCTGTCTGTCTGTATGTTTGCGATTCTCAAAAACTACCGAACGGATTTTTATACTGTTTTCATTAATGGGAAGAGCGTTAAACGAGGAAGGTTTCTACATTTAATTTGCAGAAAAAAATTGCACCCGTGCGAAGCCGGGAACGGATCGCTAGTATAAAAATATAGGTAAATCAAAACAAAACTGATAGACTATAACCAAGCGGGCAAAGTCGCGGACCACATTTACTGTTTAATATTAAATTAGTGTAAATTAGCAATTCCCTTTAAAACCCCGATATTTAAGTGTGAATAACTTTTTCAATTCTCACGGAACCACACCGTGAACATTAATATGTTTGTGAAGAATAGGTGATTATTACTTTCCCATACCTTTCTTAATATTATTGTGGGAAGTGTTTATACTATGAAGTGTGGAAATGTGTCATATGAAACTGTCGTGTCTACTTTTAAAGTTCTAGTAAATTCATTGCATTCTTGTTAATGAATATTAAATTATGAAATGAATAGTCAAAAAAGCATAAAACTTTGAAGAACTTTTATTGATCTTCTGTCACCTCTTAAACTCATTAATATTAAGAAAAATGGAAAATTCTAAAAATAGTGCAGATATATACCTACTGACTAGCTGTTGTCCGCGACTTCGTCAGTGTTGAAAAATAAAAAATATGACGTCTAACAAAATATATGAGCAATAATATATACAATCTGTATTTTTACTAGGCGTAGTAATTTTTATTTTTAATGATTCCTCGATAACAGTGCTATTTTCTGGATTTATTCAGTCTTTATTTCTTATATATTTATTTTTATCAGGCATTGATTTTTTTATTTTAATTTTTAGATGGTCTCGAGGGGTCAGCAAATTTGTTCTAGATGAAATGAAATGATCAGATGACCTTTTTTGTATGACAACTTGTATGCAAAATTTCATGATGTCTGTCGAGTAGTTAAGTTGTGAAAGCTTCGCATTTATAATGACTATTAAGATTTATGCAACAACGAAGATCCCTCTTTTTCGTACTTTAAACAATTCATGAACAGTGTTTGCTATCTTCTATATATACTCCCGATTTTTTACCAATTGGGGTAGTCTATAGTTTTCTCTGCATAGTGGATGTAACGCGAGCCGACCCTGATTAAACAAAGGTTATATAGACATTATCTTTGGCCATAATTCCACTGAACTCATTGTAAACAGCCAGTACGAGCCACTGGTAAATCTACGAGTATATCTAAACTAATCATATTAAACAGAAAGAAAATTTGTATTTTTGTATGTTTGTAATAAACTTAAAAAACTACTGGGCCTATTTTGAAAAGTCTTTCACCTATAGAAAGCTACGTTATCAGCGAGTAACATATATTTTATAAAATTACTCAAACGAAGTCGCGTGCAACAGCTAGGACATACATATAAGGCGTACCATAATCTTATATCGTGATAATTACTCAGATAATTGTGTAACACAATATAAGATTCAATTAATGTTTGTACTTAAGTCGGTAGCAGTGACAAAGATGATTATCTGTATGCGATGGGCGATTATGTGTTAGTACGAGATGCGACTCGGCCCGCCTAGAAATAGATAGAAAGCTGCAGAGATAGGCCAGCTTTCTCTCATTTACTAGACGGTCGGTGTAATGTTTTAGCGTATTTATGAAATGCAAAATGAATTGCCCACATTTAGGTGAGGGTCGACATTTGTGTATACATTAGAAAGTCTATTACTTTACATGACACTACTATACAATGTATCAGTGCGTGAGTATAAGGCGTGATAGATCTTATTCCTCTATTCTTACCTTATTATAGTACCTTTTACTAATCATATCGGAGTTGACAGTGTTTAAGAATTTCCTTGGTTACAGCTTTTATATCTATAGGAAACGATAACCAACTGACTAAATGCACGCTTTTAAAAAATGTACATAAATTATTTCTGTTACGATATATTATTATGACACAAGAGCAGTTGTGAGTGATTTTGGATTCTTCTATGTATTGTATAATACCATTTTTAAATAGAATAAAAATTTAATCCTAATTATTAAGAGAAAAAAACTATCATGATTAAGAAATTTTGTAGAAACCTTTCAGTTTGTTCGTTTTTTTAATATTTAAAACACTCAAAAATATTTAAAACACTCAAAAGAGTGATTGAGAGTAATAAAGATTAAGGTAGGTAACATGTTAGTTGGTTAAGAATGCTAAGACATTGTAAAATTATAACGAATGAATGGTGAATACAGGCTGCGGCATATGCTGAATTTTTCTTGAATATAATATTAAAAAAAAAAACAATAATAAAGATAAAAAAAAACGAAATGATATGTTTCACTAGTTTAATACCTAATGTGCTGATGACCTTTCTATAAAGCATTAGGATAGAGGGATAAGGAGGAGATAGAGAAATGGACTCGGAAATGGATCTCTTACTCACTCACAGAATTAGAACAGCATCATATCATACGTGATATTTATTCTCGGTGGTCTTCTATAATTACTGCCCAACACTTTCAATCCAAAACTACTACATGAAAATCCCTCTAAAACATATATGAGTACGTGCCAATAAAATATGTTCTGTGCCAATGTTGAGGCTGTATATACTCGTAGCTAGACACAGACGATTATTACTCGCGAAAAATTCTCGTACAGTTACATAGCCGACGGGCAACGTGTATAAGAACGCAACTGCGAATAACATACCGGGCCCTATTGTGCCTACGTCCGATCCAAGCGATACGGCCGCGTTTCCCGGTTTACAGTTACCTACCTCTGCGCGTGTGTGGCTGTCTTCCTGGCTTTCGAAATTCAAAAATTTATATACCTCAGACGCAAATTTATACCTAAATATAGCAACTTAAATTACGACGATTTGAATATATATATAATTACTAGCTCGCGCCCGCGACTTCGTCCGCGTTGAAAAAGAAAAAAGTAGCCTATCCTGTGTCCTGTACCTCTAAACGTTTATGTACCAAGTTTCATGAAAATCAGTTAATTTGTTTAAGAGTGCATTGCATTGCATTGCATTTCTTTTGCAAATAATATATACAATCGTTCGTCGTTTATCACTCTTTCTATTAGTAAAAATCGTATCAAAATCTGTTAGGTGGTTTCTAGGAAGCTAGCTTTACAGTATATTATATATGTATTTAAAATAGTGTAGTGACTAAAGCCATTTTAACATCTACTAAACGAAAAGAGAAAAAGAAGAGCGGTTAAAAAAATTTGAAATGTTTAATCTTATATCTACTATAGAAATGGTTAATTAATGGTGAACTAACAAACCAAATTTTCCAAAGACATAAATTTAAAGGCCTGTGTGCACTGGCGGCTTTAATAACGCGGCGCGCGACTTGCTAACTGTAAATTTGCGCGATCACTATCAAAGAACTATGCCCGTGCATCCTTGCCAGGGTTAAAGCGGCCGGTGATATGTGACCGCGGCGTTGGGGGTTATAGATTTACTACTATAACTATAGGTGTGGCGTTGAATAGCTTTGTACATTCTTCTTTTGAGCTTCGTTCTATTGTATTCCATTACAAGTGTATCACTTATCGCTATAGTAACAATCACAGATTCATCTTAAGGGGTTTTCTATAGTAAGTAATAGATTCAGATTAACTAGTCCTATGTCGTTTTTCATCATCATTTCAGCCACAGGATGTCCCTCATAATTTTGCCGTAGGAAAATCGAATTTTTTTTTCTTCAGCTTTAAGTTGTAACGGTTAAATATACATTACTTCTTTGAGAAATCAATATTTACTGTGGAAATTTATCGCTATTTTTGTCGAGTTGTGTCCTTTCTAGAACGACTGTTGTCGCCATAATAAAGTGAATTATCTTCTTTAATAGTAAAGGGGCAAATAAATATATAAAGCTCTTACAGACCCGTCTGTCTACATGTTCTGCTTCTGCTTTTGGCGTTCTCGATTCCAAAATCTTTTGTCAGCCGTCCGATATTCAATCTAGGCGTACAATTCCGGACAAAATCATACACTTTTTGTCTTATTTAAATTTGCATAAAAAATGTTTCCATATTTAGATATAGTTTATCGCTTTTCACATTTCAAACATACCTACATAATTTTATCGAAACAAAATGTATTTTTATCTGTAAAACAGATATGAATGAATTTTTACAATAGGCGTTACAGTAGTTTAAGAGATTACATTGAAAATTCTTTCATTATTTGAAAGATACATTATCACATATGGACATAGGCTATATTATATGTAAGTACACTGAATCCCCTAATTTCTCCGAGGTGAAGCCAGTCTCTATCTACTTACACATAAACAAACAAACGAGTTGCTATAGAGAATACATTAAATAGGTAAATAACATTTTCTACTATTAAACGCAGTTCATTTTCTTGAAAATTACTTAATTTCAGTTCATTAAATTTAAATATGCAATAAATTCTACGCAGTACCAAGAGGAAATAGTAAACCTAGAAACGTCTCGAGAGTACCGAGAGTGTAACTTCGCGATTCCATTTTAACTTAGAAACCTAAGTTGCAGATACTCGACGTATTATAGTTAATACTTAAAACCGTTATGAGCTTAACCGTGGTTAAGTATATATTTTAAAAGTAGTTAAAAGTAAACGAACACAGAAGACCCCTTTAATTATATGTAATCGTACTAAAATATTTATGATAGTATTTGACATAGGTATAATAGTGATATTTATTACGATTTCATTTCAACTATTGATCCAATGTACATATAAATATTAGGAATTTTACTGATAAGTATTAAAATCTATATATATATATATATATATATATATATATATATATAAAAATCAATGTAAGTATATTTGTCCTCTATGGACCGATATAAAAATAGGAACTCGGGCGAAGCTGGGATCGGGTCACTAGTACTAATTAAAATAAAGGCCTACCCTCGGCTTCGCATGGATGAATTTTTTTGCAAATTATATACACAAACATTTCCCGTCTTTCCATCAGTGAAAACCGTATCAAAATCCGTTGGGTGGTTTACAAGAATTTAGCTGAGGAAAAACCAGACGCATACGGCGATTTTATTTTATAATATGTATAAATATAAAATGAAGGGAATTTAGAACTCAGCTTTTTACATGAGGTATACTCAATAGCAAACATAATATTTACCTACCAAGAATATTTTACTGTAATAGCACTTTATAAATAAATGATGTAAATATTTATAATATTCGTATGTAATACTCATTTCATTATGTTAAGTAACCTTAAGCATATACTTTGTAAAGTAACACTTCACTTTACATTGAAACATATTCATTAAGTGCATCATAAAATTTAATGGCGACGTCTTTTAAATTTATTTTAATATTATTCCTTTTCGTTCTTTCTTCCATTTGGCTTTGGCATTTCGCGTGTTGATTGTACTGATTTTTTTTTTTAATTTACAAGTTCAAATGTTATAATTGATAGTTAAAGATTCTCACTTTTTTAATTTTCCCCAATTCACATTAATATAGTGAAGCTAAAAAGAGATTTATGTTGTTTTTTGTTTGTACAATTTGTACATGCTAATCTTTGTCACTACTAGCAGGATTTAAAAAAAAATGCATTTGATAGTTCAATGCTTGAGAATAATTATAGGTTATATGACATAAGGCTACGATCCTTAGGAGCTGACCAAAAAGAATAATCAGAAAGTAGGCTAACCGAAAACGAAGCAATTGCGCGGGCTGCTACTTGACGTAAACCGAGCAATTACCGAGAGAGAGAGAGAAAGAAAGAGAGAGAGAGAGAGAATCAGAGATAGAGAGACGGAGGGAGGGAGTTTTCGAACACAGCTAGTACTTTTTAAAAATGTCGAACTTTCAAAACAAATCCAACATTTTTGTATTTTGAATATTTTGTAATATTGAAACTTCATTCTCGCATTAAAAATCAAATAGAAATCCAAAGAGTGTTCAAACTTTGAATTTAAAAATATTCCTCGTACATTAAAATTACTAAATAATTATTTATTATTTATTATTAATTGGAATAACAATTCTTCATACTCGAGGAAGTACTGGCAGGGCACTAAGTAGGCAGCGACAACTGCTTTCGCAGTCATAAATTTGGATAGCTCTTCTGGTGTCATAAACCACACAGAAAACCACCGTGAAATATACCGTTTGTTTCTGTGAGGTAGTAAGGAATTCTGAAAGGAATACAATTCCTTACCTTATCTTTTCTCCTACTAAGGTCGGCAGCGCGCTTGGTTGTGACCTATGGCGTTGCTCGTGTTAATTATACCAATACAACGGTAGCCATTTTACACTAAGTGGACTGTCACCTTTCTACTTATACATAAAAAGCACAAATTAATATGAAGAATAGAAGAGTATTATTTTGTCCCCATGTGTAGTAACACAATATTATTCGGCAAGTAACCGAGACGATACAGCTCCATTTTAAAATATCGGACGCGTTGTTTCGTGTGTTAACACGCCAGTGAATTTAGGCCAGTAAGGTTTCTTTATGGCTGAGCTTTATATTAAATTTTACGTTTAGTATTATGTGACCTTGAAAAGAAATATTGTTTAGTCAAATTTCAAGATGGCTAAAATGTATGGAGGCAATAAACAACCCTTTACCGCAAAAGAATACCGCCTTTGGCTTCGCAAGGATGCAATTAAAATTTATTTTTATTGTATAAACCTTCCGTGAAAACTTATCTATGGTGAAAACCACATCAAAATCTGTTGCGTGCTTTAAGATGAGTTAGCGGAAATACCTGCAGACAGACAGACAGAAGTGGGCAGCGACTTAAATTTATACTATAAATTGATATAATACGTATTTTTCATAAACTTATATAGAAAAACATAGTAAGTATATGAATAAATCTAAATTTTCTTGAATAAGTATGTACAATGAAATGTTCTGATTTCATAGCTCTCTATAATAGATGTAAATAAACTGACAACGGACGCTGGAAAGCGGGCACCGTATTCTGTAACAAATTCTTCAATACAATTGTCAAGTTACTACTAAGTTAGTATTAAGTTAACCTAGAAAGTTGTTTACTTTACAGTTATTGGCAACATTAATATTTATTTTCAAACGTTTCAATGCGAGTTTTGATTGAACTTAAAATTTACTTAATTTGCAGTAATAATATAACTTAAACTGATATACGTGGGTTATTTTTAGATACTGGTTTTGCATCTTGACCTAAATCTAAGTTAGTATCACAAAGTTGCATTCCACATTGTCAGGGAGCGAGTTAAGTCCGCATCAATAAATAGTGCCGGGTAACGGGGACTAACTAATGTGTACCAGAGTAACTAAGTATAGTTAAGTTAGGACTAAGTGATAGTGGAGTTTATAAGTGGGACGCGAATTGATGACGCTCTCAAGCTGTTTAAGATACGAAATGTTTTACTTTATCCACTTAAACGTTTGCTTGTTTAGTTACAATTTTATTTAATTTCTAAACAACTTTCATAGACTAAGTTATTAGTTATTTGGAAGAGTTATTTTACTTGGACTATGATTTAATTTTTCGTTAGATAAAATTTTTGAGGTAGGTATACAAAGTATTTTATTAATATACCTTTAATTAATTAACTCAACTTAATCATCAGTATAATTAATCAGTTATTTTATACTGATTAATTATAAATATGCTTGACGATCCGAAATAACATGAAATTATAAGGGGTGAATGGATGGGACTTGGTAAAAAGTTATATGTTAATACTAGCTGGTGCCCACGACTTCGTCCGCGTTGGAAAATGTTAAGTAGCCTATCCTGTGTCCCGTACGTCCAAAAGTTTATCTACCTAGTTTCATGAAAATCAGTTTATTCGTTTCAGAGTTATGGAGGAACACACATACATACATACGTACAGAAAAAAATTCTAAAAATCGTCAATTTAGTTTCAGTATCACGTATAGAGCCTATAAACACGATATCTCTGAAAACAAAGTAACTTACTCCATGACCCACCCTTACAGATTTTTTATTAGTATTGATTATCAAAGAACTCCATTGTAAGGGTTAAATTTAATTTCATTAAAGCACTACCTACTATTAAATCTTATGATTGTGTACCTATTATGTGATATTTAATTTTTGAATCAAAATATTGAATAATCATCTATTGTGACGTCACTAGTTAAAGTAGTACTAAAAATAACGCTGCACACTTTCTTGTAATGCGTTGAAGTCTTTTGTATGCGTCAACTGAATTTTACGCTACGATTTCAATCATATTAGGATCAAAAGCCGTCCATCCGATTGGGAGCTATAATTCCACAGACAAACACACAGACACACACATTTACAGATATAACAGACACACACATCAAACTACAACAGCCCGTTTTTGCGTCGTGGGTTAACAAGTTATGAAAATCAACATAAATAAGCCAATAAATTTAATATGAATGTTATGAAAAAGAAAACACATTTCAATAAATATACTTTATTAGATTAAAATACCATTTTTTTACTATTTTAAAAATATGAACACTATTTTTTAAAATAGTAAAAAAAACAATTATTTTTATAGAATATATTTAAGTAGGCTAGTCATATTGAGTATTTTTACATAAAATATGCATTAATTCTAATATCCATTCAAGTAGTCCTAGACAAATTCTAGTCTAGGTTAGAATACTAGATTAGTCTGTTCTATTTTACGTAGACATTACGAGATGATGATCACTTGCTTTTCTTGGAGAGTATTTCGTACATTGTAATTTTACATTGTGATTTCGAGAAATATTAGAAAATCTGACCATTTAGTTCTGCTAACTGCAGTTAGCTAGAATTGTACAGTTAGGTAGGCATTGGATAGGTGATATACGAGTATGTAATATATCCATATACTGGTAGTTTACAAATGATAATTGTTTTATATTATTATCTATTTCAATTATTTTTTAATTATTAATTTTGATTTTCAATTATAATTGTTTCATATTGTGCATATTACACAATATAAGAACATACCTACATTATGTCTGTTTCTTCGTTAAGTTCTTCTAAACCGTCTCACGGATTTTCATACGGTTTAAACTAACAAAAATATCGATAAAAATGGTGTATAACATCTCTAGTTATACAATATGCAAATTGTAACAATATATTACTGAACTATGTCAGTATTAGTAATTTTGCAGTAGGTAACCCTAAACCCAAAAATCCGAAATAATCAATTTTAATCGACTGCATCAACTTACGAAATCTCCGAGGCGCTGAATCGCTTACCTCATTGACCGCAGTGTCAGGTTACGAGTTAGTTTTGTGTTGCCATGTTGAAATGGGGTATAGGTGGACGAAAAAAAGTGATATCACTATCAAAAATTCCATTTATCTCTGAGAATAGAAGAAAGAAAGAAAGAATTTTATTCAAGAAAAACAAAGATACAAAGGTAATACAAAAACCACAAGACAGAAATTAATAAAAATAAAAAAAAGGTATAAGATGTGTGTGTCCTCGCGGCAGTGAATCGGATACTAGCTCAGCATTGTGCTGAACACCTGCAGCGGTGATTTTCAGCCAGCACCGTTTGGGACTCATTACACAAACATATTATTATTATTTACATATTTATTTGCATTTCTTAATTCTATTTTTTTTACAATATAAATATTCAAAAACAATAAATATCGTAAAAAATCTAAAACTATTTTTTATTTATTTATTTATTTATCAAGATTACATACAGCCATACATTATAACATTATTTATATAAACATACACTATAGATACAGAATAGATATAACGTTTAAATTATAGATAGCAAATCTAACAAAGCTTTATAATAATTAAAGAAAGCTGATAATTGTTAAAAAAATATAAATACTGGCAACTTTTCATAAGTTTTATGTATATGTAAATTTTTCGTCCTGATAATATGTATGTAAAATTTCATTGTTCGGTGCGTCAGTAAAAGATGTTGAGTCCAAGTCTATACCGACTTTTTCCTTTATCATATTAAGTGTTTTAAGAATTTCAATTAATTTTAAAAATATTTAATTTCAAAAAAGGCAGACGTTTTTACAACATGTATAATAGTTATTTCTTTATTGTATAATTATAACTAATTGTAAGTCAAAACTGTTTTCGTAATTTAGTCTTTATAAAACCAAGATATGACCACAAAAGAGAAAGAGCAATGCAACTCAAGCCTTACCCAAGTTAGAGTTATGTATGAGTTAAGTTGAGGAATCGCGACCCATTCGTTTTGTGTCGTTTCTATTTGGTTTTACTTAGTGGGCGTGCGTAAAGTATAGCTCAAGTTATAAGTGTAATGTGAAGTAATAACTTACGCCGCTACCGTACAAATAAGTTATTTTATGCGCTATTGTTGCAATGTTAAAATATAAAATCAGATTACATATTTTTACTATTGAGCTGAACTAATCTTGAATTGAAATGAACTGGTATACCATTATTTGCATTAGTCTTAACACGATTTCTACTGAACGGGGCCATAAATACCCGAATATATTAACATACTAACTGGTGCCCACGACTTCGTCCGCGTTGAAAAATATTAGGTAGCTTATCCTGTGTCCCGTACGTCCAAATGTTTATCTACCAAGTTTCATGAAAATCAGTTAATTCGTTTCAGAGTTATGGAGGAACATACATACATACAGAAAAAAATTCTAAAAATCGTCAATTTAGTTTCAGTATCATGTATAGAGCCTATAAACACGATATCTCTGAAAACAAAGTAACTTACTCCATGACCGACCCTTACAGATTTATTATTAGTATTGATACACCCAAAATTCAATCAGCTGAAGTGGGGGAAATGGACTGATCTAATGTATCGTTTAGTTACTGGATTGGCGTTGGACTAATCATTTAGTGGAAGACTAATCTTGGGGTTAAGACTACTTGCTGGTGGTGCTGAATTAAAAATACCTAATTTGAGTGTAGTAAGAAAAAATGGGATATTTTTATTTTTTATATTTTATTTATCGATTTTTTTTTTAATTTATATTAATTTTCCTTGGAAAACTTTTCTCAAACCTTTATGACAATAAATTACAAGATAAAGTAAGTCAAATCTCTGCAACATATCAATACTAATAATAAATCTGTAAGGGTCGGTCATGGAGTAAGTTACTTTGTTTTTAGATATCGTGTTTATAGGCTCTATACATGATACTGAAACTAAATTGACTATTTTTAGAATTTTTTTCTGTATGTATGTATGTATGTTCCTCCATAACTTTGAAACGAATTAACTGATTTTCATGAAACTTGGTACACAAACATTTGGACGTACGGGACACAGGATAGGCTACTTAATATAATTCAACGCGGACGAAGTCGTGGGCACGAGCTAGTTTTAAATAAAGTCGCTGTCCGCCTCAGTTTTTTCTCCGACACTTCTTCTAAACCGCATGACAGATTTTGATATGACTGTCCCTAATGGAAAGAGTAATAAATAAAGAACGTATGTTTATATAATTAAAAAAAAAATGCATCCGTGTGAAGCCGGGAAATGGTCGCTAGATAATTTACAAGCTGTGAGTGTATTAAAATGCACCAATTTAATAATCCAGCTCGTTTCCAATCTGATAACCATGTATTTCAAAATATAACAAATTATCTCAAATGTTTCTATTACAACATCTTCAGTCACGAATTCTTTATGTGAATACAAAATCTATGCGCATACTAGCAATAGTTAGGTACTCGTGCCTTCAAGCAATAATTTAATTAATATTTTTTTTCATTTGCGGCTACAACTACAATAAAATAGTAGCACATGTGCTATTCATTGTGTTTCTGTACCTTATTAATAAATGCTATTAATATATTTTTTGTGTTTCTACGTCAACAGAGCGATAGAATGCCCTCTAGAATAGCTTGGTTAATATATTATTTAGGGACGACGGTCGCCAGCTGCCATCAGCTGCCACCAAAAATTATGTTTTAAAATTTTTAAAATCTAGTGAGAAGAATATTTTAGAAATAGGTTTACCTCTACTAAAAATAGTGCTGAGAAATTAACATAATATGACTATCTTTTTCAAACATAAAAAAGATAGTCAGTCAAGCAAAACAAACCAAGGCGTCAACACGCTGGGAAAAAAGTGAAATTAAATTATTTCTTACTAATATCGATCGCCATGAAAGTATTGTGTTATATTTTAGTCTCAAATAAGTCTTTATCAATCAAAAATCACACTATATTTCCGGCGAAACAAAATCTAAGTCGAGTATCTTCCTCCAGAGAGCGCTAGCGTGCGGGATAACCTGCCTCTACAACCTTTTTTTCCCATTTTTTCTAGAGCTTAAACAAATCCATCCTAACTCAGACCAAATAAAGTCCAGAATTCAATGAACAAATGTCTCTTAACGATCAACCGCGCTCACTCTTATTTAAATAAGGTAGTCGGCGTGTGAAAGAGAAGGCTATATTCATAGTGACGTGTGTGCGAGAGGGTTACGGGCTGGCGATGTTGATGGGCTTTGTAATAGAGCTGGGAAATTGTCGATAATATTTGTAAACAATATGCTTTTTTTTACAATTTACTTGTTTTGATTACAATAATAGTAGCGCCTTAGTAATATGTGAATATCTCGCCTTAGTAATTTCCCTACTTCTTTGTAAAAGGTCATTAGTCACTTTGGTTTGGAATTTATGAAAGAAAGTAAGTAGTTGACACAATCATATATTGTTACAATTGAATTGAAAATAGATTTTGTTATTTAATGCATTAAAATTAAAACTAAGTCTTCAGACTAAAGAAAGTGTTTATTCTTATTGCATACATTTTTAAACTGACACATTTCTATCATATTCTTTATAAGCAAAAGAATCTAATACGCCATATAATTTAATGACAATATTTTCCTTTAAGACTTTATAATACTTACGATACTTATTGATACAAATAAAACTCTTACAGTGGTTTACATTCTAAACCTTCCTTAATAAGGATAAGGATAGATTTTGAGATTTTAAGTGTTCAATTCAATGGTTAAATGATTATTTAAAATGAGTCCAATTGTAAATAAACAACATTGTAATTTTAATTCAATTAATTAAAGCGTCGTATATCTATAAATTTTTTAAAATATAAATAATCGATAACCAAACATCGAGTTTATCCCATCCCTAGTCACCAGATGGCGTCGACAGGCGCTGCGAGCCGACAAGTCGAATTCGGCCTGTTCGGAATTCCTCGCGTCGCCTCCACCTCGCGTGACGCATGCCCACCGTGGATGTTTAGGGATTTTAGGACTCCTGTACCTTATAGTTAATAACTATTCCAAAATAGACTTTCATAAACATTCTATTTCTTAATGGAGTTGCGAGAGAATTTAAAAGTTAAAAAAAAAAATCGAATTGTTATAGGTAATCTCTGTTTTGTTTTCCATTAACTGTTTGATACCTAACCAATAAGACTCTCACAATTATGTCATACATGTAAAAGGCTTAAAGCGGCTATCACACTTTACAATTTGAAGGATTCCAATTTAGGAAATTGGAAAGTTTAATCGCAGTTAGAACAGATTGTATCCAATTTAGATTTTATCTATTTTCAACTCTATGTCTTCGATTTAGAAATCAATTTTGTGTAGTGTGATCACTAAATTCACTACTTAGGTACCTAAATTGGATTCCTTCAAATTGTAAAGTGTGATAACCGCTAATATAATATATATAAAGATTTCAATTATTACTCTTGACCCTCGGAAGATAGACGGGTTTCTCAATATTGCCATGAAAGTCACGAAAATTATTGTAATTGTAATGCTTTCGATATTATTCAATTTAGTAATACATATAAAATTGTATCGAAAACATTACCGATTTTCTAATACCTATTTGATGAATCATAAGTTAATAAAATAAGTAGATAAATCTCATTATATTTTCTACTTAATTTTTAAAAACCTAATTACCGTCTGATTATCCACTAACTTCTTCTAAATCAACCAACATATTTTGATACGGTTTTCACTAAAGGAAAGAGCGCAAAACGCTTAAGGTTTGCGATAAAATAAAATATCCTTCAGAAATTTGAGTACATAACTCTTGAAGCATTTTATACTCGAAAGCATTTATTCGTCCCTATTAGAAATTGTTATTTTATTTTTCAAATTTTAATTCAATTAATTTATCAAAACAAAGCGTAAGTTTTACAAGAGTAGCTAATATAAATTTTCTCAAGACAATTATGCGTCTTACTTATGTAATAAAAAAAGTTTGTTTAAAAAAAATTGTTGTGTCAGCTCCGACACACGACTGGAGTTTACTCCTTACGAACGATTATAAAATTTAAATATTCACAATTCGAACACGCCGAAAGAACAACTTTGATCTTTTTTTAAATAATATTGTGTAGATGGCTCAATATCTATGAAACCAGATATTCTAAAATATTTTATTAAAAAGAACATTAACGCATTCGTGCTAGCATTCAGTGTGACAATTTTGATTTTACTCCCATAAATTTTACTCCCATAAATTTTCATACCACGGACTTAATATATATATATATATATATATATATATATATATATATGCAAATCGATTCTTAAAGAATAAACTCCAAAAAACTAAAAGTACTTAGTTTAGAATAAGACCCCAGATTTAAATAGGGCGGGAGTGACGGCGAGTGTACGTGTAAATTGCTCCTCTGGCTACCGTGAGGAGTCCCAAACTTTGTCGAGAAGGAATGATTGTTTTGTTCATTTGCATGTTTAGAAGTCAGAATTTGGAGGCCGTGAGAGAAATGGATTTTATTAAACTAGCTTCCGAAAGTGGTTTTACCCGAGAGGAGGTGTACGTTGAACCTAAGATTTTTTAGATCACGTAAGGCTTTATTATTTTTGTATGTTAGTAATGGGACTTGGTATTAAGCATCCCTTAGTCACGAGAAATTTATGACAATATACCTACACCAAGAAATATATAAAAGTTTAAATAATGTAAAAACATTTTTGGCTTTTAGAGGGGGGCACCAATCAAGTTAATGGATAATAATAGAAATAATAAATGTACAATATATGTCAGACTAATGCCCATATTTTTCTCTTTTAATAATGGAATATTTAAGTAATGGATTAATTATTTAAGTTAAATATTAAGTTTATTAAAGATTAAAATATATTATATTAAAGTTTAAGAAGCGACTACCAACTCAATGTGCATAGGAGACATCCTACTAAGTAGGCTATCTATCAACAACACATCGTATAAATGAAGACGTGAGGGGATGAAGGTGATATGTCGCATTTTTGGGTTTTTTTCGTTTTTTTTTTGCGTTTATGTCCATATAAATGATTACAGACCTTAAAATCGTCGATTAAAGACATATTTTGGGAAATAGAAAGTTGAAAAAGGTGTTATGTACAGTTAATTTTAAAAAGCAAAAAGTGCATAAAAGTTTACTTTTGTTAATGGAGGAAGGAGCTATGTTCACTTTTTATTTAAAAAAATTATACAAGTGTTTATTTGCTATCATACCATTAATATTTTAGGTTGTTTAACACATCTTTGCATCATAATTTAGTACAAAAATCATTTCCGTGGCGACTTATCTCTAAAAATTAAAAATAAAACTTTAATCTCGATTTGCTCAAAATTGGAATTAAGCGATTTACGTATTCAAATATAATTTAAATATCAGTTATAATATAGAATTGTATATTTACTACTATACATTATAGCAATAAATTACAATTACAAATAATGTAATGTAAGAAATATTAATGTTGAATAATTAAAAAAGTTAATATAAGATAAAAATTGGAAAAAGTAGCACCACCCTAACTTTGAGATGCACAGTTCATTAGTTCAAATAAGCCATGCGCGTCTAACAAAGGCTCAAAAGAAAAATACAGATAAATGACGCTTTTAGTTTTTTGTACTAAAACATTGGGTGAACACGAGTTGAAACCAGTAGTGGCTCTCTGTTTGTACAGCCATTAACACTTGAGGAACTAAAGGCCCATTCAAGGTAAGATATAGGTAGGGATTCAATAAAAAAAACCTAACATTTCCTATGGGAAATATTGTCCTAAGGACTTTAGTGTCTTATGAAGAAACATTTTAATCTAAACACTGTTTTGAAAGACCAAATCTTTTTGCAAAAAGTGTAAGCAATTTTTTTTAGTATTACTTTTTTCAATGGTTTTTACTTGTAAGAACCTTTTTTTACCTTTTTTAATGTTCGAAATAAATGCTTTATGCATTTTATTCCGAACATAATTTAAGCCTTTATTACAAATGCACATTTATATAATAATAATACTAAAATATAATATATAAATATATAATTAGTAGCAGTTAGACGTTTCTTCGTTGCTTACCTTTAACTTGTGAACTTTAAGATTGTGTTATTGTTGTAAAAGTTATACTAAGATTTACATTGTCCGAATTAACTGGCCGAATTATAGGTTTTTCATAGAAATGAACTTGTGTAAATCTTATTTCTAATCTTATGTACAACTGCTGACCTGCTTGCGGCTTTGCACATATCAATTTTTTTCAAGTAGAATAGTATCGAAATCCCCTGGGTGGTTTAGAAGAAGTTAGTGAGAAACAGACAAAAAATAACAACTATTATTTTTATTAATTATAGATTTATTTTATAATATCTATAGAGACAGATAGGTACAGAAGTAAACTATTTATTAACTTTTAACGTGCGGTATCTGGCTGTAAGATAAAAAAGGCTTATTCTAAAACTTATAATTTTAGTCATTCTAAAACTCAGAGGGACTTATATACATAGTTGTAAAACGTACAGGTGAAATAAATTATTTTATTTTATTTTCTGTACATTTTATGATTGAATACATTAAATAAATGTCTTATTTTTTTAATGTCATGTAATAAAAAATCTGTCTAATTTGAAATCAAAACACAAAACACGTGTGACTACGGGAACACGTACGAAAATTGAGGTAAAAGTTACGATTCACCACAGTCAAAGACGCAGGATGTCGTGTCTCAGCACTAAAAATGCTTTTTGTTATTAAAAATAGTTTCTAATGTCACAAAACACGAGAGATAGCGTTTTCAGTTTTTTCATTCCAAATTTAATAATCCATTTTAAAGCAAATAATAATAATAGGTAACTAATTTTACTCATCTAAAATCGATAAATATTATTTGAAAAATAAAATAAAATTAAAAAGCAAGGCAAAGGCCAAGCGAGTCTCTAGTTAAATAAGTAATAATAAAATTCCGCGTGGTACGACTGCTTCGTCCGATTGATCGACGTTGAGTTTATTTATATGCCTATCTGTATTTGTAAATAATAATTGTGAATATATTAAAATCAGAACTAAAATTCAACAAGATTTACGAGTACACTGATCGTGAAACTACGCTAAATGTAATTTTATAATTGTTAATATATTTGTGTTTTATGATACATTCTTCTTAGTACTATTTTCAAATCTAGGAGAATAGCATTTTAGTATTTAATAAAAAAAAATATATGAAAAAATATTTTTTTAAAACGTTTCTGTTTTAAATTGTAAATTTTGAGATTCCATCCATTTAACGAAGCATATTAGCAAATAAATAACATGATGAACTATGAATCGCTTGGATACTTTATTTTGTACCACACGTAATGAGACAGTTCTCAGTAAAAACGTCCTATCTCACATGTTTATCGTACCACGTTCATCTTGTTTCGTGTACGGCTCGCTCCATGCAGCGTCGACTCCTTGGTAGGGGTCTGTGAGAGAATTTACCTTCAAAAGCACAAGCAATATGACTCAATATAAAGAAAATTACCTAGAGTTTCTGGAACCAACTTTAAAGTCATAAGCAACTTTTTATATCAGCACTAATTGGTTAATTTATGAGCCAAGAAAGACAGAATTTTGCAATTTTCTAAATATTTTTCTATAATTGAAACTATGAAAATATTTCAAATATATATAAAGAATGTTAGGTTTCATTATATACATGAATTACATTTCTTATGTAAATAAATGTTATCTCCTATTCACATATTAATAAATTATTATTTTTGTTACAGGTAAGCAGGTACCGACGACCTTTCATTTACCAGATAAAGGGTATTTATGACATGTGAGGCTTTTTATAAAAAAAAAATAGTGATAAAGAATCTATTTTATTATTCAATCCGCGTTACAAGATTAACGATATTTCATAGAAAACGTGATTTGATTTCATGAATGTCTTTTGCTCAGTTTTGGGATTTCCTTACATTACAACATGTATTTATCTAAATGTTGTAAGTCAATGGCGCTTGTTTAAAAATGGCGCCACCATCGTCACAGCCTATATCTTTTACGGTAAACATAAAAGCTAAAAGAAATGCTACAATTACTTTTTGTTTAATGAGTCCATAATGAAAAAGGACGATTTACAATAAAACTTAATAGGCAACTTTAATTACGGGTTAATTTAAAAAAGGAACGCACGAATACTTAAATTGCCATAATAAAAATCGAATTCATTTTAATGTTCCCGGTTCCCTTTCGCATCGTGTGCTACAGAATACTTTTACTAACTGTAAAAGTATTCTGTAGCACACGTTTCATTTTTGAAATATCGCAGAAAGTGTTCTAATAAGTATATCTTTTCGTCTCAAGATTGTCCTAATAACATTTTTAAAACAGGCCTCCTTATTATCTAGTTCTTATTGTTTAAAAATGAACTAATCGATAAAAATTTTTTCTTCTGAATTAACAACGTTAATTGGCATCTGTTGGCGACTTAGTGAAATTTAAAGTAAATATTTTATTAAAGTTTTATAAAATATATTTTATAGTATGTGTCATTCGCCTACTATGTTTTTCTGAAGGTGTCATGTCGCTTGCAAGAAAATACGAGTACTATGTGTATGAAACGACTACTAATGTATATAATATATATTTGAATTTTGCTTCTAAACTTTTTTTTCTATAATCTAAACTATACTTACTTACTTAATTATAAAAACGTTTTTCACCTGACTGCATCAACGCACAGCCAAAACTAAAGTCTAGAAAGCTGAAATTTAAAACATATGTTTATTTTATAGTTAGAATTCGCTATGGATTTTTTTAATATTTTCAACTAATTGCGAAGCCGGGGGCGGGTCGCTAGTTTAAAAAAAAAACTTTTTTATCGTTGTATCATGATGGTCTTCTTTCTATAATGATGTGGACTGCCGCTAGACAAGTTTTCATAGCTGAATACAGAAGTGGTCTGTGCTTACAAAAAATATTCCTTGTCGTTAAATAGCTATTAAAACTGTTTACACAAATGTTACGTTTGACAAAAGGATTGAATCGTGAATAAAAAGGTTCCATAGCGGAGGTACTATTGATTCAGATTTAACAGAACACAGTTTTTAGAAAAATCTAAAACGTTACCTTTGCATTTAAAAAAGAGTTTTCTCGAATGCTATTCGAATTATGTTATCTATAGAGTAGTTAAATACTAATTGTATGGAATAAAAACAAAACTGAAATGAATGGGTTAGCATATCTGTGGAATATGATTGAGAGATTAAAAATTTCCAGATTTCAGAACAGTAAAGTACTTCCCTATACCCTATTAAGACCTACATCTTGAATTTCACTCTACTTGTCAATACTTAACAATGGCAAGAAATACTTGCCAATGGTAACCACCACAAGTAGGTAAACTTTATGGTCAGACCTTTATCGTAAAAAGGAGAGGTATGCAAAAACACTGTTACATATTCAAATATGTTTAGTTGCGGTGTAGTTTGTGTTACTTATATTGGGGTCATGTTGTTTAAATAAGTAAACATATACCTCTTAAAAATTTGTTTAATAAAAAGAACGCTTAGTAAACAAACGAAACATTCCTCTCGTTTTGTGTCTATTCAATAATTCATATTAGTGTTACGTGACATGTTTCATTAACAGATGGCCGGTGACAGGCGAAATGGCTTATTAAGAATGCAAGTCGCGAACCTTTCATATTACCGAAACTAACGTTTTTGTCGTAGCTCCCCTCTTGGCGCCCTGTGTGAAAATTTAATTCATATATGTAAAATTACATATATCTCAATAACAAAACGGCGTAAAAAAACAAGAATATGTATTGAAACTATTGGCTTAACATATAACATGGTATATGGCAACCATTACCTATAAAACAAAAAAACCCACAGTGCTTTTAGTGTGTAGCCTACCTTAGTTGTAGAACCTCACCCGAAACACAACAGCACACATGCTGTTATTTCATGGTGGTGGGTATTATCTAAGACGTTGGACATTGCCGGCAATCGGGCTGCCCAATTTTTGACTGCGAAACGCAGTGTGCCCTGCCACTACTTTCCAAATCCATAGCAGAACCAACTTTGAAAAAATTATTTATAAAGTTGACCCTGTCGGGAATCGAACCCGGGACCCCTGGAACGGAACGTTAAGGCAAGTTAACCACTCATCCAAGTGAATCCACTCATCGTCGTTTCTGAATTAACAGAGGGTATATTTAAGTATCAAGACAAATGCAAAGATGAAAATATATTTACGTATAGATACATTCAGTATTCACTATCTATCTAGTAGTATCTTTCAGTATCTAGTATTTATAATCATATTTAGATTTGAAGATATCAAAAATTAAACAGAGAATTTTTGAAAATTTGAACACACACACACACACACACACTCACACACACAAGAGTATTCTTCTTAGTAACTATTCTTCGCAAAGAGAAGTTCAGCAAAATGTTAATGTCATTGTCTCACGCCCAGTGGTCTAAATGCGATCAAATCATGAGGCCAAGGTTGAAGCATTAATATTAAATGTCAACAAATCATCACAACAAATTATAATACAAACATTATTTAGATATTCATAGCCCATTATGTAATGTGATATCAGGACAGTGCGTGATGGATAGGCAAGATTTAGCAGGAGATAACAATGCGACGTGCCCACGCGTTTAACAACCGGCGACAGTGCGACTTTGATGCTTATTTGCTTAAAACTTTGCCATTTAAAACAGTTAATTATTTTTAAAATTAAATTAAATTTAAAATGAGTATTTTCATAAAAGTAGCAAACACTTTGGTGACTTAAACGCACGATTAAAATCAAAACAAAAGCGGGTGAAGCCTTGTGCATATAGTTAGTTTGTTATAATTTTGCTTGCAAGATTCTCAAATCAAATGCTATAAATAATGCTCTGGCAAACTTAATTAAATAAAAACTTATATTTTTTAAAGAAACCCATGTTTTAAACAAAGTAATGTCTAAAAAAAAACCGAATATATACAGGGTGTGGCCTGTAATAAGAGCAATAAATTTAAACCATGATTTTATAGAGTTAATGCTCCAAAGTGCTTATACTCAGAGATATAGCAATCCAAACTTACAATACATAATGAATGAATTTCATGATCGCTAAATTGTCGGTTATCAGTCGTCAGATGTCTTGGTACAGGGTACTGGGGCGAGAACGATCGTAAATGTCAATGTCACTGTCAAGTACTCCGACTGGACACATTATGTCTGTAGTAGTACACTGCTGGCTCGATTAATTGTGTTAGAAAATAACAGTAAATTTGTTTTTCATTTTAATTAATTTAAAACATTTGGAATTAATTACTGATTCGTTAAAGGGTCTAGGTATATTTTAATTTATTGCTCTTATTACAGGCCACAGCCTGTATATACATCTACAATTACCAACCGTTTTAATTTTAAGTTCGATTATAAATACATAAGTATACAATAAGAACCACGCCTCCTATATTTGTAGCTAAACTGTATCAGTTGTGACACATGACATATCGTTGACGCCTTTTTATCAAGTGATTTATAGTTAGAGTGTTGTGATAATATTATTCAATGGCCTACATATTTGAAAATAAAAAGCTACAATGTTACTGGCAGCATTTTCTATAATGTACAGGGTAACATTGTCTATTCCTGTTTTTGTGAATGTTTTGCAATATAATGTTGTTAGGGTTATGTTTGTGTACCTATGTTATTTATCTCCAATGGATTAAAAGTAACCGTTTAGTTTTAAATGTCAAGTATTTTTTGACCTCAGTAACACAAGTATACAACGTGTACAAGTTGTTTAAAAAAAAGTTAGATAATTATACTCGTATGTATAATAATAAGGATAATAATTCATAACAGTGCGTGATTACAATTTACACTTAAGTTATAGCAGGCCATTGAAGAATTTATCGGCTATAATATTTTTAGTTTTAACTATGGAACTGTGGAACAGATCGACATCTGGATCCTCTAATAAAATTTCATTAAAAAGTACATGAACGTGACATGAATGTATTTTTCCTATAAATTGTCTTACTTAAGAGATGCAGCAAAGAGCGATTTTACAAATTAGTATAATTCTCAACTTAGCAATACATTTATTTATATACATTTTAATTAATAAATATTTTAATAATTACTTCCTAAATATGAATATTTCTCCACATTCCTCGCTTGTTCTTATACTTAATACGGGTAATTAAAACAATCAATACTTAAACCTTAAGAATTTTTTTAATTGTTTCGGTAAATAGTTGTGCCTATGTTATTGTTAAAACAATTAAATGCTGTTTCAATAACTATCAATATTGTTAGGCAACAACCTATCCTCTATCCCTTATCCTTTATCCTACTAAGGTTGGTTGTACATTTGCAAAACTATGGCAACGGAAACCATCTGCTATCAAAGGCACCGTCTGTCTGCCTGCCGATTTCTTCTTAAAAAATATATATTTTAATTGTTTAGCATGTAAGTCAGCCTTAAGTTAAGTTAAGTTGGCAATTTTTAATTTTTCTTTATTTAATTATTAAAATGAGTGAACACTAGTGCAGCTCTAGATATCGATAAAAAACGTGTGTCGACTCGTTTCTTGGCGTTTTGACACAAATGCGTTGTGAGAGCCGTGAACGTATTACTGGATTTGGCTTTTAAAGCGGCCTCCGTACAGTGTCGGGTTACCTGTTCAATATCAAAAAGTATTCAATAAAAATAACCCCGCCATTGGCAATTATTAAACATTATATGTATAGGGGGAGGTCCCCGAGAACCGGACACTTAAGGAATAAAAAAAATAAAAAGAATCGTGTAATAGACTAATTTGTTTATTTCTCTTTAATAAGCTCTCAACTATATACCTAATCAACACAGTTATATCAACAGTCTCAAATGTTACTTTAAATGTACTAGATAATAAGGAACAGTTAACATAGAAAAACGGACGTTTTCAAAAAGGTCCCCTAATGACGGACAGCCAACTTTTCGTTCATTTTTAAACTTAACAAACAATTCATAACAATATATATTACAATAGAACAAATCATCAGTTAATAAAGAAAACTAACATTAATTTTAATTAACTTTGGTTATAATCAGGAACGTTTTCTATAGAATCCGAAAATCTTAATTGTAGGTACATACAAGCTGCAAAAAATTTTTTGACATCACTTTAGCGATGGCTTTTTTCAATATTTCATGTTTGGCGGTATTCTCACATCTCGGTTTGGGTTTATCCATGTTGAATCTGAAAAACAAGAAACAAAAACAAAAACAAACTTGCTCTAAAACTGTCCGGTATTAGGGGACTTTAAGGGTGTCCGAACTTAGGGACTCTTAGGTGCATACAAAAAAAAATCTCATTCAAATTGTGTGTTATAAATCACAAAAAAACGCATGAGTTATATCAGATTAGTACTATAGCAATAATAATTAATAACAATTAATATCATTCCATACTATAAATACTATTTACAGACCCCAAAAAATTAATTCGAACAAAATTTTTACTAACCTTAAAATTCGCACCACGCTCCAGGACGAACAAGTCAGCACTGGCTATTGGTACGCCCCCCCTGTAATTCACTTGACAGAAGCTTCCTAACCGTGGCACAAGCAACAAATTGGCGCTCTTCTTCGCACTGA
Source organism: Synanthedon andrenaeformis (assembly GCA_936446665.2). NCBI lineage: Eukaryota > Metazoa > Arthropoda > Insecta > Lepidoptera > Sesiidae > Synanthedon > Synanthedon andrenaeformis. The sequence continues at coordinate 11,809,722 of OW387784.2, forward strand.
TTCAAATCCTGTCCGGCTTTAGGAGCCGTCCGGGCTTAGGGGACTTCCCCCTAAACGAACTCTTAATCGATCTATTTTTAACTAGTTTTTTTTTAATAGTGTACAGTTTGATACAGCCCGTCTGGCAGCAGTAGCCACGTCATGAAAAAACAATGTGTGTGTTTAATGCCTGGAAAGTGATGTAATCCTTTTACCTATCCCAGCCATCCATCCAGTATAAAGGATATATTGTCCCTATCCTTTAACCTATATTCTTTTATATATATTTCGCCTTTATACTATATTATTATTATTATTAAAGTAGTTTTTCTTGATCGTTTCTAAATGTCCGCAAGTTACGATTAGGTTGCGTTCCTATAGGATAGAGATTCCTATAGGAAGCTATAGGAGGGAACTCTAAGCCTTGAAGCTCAAAGCAAATGAAAGTAGTGTGTATTTCTTGAAATTTTATCTAAAGAAGCCTTCATCAAACGTCGAACTAAAGTGTGTAATCTTGAATTTTGTATTAAAAATATATGTTTTAACAGTTGTTCTCTTTAGATTAAATAAAATGTAATAGAACGTTGTTACTGACTAACATTGGATCAAAAAGTAAAAGAAACAAGTACCAACAAACAAAAGAAGTTGTTGTACGAAATAAGCTCGTATTGTGTCAAAATATTCAAAGTATAGAGATTATTCAGTATTAACACTTTTTACATAATTAACAAAATGTGGTCTTGAGAATAGAGTGGATTAAATGAGTGTGTATAAGAGAACACATTACACATAACCGCATTACAAGAATGACTAGAAAACTGATGACATACATTTCTATGTCATCAGTTTTTTTGACTTAGTAACTCTCTTTATAAGACCGGCTAGAAGCAGCCTGGATTATCTTGCCTTAAGTTCATTATTAATCTTAAATATCTAGCTATCACTGTAATCGAAATAAGAAAAGTTAAGATTACTTACTAAATATTTTATTTAACTGTGCTCTCAGTTTGCGAATGGAGAGCCATTTGTGGCACCTAAGCAATTGTACGGTATTATTTCGAATGAAGCCTGCGGTGTATAGGGCATTTATAGTCTGTGGTATTTGAGCTTGCCACAAAACATAAGAGGCAGCGTTACTAACCGAGAAGCGTTGATCCTTTTTTTTTTTCCAAATTTCTATAGTAATACAGTTAAGGTGATAGTATACCAATAACTAAATAATTCTTTACTTATTTGAACTCAAGCAACTATTGATAAAACTATTAATAAAAAAACTTTTAATAAACAAATCTAAGGGTAAATGCTTTTTATTAATGAAATTAAAATTTAGTTAAACTATATAGTTTATATTTGTTATGTAATAATATTATCATTGTTATTGTAATTCAACGAGTTAAATAACCAATTATAAAATATTTAAATATTTAAATTAAATATGTAGTAGAACTCTTTTACTTTGTACCACACAGAACGCTCTATGTTTGTGGTATTATTTTTTCGCGTGGAATGAAATTGATGTGGAATTGTGATGAGTGCTGATTGTTTGCGGATTCCTTGGACTTCATACGCATAAGTTGTATTTTTTTACGTATTCAAATAGTATCTACTAAGACCGTTTTGTTAAAAATAAAATCACTAAATCCATATGACCAAATGTATGTAATCCAAATGTATGACCAAATCCATATGTAGTTAAATAGATATTCTATATAACAGACATATTAATATGAAAATCTTATTAATAACGGTTATAATTTCTGGTTTTTTTACGGCTATAAATTCGAGTGTCATTCTAATATATAATTAGTAAGGGACAAAAAATGATACACATAGGTACTTCGTTCTGAACAACAAAACGACGTCTAACCTTTTAATGGAAACAGTCTACATAAAAATCTTATTAATAACGGTTATAATTTCTGGTTTTTTTACGGCTATAAATTCGAGTGTCATTCTAATATATAATTAGTAAGGGACAAAAAATGATACACATAGGTACTTCGTTCTGAACAACAAAACGACGTCTAACCTTTTAATGGAAACAGTCTACATAAACCTGAATATAAAATTTACTTTAATTTTCTTACCCCGACTGTATAGCAGTACAACAGTTTCCGTTTATTTTAACTTATAGCATTACCTTTTTGAAATTAGCTGCCAAACAGGCTTTAAGAACCTTAAGATTGCTATTACTAAGAAGGCACTAAAATCTCCCGTGAAGAGTTTTAGTCCCAGTTTTAAACCTCACAGAAACACTTCGTTAGTCAACTTCCTGTATATGTGTGTTTATCTCTATTAGGTATACAATTGACAATAAAAACTATATTTGTATAAACACATGCACGGTATGGCGACGACAACGACGCGAGTGCAAAGCGACGATCGTCGAACACGCACCAATTAGCACAGAGTCGCGCCGCGGTGGACACAGCGTCATAAATCGAACACACCGTTACCGTGGGGCCACTACATTAGCGATTTTACCTTATACAGATATACCAGTCTCTAATTAACACTTTAGCCGCTACATAAACATTTACTTATTTATTTATTGAAATATACAATTATAGAAGCAGTAGGTACCCAGGTATTGAGACATAAAATTATAGATGCGCTGTAGTTTTATGTCTAATTTAATTTTAATTTAATTTTACCTTAATTATAAATTTAATTTTAATTTGTATAAGAAATTATAAATTAATTTAATTAACTTATAATTCCTAATAAAATACTTTCGCCATTTTATTAAGATTTATGAATTTCATAAACTACATAATATATTAAATGCATTCAAATCATCAGGTTAGTTAGTTTACATCGCACTTCAATGAAAATCATTTTAATGGGTTTGACAGGTTACTTTATTTTCCAGAGATTTTAACTTAAATTTACCATAAAATGCTTTATTAGTTCAATTATCAGTTAATATATTTTGTATGTGAACATATATTAAGTAATCAGTGCAATATTTTCTTAAGAATACTAATAACCCTGTTTGTCACTTGCGGATCTTGTGGCCACAATTTAGTCGGACCCCTGCCGCTTGGGAATCTCTGACGAAGATCTCGAGTTCGAAATTTAAAATTTTGCCGACGACCATAGATTTCGAAATTCAAATTTTAAATTCCATTTTCTAGTGTTAATAGAAATAGGAATGTCATGAACCTCACTTGACCTCGAGTTATTAGATTTATTTGTTATCTATTAATTTTTTTAGATGATGATTTTCACAACGTGTGTTGTTGTGTGAATATAAAAAACATTTTTAATAAAAAAATAATAATAATTGAAAAAGAAACAAATGTGATACTTTGAATACGTCTCTATGCATTCTAAAGGTCTAGAAAAAAATACTTCTTAATAAACTTTCTTATTATTAAAATTAAAATTATCATTAAAAGTTATTTATTTTTCCTAAAAAAACGTAACGAAATATATAACAACAACGATATGCCCATATGTATTCCAATTCATTGCTTACAAAATAAATAACGAATAACTTAATCGCATATACTTTTTTTATATTTCCAAAAGATATTCATAACTTCAAAGGATATGTCAAACTTTGTCACATCGTTACAATAAAAATCCATTTCAATCGTTGGATGTCATTTTAATGCGATATTATGACCGAAAAATATTCTCTCTCTCTATCTCCCTCACACTTATACAAAATACGATTCTCTGCTGTTCTTATAAATTACAGGCACCAACGGGAGTTCCTTGCTTCATATGTCATTTTTTAAGATACTTACTTATACCTACATATCTTGTTTGAATTTATTTATAAGTTAAAAGCGTTCTTACCAAGACTACTTATTAATATTTTCGCATTAATGTATCATATTATTAGTAGAGTATTAGTATTATATTATTAGTATTATTAGTCTCATGTATTTATTATCTTTCTTAATTTTTTTTACAATATATCTTCTGATATACAAAAATTCTCGTGTCGCGGTGTTTTTTGCCAAACTCCTCCGAAACGGCTAGACCGATTTTGATGAAATTTTGTGTGCTTATCGGGTAGGTCTGAGAATCGGCCAACATCTATTTTCCATACCCCTAAGTGATATTTTTCTGTATGGCAAAACAACGTTTGCCGGGTCAACTAGAATTATATAAAAACAATAAATATTATTTAAAAAAAACTTAGAAACTTGTAATCTGCAGGTAGCGGGGCAAGGCCCAAGCTACCGGTGGTTAGGGCTGCAGTGAGGAACCTTCTGACAATTCGTGCTGTGTCAAGAAGTACAGCCTTCTGGGTCTGTCCCTTGACCCAGCCATCTAATGATAGAGCCTCTAGAGGTGCTGGTCGAGGCCATTCGCTATAAGACCGTTCGCTGACACGAATATCGGGACGATGATGGTTTATTAGTATTATTAGTATTATCCGTGTTATTAGTATTATTAGTAGTGGTACAGTAGTGTCCTGCGTTCCACAGTCAGTCTGGCGCCAGTCACCTTACGGAAGACTACCGTTTAATAAGAGCTCATCTATTGTTCTATTTCGTTGTGTCACCGACCGGCACAACTGATTCCTCATGTCCTTGTCTCCTGTCAAGGCCGGGAGCATCTTAGGCGACGGTAACCACCTATCATATAGTGAACTGTCACCTTGTCTGATTATTATGATGGGTGAATTGGACCTTTATATAAAAAATGTAAGTAAATGAAAAATAAATAAATAAATAAATTTATAAATTAAAACTAAATGTAAAAAACTAATCAATTTCTTTGAAAAACAGTAATAATATGTAGTGACTACTTACTTAAGTATTTAACTTACGTAGTGTAAGCAAGTAAGTAGTGGTTAAGGGAGTTCTGGCCTGTAGGTATTGCAGTCAATGAAATTTGAAACATTAATTCCTATTACACTTGGACCACCTCACGTCTGAACATTAGCAACATTGTTGCAAATTGAATCGTCCTGAGATCCAACCAACCGTCTTTTTTCAATTCATTTCATTAGAAACGTACGCTTAAAGAACACTTAATGCATTGCCGAAGAACACTTCTTATTGTCGAACTTAACTAAAAATTTTGATTGCATTATTTTCACATTTTTATTATTATTATACATATATATTATAACCACATTAGAATATATTTGGCGAAACGCCAGTAAACATAAACAGGTGTTCGATGCTGTGTTGGCTATTTTCCAAATATCGAACCTATTTGTTTGTCTGCTTGTCCTCCAACTGTCAAATGAGCATAAGAATCTATGGGAACATCTATCTTTAGTTCTTGGAGTCTAAACGTTTTAACATTTATAATACAGTCCCGCTATACCACAGTTGTCTTTAAGAAAATACCAATAGCCAATCAAGGTAATATGCAATATATTGTTTTGTGGATTTACCAAGCACAACGTTGAAGAACATTCAATATATGTTTATCCTACTTAGATTTAATATTATCCTCTAAATTTTAGCGTGTTTTAACACAAGACCGAACCACAGACGAAACAATATATTAATTTTATTTTTATAAAAAAATCTTTTTAATTATAATAAAATTTATAAAAACTTTCAAACTAGTTGAGGCGATGACAAGAAATGCGTTTTCCAGTCATAAATTGCGTGGACAGTCTTGCAGCATTAACCACCCCTTTACAATTATAATTACAATTAATAAATCTTTTTTACAATTTACAAATTAATAAATCTTTTGTGAAATCCCACTCTCTCATTCCCATCTTTTTATGATTGTGTTTCTAGGCTACGGTAGCCATCTACCACCATTTGAACTATCAGCTTGCCTCTCTACCTTTATTTTAAAAAGTAACTGACATTTATTATTCAAAACTATATTTTAGTGAGCGAATTCACCTGTAGAAGACTTTTACACTTAGTAGAATGTCTTTTATCTACTGTCTTATAGTGGTGTTGTGTAAATATAAAATTAGAGGTCTTTCCAAACAATCATTGCAAGTAATTTATTGTATGATATTTCGTGAAAAAGTTCTATTGAAGCATTGATTTCACAAATAACTTTATAAACAACGTAATAAATAAATAGTTGCTTGATGAATAATTGTTGGTACATTTGATACATTTTATGGCTTGAGGCTATCTTCTAATAAGGGTCAAAGGCGATGGGTTGTGATGCTAAACTGAGTCTAATGAGTGGAACATATTATGGAACTAGTTTCGAATCGTAAAATTTAATCGCTCAGTACCAGTCTAGTCAGAGACATATGCCAGATTTAAATTAAACTGAGAAGGGTTTGAATATAGAATGACATTTCACAAAATTGGTATACTTTAATAAATTTATATGTGGCCAGTTTTATTTGAAAACTAGCTGTTCGCCGCGGGTTTTTCGCACGGTTTAAATTTCGACTTTATTTATGTATAATTAATAATTATTAATAAATAATTACACTCAGGGCCTCTGTCACTAACTACGAGTAAAATGTTGATTTGTTACTTTTCAAGTGACGCTAATTGGCGAGTAAATGTTACGAGTATCATGTTTCAATTTCATTGAAATTACCCTTGAGTAATGCTACTCGAAGATGATGAAACTCGTACGCTTTCTTACCAGTGACTTTAAATGGCGGTTTGCCTACTTAACACTTTAGTCAGAGATGGTGAAAGAGGCCCTTAGATACTATTAAATCTCCAAATTATCTAATATAACAAATTACACATATATATTATTTTCTCAAGTAAAAGTGGATATTTTAACTTACCATTTCTGGATTTCCAATAATACTCTTCCCAGCGGAACATAGGGAACTCGGAGAATATTTTCTCTGAATTTAAAGTTTGTAAGCTCATCGGGTTACGTTGTCAAGGTCCTGATAAGTTATAAGTACTAAGACCTACTGGGAAAAAATCCTACTGGAGGTAGGGCACATTTTGTTTCATTCACAGTTATAAATTGGGGCAATCCTTCTAGCGATATAGCCAGCTCCTTACAGAAAGGGAAACCGTAACTGCACTATGTTTCGGGGAAAGAAAGTTAGCTTTGTTAGAGTTAGGAAAATATACCTATTAAAGATTTAAAACAAAACGGTGTTATTTTCACTTAACAATGAAATGAGCCTTTTAAACCGCATATAGGTCAGAATGAGTATTATTGAATTGAACTTCTGTAATCCTTATATGTAATTGTATATAAAAATATAGGACGAAAATTATCGTAAATCAATCAAGCAGAAAAACTAATTAAAAGCAAATGTAAAAAACCAAATTTCTTATTGCACTTAAAACAATGCGACGAGTTTTTCGGTACAATAATACAGTGCTCAGATAATAAGTGAAATATACGGTGCATTATTACGTCAAGCCAAACATCACACACTACTTGTTTCTTTTGTTCTGTGACATTACTAAGATACTTTACGTTTTTTTTTTAAATTACATTGCCTAAAGTTTTCTAAGTACCAAAGCATTTTTTCTGTAGCCGTTTCAAAATATTAATTTCAATGTTATTGCCTCATTACAACTAGAACTAACCATAAGTCACTGTAAACTTTTTATCTCTTTCTTCAGTATTTTAAATAAAATATTTGTAACGTCAAATTTTCATTTCAATATGTTTAAAAATATGTTTGAATAAAATAAAATGTTTAATTAACTTATATTTTATATAATACACTTGTATAGTTATTATAATTTCAAATGACATGTCTGTTACATGTGAATGTATTGTATGAATAGATATATAATTATATTGTATGAAAAGTTTAAAAAGCAGGTAATAGTCTGTAAAAAAATTTTTTTTTTCTTAATAAGACCTTGGTCTCATGAACCTAGAAAAAACAACGGACGGAGTGCTGTCACTGTACAAAGTGGCGCACCGTAGTAAGCTCGGTAACATGTATTTACAGCACACATATTAACCATAGTAAGGTCGGCGTCCGTCATTAAAGCACACGTAATGAGTAATTAAAATAACTATTTATTTATTCCACCTGTGTCGTGAAATGTTGTTCCTATAGCACTTTACGTAATAAAAAAAGAACAAGGAATCACTTTCCACATGTAAAAACGCACACGCACATATAAAACTCGCCGCCATTACGGTCCGCTACTTGGTACAGTGATAGCACTCCGTCCGTTATTTTTTCTAGGCTCATGATTTTGCTAAACATAACAACAGCCCATCGAAGTTTTAAAGTTACCGATAAACTTCGAACACTATAAAGTTTCGAATTATCTACATTTTGCTCGTCGTTCGGCTCGACGCAGACGTACGCTATGTGTCAAGCAAATTATAAAGAGACCTCCCGTAATGTTGGAGTCGATTTTACGACCATACTAATTGGCAATACCAAATAAACGTGGAAATATGAATGCATAAAACTCAGTGAGCACCGTTGAATGCGACCAGGCGGTTATGGACCTCGCGTTGCACTCTCATGCACTAAAAACTGTTTTTATGGAACTTTTATAGGATTTGTGGTAATAGACACTATTTTCTATATTTTGCTACGACTTAGTAACTCTACATGAAAAAGTACCTACTTACAATGTGTATTCTTAAATCGAGTATTCAGTCTTGTTGTTTTACTACAATAATGTTTCCAACAACAACAAATAACAGTGTATTTCCTTTTATTTATTTATTTATTCAATCAAGACGCAATCAGTGGAAAAATTTAGCCTATAGAGGCCTAATTTAAAGGCTAGATACACACTTAGATAGATAGAGTTGTGATATGGTGATATTTTTATTTATATATGTATCTACATATTAATTTTATCAAAATTTTAAAAGAAAACAGCCTTATTTTGAAAATTTATCTTGATATTAAGCAAGATTATTTTTCATATTTAGATTATTAAATGTGAATACTTCAATCACATGTTTATTCTTTAATAATATATTTGAATGAAAATTGGCATATAGATAGAGAATTTATATTATGGATGTAGGTATTGTTAGGGCAGCGTTCTTAGCTATTTCGTTTACTCATTTGTTGCTGACTGTACCTACCGATATGGCATGCACTTACTAAAACTTAATCTCGCCATTCTGATTATCTATACGAAGATCGCGTATCCACTGTTGCATGTTCGAAAATTAGGATGAAAAATATTGCGGTTTATGAAATGGGATGGGACTCAAGAGAGCTACTTTGTATCTTTTCTTCTGGCGACAGCATCCTGATCTAAAAAAGTGGATCATTAACTTATAAAAAGTTAATGATTATTCAGCAAATATTTTATTTAATTTTGCCTATCTAATATTTAACATACTCATAAAAGTACAAATTACATACCATGTCCTCTATAAAGAAGAATATTCCTTTATCTTTTTACGTCGTACCCCACTAAGTTCATTAAGAACACATGCAGATATAAACACTATTTAAGTACGGTTAAGGACGAATTTCGTCTAAACCGTAACTACATCTAAATGAACAAATGTTCACAGTAAACCTTCAAACAACTTGTATGCGTAACTCAAAGTAAAATGGTGTTTAAACTTTATTTGCTAACGGTACGAGACGAGAAGAGCTGACTATTATTCATTGTTGCTAACAGAGTGCAGTAAAAATTACACAATACATAATTTTACTTGAAATAGATACAGTCCCGTACTAAAAGGATAACAATCTTTTACAACTCATATGTATGTTATATGAATACTTCAACTGGACCGATATAACATAATTTATGACTATAAAAAGTGCTATAAAGCAAAAAGTTGTATGTGTTATACATAATATTTCACAGTGGCCCTCTGTGTGGAGATGGTTACTGTAGCCAGAGCTGCCCAATGAATTGCCCTGTCACTACTTGTCAGATTCTGATCCAACTTTGAAAGTTCATTTCCAAATTTGGCCTTGCCGAGAATTGAACCCCTTTAATCACTCGCCAATGGGCTTTTAAAAATTTGTCTTCCAAAAAAATTTCAGAAATTATAATTTATTTCACGACTGTACCAGTCTCCCGTTGTCATTAGTAGTCGTTAAATGTTTGAGACAGAGAGTCGTAGCATTATAATTATATATTCTAAAGAATGTATATTTTGGAATAGGTAAAACATAACATTTTGTTCCAAGTTTCGTATCATACAAAAGTATTTTCACACATGCAAAATCTATCAAATAGAAAGATTGATTCTAATATTCTAACCGGCTTTGCTTGTATGAAATTGATTTATTAGACGTATGTATGAGTAACAAGGTTTCTATACCTCACTCTTATCACGACATTGGAAAGTAGTTACGTACAGTTTTTATAGAAAAATCTATTAACTAATGCATTTTACACTAAGATGCATTTTTATGTGTTTTTTAGTTTTAATATTTTATAGTAACAGGAGTAAGTAATACAGCTTAAATATGAATTTGAAACGCAATTTTACTAAGTAACTTATTATGTAAAATGAGAATATCATGTCAAATATTTTCTTTTGTAATATTATTATTACTTAATTTAAAATAGAAACTAAAATTATTATCTCGAATGTCGGAATCCACATATTACTTGATTAGAAAATTAAAATATTTGTAAAATTTAGATAACGGATTTATTTATAAGAATATTTGTTGCATCTCGCTGAGTGGTCGGTATTACGAAATTCTTAAATCTCATCTAATCCGCGTGGGTGGTTTAAACACACATTTATTCAAAACCAATCCATCGCTTGCTCAACGTTCATTAAAAATGTATCAGTAGGCGTTAAAAACGCAATCGATTGTGATTACATTCAATTCCTCCGTGACGACGGCCGACTCAATAATTCTTTAAATTTTAATTCTACAACTCGTTTTTAAAACCTCCCATACTGGTGGCTGATTTGAGACCAAACTTATTTGGTCTCATCTGTTCTATCAAACAATAGATTAAAAAAAAAACAATTATTTGAGATCTTTAGTCATTAAAATATCTATTTGGACATATCGCCAAGGGAAATACCAGCACTTAAAAATAAAAAATAAAAATAATAACTTAAAATACTTAACTGTAGTTAAGTATTTTAAGTTTAAAACTTCATTATTAAATTTTATTTATGCGATTTAACTTCGAGTCTCGATAAAGAAGAAAAAGTTTGTATCACTAAGTAATTAATTTCATTACATTTGATACTCGTACTAAGCATGAGAACTGTGATAGCTAAATTAGGACACAAAACAATAAACATATAACCGCCGGAACAAAATATAATTTTTTTTTTCTAAAAAGTGTCTGAAACACTGTTGTACCAGTAGGGTCTTCTGTTTGTTTATTTGTTATGTAGTCTTCTGTACGGGAGTGATTACTGCCGATAAACGGACTGAGTCTGCTGCCTATACAATGCCGCCTTTATAGTTTAAATTAATGTTATTTTCTTTTTGATCATTCAGGTTTTAAACTTTAATAACAATAGGGTTAAAATGTAGTGTATAAATATGCTTGTCACCTGTTCAACACTTGGATGTGTACGCATTACACATTCCCGCCGACCGACTCCTCCACCGAATAAATCTGTCTCCACCGGCCGTAACTAGAGGTTTTGAATTATACGCGGCCGACGACCGCTAACAAGGTATGTCTAGTTAGTCTGGGTAGCCAATGGCGATGTGCTAGACAAGTCACGCGTAAATCTGCATATCGGAAGAGAGTCAAATGAACTCATTTTTGTTAGTTATTTATTATACGTTCGCAGGGAACGACCCTGTTATAGCAACAGGTGACCTTCAACCGTTTTTAGTCCTTGCTCATTAGGGGGTGGGAAGGATACACTTAAAGCAACCTTAACAGAAATAATAAGACATCTCAGATCTATCTATACCTTTGCTTGAATTTAATTTGTTTGATAAAGAAAAAAGACAAATTGATGGCACTATTTTCTTATGTAAATGTCGTCAGACAGGCTGACTAGCAACTTGATGGCTACAGTCGCCTATAACACAAGTAACGTCACAGGTGCTGTTAGTGTCACCCTGAAAGAAGGCTCGGCTCTATAGAATTTTGATTGCACCTGCCCGAGTTAAAAAATATGTGTACACAATGTAGGCTTGAAGGCTTTAGATCCACACATAAAGAATTATATTCCATTCCTAATTGAAGTGTCTCGCTTTGCCTAATTTTCAGCATACCAATATTTTAGGACCTAACTCAACGTTGCAATCATGTTCGAGAGCGTTATACTTTTCGATATTTTATAGAAGTAGTATTACGAAAATTAAACGCCAAACACAGACTGTGTTTTACTTGGATTGAATGAAAAGATGATTCGAGGTCTCTATTAGTCTTTTCCTTATGAATGTCTCAATTTTCTACATCAAAGGCATAATTGGAAATGATACGAGATAAGAAATAGTTGCCGTACTGCTCCAACTCCTAGAAAAAGATTTAGCGTGGCCCTTGTAGGCCTCCTGCAGTGATGTTTATCGCAATAGTCGTACGGAATTAGTTGAATGAGAAAATGTCTTTATTCAAACAATTTATCTTTGCTAGCCGCTCTGTTTATACGAAAAGCATGCTAAAATATAACTGTGTTTGGTCCGAGGAACAATGCATTCAGCTCTCACAATAAATACTCTGTTATTAGAACAAATGTCAGCTAAGTACAATATTTGGTACACGTACCGTGGCTTGTTACTTCGGCACCACATCCCTTTAGTTTGTATTACTTGCTCTGACATACGAACAGATCGTTTAAAGAACTTTAGTATTGCATGAAATCAATTTTAGATATTGGTGGGAATGAAGGGTGAACTTTTTGCAGTTACGAAATAAATAAATATGTAACGGATATTAATTATTACTTAGCCTCAATTTTTACGGCATGGCTACGAGGTGGACCAATTATAACCATGCTTCACAGGTTACCATTTAACTGTTCACAAAATCGCATGTACTTAGTCATTTAAGTGTTTTTTTTTTAATATAAGCGATAAGAATCATAGATCAGGTGTCTTTAGTGGATTGTCTTTAGTGGTCTAAGATCTTTAGTCTTTGGAAATTCGCCGAAGAATCAAGGTTGTCGACATAATTAGAGAATTAGCAAGTTGAAGTGGCAATGAGCCTGTCACATTTGTCGCAGCGATGGGGTAGAAATGGGGTAGGGTAGAGGCCTACATCCAGCAGTGGAGAGACACAGGCTAATGATGATGATGAAGCGATAGGAATATGTACAACATACATACATATTAATACGTGAAATATGTACAAAATTAAGGTGTATATAGTCGCTGTCCGCTTCAGTCTGTTTCTTCGCTACTTTCATCGAAACGGTTTTCACTATGCAAAGAGCAATAAACGAGGAAAGTTTGTCTAAGTATATCCTTTTTTTTTGAATAAGTATCTGAAAACCGCGTGCGTTTCGCTAGTAAGATATAAGTTGGGTCATGTAAGTACGATAGTTAATATAGAAAAACTTTAAATTCTGTATGAAAGAGGAAAACCAAGTTGAAATTGAATAAGCCTGATTATCACGTAAGGCTCTCGGTCCTTACAAACAAAAAAAATTACACATTTTAATAGAGACCGTTTTGCCGTTCTGTGGGTAAAATTGGGAAAATTTTGGGACGTCCCACAGATATGATGATTACTATTAATAAAATTACATATAATTTTTTAATTAAAGAATTTAACTCTCAGCTATTATTGTTGTCGACTTTGTGTATCGAACATATTAACACCCTCTCCCAGATATAGGCGAGATCGAGAAACACTATGATCCCATCGGATACGGCGATATAGTTACAATAGTTGTCGTTTAAAGGACAAAACCTTGTTATTTGGACGCCTACGGTCACATTTTACATTGCTCTCGGAACTTAAGGACGGGGTATAGACTTAGTATTTATCTAGACGGGCCATATTTTGCTTGCTTATGACTTCGCCCAAAAATTATGTACTCTAATAAATCAAATAAGGTGTCTACAGAAATGTTAGGTCTGCGGAATGAGTTTTTGATTGGATTAAATGGTAACCAACCTAACATTCAACACTAGGCTTTGCCGAAACGACAACAAAGAAGTTAAAACGACATTTCTGTTGCAAGATTTGTAGCAAACTTATAAAACCAAGGGTTAGAAAAACGTGTTTATCAAAATGTTAGCTATAAGTAATATAAATAAACGAGATAAAAATATTATCAGATATGTAAAGAAAGAGAATTATATTATTTATACAGATACAAAGTTTGTAAATTTGGATTCTTAAAAAGCAAGAAAGGTTTCTTTAAAAAGGCTCCTGCAAAAATAAAATGACAATTTAGCTTGTCTAATTGATGTATCAAAAAAAAGTTATGGCTGTTGTTAAATATTTATTAAAGGTAAAAAGTTTTAATAATGTACGCATGAAAATATATTTTATTTAATAGATAAAGTTTAGCTTGAGAATAATAACGCGTGTACGATAAAAAAAAGGAATAAGAAACGTCTAAACGAAGCCGCAGGGCGAAATGTTACTTTAAAGATAAATGTCTGATAGTGCAGTAAGAAATTCTGACTTCTAACAGCGCATAACGCCGTCCATTCTATATCTTCCTAATGCCCGTTGTGTTCCCAGCGTATGTTCGCACGGACGCTGCGCGGGCGCATTATTTCACACTTATCAGCGGTCGTTCGATGGCGCTTGCGTTGCGTACTCTCGCATAACTCAGACCACGCCGTGTTGCATTAAATGTTCCCATTCAGCTCTCTTTGGGAATTTTCTATTGTCCAAAAATGTTGAATATTTAGAAACATGTTTTCATGTTTTAATATTTAGAACGTTAAAAGGAACATTTGGTTTTCTGTAAGTTCGCGGTTACTGCTGCCATACGAGCCGCCCAATTCCTGGCGTAGTTTCCTCTGCCACTTCTAAACTTTTGGCTACAATCGCCTAGAAATACACTGTTGCTACAGCTGGTACAAGTACTGTTTCTTTACTTTTGTCTTCTGTAAGAGGTCGGTTATTGCCATATAAGCAGCCCAGTTTGACTGCAGAACGCAATATGCTTTCACATTATGAAACCTTAAAACCCAATTCATATTTTTGCTTAGCGAAAATTAAACAATTTCTTTCCACGAGCAACGCTGGTAAAACTTAATTAGCACTAAGAATTGTACAAAACATATTGGTCATAAATGAAATTACTTTATGAACATAAAATGCTTACTTTAACTTACAGCTAATATTAATTGTTAATAATACTGTTGGAGCTGTCAACGGCTTAGTAAATTCCTGGCCTCGGCCTGTGTAAAACATCTTGTGAAATGTGTTTTGATTTATTGCCTTATTAATGTTTGTTCCACGTTGTATTTAAAACAATTGTTCGACCATTAGACGCATCTAAATGGATTTTATGACGCATTAAGTGAGTGAAGATATTTACATATAAAATCTATGGGATAAGAAGATACAGACTATTACCGGTTATGATAAGAC
This sequence comes from Synanthedon andrenaeformis, assembly GCA_936446665.2. Taxonomy (NCBI): domain Eukaryota; kingdom Metazoa; phylum Arthropoda; class Insecta; order Lepidoptera; family Sesiidae; genus Synanthedon; species Synanthedon andrenaeformis. Next base: position 11,825,030 of record OW387784.2, read on the forward strand.
ATCATTTAATATTATTATGTAGGCGCTATTGTCGAAAATTCTATTTATTTGAGTCACTAATTGCTATACAAGTTCTTTGTATAGCAAATTTACCTTCCAGAATATTTTTTAAACATTTTTTTTAAATTATGTTAAATATTTTTTAATATAACATAATTTTTTTAAATGTACTTAAGAGCGTTCATCAATTAAAATCACGCTGGAGTCAAAATTTATGATTTCAGTAGTTTCAGATGTTTTAGTTTGCAGATAAGATGTTAACGTCATATTATTTGTAGTTGTATAATCTAGTAAATAGCTGAAAAATATTTTAAAGTGAATTTTCATTAGAACATTTTTAAACAGCCCTTTTTTTAAACTAGCGGTCGACGGCCTACGCAGATAAATATACAAGTTATTAAAAAAATTATAACACAATCTTTTAGAACATTAATGACTTCACATACTAGGTCCAAGAAAAAACAGAAACATCTCAAATTTGATCCTAAAGTAACACGTTTAATATCACGAAAAATTACTAAAAGTGACACTTTTGATTATACTTTTCTTGAATGAAAATTTACAGAAATCGTATGTTTTTTTCGACTATTATCTAATAAATGATATGAATTTTTGGAACATCAATATTTTTATAATTTGTCCCATATAATATAATTTTCCTAATATCTCTCTTCTGCGTCGACCGTCGACCGCTACTTTTAAAAAAGGGTTGCTTAAAAACTGTTCTAATAAGAAAAGTATCCCAATATTTTAAAATATTTTTCGACTATTATCTAGATTATAAAACTACAAATAATGTGACGTTAATATCTTATCTGCAAACTAAACACATCATGGCATTATGATCCGCCGGGAATCATAAATTTCTGATTCTAACTCTGTAACGGCCTTAACTACAAATTACAATATATAGGTATTAAAATATGTGTTGTAATTTTTCGGACAATTTCTATTTAACAATATTTTCAAAAAAAATATTCAGTAAATATTACCACATTTTTCGTTGTTCAAAAGAAGTGTAAAGACTTTTGAGAAATACAGTGCATAATGTGACAAATACATTTTTCGAAACCTTGTTTGTTTTGATGGTTTTTACTGCGACATTAACATATGTTTTGTTCTTAGCATTAGCATAATAAGTGCTTTACTTAGGTAAAGCACAAAGCTAAATTATAAATTATAATCTTGACATTGAAATAAGAATTCCAAAAGAATAGGCAATACACTACAATTTCCATTCTTAGACTGTTAGCAGAAATAAAACAAGATTGATTTATTAATGTTGAAATCCATAAATAGTAGATATTAAAGTTCGTCGTGGATTTTGGTTAAATGATAATTTGTGTTTTTGCTAGATAAGAATTATAAATTTTTTTATAAGATCTTGTAAACTTTGTATAAAACTTGACAATTTGAAATAATTTTATAATTAAATAAATTTAATTTAAATACGAACACAAGAAAAAAAAAGATTAAATTTTTAACATAATTTTTAACATTAACATGCGTGTACGCAGTTCTGTGAAACTTCATTTTCATTTGGAATGAATCAATTGCATTTGGATCCAGACTTCACGACCATTCACGACACGTGATTTTTAATTGTTTTAAGATGTGTAAAACAATAACAATAACAATAAATATAATAAATATGATAAATAAATTAATATATTTATAAATTTATTAAAATATGTCACTACTAAACATTGATTGTAGATTTTTAATACATTCTACTAGTAAAGAATAATTTATATTATTTCGTTTTTTAACAATACAACATAGAAAATGATTCACATAGTATGAAACTATTTTACCTGTACCTTCTTTGACCTCCCATACCCTACTATGCATGTTACATAACAACAGAACATAAAGCAACATTATGACAGATCGACAAAAGTGGACAAGTTTTGGTTCGTAGTCGACACTGGCAACCTTGTCGCGACCTTTAGCCCATTGTAACCTCACCCTAACAACCTGCGTGTTACAAGCTTTCACTTCGCTTGTCGCATTTACTTGGATTTACATATTTTTTTGGTCAATAGGTGAATACACGACAAATATTTACTTAGTAGTTTCCATTTGTTTCGAAAATATTAACAGATCAAGTTATGTTAAAAAATAAAACACGGCCTACTAACGAGAAGGAACCGAACTTAGAATTCTTGAAGATTGAAGTGGAGTTCGTTTTTCTGGAAAAAATCCTTGAAGATGAAAATAATATTACAAATGAACTACATACATATTAAAGACAATCCGTTTTTGTAATTTCGGATCCACTCACTAGACTTCAATGTAATTTCAAAATAGGAGGATCTGTATTTGAATAACTTTATTGCATTCATTACTTCGTATTTTTTATATAAGAGACATAAGACAGGCTCACTTTATACCGTGACTACCGTCGCCTATTAACACATGCGACGCCAGAGGTTCTACAATAGTGTGTGCCGAATAGTAGGATTAAGATTGAACATGGGAAAAGTAAATGGGATTTTTTTTTCTGTAATGGGATGGTTACTGTCGCCATACGAACTGCCCAAATGATTGCGAAACGCAGTGTACTCTGCCACTACTTAAATTTATTTATGTCATTTAATATTAATAAAGCTTTTGGCAACAAAGTTGCATTTATCTGCACCAATAAATCAGTAAGTGTCTGCAGTTTAAGAAGCTCTCTAAACAAGCAGAATACGTGACAAACACATTATGACGATAAATGTCGTCCTCGCAAATTGAGATGTAATGAACTTTTTATTTTACATACAAATACCTACATTTTATAACTAATTTCAAAAGCTGCTTTTCCATTTAAGTATTCAAGTAGTGATAATTTCCACGCTCGTCTTTTTTAGGTATAGATCGGCAGACAGTCTGATGGTCCACTTGTTGGTTAAGTAGCAACGCCATAGGGGTAGTAAGTGTGTTGCTGATCTCTCTAGAAAAAATCTGAGTCGATTATGAGGGGATAGGAAAATAGGTTCTGTCATCTTTTATTCACTCAAACACAACCGTCTTAAACTTGCTGTTATTTCACTGTGGGTTTATAGTAGGTAAGTTACTGCCACTAGATGTTTTGAAAATAGTGTTTTTGAAACACTTTTTGCTTTTGTATCATACTATATGTTTTTCTATCTACAAATTAGTAAATTATTTTTTTTTGTTGCAGGTAATCATTGAAATTGTAAATGACAATTTAAGAAGAACGTCTAAATATATATAAAAAAACTTTGTAAGTAATAAAGGATGTAATAATATATAATATTAAGCTTTTAATAAAATTATTAATAATTAAATTTATTCATCTTTGCATAAGGGTTAGACTTGACCGCCATTTTTAATTATTGTAAATGGTAACACAGAGTAAACGAGGCATAACTGGAGCGTTGGTGGGAGAGGGATAGCGATACAATGTCCTATGGAACCCGTCGCACGGTGTTTGTGTGAGATCGTGTTGAAATTCTTACATGGGACTTGAATTAAAACTTGAAAGTTTGGCCTCTTGTACCGATAGCATGCGAATCATTTGAAATTTATTATAATTTTTAAAGTAGGTGCAATCAACTAAGAGGTCATGTTAAGGAAGTTTTTAGCAAAAAAATTACTTTAATTGACCTTAGATAGGAATTTAACCTTATCTTATTTAATCTTTATAGAAGCGAACAATGTGCGTTTTTGATACGATGAAAAAATCACATGATCATCAGAATATAGAGTAGAATTATACGTATTATATGTAAAAAGAAACACAGCAAAAAAAATGTATCTATTATAAAACGACTTTATATATATTATTTCATCGAAAAAACTCCGAATTACTTTTACTGTAAAACAGTTATCATTTGTAAATTTGTGCATATCGGCAAAAAATCTTAAAATAAATAAATTAATTAATTAATATAAAAACACCAGTAGCATAATCAATGTTTTCGAGTTAATTTTTTCGAGGTAACCCATAAGAGAGAAAAGTAATTAATTTAGTCTTTGAATTAACTTGTTTCAAGTTCCAACTATATTTAACATTACTTTTTCTGTACCTAACACAATGCAATTGACATTAATTTTTTCCCCATGCATTGCTTTAAAAAAATATTAAAATGAGGATATAAAAATAATAATATCGTCATTACATTCGACAGTCGTACAATATGTTAAGGCTTGCTCACACTCCACGGTTGAAATTGAGATTTAAATTATTGGAGTTGAACACAATTATTGAAAGTTTTTTTTTTGTCGACCGTACCACACCTTCCAGTCCGCTAATGCCCCAAGTTAAACTGTCACTATGGGGCCTATTTAACACCATCACCTCACCATAGATCAGATAACATTATACCATGATAAGTAATGATCGATTATAGATTATAAGAGTACAAATAAAAATACATGAACGCTTCATTGTTTGGGAATTTCCGGCTCGGTTTTGTGTCTCATATTTAATTATAATGTCGTCTGATAAGATTTAATTATTCATAGTCACATTACTTACACTGTACCACACACATTAATAAAACTTTACCTATGTTTGTAAGTAATGTGAACTGAACATATTCGAAATTTAAATTTAAAAACGTCTACCCTAAAAAATTACTTGCAGTTTTTTATTCACAACAGATCAAGGCTTCATGAAATACCGCATATAAATTGTATGGGATTTTAGCGCCGTGTTTGAACAGAATGATAAATTCTAGTACATTTCCCCTGTTATGCACTCTGCGGCACACTGTAGGTGAACTAGGAAACTTTCTCAAACTCGAATACAACTCAAGCAACACAACACCGCGCTATATTTTATACGAGCCGATATCGTTCTAATAATAATAACTATAAAATTATTCCAATACAAAACTCGGCGAAAGGCAGACCGTATCACACACTCACTGAATCTTAATACTATTCTCTAGAACAATGAAGAACCGACCATAAAAGTGTGAGTGCACAGTCGTTATTTGAATGCGCGGATGTTCGGTACGTAAATGAAACCAGTTAGGCCAAAATGAATTAAATGTACGTATTCAGTAAGTTGTTTGTAGACTGTTAAAGAAACGCAAACGTTCGGTATCGAATTTCATCCTTAGTTCATCAGGTGTCGCTGCCGGCGGCTTTTTGTTTTGCCCACTTTTGTTCTAAGCAGTGTGAAGTAGAGGAAGCGAGATCGTACAGAATAGGGACGTGTGTTCTTTTTTTAAATTGAAAAAAAAAAAAGGCACGAGTGCTATGTTTTGGGGTTTCGATTCCTGTAGGTTTTTTTGATGTCTGGCGAAAGGTTGTCCTTTTGTTTTTTTTTTAGTTGAGAGAGGGCGTTTTTACAATAGTATGGAAAACATTGTTTCGATAAGCGAGTAAGGGTATGCTAGATCCCACTACCCTACCCCCACCTACTCACTTGCAACATCTGTGGCGTTGCTTGTGTTAATAGGCTTCCTACCATCAACTAGACCGTCTGCCTGTCTGAATACTTTTACATTAAAACACTTACGTGTAAAAATACATTGCGCAGATATCTAAACGCGCATTTTCCGTTCGCTTTTTGAATTTTAATGTAATCACAAAAGAAACAAATCACACAATCTATAACGAGTCATTTATGCAAATGAACGTATGCGACAGTTATCGGCAGCCAGTAAAAGAATTTAAAGAATCATCATAATACAGTGGGGTTACGTTAAAAATGCATATAAAACATGGCGGGCCAGTGAGCAACCACGAGGTGATGGCGTTGAACCCAAACCGGCCTTACTAGCTGTTTGTTACATACTATAATAAAGATTGCCTTTGCATGATCTTAATTACTATTTTCTCGGAATACTAAAAACAATTTAGAATTATGTTGCAGTCGCACTGAGAATTCGGTCTTTTTCTGAATCACCCGGTTTATCGGTAAATATTTATTTATGTTGAGGTCTGTAGCCAGGTACTTTTGATGGTAAGTGGCTATTGTTATCAAATATTACAGTGCGCTTTTGAACTTGATAGGATAAATTATATAAGGAACAATGTGGAGATAAAAAAATAAGCTTTGGCTTTTCTTATTCAATATTCACACATTAAAACCAAGAGCACACGTTCTTCCCATTTCCTAGTGGTCTTCTATAAGGGGGTATATAGTTACTTCCTCCAAACAACGAGCTACCAAATTTATGACAAATATAGTATGTCAATATATTAAGATATTTAGATAGTTTTGTATGTATTACTATACCATAAATATGATTTTTTTCAACATTAATGAGTTGACAATGAATATGGAAGTTCTATGTTTTTAATTAAATTCTAGACATTAAAATATGCTAATAATAATAACTAAGAGGAAGTACGAGTATCTTAACTTACTCTACGACATGTGGGGTACTGCCTCTTCTAAAATTATCCTAGTCATTACATCTGTCAATGGGATAATCCTAACCAGTCTTATTTTACATTGAGACAGCCGAAGTTCTGTGAGAATTCTCTACCTGCCCATATGCAGAAGGCGATCCAGCTCGATACATCTAGGACTGTGAGTAGTTAGTTCCTGTCATTGTTTGCCAATGACCAACTATGCATGTCAAAGGTAACACCGTCTAGAAATATAATTAATATTATTATATCATATAAAAAAGAATTTTTAAATTGACACTCAAAAAAGATGGAACTTTAATATCAATACTTATTGCAGAATAAAACAAGCATTAACCCATATTAACATAAAAACTTATTTTTATTACTTTTTAGCGTAATCAAACTTAAGTTAACGGACCAATTATTAAATTAATAATATGGTATAGACTTCAATTGCCATTTATATGTATTTGCGGCAATATCCAATTCAATTTAGTTACAATTATGAAAAGAGAAAAAATAAATTAAATTGTTAATTAATTTTTAAATGCCTCCTACATAGGTTTTATAGCCAACATAAGACTTCAATTGCTACATAAAATAAATTTAATTCGTCTTTGCTCTCAGTGAATTTTGAAGTCGCCAATTAATGATTTCCTTTACAAATGATAGGAAAATTACTTATATCCTTATGGACGTGTTCGATCGAATTACAGCAGTGAACTGAATGTGTGGTTATATTACGATGATTAGAATGGATGGGGATCGATTACGTGTGAATGATAACAAGAAGGATTTGTATACTTACACTTCATGTAATAATAGAAGGTTCCATTATAACAATAAGAATACTTAATTAATATGGATGTTGATATATCTGACTTTGAAACCGTTTGAGACCGTCCACGTTGAAATTTGGAGCCACGCATTACATTTTCATGTATATATTATTAATTCATGTATATATTATTAAAATGCATACATTTAGAATTTCGCGTACAAAGACGCAAGGCAGCTAGTAGAATATAAAAAAAAATGGGATATTTCCTAATATTTAGTCAGTTATTTTCTTATTAAATAACATGTTTAAATAAGTTGTAATCCGTTTTCGTTTAAAACGCACTTGACATAGAATAAGTAGTGATTTACTTAAATTTTGTATTAGTTAATGAAATTCACTCGATTTTAGATACATACCAAGCCAAGAAATTAAATATTTCATTTGGTAATTTTCATTTATCAAACGTAAAAACTTCGTTTATTACCGAATCAATAAGGGCACTAATAAAGAGGGATTAAATTCGATCTAATAAGGTCTGCGCATAACCGGTTCTAATGGAAAATTATGGGGAGAGTTTCTATTTACATCAGTATAAACGTCCTATGACTGATATCGACGACGGTCCCTACGTACATAAAGACATGTCGAAAACCGGGGTTTACAGGAGAGCGTAATTTATGTTCAAACCGCTCTAGATATAATTATATGTATAAGTAATTATAATTTTTTTTCTAGAATATTTTATTAGCTTTAGGAACTTTATAATGGTATCTAAAGACAATTATACAATAAAAAAAAAATTGCCATTTTTGACATGTCTGACCGTCGATATAATGACGATGAAAATTTTTCTTTGGATCTTAAAAAAATTTGAAATTTTTTGATGTTTGGTGTATTGTTTGCTAAGTTACAGGAAATATTAAATTATGCCAAAATATAATTTTCATCGCAACATGAAATCATCATCTGAATATTGCTCGCAGAAGGCTTTAAGAGTGATTTCGAGCATTCAGAAATATTATGTATTTTATAATCATAAACTAATGTAAATGTAAAAAATGATAAGTAACATTAACAAAATAATTGGACAAGACAAATGTTAAGACACAGTTTTGACACTTTTTAAATTTATTACTTTGTTTAATTGTTTGAATTTGAAGTCTTGAATTGAATTGAATTTGAATTTCAAAATGTCTTTAATTTTTTTTTAATGAATAATGAATAAATAAATACAACTAGAGTTATGGTTTACTCAAATACGTGTAATTTTAAAGTACTAACAAAATCGGAACCTAAACGCTAACCTTCTGCGAAATGTCGCAATTTCAATTAGAATTTTATCAACATTGTAATATAAATATATTTGAGAAAGCATTAAGAGAAATCGGCTCGTTTAAATTTAAATGAGTAGCTACAATACTTAACCTCTCATAGAAAACGGAGATCGGTTCAGAATGGCGTCAATTAAATCTGGGGAACACAATTAACTTTGCGGGAATGTCTCGAAGCGATTATATCTCGTGACCTCAGGCTATCAGGTACAGGTACTGTGGGCCCGTACCGGCTACCGTTCGCTCAGTGTTACTGCTAGTCGTGATTTATCGTGGAAACCGTTTCTTTTGCCTGTTTTAATTAATTGATGGGCCATGGGTGGTACTCACGCCATATTCTGGACTGGTGGAAGTGCCTTGAAAATATCTTCTCATTTATCCTAAATAGGTAAACTAGAAAAATCTAAAGTGCTCTTAATAGTATAAAGAAAGAGTAAAGAAGCCTCAAGTATCCAATCATGGGGATAAATTAGGAATGTTTTCTATCTAAGTTTTCTATTATCATACAACTCATGCTATTTTTTAAATTATTATTCTTGAATCGAAATTCAAGAGGGAAATTTACGATATTGAGCGAAGCATTGGTCTTATTGAATCTAATCGAACGCATTGATATATCTAGCATATTTCGTACATGCGAAAACATTATGAAAATACATATTTAAAAGTTTTTTACTCAATCACGCGTAAACTGCTGAACGTCCAGGATTAAAACTAATTTATCTGCTATGTGTTCCCAATGGAGAATATGGAGAAGGGATGAGGTAATAACGGGAAGAGATTGTTATACTTTTGGTACTACACTCATTAATTATCGCAACAGTGTGGTGTTCAATAATATAATTACGCATAATGTAACTTTATTTTAAATCATATCTAAAATAAAATACACTAGACGGCAACGAGTCTATTTTAAACCGGATTTGATCACAATTAAAACGCGAAACGTTTCCAAAATGCCGCAGCTTAAATTTATGAATTTATTCCGGCGAATACTTTTGGAAACCGACAATAAATAGGGCCTGCTACAGACGAAAGCCCGTACAAGACATAAATACTGAGTTCACGTGAGCCGAAACGTCGCAATTATCGGATGGCGTAGAAGAAAATTCGACTTTACGCTAAGACGCTTGAGTTTAAAGTTGAACAGCGTTCAAAGGGTAGATATTGTGTGCGGTTTTGTTTGGTGTGCGAAAGACAATGCCATATCGTTTTTGGGGACAAGTGGAGGTGACAGCGGTCTCCGGTTTTCGGGATTTAATTCGCGAAATTGTGCGCTCGATGAGAGAGGCGGGCAGACACCACAGTCCTGGTGATATCGTTATGCAGCCACCGGTTGCACGGTGACACTGACGGATGCTCTGTTTCGTTTATTGACGACCTTTTTTAGCGGCGTCTTCTTTTGTTCAAGGGGCTGATCAGAGTTTAACATAATTGAACATGCACTCATATCTCTCCACAACTCATTAGTTAATGAAAGCGTTTCATATTTTAAAGCCAAAGGCGGTTTAGGAAGCACGTCCAAATTATCAAACTTTGGAAATGGGTTAGGTACCTAGCAACATAAAGTTGTTATTAAACCATCTGCAGGATTATTTAAGAAGTTGAAATTGTGAATGAAATTTATGAATTATTTTATTAAATACAAGCGGCTTCGCCCCGGCTTCGCACGTAGTTGAAATTTGTAAAAACTCTTTTTTTATCGGATTCTTACGCCGCCGCCTTACAAGTGCATTGGAAATGATTTGCCGACATTAGTATGAATAAGAAAAAAAGTTTATGAAGGGCTCTGGTTTCCATTACCTACTCACTTACTGAATCAAAACATTATAGGTACATGCTATTATTTTGCGGTGATCTTCTAAAAATATGGTTACGGCCGCCATTGTGCCACGCCACTACTTATCTACTTGTAATAGTATAGGAACTACACGTAATAGTATAGGCCATGACATGTTTTTTCCGGTTGAAATACTGTTAATTGATATTATAACACTAGATACGATTACAGTAACTCGAGAGCAAGCTTTCTTTGCATATGTACTATTTGTATTATGTATGTCTGGGTCAAAATACAACATATCTTAAAGATTGATCTTAGCGTATTTAAACTAAGTACTTAGTTTAAGGAATAGCGTCAGATTGTAACATATATTAATTGTAAAACGACAGCCAAAGAAACATACCACTTCAGCTAGAAACTTGATGAAATAATATCCTTAAACATAGCTAGAACCGTTTTGTTGCAAACTGACAATGGATTATACTAAACAAGACAATAATCTTATTACATAATTTTAGTAGTAACTGGGCGTACTGACAGCCCGCCTGACCGCAGTAACCTAGGCCTTACAGAAGACCACCGTGAAATAGTTCAACGTATGTTGGTGAGTTTCGGTGAATGAGTAAAAAATGCTTTATCCTTTATCACCAAGGTCGTTAGTTTACTTGTTAGTGCCAAATTTAAAAAATAAAAATAAGGCAATAAGGTGACAATGTCTCTTGCAGAAGCTAGTGTAATCGTATTGATTCCATGGCAACTGCACAGCCCTTATACCAATTAGTGCCACATTAGAGATGAGAGAAGAAATTACCGGAAACTGAGATTTAAACAGAAGTGAAGAATGTTTAACCTGTGGTAGCATACGTAAACATGAAATGTTGCCATAACTCGCTATCTGTTTGTTTAACGCTTTATTTCGTGTTCGCATTAAGTTCGTGATTGCGTGCTCTTTTTACTCTGAAATCCTTAAATGGTACAGTCGCGGAGATAATACATGAAAAAAATAATTCTTTTTTATGTATTTGAGAATTGTATTCCTGTGAAATATATTTTTAGTTACTGCAAATAGTTTTTAGATATATTTTTTATGATATTACATCCATTTGCATTTAAATATTATAATCGAAATCTTTAATTTTCAATCTTGAATTATTCTTCAAAATCCTCTTTTAAGTTAAATAAAAATTATTACCAAAACACGAAAGTCAAGTTTTTTAGACACTAGTTATTCCCTGCGGCTTATTCCGGAGCCGTAGTCTAGTCCTTCTTTATTTATCCAAAAAAAGTAACAAATAGACAGATTAACTTTCGCATTTATAATAATGTGTGAATGGATATGAATAAATTATAGCATATCTAGTTTTTTCCCTTGAGTGTACTCGGTGATAGCCGTCCCGGATAACTGGGGTTATCTGATTGACCGCGCCAATATTTGGTTTGAATTATGTTATTGAGTCGCAACCAGTACCCGATGTAAATAATTATTGTTGCCATCTTAAAAAATATATATTGTAATTATGCTACATGCTATCCGATCAATGGTTCTCTCGTGAAAGCTTTCCTTATTTTATTGAGTCTTTTTATTAACTCATTCGGGCTTGCAACAATGTAACCACCTTAAAATCGTATTCAGACCGAAAGACCACATAAAACTATGTAGGTATTAATGCTAATTTATCAACTACTAGTGGCCCGCTCCCGGCTTCGCCCGGGGTGCTTTTTTGCAATCCAGCCGATAAATTACTTTAAACCGCCATCTGTGAGAACCTTATGGAACTCACAGATAAATAATTGCTGGATTGAATAGGTATCAACAGATGACGCTATGTTAATAATATTATATAATTTGCAAAAAAATAATAAACAAAATGAGATATAAATGAGATGTGAGATCTTTTAAGTTGGACCAAATTACATATAGTTACGAAATTTTATCAAAATCGGTTCAGTAGTTTCGGAGTTTATCCCGAACATACATCGTGACACGAGATTTTTATGTATGATATTTTCACATATGTCAGGTTTTTAAAACTCAATGTAATGACAACATCGAGTAGACAGTCAACTACGTGCGATGTCGGGGGCGGGTCGCTAGTCAAAGTATATTCTCATTCCGATCCCCAATACCTTAAAGCCAAATAAATTTTGTTATTGCCTAGTATTAATTAAACATTATAATTACGATATGTATCTAGAATATGCAGGTTTAAAATTTATTAAGAAAAGTCGAAGTTTAATGGCGAAATAAACAATTTTATGGGAATGTTTTACTATAAAATATCATTTAGATGCGGTAATTAAATGTAAAATTGTATCATATTTTTTATTGAATGTATAAGTTCCATTGCAATTAAATCGATTATCGATTGAACAAAATCAGTGGTAGGTATAAAATTACAATTTTAATTTTTCTACTGTTTTTTTCTTATAAACAGTAGTTAATTATAAAATGTTAAATGTTAGATGAACTAATTTATTGTTGTTAATTAATTTTTTTTTGCAAGCTTGTTTAATTAATTTATTAAAAACACAATTTTATTATTTTTATTTTTAAATTTAAATAAATTATATTATTGAGGGAAAAAGCTGTGACTTACTTATTTGTCGGGTTGCTAAGGACCGACAATAACCTTAATAGCTATTTTTCAACTATAGGTATTTTGATTTCAAATTTGGAACTTATAGTCCATAGTCAATAGTCCATACATAGCTCGTTGAGGCAATAGCCACTAAGCAAAAAAAAAATGTCGGTTCACAAACAAATCGACGGTCCCTAAGTAAAGTATAGAAACTTGAAAAGTTCGATTTTTCAGTAGAGGCGTTTGAAGTTACTTTCCATAAAAACTTTTACAAGGCAACCGATCAGCTACGTTACTAAATTACCAAAAGTATTAATAAATAGACAGTTTTTAAGTAAGTATCTAAAAAATTTAATAAAATTGCAATTAAATTAATAAATTAATTAAATAATTTAATTAATTAATAATAATTTAAATAATTTTAATTAATTAATTAATTAATAATTTAATTAATTAATAATAATTTAAATAATTTTAATTAATTAATTAATTAATAATTTAATTAATTAATAAAAATTTAATAAAATTTAATAAGCAAAAAAGTTAAATATGCATATTTCTCATTTTCGATAGTGTAACGTAGGGACCGACGAAATTAGAAAAAGGGATCTGAATATTTCGCTTCACGTATTAATATAATATTTAAAATGATAATAATTCTGAATACAGACAACAAACTGTATTATTTATTATTTATTTTAATTAAAAAAAAATGATAAATTAAAACTAACTTTCATATAATCGAGCTATTGAAACTGGTAAAGCGTTTAAGCTTCATCTACACGAACTTGGATAATTGGAGCCGAGTTGAGTACAAAAGACAAGGGGTTATATACGCACTATCGACTTTTTCAGCGCGTATTTGGGTGTATCATAATTTCTTTGGAGCTTTTACCCCTTTTTTTCCGTCTCGGCGGCCTGTTTTGATACGCTCAAAGATAATTCCGGCCTCTCTCGGCATTCGGAATAAAATATGTTCGCTACTTATTTCGTTCACCGTACCCCGTATAGGTGATGTGTTACTTTTTTTTTTTTTTTTTTTTCAAATTTTTACTCGAATTCTACTTCTCATTGAACACTTGAGGTGTCACGATACATTTTTATATTCTTGTCATTGATATATGGCAAGAAAATAAAAATACACATTAAATTTGTTGTAAGTGTATGTAATAAATATAAGTATGATAGAAATTTCCTCAATTATTTAGTTTTAAACTTAAGTTGAAGATTTCTTTTATTAAAAATAACAAACAATTGAGTTTTTTTTAAACTTTTCTTTCAAATAAATACAAATTATACAAAATTTAAGATTTCTTTATAAAGTGTAAATTAAAAAATGATTACAGGAATGAAAATATTGATCTACTCTAAACATGTAAATGGCTTGCCAATCGTAAGCCATGTAAGAGCCGCTATTTGGACTTTTTACTACTTTTATATTTATCTTGAACTAAATTTGCTCAATTAAAGTAAAGGCCTCAATAAAATCTTTCACTTAAATTAAAATAATTTGGTTTTAAGCTTAAACAAATATGTCGTTTTACGCCTAACATGGAGCGAATGTTTAGACAGTTTAGATTTATCGAGTACCTAACTTACTTAACTTACTTTTTTTTTCTACTCTTATAAACTAATGTAAAATAAATTGGTATCTACGCCAATAACATTTTATCTATTGAAATAATTTGGCTTAATACTTAAATAGTTTAAGATACTTATATTACTTATATATAGTTATATTACTTAAACTATTTAAGTATTAAGTTTAAATATTAAAACTGCAACTTAACACCTTACCTATTTCAATAAATAAATAAAATAAAATAATTTATTAATTTATTTAAATAAGTAAGGTGTTCACAATACAATAGTATTGTGAAACAAATAGTAGTGTAGTTTTCCAATAGATTTAGTTAAGAGCGTTACAGAGTCAGAATCAGAAATTTATGATTCCCGGCGTATCATAATGCCATGATGTGTTTAGTTTGCAGATAAGATAATAACGTCATATTATTTCTAGTTTTATAATCTAGGTAATTATCGAAAAATATTTTAAAATATTGGGATACTTTTCTTATTGTTCTAATAAGAAAAGTATCCCAATATTTTAAAAGTAGCGGTCGACGGTCGACGCAGAAGAGAGATATTAGGAAAATTATATGCGACAAATTATAAAAATATTGATTTTCCAAAAATTCATATCATTTATTAGATTATAGTCAAAAAAAAAAACAAGCGATTTCTGTAAATTTTCATTCAAGAAAAGTATAATCAAAAGTGTCACTTTTAGTAATTTTTCGTGATATTAAACGTGTTATTTTAGGATCAAATTTGAGATATTTCTGTTTTTTCTTGGACCTAGTATGTGAAGTCATTAATGTTCTAAAAGATTGTGTTATAATTTTTTTAATAACTTGTATATTTATCTGCGTAGGCCGTCGACCGCTAGTTTAAAAAAAGGGCTGTTTAAAAATGTTCTAATGAAAATTTACTTTAAAATATTTTTCAGCTATTTACTAGATTTAGATTATACAACTGCAAATAATATGACGTTAACATCTTATCTGCAAACTAAAACATCTGAAACTACTGAAATCATAAATTTTGACTCCAGCGTGATTTTAATTGATGAATGCTCTTAATGTTCATTTCCTATCAAACACAGTGGCGTCACCTTTCCAATATGCATGCACCCCAACAAAGAGGCACCTCATTAAACTAATTAGCAAAAAACCTTACCGTCGATCAGTGTTCCGCAGATTCCGGGTCTACCTTACACAATAATTTTAATAGCAGAAACGAATGTCTACTCTTCATTATTGGGAAAATCATATCGTACCGACAAATGGTTGTATATCAACGATATTTTATCTAATGTAAAAATTTATGTGACTTGCCATAAGTTGAGTTCTTAAAAGTATTAAAATCCTTAAATTATTGAGTCGCTTGTATCTGTGGTAAACCGTTTCAAGCGTTCGGACTAATTTGCGAGTAAGTCTAGATCAACAACCGTTAGTCCTATCTACCGTGGGCCCGTATCAAGATCCCCCAGGTGCTTGCACTAATGAAAAGCGCCTTGTCCGCTTTATTAACTCTAATGTATGCAGTAGATGTGTTAGGCGATTGCAAAGCTAAATGTCAATGTTTGGTTCCAGATTTACTCCTGGAGTTGAGTTGCTTTTTTTACGATCCACCTTTCTCCAGATTTCATTAAAAATGAGCGACGTGTTAATGAAATAAATTATTCATTTTATGTACTTACAATCGATTTTATTATTAAAAAAAAAACTTTTTACCATAAGAAGTCTACAGATGAAAAAATCTGCATATATTTGATATGTTAAGATCTTGGGATAATGCCCACAAAAAAGTCAGCGACAGCTTTGGCAGCGTATATTGATTCGCAGTCATAAACTGGGCCTTCTGTCGACAGTAACAGGTGACCGTCAAGAAAGAAAACCGCGTCTGTGGTGGAAAGAACCTATCCCTACAGCGTTTTTGTGTCAATAGGCTGTTATTGGCATCTTCTTCTTGCGATGCCACTCTATTTTTTTAACGTTAAGGTCGTCAGATAGGCTGACGCTCCAGTTGACGGTAGGTAGCTACCGTCGCCTATAACACAAGCAACGATACAGGTGCCACATATGTGCTGCCGACAATAGTAGCCGAAATGGGCTCTGTTATCCTAACTTAAACACAATGCTATTTTTCAAAGTGTTTTTTTAAAGTAAGGCGGTGGTTACTGTCGCCATTCGGGCCACGCAAACGACTGCGCTGTGTGAAACGCTGTGCGCAGTAGTAACAGTTTCTAATTCTATGGCTGTGCGCCTTGCCACTATTACTTGCCAGATCCAGACCAGAGCTAACTATGAAAAGGTCATTTCCAATGTAGGCCTTGCCGGGAATAGAACCCGAGACCCCTGAAACAGAGCGTTAAAGCACTCGACCAACAGGCTCGTCAAATTAGTGAAGGTTGACGATCAGCCTGGAACAGTCCTCTGTCTTTTTTCATCGGAACAGCTCAACTGCGTTAGCCATGCCCTCTTACTTTTATTTACATTACAAATTCTAACGTTATTATATTAATGCAGTTGTTTCCGTGTGTATTACTAGTGTAGAATACGGATAAAAGCATAAAATACAGCATAAATTAATCTGCAAAACTGTTAACATCGGTCTGGTACGACCTCTAGCTTCTAACTCTTTAACCTTTGCTCCCACGGAGGCAATTATTTCCTCTGTCTGCTCCAATGGAGATAATCTTGTCATGTCACGGCTACACCACACCACATAATAACATTATTATATCACATACAAATGTCATTTCATTTGTTTATATAACGTAATCACGTATTATATAGGTATTACATAAGAGATAGTTTAGTGGAACTAAGACCTTTTGAATATGAGGTTATTACAATAGGACCAGAGATGTTTTCGTGTTAGAAGTTATTAGAGAAAACAATTCTTCAATTAATCGTTAATTACCTAACTAACTTTACCCATAGAGAAAATGTTTTAATTCTCATAGAATCGAAGCGAATTTGTAAATAGGGGATTCAAACTCGTAAATATAAATGGTGTGTGTTTCCCTCTCGCACAGGGCCAATGGGAGAATCCTTTTCTGTAATGGCTAACATTCCCGGCATTCCCAATTACCTCCTTATTGGACCACGAGATATTGTACAAGGGCTTACATGTGGTTAGTTAGGGTTTAGAGTACATACGGAAGACGTGAAATAAAAATAAATGCTATCACGATTCAAGTTTATGTCATTGTTGCTCGAGAAAGAGCGAGAAAGGTGTATTGAGTGAAAGGGAGAGAATAATGAGATTTTACTGTACATTTATTTTTATTGGACACGTCCATGTGCCATCTCAGATTCGAGGAATTCTCTTAGTCACAATGTGTGAACTAAAGTTCTGATAGATTATTGGGACAATCGGCTGTCGATACGGTTTGACGTATGTTCAAATCTCGGTAAGTTTCGTGTTGGAATTTTAATTTTAATTTTTGTAAGGCGTATTATTACAAATCGGGAGGAAACAATACATTGAAAATTAATATGCTTTAAATAGGAATATTAAAATATTATCATTTAGAAAAATATAAAACCGTTTTAACGAATTATAACTTGCTACTACACGAAAAGAAATTCACTGAATTTGGGATAGCTTCAAAGCAACCGATTCATTTATCAATAACTAGCAACCCGCCCACGGCTTTGCACGTACACAATTCACAATCATACGATACACAGTACACATATACACAATCCTATCTCGTTTACTGCTCTATTTATTAGTGAAAATCGTATTAAAACCTGTTGAGTGGTTTTAGAAGAACTTAGCGGAGAAACGACAGAGGCGGAGAGCGATTTTATTTTTATATTTATAAAATATAGATGCAATGTAAAATTATATTTTCATACAACACTAAATTTACTTAATAACACCTAACAGCCCACCATGTAAAAGAGCCCATAATTCCCCATGAAACAATTTCTAAATCCTCAAGCGTGACCACCATATTTGGATTCAGCTGTTGCCCGTTTGGTGTTTGGTGACAATTACAGTTTAGGGTTTAACTGTAGTGAGTATTAGCAGAATTCAGTATTTCGTTGGCCGGCTACTGTAAAATGGTGTTCAAAGTTGCTTCTTCTTGAATGTCGTGCGATACCTATAACTTTTTTATACCCTTTTAATGTAGAGATTCATAGAGGCTCGTAGTTGGATAAAATTTGCAATAACCCATATTAAAAAAAAAACGTAAGAAAATCAATTTTACTTCATTTCAATTAGAAGTCTACATAATATCTCAGTATCATTTTACATAAATTCCCTATTTTTAATTTAGACATATATATTATATAATACGTGTACTTACCTATAAGTAGGTATACTAAAAAATTACCCTGACAGAGTGAATGTCTTTTTGATTTTTTTTTAAACATAGCTTAAGTAAAACTAATTCAATTTCCCACATTAACAATCAAATAAATTAGTCATCTTCGAGACTTAACTGTTAAATAAGAAAAACAAGTATATAATAATATAGATACGTCCGCTGTCTACAGGTAATACAACTTTTATCATGTTAAGAGCTACATTTAAGGTGGGTTTTACAACTTTTTTATGACAGCTTTCATTAGGAGCTTCGAGTTTAAAAATAAAAATAGGTAGAATTCATAATTTAAAAACCTGAACTCAATTGAAACTTGAGAAGTATTGAAATAAATATTTTTCTATAAAGTAAGTTTCACTTTGTGACATTTATTTTTTATTTTAAATAATTAATTATATAAATAAATATTAATGGTTAGTTATAAATAGTCATTATTAATTTATTAATAATTTATAATAATTATTATAAACAATTATTAATAGTCATGTGAACATCAATTATGAGAATTTGTGTGGCAAAAGTAATAATAAATCATAATTTCATTATTGTTGTTCAGTGTGCATCAAAATCCATGAATATATAGGTATTTTGAAATATCAGCACATGTCAACACATCAGAAAGAGAGTATCTACAATCCGTCAACTTGTTATCAATTAAAAATGCTTTAAAACTATTAAAACAGACACATTTAATAATTTTTGTAAGTCAACCAAGATATATAAGTTAAAAATGTCGCATTACTTCGTCGAAATTGCACTTTTTATAACACTCAATATCCAATTTCTGTTTATTGTCGATCAACAAAGAAATAACCAATTTGCATCTCACTTATCATTTATAATCGTAAAACTTGGCTTTAATTAGGATTAATAAACATTTTATTGGCAATTTTTTAAAGAAAAACTTATAGCGTACAGTGAAATTAATCGTTCTTTAAAAAAAAAAGAGATGATAAAATGTTACAATTTGCTGATGACTAAAAATACCGCCAGCGTTGAAAGTCAAAGGCTATCATTTACTGTGTATTAATATTGAAGTAATTGATGTTAATAATACTATATAAAAGCAATAAAGTAAGAAAACAGTGGACAAGTGAATGTAAGTAAATATATATAATAAAATTTTCTTTGTTCTTAAAAAAAAATTAAAATAATAAATGTTCGTTAAAATTGGCTTAAGGTGGTAAACCACTACCTTGTAGGAGATCATAATGAAATAACAAACAGTTTTTTTTTTGATGAGTGAGTGAGGGATGCCAAACTCCATTCCCTATTTCTTATCCTTCGGGATGAAACTTATCATTATAATTCTTATCCTTTGATAAAAGATTGAAGAAGAGATTATTATCCTACATATAAAGGTCTGCACGCACTTGGCGACTATGGCGACGGTAGCCATCTACATACCACCAAGTGGATTTATGCATAGAATTATTATGGATACTCTATTACTACTCTTATACCTTCTTATATGTATTTATGTGATGATAATATAGATTTCAGACGTAATCTATACATATAAATAAAATTGGAGTGTCTGTTTGTAATATTGAAATAACCGTTTTTTACTACATGCATATGAATATATATACGGTACATACACCAAAATAACATTTTTAAAATTTTTGTCTGTCTGTCTGTTTGTTCCGGCTAATCTCTGAAATGGCTGGACCGATTTTGACGGGACTTTTATTGGCAGGTAGCTGATGTAATAAGGAGTAACTTAGGCTACGTTTATTTTAGAAAAAAAAACCTTTTTTATATTATTTTCTGTTTTTCTAAAATAAAAGTAACGTAAGTTACTCCTTATAACATCAGCTGTCTGCCAGTGAAAGTCCCGTTAAAATCGATCCAGCCGTTTTGGAGATTAGCCGGAACAAACAGACAGGCAATTTTTTTTTTGTAAGTACCGTAAATACTTTGATAAGTAAAAAGCAATTATTTTGAGATTATCAACAGACATTTCCATTTTATTTGTTAGTATATATAGATTAGCTTGTTGGTTTTATTTTACTTGGTTTTAATTTTTTTCGAGCCTTTATTTGGTTTTAAGATTTGAAAAAGTATTTTCAGAAAGCATGCACAAAAAAATATCTACATCTGTCTAAGATAAAACGTAAGAGGAAAAGAGACACATTTTTAATGAATTCCTAGAATCGTTGACCTCGACCTCACATTGCGTGAGTATAAATTCGCGTTTTTTTTTCAGCGGATACCAAATAAGAGGTGGCAACTGATAACACTCATGAGTATCTATGTAGACATGCCAATATCTAAATTTTTTATCGTTTCAAAATTAAAAACACATTAAAACACAAACTAGGCAGTATTAAAAACGTTGCGTCATTGTGCCTCGATGACTTGTAACGTGCGTGACTCAAAAAATCTATTCGTGCCATTAAAAATTAAACTCTAATGCGATCGGTCGTCGGTTTCAAATAGTGTGCACACTGAAGCGACTTCTGCGATTGGCTGTGAGGTTGATATGACTTTTTTCATCGGTCAGGCCTTTTTATAAGCCTGGGATAGTGGTTAATGGTTGGTGTGGTAATTTGGGCTGCGGACGACGTAGGGGTTAGACGCGTTGCGGGGGACGGGGGTAATTATAGGGCCGCCTGTGTCATTGTCGGTATCTCGCAAGCAGTTCTAATTCTCATACTGAGATTGAATAAAAAATGTTTACGATTCCTGATGGACGAAGCAAATGACTTGGATTGGGCAGTAAGTCTTCTTCGCGCTTTTGGTGACCAAAATTGTGTTATGATGATTTTTTTCAACGGTGAATGCACACCGAAATCGCACCTGCGACTTAATGGTGGCAGCAATCGTTACTTCTTTGAAGCAACCACGTAAATGGTTTTGTATTACACCATTCACTTGCTTACTTAGTTTACTTATTACTTATACTTTTGTTTACTTAATTATTACAATATTAATTACTATGTGGAATATTCTATTGAAGTTTACTGAGAATAGCCCTTGAGTTCCATGCTCTAATCATGAAATGAAGTTGCCTCTGTACCAAATTTCATCGAAATTTGTTCAGTACTTTAGTAGTGTAAATATAAAAACTATAACTAAGTTACATAATTACTTGAATGATAGATACGTAATGCAAATATGGGTTTAACCATGTTTTTTTAATAAAACCATTTTCTTCTCTGTATACTTGCATATTTTTACTGCAATTGAAATTATGAATCTTAGTAAAAATGGGAGAACGTTGAAGAATTTCTAAAACTTCTCTATTTCTAAGAAGCGATTTAGAGTGTTCGTTGCCTTTGTATTACTTTCAGAAACTGAACTACAGTAATCAGAAAATAATTTTCAACGTATGCATTAAACAACTATTTAGGCAGAACTATGTGGGTTAGAAATCGACTTAAATTAATGCGAAGTAATAATAAGTTATACACATTCACAATTAAAACATCCAACGTGTAACTACCAAACCAACGGGGTAAGACGAAGAGCAGTGGATGAACTTCAATTTTACACGCGCATAGAAGTAACGTCGAAAGTCAAAATGTCCATTTTTTTGTTATGTTTTAGAATTCGCATCTACCTTGAATACTTACTTTACTAAACGGTAATATAATATAATTACCGTTATGATCAACTAATAGATAGCAGGAATAAAGATAGGTATGTAATAATGTACCTAATAGGTATGTAATAGGTTATAAGGGAAAATCAATACCATCTGAAAACTCTGTTAAACTTTGTTAAAATTTAAAACGTATGTTCTCTAAAATGTGTCACCATAATTTTAGAAAAATATTTAGGTACCTATCCGTTTTTTAATATCTAAATTCATTTTTTAGTAACAAGAAATCGAAAATCTTAAGAAATAATTTTTTTATGAATAAAAAAGGTTTAAACAAGACATGAAGATGTTCTAAAATGTCGCTTTTACGTATGAAAACTCGATATTTTTAGCCAGTATGTAGGTGTCAAATTTGATGTAAATTGTAACGCACGAATTATGAGTTTAAATCATAATTTCAGTTTTATGATGGTACTTTTATTAAAGTTTCTGTACAGTTCAATCACTGGGTCATAATACTGTGGAGCTTTAACCGTCAAAAATGCCTTTGCCTTCAGCAATAAAGCTTTGAGTAATGATGATTAATCCTTACGAGTTAAACGCAGTAGTGTTGCTGTGATAAACATGATAGATGAGGGACGTTTTGTTTAGAGGTGATAGATTTATGATAAAAAAAAAACACACAATCCATATCAGAAACTCGTCAGACTATTACAGTGATTATCACAACGACATATTTCACAGAATCGTTTTTATTTTTTACATCAATTACAATATTGAAATGAAATCTTGAAAATATTTCAAAAATTACTATGCACTAAATTTTTAAGCCTTTAAAATCTATATATCTTTTTTTAAATATAAATTTATTTTTTGGATTAAATCTTTTAAAAATTAAAAGCATTGAAATATTGTCATCAATCTTTACTTTTTGGATGAATCGCGTTTTTATGGGAATATATATTAATATAAAGAAGCTAGAGGTCCTACTAATATTATAATCAAGAAAGTTTGTATAAAGATAAAGATGCTGACATGCGTTCTTTTACTCATATATTTTCTCTTAACAAAAAAATCTCTGGTTTTAACGCGAACGAAGTCGCGGGCACCAGTTAGTTGCCAATAAAACATTCGGCGAGCATTAGAATCGTGTTCACCGAAACGAAACCGCTACGCTCTTATAATGACACACCGTTCATTATTTTCCGAAAATTTCAAATGATACACGAAATACTCCGCTAGCTATGTTAATAGCTGCCCGAATGCTGCGGCCTTATAATTTAACTCGGAATCATTACGTTTGAAACACTGGGATTTTTATAATGATGATAGGGAAAAAACCAATAATAATGACTTGTAAAAACAGCATTGTCTAGTTGTTAATAAGAACATATAGAATAATATCTACATCTGTACTAGATTACAGCTGAGCTTATAGTTCCAACCAACCAACCAGGTGTTTAGATGCCCTCGAAGTCTTCAACTATAAAAAAATCTGATATAAAAACATCTGTCCAGTTAAAACGAAATAATATTTTTACTTCAGTTTTTTTTAAATAAAAGATGGCAGGCAAGCTGACGGTCCACTTGATGGTGTAAACGGCACTTGCTGCCAACCCTAATAGGATTAAGGGAATAGAATTGGTTCACTGTTGCCTGTCAAATTAATATTTCTCAAATGTTAGTATTGATTGACGGACAAATTAGTAAACTAATTAGTGTAGGAAAACCTATTATATGATTCTAAGTGCTTAAAGATGGGATCTTAGCTATTTTTTCTGAAGAAAGATTAAGGTTAAGAAAACGCCCGCTGCAAAAACCTTTGCGTGTGACGCCGCCGTTATAAAAATTGTCACAAACTCATTAGTTGCACACAGAACTCAAAAACAATTTTGTCTCCCCGTGAATTGTTCACAAAATTACAGCGTTATCCCCTTTACTGTGTCATTATATAGAAATTAGTGGAATATTACAGCGGCATTATAACTTATAACGACTCGGCTGATCCCTTTTTTGTAAAAAAAAAAACCGATTCATCCGTCGATACGTAATATGTAGGTGGGAGATTAGGCCTTTTGTTCTTGTGTGGTGGACAAAAAAATTCTCTGAGTAAACGTAACAAGATTGTTAGTTTGTGTAGACGTTATTATTTATTTTACTAATTCATCAAGTAAATTACTTGCTATACTACTTTTTCCTCTATAAAAGGCGGTAGACAGGCTTCTAGTGTAATTTATTCCACGTGGCTACCGCAAATAGTATTGTATAATGCACCCTGGTATACTTGCGATAATGGGAAAGTGATAAGCTTAATTTTATCACTACTTTTCCGCGGCTCCACCCGTCTTATAAAAATTGATTGCATAAATACTCACCTTATTTCTCTACATTAAAAAATATATTGTTTTTTAAGAGATTTAGTAATGACAGGCAGACACTGCGATCCGCGACCATAAATTCAGCAGTTGGCAGATAGTAAACACCCCCTAAGAGAAGATTACCGTTAAATAATAAAATGCTCGTTGTTATGAACAACGTACTATATACATTTTGCTATGTTTTTCTTTATTTTTTCTTCCTGTAAAGATAATATAGACATATAAATATATCAATGTTATATATGTAGATGTTACCGTAGGTAGTCATTGACAATTATTTTTATTCTTATACATTTTTATCTTAATTCGGATATCGCGTGAGAGCGCCTTGGTTACATTACAACGTGAAGTGTGCAATGACTTCAACTGTTCTGTTGATATTTTTTATTAAGCCATTTGCGGCATTATTTTGTACTAGCTGGTGTCCACAACTTCGTCCGCGTTGAAAAATATTAAGTAGCCTATCCTGTGTCCTGTACGTCTAAATGTTTATCTAGCAAGTTTTATGAAAATCAGTTAATTCGTTTTAGAGTTATGGAGGAACATACATACATACAGAAAAAAATTCTAAAAATCGTCAATTTAGTTTCAGTATCATGTATAGAGCCTATAAACACGATATCTCTGAATACAAAGTAACTTACTCCATTACTAACCCTTACAGATTTATTATTAGTGTTGATGACTGTCTATAAACTTAAGAAATGTTTAATACTCTATCAAAATTGAGTCTAGCCGATCTTATGTTGTCGACTTTATTAAGTTTAAGTTTAAGGAAAAGATAAGGAAATGGGCTCTGGCATTTCACTCACCGAAAACCAACAGTATACATAATGTTATTTCACGGTGTTTTTTTGTAAGGGAGTGGTTACGGACGCCAGACGGGATACCCAATTTATGACTGCGAAACGCAGCGTGCCCTGCCATCACTTAAAACTGATTAAATTTTGGAAATTTATATTTGATTACCTTAAACAATATTATTTTTACCCAAAACTTGGTTACTTATATTGCAAATGGCGTACAAAAATGAAGGTAATCACTTACAACCACACAAGAGCCGTTTGCTTGTCCGTCTCATTTTACTGTAAAAAATCTGGCTGACCAATAACAATCTGGCTTACAAAAGAAATACTTTGTTTAATGTTCATTTGAACGTAAGTATAGGTTGAAATACTTTTTATTAATAATTTTAACTCTTGTTTCAGGTAAGGCGGATTTATAAAATTTGTAGAACATCACATTATAAAGAGGTAAAATTTCAAGTTATTAACTCTGTCTTTCTGATATCTGTTTTCATAAGCGATGGTACAATTTTTTCAGTGATAAAGGTTAGTTTTAATTTTACATTTACACATTTGTTTTAAAAGTATTTTACATTGAATAAGTTTCAATTACACATTTATGATAATGTGAAAGTTTAAAGTTCATATTTTTCGTTTTTTTTTGTTCATAAGGGCTGAAAATTTCACACTACAAAAATTTAACGCCAATATTTTGAAAATAATTCATCAAAAAAATCGGACATACTGCTATCTGAAATGCGCCACTTAATTAGTATTTTATCTTATCTTTACAAAACCAGTATTGTTTATAGCTTTGGGTAAGATATTTATGTTGTTTTGAAGTCATAAATAACATCAAACACATTTAGTTTATAAGTGACGTGCTGTCCATATTAGTTCCGTACTTTTTCGTATTATTTTTTTCTTTCTTATGTTAAGGTTGACAGACAGGCTAACGGTCCAATTGATGGCTACCGTCGCCTATAACACAAGCAACGCCATAGGTGTTGCAAATGCGTTGCCGACCATAATGAACTCTGGCATCCTTACTCATACACAGAAACACAAGATCATACTTGCTGTTATTTCACGTTGGTCTTCTGTAAGAAGGCGCTTACTGTTGCCAGAAATGTCTGCGAAGGCAAGGGCATTGTGCCCTGCCACAAATTCCCAGATGCAGACCTATGAAAAGTATATTTCTAAAGTTGGCAGGCCAACATAATATCGAACCCGGGACCTCTAAGATAAAGCGTTAAAACAATATCTTACAACACAGGAAAATTTACTTTATTATTGTCACTATACATAACACCGAAACAAACACAAGATTACGAATTTGGTTCCGGCAATTACCTACATAAATAAAGTCAGACGGTGTCTTATGTTTGTGTGGGAATGGCGCGCGGTCCGGCTAAATTTCTCGGCAATCAAACGTGAACAGGCGTGTTATACAATTGATTTTTTTACAAAAATATGTTCTTTTTTAATTAATTCAGTTAAGGCGAAGACGTAAAGAGTTTATTCTTTAATTAATTTTACATAACGACGCTGCGTGCTGTGGTCTAAAACCTACTGGTGAGTTGATTGTGTTCCTAATAAGAGACGGTATCTAAATCACCTTCATCTTTAAGCTATCCTTCCTCTCTGTAAAAAAGTGAAGAATTTAAAGTAATATAGAAGTTATTATCTTGTTTCGTGAAGCAGCTTCCAAACCATGATGGTCTTAGACATTTTCATGCATTTTATTAATCTACAGATCGACAGACTTGACAATAGCAAGTGAAACGGAACTGTTCTAGTTTTTCATCTACTTACTGTCTTTTAAGCAAAAAATATCATTCAAGTAAAAATTTAAGTATTTTTTGAAGTAGTAACAGTGCACACTGCGTTTCGCTGTCATTTGGGCAGCCTTCTGGCGGCTGTAACCAACCCCTTACAGAAGACCACCGTGAAATTTTATTTATTTTATTATTATTTTATTTTATTTATTTTATTTATTTACAGCACATATGATGGTATGTTTGGGTGAGTGAATAGATGCTAGAGCCCATTTTCTCTATCACTTCCTAATTGCTTATATCTTACTGTGTTCGTTGCCTGTGGCGTTGCTTTTGTTATTGGCGACGGTTGCCACCTACCATCAAGTGGACCGTCAGCCTGTCTGTTGATCTTATTTTAAAAAAGTGAATAAAGTTTTAATAATTGTTAATTTTACAAATTAAAAACGCAAAAACGTATAACAAATAGTGCTTCATAACAAAAAAGTTTCCCAAAGGACTATATTTCCTGATTGCATTTTAATTTTTCTATTATTTTTTAAATATATTATAACCAAGTTCAAATTTTTCTAACGTGAGTTACTTACTAAGTAATGAATAAAAAATCATACAAGGTCTAAGAATAAAAAGCTTATTCTTATTTTTGTTAGCTTCGCATTAAGTGCCGGCCTCATCAAACATAGAGGCAATTATTAGCAATTCGTTATCGTTGGGACCAAAGGTACTCATCTATAGATAAACCATTCACTCGAGAGCTTACGTTGTAAGTATTTAATTGTCTTAAATTGACTCTAATGGTATGCATCGCCACACGCTATCTTTAAAAAATTATATAGAAATTATTATGTTGTTGGCGTACGTTGGAGGCGTTAACATTTTTATTATTGAATGCAAATAGTACATATTAAAATATTTATAAGATTTCATATTTACTTAAATACACTGAAAAAAAAAAATGTGAATTATTCTTATTGTTTTGTTGCATGAATAAAATCGTATTAGATAATGTGTGCGAGATGACTACCAAAAATTTAAGGCTTTTCGCACATTTCGCACGAAATAAAATCGTGCGAGATGACAACTAAACCACTTTTACATCATAGGTCTTTCAAGTGCACTGAGTAGGATAGAGGATAAAGGATTAGGATGGCTTACTCGCTCATAGCATAACATCTAAGTTGCTGTTATTTCACGGTGGTTTTGTGGATCTTGTTTTCAAAAATTTTTTTTTTTAATAATTATGTAACAATAACTACTCTTAAAACATTATTTAGTTCTGTGTAATGGTATCCATTGGTATTTATATAATTCGAGAAAATCAAGATGGCAGCTCCTTTGCAATCTGAGCTGTCAATTTTGACACATAGTAATTTGCTTTCATAAGATCTATGTGCTAACTATCGTCGTGCAGATCGAAAAAATAAATAGCGAAGAATTTTGTATAAATATAAATCCTCTGGCGGCGGTGGACGTTTTATAGAGGACATAAACGGATTGTTGTTCCTTATTCACACAGTATGAGCTGACGAGTCACTATCTTAAATTAAGATTTCATATAATAGTACCCATCTTGATTATAAAGAAAAACCTTGTCTTTGGAAAAGCCATTTTATCATAATTGTTTAATAATCAATTTTTAATATGAACACTTAAGGCTGGAGCAGACCAAATGCGTATGCGTGACTACGACGTAACGACGTCGTAGTCATGCGCGTAGTTACGGCGTAACCCGATGTCAGACCGGGTTACGCATACGTCTACGCTTACGCTTACGCAATCGAGCTGAGTACGCAACGGAATCCCATTGCGTGCCCGGTTGCGGCAGACACATTTTATTACTGTTTTCGACGCTTGTGTTGTGTTGTGTTGTGCACAATGTCTGATGAAGATTGGGTATATAGACCAAGTAGTTCATCTGATGAGGAAGAAGCTTATAAACTTTTATATGAAATATTTTTATAGTCTTTATTTTTTGGGTTGTAAATACAGTCATATTTACGCACAATTTCAATAAGTTGTTCTTTTATTTCCGTATTCATTTAACAAAACAAAACACCATTAGAACTACGTACCGACCGGTATTGTTTGTAAAAAAATACAACTGACTGCGTAGTTACGCGCGTAGGGCAACGCATAGCAAAGGTACGTGCGTGTACAAACTTGTTTGGTGTGACGTCCAATAGGGAGCGTCATTGAATACAACGTCATCAACGCGACGTTGCCGTTCTGCTCTGCGTAAGGTACGGTGTAGGTCACGTAGCCTGTTTGTGTCTTGGGAGCTGCATTGCGTAGGGCTACGCATCACGTCGACGTGCACGTCTACGTTACGCAAGCGGTGTGTCCTGTCTTATACAGTTCCATACATTACAACTCAGTGGTACGCGCACGTCTACGCTTACGTCTACGCATACGCATTTGGTCTGCTCCAGCCTTTATACATAAATGTAAAAAGTTTGAAAACCTAAAAACCGCAGTCAAAAATTGTGCAGCCCGTCTTGCGGCATTAACCACCTTCTTACAGAAGACCATAGTGAAATAACAGCACATATGATGTTTGGTTTCAGTTAGCGACTAAGTTAAATATCCCTTTTAATCTGTTATCTTTGCTGGGCTATTGTGACGATAAGTTTAATAGTGGCAGGGAAAAGTGAGTCATAAATTTAACAGCTGATTTGGCACTAAATTACAGAAGACAATCTTGACATAACAGCATGTGTGTTGTTATGCTTATGGTGAATGAGTAAGGTATGCCAGAGCCAACTTCTATATAGAACTTACTTGTGGCGTTGTTGGCTTGTATAGGCGACGATAGCCACCTTCTGTCAAGTGCACCTTCATACTGCGTGCATAAAGGAAAACATAAAAAAATATTAAGCAAATATATCAACCATGTGATAAATCATTCATTTTTTATTTATAATTATTCCTATTTCATTTTCCAAAAAAAAAAAAACTATGCATTTAAAGAGGGAAAGTTTTTCAGAATGTATTGAATGTTGAAATAAATAATTTAACTTCTAACATACTTAACGAATTTTTAAACTTCGAATTCTATCCACAGACAAAATATATTCCCCCGAGCATTACGATTAAAGTTTACAGCTAAAATATAATTTTATAGATGCCTCCCTATCTCCAGTCTACGAATGGTATAAAGTTAAAACAAGCTATTAAACCAATAGCAACCTTTTAAAATGTTACATCACCGTGTAAAAGCGTATAATTTTTCATGACACTCTTATCTAAATGCATGAGTTTACTTGACAATTACTGGGTGTAATATCAATGAAATCTTACCGGTTCTATACAGGTAACTTGTAAATAAAAATAATCTAAGTAACACCAATAGCTATAAACGAATAATATTGAAATTTGGGCTTAATGGAGTCTTGGGTCGCACTTTAGGCGTATCTTAGGAACTCGTGAATCAATTTCTTCAAAATGATATTATAACTATAAGGGAGTGGTTACTGCCTTATATGGTTAGTTAAGGTAGTTAAATTTTTGAGTGTGCCCTGCTACTTCGTTCATTTCTAAATCTGAACATACATTTTAAAAAAGGAAATTAAATCTCAAACTTAAAAGCAACATTACACTTCGTTCAATTACATAAGTACATATTATATGTAATTTGCTTGAAAGAAAAAGATAAATTTTGTGATTTTTATTTCAACTCAACGTTGTGCCAGTACCTACCTACTCCGCAACATTATCCTGTCCTAGATAATCCTATTAAAATGTAATAAAATCACCGATTCACTATACTTTACTGACAATAAAATCGATTCTCGTTTAAGATAAGCCCGTACCACTATTTGGCGGCAATAAAAAATGTCTAAGAAATTTTTATGGTTTTTTTTATGGTCGTCCGATTGGTTTATAACAGAAACCATTTTTGATATCGATGTAAATAATACGGAAAGGTCGCGATGAAAACTAAAACGATCGTTGTGAATATTAAAATAATCGATTATGACATATGAATATTATGTAATAACATTTTGATATATTTTACGATTTTTAAATGGGGATAGTGTGCCTACGCGATTAGAACAAGAGGCTTATTTATAAAGGTGGTTTTACACTGCATCGCTATAAGAGTAATGATATTCATTTTATTGGATTTTATAGACCTCCTTTATAGGTATTATTATTATTATAATATATAGACTATTATATTTAGTATTTATTTTGGGCAACAAAAGTATTAATAAAAATGTTTAAATGATAGACAAATGCTATGAATATTAAAATCATAGCATAAGGGTGTCATTTTCCTCAGCGTTGCTTGTACTCAGCCTGCTTGCAGACTTTTAAATAAAACAAAATCCGATAATATTTTTAGCTGGGTATCAATTTATTTATCAATAATAAGAGCCGAGGGTCTAATTATTGGTCTTATTATTAATCCAGGCTTTTTTAAACTATCCTATTGGGAAAATATGGGGGAGTGGTTTGTGCAACAGTGGACGAATTTCGTCTGGAATTCGGACTATGATTACTTTATTGCATTCCAATTGATTTATATCTTTTACCTTTCAGTACACTTTATTTACTGTAGTACCAAACATCTCTCAAGTCGTCCTTATAAAGTATAATGGGCCACACACGCAGGATTTTATCACGATAAAATCAGTACACTATTTACACCTCCGGTGAAAGAAACAACACGGTGAAAAACAAAAAAAAAACTTACAATGTTGCGACTAGCACCTGTCGTATCTAACACCTTCTATTTCCATTCAATGTGAACTTAACAAAGTTGTTCTCGCCTGTTAAGGTTTGGTAAAATAGATGCCGTGGAAAGCGACCTTAATGTTTTTAATTTTTAATGCAAATTTTTAATTTGTTTTTAAATTAGTGTAGTAAAAGAACAATAAAAGAATTTGTAATAATACAAAAATTGTTCTTTTTTGTAATAAAAGAACAAGACTACGCGTTTTCTTCGAGTTTACTCTTACATATCACTCTGCTTCTTTCGTGTCGCACTCCAGGCCAGATTACCTCATATAATATTAATAAATATTTTAGTTCATTATTGTTTTTAATTGAATAAGTAATAATTCATAATAGGTTTTAAAATAATACGGAAATGAATATGTAACATATTGATATGTCAATAACACACACACACATACTTAACATATTGAAATGAAAAACTCAATATGAATTACACTCAAAGTAATTTACTGTTAATAATAGGGGTTAAAGTATGAAATTGCCGTTTTATTGTAATAGGTACTTCGAATTGACATAGAACCTTCATGGTTTGAGATTTTTGAGTGAAACTTTTTTCATACGGTACCTATGTAGTCCTTCTTTTAAAAAATGTGCAACATTCGATTATCAACTTTCAGTTGTTTTTTTTATTCAGCTTAGACAATAAAGATGGATACTTCGAAAATTCGTGTGATTTTTGAATACGAGTTCCGACGCGGAGCGGAACTAACGCGGCAGAAACAGCTCGCAATATTAATGTTGCGTTTGGAGAGGGGACTGCTAATGAACGCACTGTGCGATTTTGGTTTAAACGCTTTCGTGATGGAAACTTCGATTTGAAGAACGAACCACGTGGAAGACCGCCCACACAGGTGAATAACAATGATTTGAAAGAGATGGTGGAAGCCGATCCGAGCCAAACTACCCAGGAATTAGCGGCATGGTTTAACGTTACCTTACCAACAATATTGACTCATTTGCGTCAAATCAATAAAATAAAAAAATATGAAAAATGGGTGCCTCATGATTTGACTGATCTGCAGACTCTACAGGAACTGCAATTAGAAACCATTCGTCACCCTCCGTATTCGCCAGACCTTGCTCCAACGGACTACCATTTTTTTCGTGATTTGGACAATTTTCTGCGTGATAAAAAGTTTTCTTCTCAGGAGGCAGTGCAAAATGCTTTCACACAGTTTGTCGAATCTAGATCACCAGAGTTCTATCGCAAAGGCATAAATGAGCTTCCTATTAGATGGCAGCAATGTATAGATAATAATGGTAATTATTTTGATTAAATAAATATGTTAAATTAAAAAAAAAACAATTTTTATTTTTCAGTACAAATCGGCAATTTCATACTTTAACCCCTAATATTTAAGAAAATAACTCAATAATAATAATAATAATAATAATAATAAAAAAAAAAAAAAAAAAAAAAAAAAAAAAAAAAAAAAAAAAAATATATATACCGCTGACACTGACGGACGTCTTTTTTTGTATCTCTATTTATAA
Organism: Synanthedon andrenaeformis; assembly: GCA_936446665.2. Classification (NCBI taxonomy): domain Eukaryota; kingdom Metazoa; phylum Arthropoda; class Insecta; order Lepidoptera; family Sesiidae; genus Synanthedon; species Synanthedon andrenaeformis. The sequence continues at coordinate 11,858,452 of OW387784.2, forward strand.
TTTACATATACTTTATAAAATCTTAGTTTTCATACTTATTTATGTGTAAATATAAACAAATTGTAAAGTATAATAATATTAAAACATTAACAGCAAATCGCTTTTGAAAGTGCAAACGTTTTAATAAAAAATTGCATAGTGACAAACACAAGTGACAAGTAAACAGTCGTATCATTTTGGTACTGGAAATTTCGCTGGAAAATTGGAAATATATACCTGAAACTATCAGTGGAAAATTGTAAATACAATAAATATATATACATAAATTTAGCAATATCATTTAGAAGATTGTAAATACTCTGATAAACAAAAATATTCAACATGCGAACCGAAAACAAACAAAATATTTTGGTCAAAAATGACAAATCAGACACGCAAAATTTAAGTGAAGATAATAACTAAAGAAAATGATACTGCGAAAAAGACGACCCGTAGCGGATGGAAGTAGCGCACGCCCCCCACCACAGCCCGTCTCGTCGTCTCCGTGCTCAACGGCGGAGGAATTTTTGACTGCCGACGACAAGAGCACGTCGAGTGACGATGACGGGCCGAAGCCGTCTTCACCGCCACCACGACCTGCGCGACGAGGACGACCTCCGCTGCCGGCACGCTTGGGGCCTGCGAGGCAAGCTGCCTCGCGCCCGGCCCCCGCTACCGGTGGTGTAGTGCGCCGCATGCGATGGACTCAGTCCATAAATGAAAACTGCATGCGCGCCTATTACGGGGCTACAGAAGGGGGAACTAACCTGACTGCGTACCGAGCCAGGATGCTGTCTCTGTTTCAGGCCCTTGAACCAGCCGTCACCGTCTCCGCGCAACGACTGTCGGATCAGGTGCGGGCTATCCAACGGTGCAAGCTGTTAGACGAGTCCTCACTTGATCGGCTACGCCTGGACTCACTGCCTGTTCGCGTAGCTACCACATCGCCCGTGATCTCAGATGCTACGCTGCCGACATCGGAGCCTACTAATCATCCGTCATCGGCAGCGATGCCTAGGGATCGCGTTGACGAGGTGGAAGGTTGCGCAAATATGCAAGTAAGTACCGAGGTAAAAGAGCAATTGAGGAGGGCTTTGGAAGAGACGATCTTGAGATATCATGCCACACGTGAATGTAAACCGCGCTTACCACGTTTGCCCGCGAATAGACGTGGCTTTGCCTTAATGGGAGCCATGAACGCTTTGCTGGTTCCGTACATAGAGACCAGCAAAGATCTAATTGATACGCATTCGATACTATACTGTGGAGCTATCGCGGTATGTCAAGTTGCTCACGTCAGATTCCCGGAATCTGACAAGGCTCCGAGACGTGCCGCGGGAGCTCCGACGTGGCAGATACGTATCGAGAAGCGTATCGACTCGTTCAGAACTCTCATTGCAAAGTTGCACTGTTTCAGGAACGGAAACCATCGACCTCGGGTCATGCGTTTCGTGACACAGGCCTTTGCAGACACAGGCATCAAACCTAAAGACTATATGACCTGTGTCACTGAACGCATTGACTTCCTGAAACAGAAAGTCTATGCGTGGGCAAACAGAATTCGCCGATACAAAAAACGTGTGGACAGATTTCATCAGAACCGCCTCTTCCGAAGTGACCAAAGGAAGGTGTACAGACAATGGGATGGAGCCGATACACGTGTGGACGCTGAACAGCTACCAGATGCAGACGCTATGAAAAATTTTTGGTGTGGCATCTGGTCGGTGTCCGACGAACACACCGAGGGCGATTGGATAAACATTGTCAAGCAGACGTGTGAAACCATCGAACCCATGGGGGTTGTTACCATCAGCCCTCATGACGTTAGCTGTGCTATCCAAACGGCCCAGAACTGGAAAAGTCCTGGACCGGATGGATTGCACAACTTCTGGATTAAGTGGTTTCGATGCTCACATGAATGTTTGGCAATGCAATTTCAAAAAGCCCTCGACCTCGGTACCCTACCTTGTTTGTTGACAACTGGCATCACCTTCCTGCTCCACAAGTCCGGTAGTACCACGGAAGCTAAGAACTACAGACCCATTACATGTTTACCTACGTTATACAAGCTGCTCACATCCATTCTGAGATCAAAAATTAATAAGCACATCGATTCTAATAACATTTTGGCCTCAGCTCAGAATGGATGTCGAGTTGGGTCCCGTGGTACTAAGGAGCTCCTCCTCATAGACATGACCATTTGTCAAAGAGTTAGGCGGAACAGAGGAGCTCTGTCCACAGCCTGGATTGACTACAAGAAGGCCTATGATTCAGTGCCCCATTCATGGCTGAGAAGGATTCTGGAGTTGTATAAGATTAATCCAACTCTGAAATCCTTCTTAAGTACATGCATGGCGCAGTGGACCACAGTTCTTCGTCAACCGGGCAGTCGAGGGAGTGTCTCTGGCCTACAGGACCAGATAAGGATTAAGCGAGGCATCTTTCAAGGCGACAGCCTGAGTCCACTTTGGTTTTGCCTAGCGTTGAATCCCCTTAGCACATTGCTTAAAGATTCAACTCTAGGCTGCCGGTTACGGAGAGAGGGAGAGGTCATTTCTCACCTACTGTATATGGATGATCTCAAATTATTCGCACCAAAACACCAAGATCTAATGGAGTTGCTGAAAATAACAGAAAATTTCAGTAACTCTATAAAGATGGAATTTGGTACGGATAAGTGTGCGGTCATGCATATACAGCGGGGTAAAGTTGTAAATTCTTCCAATTTACAACTTAATGATGTGATGACCTTTAAATCTCTTTCTGAAACCGAAACCTATAAGTATCTTGGTATGTCACAGTCATTGGGTATCGTTGACAGGGACATGAAACAGATGATGAAGGATCGCTTCTTTTGCCGCCTGACAAAAGTACTTAAGAGTCTTTTGTCAGGGGGCCATAAAGTGCAAGCTTTCAACAGCTGGGTTATGCCCTTGCTAACCTACTCCTTTGGCATACTAAGATGGAGTCAGACTGAACTAGATGCCGTGGACAGAAGGGTCCGTCAACTGCTCACCACATACCGGATGTTACACCCGCGCTCGTCTGTTATGAGACTGTATATTCCTCGGAAATTGGGGGGTCGCGGCTTCTTGAATGCCAAGAACCTCCATAACCGAGAAATATGCAGCCTTAGGGAATATTTCCTTAACATTGAGTGCGGGATACATCGGGATGTTGTGGCAATTGATAGACACTTCACTCCACTCTCCTTATCTGTCGAGAACTGGCAAAAACCAATAATATTAAGCACCGAGGACCGCAAGGAGATATGGAAAAGCAAGGAGTTGCACGGGAGGTTCTATGGAGCCCTCACCGGGCCCGACGTAGATCCACTCGCTTCGGTAAACTGGCTACGCTTTGGTGACCTCTTTGGGGAAACCGAAGGTTTTGTCTGTGCAATAGCTGACGAAGTTATCAAGACGAGAAACTACCGGAAATATATTCTCAAGGACGGTACGGTCGACATATGTCGAGCATGCCACCGTCCCGGAGAAACACTGAGACATATTATTTCCGGTTGTTCTCATCTTGCTAACGGAGAGTATTTGCACAGACATAACCAAGTAGCCAGAATTATCCACCAACAACTTGCTCTTCAATATCAACTTGTAGATACCGAGGTGCCATATTATCAATACGTTCCTGCATCAGTTCTCGAAAATAGTCATGCCACGCTCTACTGGGATCGCTCTATAATTACGGACAGGACTATTGTCGCCAATAAGCCTGACATCGTGGTTATCGACCGATCTCAACGCCGGACAGTAATTGTCGACGTCGCTGTCCCGCACGACGGAAACCTCGTGAAAGCCGAAAAGGACAAGTTAAGTAAGTACCTGGACTTGGCTCATGAGGTGACCGACATGTGGGATGTCGATTCGACAATCATTGTCCCGATAGTTGTTACGGCGAACGGACTCATTGCGAAGAGCCTCGACCAGCACCTCAAGAGGCTCTCGCTAGATGGCTGGATCAAGGGGCAGATACAGAAGGCAGTACTCCTTGACACGGCGCGTATTGTCAGGAGGTTCCTCAGTCTGCAGCCCTAACCACCGGTAGTTTGGGCCCTGCCCCGCTACCAGCGGCAAACTAGTTTTAAGTTTTTATAATATTTATTGTTTATATATATATATATATTGTAAAAATTTAAAATTAAGATAGGAAATAAATATATGTGAATAATAATAATAATAATTTATTTGCAGAATATAGGTACATTACAATGTTTTTACACTAAATAAGGCTCGCTACATTCTACCCTTTGGGGTGTGCAAATATTTTGAAAACACTACATAACAAACTAATTTTTCAATCACCACCATCCACTAAGTTGTCAGACATAAAATCTTTTAAATCATAATAACATTTATTAACTAATAATTCCTTAATTTTCTTCTTAAATATATTAATATTGAGCTGCTTAATATTGTTCGGGATTTTATTATAAATGATTGGTGCCAGACAAAAAACACTTTTGTGCATAAGAGCTGTGTGTGCTTTACGAATACACAGCTTATTGGGATCCCTTTGAGCTCTTTTACTATGCTCTGAAACTCGTCTAAATATGATAGGGTTCGCTTTTACATAAACCAGAACCTCATATATAAAAAGTGAAGGCAGCGTTAATATTTTATGTTTTTTAAAATAAGGCATACAACTATCTGTTACTTTTAATTTAAACATTGCTCTAATACATCTTTTTTGTCCTTTGAAAATAAGATTTTTATCAGTCGAGTTTCCCCAGAACAGAAGTCCATATCTGAGCACAGATTCAACAAGGCCATAATATGCCAATAAGATAGCTTCAATCTTTACAGTTCTAGATAATTCATGAAGGGCATACGCTTGTTTACATAGTCGTTTTCTGAGACCATCAATATGAGATTTCCAATTTAATTTGCTGTCAATTTCTATGCCTAAAAATCTTGTTGTGTTAATTTCTTTTACAGTTTGATCTTCATAATGTATGTTCAAATATGGTTTAGCTCTTACCCTTTGACTAAAATGCATGATATTTGTTTTAAGCAAATTAATTTTTAAATTATTGTTATTTAACCAACATATAATCTTTCTTAAAGCAGCGTTAATGTCATCATTATAGGTATCTTTGTCTCTGCATTTTATTATCATTGTGCTATCATCGGCAAAAAGACACATAGGGTGTTCAACAGTTCTTGGTAGATCATTAATGTATGCTATAAATAAAAATGGTCCCAACCAAAACACTACCCTGTGGGACACCGTATTTCAGAGTACGTTCATTAGATAGAAATGTTTCATGTGTATTATTATCTCTATTTATTCGACTAATCTCAGTAATTTGTTTCCTATTGTGTAAGTATGATTTTATTAGATTTAGTACATTCCCTCTTATTCCATACCTTTCTAGTTTTTCAAGAAGAATTACATGGTCTACGTGATCAAATGCTTGAGTCATATCCATGTATATAGCACATATTTGAGATTTAGTATCTACATTTGTCATAATTATATCTAGGAATTTAAAAAGTGCCTCGTTTATTGTTTTATTTTTCCTGTATCCATGTTGTTCATTTGTTAATATATTAAACTTTTCCATATATTTACTTATTTCTTTGTAAATGTACTTTTCAAATATCTTTGAGAAAACAGAGATCCGTGCTATAGGTCTATAATTTACCAAATGCATTTTGTCCCCTTTATTTTTATAAATTGGTGTTATAATAGCTTTCTTCAATTTTTATGGATATAGTCCCTCAAAAATACAAAGATTAATAATATGACTGAGGTGACCAGCTATATTTTCTATCGTGTATTTTACTACCTTTGTAACAATTCCATCCCAACCAACACTATTTGTGTTCTTTAAGGTGTTGACTATATTATTTATGTCCATTGGCGTACAAGGACTTAAAAACATTGAGTTGTTTCTTATAATTATCAATGCTATAATGATATAAAATCAAGAATTTTATATTTAGAAATATTTAACGCGCATTGAAAATAAATGTGATTTCAATTATAGAATAACCGTTTTCTTTGTACTTTATTAGTCAGCATTAGGCTCTACAAAATCTGCTTCGCTCTTGCTTCGCTCCAGTTCTGTGACGAAGACCTTAATTTTAAACTAGCCACTTAATACAGGAAGAAGTTTAAAGGTAAATCTCTGAATTCATTAATCCACACGACTTACCCTGTCAATGTTGAGTGACAGACCAATAAGTGAGGTCTGTGGTTGGCCATAGACCCTAAGTGGTTGATTGTACTATGATTAATTGAACATATTTATCCCGTTACTAAGTGCCGACGTACAGCGTGTAGCCTTAAACAATAATACAATGAAGTTAAAATTAACCAATTTTTTTTCCGACTTTGTTTAAATTGTTTATTTATTTAAATTGTAAGAATCGACGTCACTTTCTCCTGAGTAACAGTTAGTGATTAGTTTTTATTTGATTGTTGTGGTATGTAGCCTGCTTTGTGACCTTGGTATACTGAAACATATATATATATATAAAGAGAAATAACTACAAGAAAGCTGATGGTGGAATCCTAGGAGATAAAATGAGAAGATGGGAGAGTTGGCTTTAGTGTTCTTTATTCAATAACCGAAACACAACAACATACATACTGTTATTTCAAAGAGTTAGGTATTCTGTAAGAAGCTGTACCCAGCATATGGTTCTACAAAACAGTGTTTCCTAAACAACCTTGTGGCTTTTGTGCACGTTTAGAGTATATGTATGTACATAACTCTATATCTTATGTTATGTTATGTTATCCATTCAACAAATGAAACAATTCGATTCGCTTATGGTTTTAGTATTATCATCACGTATGGGAACTTCAAATTTACGACATAAACATTGCCCGAGCACGTTGTATAGGCTCTTAGAGTTTCTAATTTAATGTTACTCCATAAATAGTACACTGACATAGTATTGTAGGATTTATTATAGCCAAGAATCATCGATATTGAATTAAATAAAGCTGTTTTTGAGAGTATAGAGAAGGGAACACTGCTCCTAACTCTCTCAGAACTTATTTACAGCTTAAATAATTATTCGTTGAGGAGTAGGTACATTACTAGGATACGCAGAGGATTATTATTATGATTACTAATGAAGCATTACTATTATTGTGACTAGATTACTCAAAGAACCAAAGTTTGCCAGCCAAATACTTTGAAAAATAGAAAAATTCTTGAACAGATTCTAGAGTGGTCAAACCATTACTCATTACTTGGATCATTACTTGGATTACTGGGATTGTAAGAATGCTAATGGTCACTGGAATACACAGAGAATCACCGTCAGATTTGCCACTAACAGTCTGAAAAAACAATACAATTCTTATATTACATGGCAACTAATGAGCATCATTTTACGAGTACAACTTTAAGGGCATATTGTACTAGTTAAAACCAGGAGTAAAATAACATTTTGAGACAAACGCCTGCGTCGTCGCCATGTTGCCCGGGGCACTGACTTCGCACTGTGGCGCGCGTGCCTCGGCAACTCCTGCGCATAATTGAACGGCGCGGGCGCAGCCATTGTTCACGCAAACCGTCGCCGATTCGCGCCCGTGTGATTTGTACCAACCTTGTGTGCTCATGGGTTTCGTTAAATTGTAATACATTGATTATGTTCTATACTGGGAATCTGGACCAGTTCTCGCCATTATTAACATTATCTAGCACCAGTGCAATCGATTTTGCACAAAATCAACTTTTCTCTAACATTCATAGAGAATACTGACAATTTTCCATATACATTGTGGGGATAAAAAATCTGACCACACATTATAATATTGAAAATGCAATTTTATTATAACAGAAAAACATCTACCAATATAATATATAGTACCTATTACTTTAATTTAATTTAAATAATGAATTGCACAATGAAATTATTTAACTTTGAATATACATTTAGGTTTTATTATGTATAATCTAAATGTATATTTTTGTATACCCAAAAAAAATATCACAATGCATTGTTCCCGTCATGATAAAATGATTATTAGACGTTTATGAAGGTTACACTATGTGTATTTTAACTTTTTTTAGTATAACTTTTCAAACAATAAAAACATCTAAAAAAGCTGCAAGGTACCAAACCACCTCAGAAAAAAACTCTGAATGACAGTGAAAATCTTGCCTAATTTGAAGCTACTATAAAGCTTTAATACTATAATAGAGAATTTGTTTTAATAGTATTTAAATTTTACATAATTTTCAGATGTATTCTTAATTTGCTGTTGCTGTATTTTGATTGCCTGTATCTATTTCTATCATATACCAGTGTATTAACTAATATCAATGAAGATTTTCACCTATCGGTATTTCGTTTAGCGAACTTATTGTCCGTACTCCTTTAAATCGTGCCGCATTGGGTGGTTCACAGCTTCGTAATTTTTAAACCTTAACTTTATGTGTACAATTTAAGTGGCTGCCAAAAATAATTTATCAGTGCGGTGCCCCGGTCGATTATTCACGGATATGACAAATGGTGGTGAGCACCAATGTATATTTCACGGATTTGTGATTTGCCATTTCGTAATGTATTGCAATGGATATTGTGCTTTTTTTATTATTTTCAACTCTGAGTGGTATACTTTTTTGAGCCCCGAGTGTAATGCTCGACTCAACGGATACTTTAATGAATGACTCATGAAATATATTGCTTAAAAATTATAAGGTATGTATGAGCAAGAAAATGCCTCTATTCGAATATTGTCTTAAGTGGGTCAAACCTTTGATGTGTTTGTGTAATTTTTTGACGACACGTTTGGTCTAGTGGTTAGTAAACCTAGCTGTTAACCAAACGGTCGCGGGTTCGAATCCTTTTACCGATGTTAACATATCGTTTATATGTTAACATTTTACCATTGTACCTGAGTCATGGATGTTTTGTATTTATAATATGTATGTATTTACAAAAAAATAAGTAATCTATGTAGTATATCAACTGTCTGGTATCCATAATACAAGAATTAGTTGCTTACTTTGGAACTAGATGGTGCTGTGTGGAATGTGTGAAAATATTTATTTATTTATTATTAAACAATATTAAATAAATAAAGCAATATTTATTTATTTATTTTCATCTGAAACTAACTAATCTATAATATGGCCAACAAAAAAAAAAACCAAAATAATTTTTGGAAGTTATATCGGAAAATTAAATTGGGCGGTTAATTGTGCCCGAGTGTATAATGTATAATGTTTGAGACTAAGTCCGTTGTGCTGCTAATGCTCTAAAAAGATATTAAAATAATGAGAAACACTAGAGATTTTCATCAACTTGGACATTAATAGTATGAAGATACATTAAAAATTATCTTTGAGCAATATCAAAAAAAATCATTAATAAAAAAGAAACATCAAATTAACGAGAATTAATTAAAAGGTGTTGTCACTTCATTAATGATTGAATGTTTTTGCAAGTCGCTCTGTTTACACGACTATATTAATATGCAAGCTATACATAACCGGGTGCCTATTGAGTAAATGAATTATGGCCGGTATGCAAGCATCAATGGCAAACTAACACAATGTAGCCGAGTGTTAACGTATGATTTTCACAGTATGAGATCTCTTCTTTACGTCGCTTTGTCACTCATTTTTTAAATATCTTGTCAACAGTTTCAATGCATAGGTAAACCGGAAGAATTGTATTTAAAAACTTCAATCATAGAATATCCCAAACCTCAATCATAGAAAGTTCGTGTTAGGTACTGTAGCGAATTTATAAAATAATTTTTTGACAAGTCATCAGAGAACTTGTAAATTATGCTATTCAATCAAATACCGGGGCATCTAGAGTTGTGAGCACCTTTTGTTCCTATTATACTAGGTAAATATATTTTTCGAAGCATATTGTGATTTATAACAGTATTAATATTTAATAGAAATGCACTTTTTATATAAATTTAATATAAATACAAATTTGTTCCTTCGATTATAAAAATAGAACCTCCTTTTCGTCTATTATTCATAATTTAAGACTCATACAAGTACAGTTAAGGCTTCCTGTATTTCTAAGAAAATTTAAATAATTTTATAAAAATGAGCAAATTTTATTTTTCAAACTTCCATTTCTCAATTTCCGTGTTAAGGTTACGTACTGTTAAGCAGTAGTAGTGTGATGTTAGTGAGGATGAGATGAGAACACTAATTATGTTTCTATGGTGCGCGCGCGCGGGGGGTGTGGCATTCCGTAGGGCCGTTGAACTTTTTGCATAGAGTTATGTTTGATACTAGAAGAGACATCCCATCTCCATAAAAATACCATTATATTTTTAAATGTAAATAATGCCAATTATATTTTTGTATTAAATAATACTATTTAGATAAATTTAATTAAATAACGATCCCTATAATAAGAAAAACCAAGTTGATTTTATTATATAGCACATAATTATGATACTGGAACATTGAAGGCATGGAAACATTGAATTATTGAGTTCGATTCCTAGCAAGATGTTTTATAGTAATTATAGAAACATGGGCCTTTTTATCTTTAAATGAATATCTAACAATCTAACGTCTATTGGCATGTTTGTTTAACGTTAATATTGACTAACACTTGCAACTGTGGAAAGCAGAGGTGGAATTCCATTTGCAAAATATCTAAATTATTTTTGTTCATTCTGTACTATTATAACTCTATAAGTTCCGGCAGATGATATAGTGTATCACGCGGTGTGCGGCGCAAATGTGTTATCTACCGAGCTATTCTATTTTAGAGGCAAACACAAAACGTTCTGAATGTAAATTATTTTTTAAATCACCAATCGTAGTAGAGGTGCGTTTCGATTCGCATTCTTCTTTCCTATTGGTTGCCGTTTTTTTTTTTAAATTTGGTGGCAGAAAGATTTTTGACACAGTAGAGAGTCGTAGACAAGGCTAGAACTATAATAGCAACGCTATTTGCTAAATACACTTGTATCTATAATGTGTTATGTTACATTTAAATGTTAGCAATTTTATTGTTAAATATTATTGATTTTTAATTTTTACATAGTATAAAACATAAGTCCCGCCGTCTGTCCCTCTGTACGCTTAGATATTTAAACTACGCAACGGATTTTAATGCAGTTTTTACTAATGGAAAGAGCTAGGGTTTCCATATAATTTCCCGAAAAAAAAAAATATAATAAAAATGTTGTTGGTTTATGTACGATTCAAAAACTCAAGAATGGTTAGACCGATTTTAATTCGGTTTTAACACATGGAAAGGGGATAACAGGAAAAAATTGCACCTGGGCGAAGCCGGAGAGGGTCGCTAGTTGCTTATATTCTAAAATAAATTTTAAAAAGTTCCAATTATTCTTCTTATAGTAACTTATGCGTTAAGAGTCAATACACCTATAAAGTACCTTTCATCAACTTTATTGCAGATTTAAGTAGAATCGCGCACTTAAATTTGATGACATAAAAATGCAAGCAAATTAAATTAGCAATAACATTCTATTGGCTTTGATAATAAAACAGGATTTTGTGTAACAGTAGGTATATCTTAAGGATTTTCATAGAATGTGGAATGACACAATTCAGTAGTAGCACTTTCTAATTCTGTGAGGTTTTCAAAGGTATTAAAATAAGTTAGAATTATTTATAACCAGCTTTTGCATGAGACTTCGTTCGCTCTCCTTTTTCTAAGGCGTTGGAACATTTATTTAATACTAGCGGTCCGCTCCCGGCTTCGCCCGGGGTGAATTTTTTTACGTAAAAACCTTCCCTGATTATCCCTCTATCCATGAGTGAAGACAGAATTAAAATCGGCCCAGCCTTTCTCGAGTTTTGCGCTTAGCAACACATTTAAGGATTCATTTTTATATTATAGATTTATTGCTCTTTTACTTTATTGTAAGAAGTTGAATTTTTTTTTGTTTTTATTTTCTTATGATTCCTAAGAAACAGTAGTACTTTATTCTGGATAAAAGATTTTCTGTCTTTTTCTGTACCCCTGACAACGCGAATGCAAATTTTTTATCGATGGAGTATTTAAGGCGTGAAAGCGTAACAAACAAACAACCATACTCTTCAGCTTCGACGGACATTAAAGTTCTGTAATTTATTGTTTGGTAACTAAACAGTTCAATATGTTTTAGGGTCCCTAATTGTGCAACTACCACATGATAAACTATTATTAAGGTATTATAATGAAAAAAAAAATGATAATAAAATATTAAATTACTCTCTGTTATATCTAATATATAAAATTCTCGTGTCGCGGTGTTTGTTGCCAAACTCCTCTGAAACGGCTGAACCGATTTTGATGAAAATTTGTGTGCTTATCGGGTAGTTCTGAGAATCGGCCAACATATATTTTCCATACCCCTAAATGTTAAGGGTGGTCCACCCCAAAAAATTTTTTTGGCAAAACAACGTTTGCCGGGTCAGCTAGTATATTATATATTTCTTATACTTTTAGAATTTAGAATCCATGTATTCTTCAACAAAAAAAAAAACCAAGAGAATGAAAAATAAAGACGGAACCATCTCATATTAAGTAGACATCTTTTTGTTTATGTCACGTCTTTAATAAATAGGTATATAAAACAAAAAGGTCTTATCTATCTAACGACAAGTACACACCATTCCACTTTTTTATTCACGACGAATGACGAACGACAAAAACGTGATACCGTCTCGTTTATCTCAAAGCGTTTAAAGCGCCAATGAATTATTGTTTGAACTTCTAAAATTTATTTTAAATACACATTGTTGTTTTCTTAGCATTTAATCTGTGGCTGTCGTTGAAAAATGCTTTTTAAATGGTTCATCATACAGACTATTTTACATTGGGAGGTATTAAAAGGTAATTATATGTCAACGTTTGCGTTGTTTCAGTGTCAAGAAAGTGTTTTTAATATTTTATTATATTTATATTAGTATAAATACAGTGTGCAGTAGATTTTTCCATCGAAATTAATATAGTTGAAGATAAAATTAACAGAGATAAAAGATTTTTCTAGAATACGTTTTTTTAGATTTTGAAAGTCTTAAAGAAGACACTAAAATTAGATACTATACTTAAAATTCTAAATTTAAAAAGGTTACTTATACAATTTGAGAATCTGGATTTTTTTTATATTAGATATAGTATACCTAATATTTTATGAATGTAATAACTATTAAAGAAATATCGAGATTGTAAAGTTATTTTTTTTAATATAAAATAGATAAAGAATTATTTAAAAAACTGCTTTACCTCATTATTTTTTTTTGGACACAAACAATTTTAAATAAAAATAAGTATTAAATAAAAGGATTTTAAAGTTTTAATTACGAATCAAAATTACATTTTAAAATCGTGTAAAAGTCCTAATTACATTGAGTATAAGAAAAAACAATGAAAATTATTACAAATACCTAAACTGTTTAATTTTTACCAAGTGAACCATAGTTTAATATTTTCCTGAATGTTGTGAATATTATTTTTACATTAATAAATAACCCCCGCTGTCTAATTTACATAGTTTTTAATACGAGAACATTACAGAACAACAAACGCCTATCAGAACCTATCAGAAACTGGTAGAGATTGACAATTAATCATTTAATCTGGTATAGTTTGACGTCTCTATCATTGACATAATGTCAAAGTGTATAGTTGGACACATTCTTTTTAACTATTGTATTTTTATTTATTACTAGCTGGTGCCCACGACTTCGAACGCGTTGAAAAATATTAAGTAGCCTATCCTGTGTCCCGTACGTCCAAAAGTTTATCTACCAAGTTTCTTGAAAATCAGTTAATTTGTTTCAGTTATGGAGGAACATACATACATACATACAGAAAAAAATTCTAAAAATCGTCAATTTAGTTTCAGTATCATGTATAGAACATATAAACACGATATCTCTGAAAACAAAGTAACTTACTCCATGACCGACCCTTACAGATTTATTATAAGTATTGATTATCTAATAGTTATTCAGGTAGATCATCGCCACTGACTTGCTTGAACAAGTTTACTAAGGGAAGTTTGATTCAAATTTTTTTTGAATGTTTGTTATTTTAGCTCGCATGTAAGTAGCAATTATTATTTAAATGACAATGACGAATAATATTTATTTAATTTAATTTAAAATAAAACAATATTACTTGGGTCAACTTGACAGCCTGTCTATCAGTTACAACTCTCGTAAAGAAGGCCACTTTGAAATACCCAACAACACTTGTGTTGCGTTCCGGTTAATGATTAAGTGATGCCAAGTCAATAGCCATATATTCTTCCATACGCACCTTATTCAACAAGATTGGCAATGCACTTGTACTGTGTGCTTTGTGTTGTTTGTTTAGATGACGGTGTCAATCTATCATTAGGTGATAGTCAGATTGCCTGTTGAACTTTACATAAATGAGTTTTTTTTTTCTTACCATCATCATGTTGGTTTAATATACGACAATCAAATGCATTCAGCTCAATACTGTCTAACTAAATGGTAACTGAAATCACTTTTAGAACTAAGTAGGCATATAATTGTGCAGCTGATTGTACATTTTAGCACGAGCGCAATAAATCATACAAGCGCGTTCGCGCACGTCATCTGTTGAACATTTTAATATTTGTCATTTTTTAAACTTTGCTATCAATGACTCATACTTATTGGCTGTCGATAAAAAAAACATGTATAGCAACGAATTTAGCACTAGGCTCACAAACTGTACTCTAAAGAAATTTACAAAAGAGCTCGTACTCAATAAATATAGATAAACAGATTGGTTGGTGGAGTAGTCTTATAATAACATCAGATAAGTGAGACCAAAATTGAGGTCTCACTTATTTTGACGTGAACACTCAAATTTTCTTTCATATGAGAGGAAATTCAGAAAAGTGATTAAAGAGCAATGAGACAAATGGACTGTATTTATAATGAGTTTATCAAATGAAAAAATATATGTTAGGTGCATTTTCTATCGATGATGTTTCGTTATCGATTATGCAAAAATATGTGACAGCAAAAAAGCAATTTATTTTTATTTTTCCAAAAAGAATACAACTCAAAATTATTTTAAAAATACACAATATTGATTACAAAGGAATTCGCATCGCAAAAGTGATGATAACAAAATGGAGGGATACAATTTGATTATTTAATCATCTGCATACAAAATTTAATTACACCACTCGATAGCTATAAAGGGTCAAAGATTTTTTAGGTATATATTGGTATATTCGAATTAGTTTAATATAAACATATAATAAGCTCAAAGAAATTATTACTCGTGACGTATCTACACATATTCAGATAAAGCACACGTAACACCTCATTTTTGTTTTTAACTAGCCCTGTCCTGCTCCAATTATCTTTTGAAATTAGAAAATAAAAATTAAAATATTCTATCAAAGGAACACATTACCGTTATAAATAATATTTACAGATCGGTTGTTTGAGTAGTATATGATCACATAGTCAAATAGACTTGTTTTGTTTTAACTAGCTCATGATGCAAGCAGTCTCGCTAGAATTATCTATTGACAAGCGATGAAAAGATGATAAAAATAAAAATATAATTAAAATATCATATCAAAGATAACATTAACGTTATAATTTTTGCCATTACTATTTTTTGGATTAACACTTCTAAGTATCTAGGTAATGGTCTACCTGTGGGCTTATTTTCATCTAAATCAGTTCAATCGCTTAAGAGTCGCTTAAGCGTAACAGCTTAAAATATGGCAAATGTCTGTATTTCCGTGCTATTATCAATGAAGCTGTAAGCATCTTTAAAAAACCTGAAAAATTGTACAAGGGCACAAATTTCCTTTTGTTCTTTCTTATCCATCTAATGAATGAAGCGAATTCTTGTCCATTGGAATTTCGGACCAATGCATCTACAATTGAAACTACTCGAACAACGCCCATAAAATTTCAATATACTTGCACTAAAAATTATACGGAATCCTCAATCAGAGAGTGCTCTGAGGTTCCGAAAGTATCTCTGTGTGAGAGGCGAGAAGTCGTGAAAAAAAGGAATAATTAAATTCAGTAACGAAGTCTCGACCGATCGCTATCGCCGCATTAAGTTAGCAGCGAAGCCTTAATAAGGTTCTTAAAATGGTGACTTATGGTAACCTCGAATTTTAAATCAGTCTTACGTTTGAGTGTTCGTGGTGATTTTTTTTTGAACGCTGCACCTGGTAAGTGACATGTACACTTAAAATTGTTTTAAATTGACTGCGTTTAGCTCTATTTTATATTATTTTTATAAAAAATATGTTATATAAAAAGTCACTTATTCAATACAATTAAGGATTTTTTATTATTTTTATTAATACATCTATAAAATAAAATAGCAAACAATATAGTTCCAATTCCAATTTTGTTGTTATGGCCCCATCGAATTCTACGATGATTCAAGAATATATTGTTGTTATCAGTATTATTGTATGATTCAACAATATATGAACAAACTATAGTTAACAGTTTAGCACAGCGTTGGACATGTTTACAGTAAAACTGTTTTATTAACGCCGGTGTGGTGTGGTCACTGTCATTGTCATTGTCATTGTCATTGTCATTGTCATGTCTCATGTCATAAGCACCTCATTGTTTGTAACAAACAATGAGAGGTGCCTAAAGCTCTATCTAGACCTCATTTAGACGCCAGTTTGGAACAATTATTGGATTTAATTCTAAAGCAATGGGAATTATTGGGAGTGTGATGACATTATTGCAGGTTTTTTATTTTACTAATTAGTGCCCGCGATTTCGTCTACGTTGAAGAATAAAAATATAAAGTCTGTTATTTTTTATTTAATTTATTGCTGTTATACTTTAGAATTGTACTGCTGTAATGTTAGAAAAGAAAAGTGAATCCGTACTTCCGCACTTAATATTATTTTAATTTTATAAATGCGAAGGTTTGTTTGGATGTATGGATGTTTGTTACTCTTTCACGCAAAAACTACTTAACCGATCACCATGAAATTTTGCATACACGTTGTCTGGAACACCAGAAAGGACATAGGGAATAGTCCTTTTTTTCATCCAGAAAAAAAGGACTATTCCCGAGGGATTATCTAAAATTAATGAAACTAGCTCCTGGCTAAATGTAATAGCAATAACGATGTCAGGCTATATATTGCTTTTTCAACGCGGACGAAGTCGCGGGCACCATCTAGTCTATAATATAAAAATGAATCCCTAAATGTGTTGCTAAGCGCAAAACTCGAGAACGGCTGGGCCGATTTTAATTCTGTCTTCACTCATAGATAGAGGGATAATCAGGGAAGGTTTTTACTTAAAAAATGCACCCGGGCGAAGCCGGGAACGAGTCGCTAGTTATATAATAATTGTGAAATTTAAGTGAATATAATTTTGAGGGGCTTCTAAACAGTAGTTCTATGATTGCATAACTTAACTTAGTCTTAGAGACCCCCACTTTAGTCGATAATGATACAAAAGATCATTTTAGATACATCATACATCACTTTAGATACAAAAGATACTTAACGCAAGCAACACATGAAGAGGTCACCGAATTTCGTGCACAAAAGTAATTTGTTTTCAAAAAACCTGCGCATCTCTTTAACGTTAGTTAAGCTCAGAAAGTGGTAATTAAAAGGCGCGTACAATGCGCCGATTATAGATTGCTATAATGCGAGTGTCTGCTAACTTATTGGACGCTTGGAAAAAGCAACGTGGGATGTTCCAAGTGATAAGTGCGAAGAGATAAAAGGTGCATGCGAAAAATAAACTAATATATATTTTGTTGTTTTGTGTGGCTCGATTTATTTTATACTACGTTGAAGAGGAAAAGTATTGAATTTATAAAAACCGTTGAGAATAATTTCCATTTCTAAAATTTAATTTGAAGGAACACGACTTAATTTTTCGAAAAAGGGATAAAATATACTTAATTTTTAAGTAAATCTTCGTTTTTCTATACTCTATACCTTTCACTTTGGCTGTAACGCAAGCTATTATTCGTTTTTTTAACGCTAAATAAGCCCAAAATATAATTATAGCTAAATATAGTCCCAGCTGTAAATCCTCTTTTTTACACACCTACAAATAAAAAAGTAAAAACACGTGTTTCTCTCCTATTATACTCGTATTTTTCATTGGTCTTCTAAAATGCAACAAATTCAAAACATATCTAACAAATCGAAAGGAAAACTTGCCTGTGGTTAAATTTTATTATAGTTGTCCTAATAAAATAAATAAATTCTTTCCCTATTAAGAATACCCATAGGCATTAGACTGCCTAGTATTGACCTATGGCGTAGTCATCTACAATTAAGTGGACTTTACATAAAAAGGCAAACCTGTCGTGGTTCATTGCTAAAATGTAAATCATGAAACGAAAAAAAAAAATTAAAATCGCGTTACATTTTAGACTTGAACCACCACATAATTTACCCCAAGACAGTACTGCGGCTAAAAGTGATAAACTGGCAATACCATTTTATCTGATTTTAATTCTTTTAAATAATTACTTTTGATCCTTCTGTGCTCAATACTCGATTAAGCGAATCCTTTTATTCATTGCGATTGTGAAATTAAAATGTAAACCGAGATTTTTGATTAGGATTCTTAATAAATTTCAATGAAAACTATTATGGTTTTCAATTTATTGTTGTGTGCAAGTTCGATTGCTGGTATCTCCTTTCACAAGCTTTCATTTTTTAAATAAATTATTGTATACTAGCTGTTGAACGCGACTACGTCCGCGTAACTTCATAAAATATAAATTATGTTACTTCCTCATAATATAGCTTTCTATATGTGATAGAATTTTTAAAATCAGCCCAGTAGTTTTTGAATTTGTTCATTACAAACATACAAATCTTCTCTCTTTATAATATTAGTATAGATATAGATTATTTATTATTGTAGGAAAAGATATGACAATTTTTTATGAATAAACCTAGATGACAGGTTGAAACTCAACGAGTAACAACCGGGATTGAGGATAAAGTGAGGAAAACAGAAAATACTTTGGAATCGTTATTTTTACTGTGGTTTTCTGGCAGGAAACGATTTGCTCAGGTTTTGCTTGAACTCTATCGCCTCGAAGCGAATTTTTGAAAAAGCTTATTGCCCTGTCCCTTAGTAAGCCTTTATCCTTAATCCTATGATGGTTTGTATCATTTGAACTTGCAGCAACTGTGGCACTGCTTGTGTTATAGGCGACGGTAGCCACCTACCACCAAGTGGACCTGTTTGAAGACATAAAAAAAGATAATGATATATTTACTTTTCTAAACTTTCCTATAGCTCATTTCGATGTAGGTACAGAAGATTTGATACCTACCTATATATCGTAGTTACTTGTCTAATAGTTTGAACGTTACATGACATTATGAGCATCACCGTTTATAAGGGGCACTAACAACGTATTTATTATCTTTAATGCTACTTAAAGACTTCATTTCAACCTCCTTTCTTCGGTTATGAACATTAGCCGTGAACGGCCCTTCGCATCGGTTCACACGAAGAAATTATAGGAAATGATAAGACGAAAACTGTTATATAATATTATATTATACACTCTATAATGTTTCGCCGATACGAGCTCGGTGAAATTGTTAAGGTATTATTACTCATATTTCATAACTTTATTTTTATTTCGTGTGTGGAATACAATAGGAAATATATTTCATACTAGCTGGTGCCCGCGACTTCGTCCACGTTGAACCAAAGTAGCCTATCCTGTGACCCGTATGTCCATATGTTTATCTACCAAGTTTCATGAAAATCAGTTTATTCGTTTCAGAGTTATGGAGGAACATACATACATACATACATACAGAAAAAAATTCTAAAAATCGTCAATTTAATTTCAGGATCATGTATACAGCCTATAAACACAATATCTCTGAAAACAAAGTAACTTACTCCATGACCGACCCTTACAGATTTATTATTAGTATTGATTTTCATATAATATTATATAATATTTCATATTTGTATAATGAAGTAGGCTTCATAAATCCCTCTTTTTCGGACCAAGCGCTTTAAAACATGCTTTATAATGCGCACTGTCAAGGTTTGGAACTTCCTGCGAGCGTCTGTATTTCCGAGGCATCTTTTGGGTGAGCTCGCTCCATCATAGGTAGGACTCATCTTCGCTACACAGCTGGATGTTGGCCATGTGAGCTGGAGCTGGAGAAACCCATCTCTAATAAAAAAAATTAAAAAATATATTTGAATTACTCTATTCACAGAAAGTTTCTAAGCGGCTTCAGTTATCGACCTATGTCGACATATTGTAGATAAAAGCTGCTATCGATAACGTAAGATTAGCGAGTTCACCTCGCATTTCAGTGAAAAATAAGTACTTAGGATTACTGTATACCCGTAATGACAGGTCCATAGCATATGAGATATGGTCAGGTCGACCATAATATATTTACACATGGACTCTTTAAGTCATGCTAAAGTCCTATTTAAAATATCGTCTAAGTTCCTTTATTTATGGAAAAATGAGCCCAATATTTGTTGTTGATGTAATAAGAATAAGTAAAATTGTTTCGAAAACAAAAAAAAACTTTTAAAAACTTTGGTTGATTTAATTTTGTCTGCACAATTAGAAATTCTCAAGGAGAAAACTTTTTCATTTTTTTTGTGTATGAAATTGTAGTCGAATTTCTTTGATTATATAATGTTTTTGTACCCGGCTGCTTACAATATCAGTGAAAAAGTGAAATCCTTAAAATTTCATAGCATCGGGCAATGTTAAGTACATTTCGTGTTATATTATTGTAATATTCGTAGGAATCATTTTTTTTTTTCTGAAAATAAAATTCAGCCTAATGTTACTCGATGATAATGCTGCTTTTTATGGGTAAACGAATTTTTAAAATCAGTTAAGTAGTCTATATTTATCTGTAACTGTAACTACGAACATATGTTATTATAAATTAATAATAAAAAATGTACAAATGATAGAAATATGACTCGATATATTTGGCTTCAACCTTTAATTCCTTCAACTGTAATATGCAATAGTTTTCTTAGAGGAATACTGTCTGAGCCAGAGACAAAATTGAGTTTAATTTCCATATAGCACTGCTCCATCCCACAGTTAGACAATAACATAAACATTGCAGACGGATCACTGTGTCGTCCCATACGATACCTAGCCATGTTGATACGTGTGTCTGTCGTAAAGAGCACCAGGCGGGGGGTGCCTGATAAGCCGAGGATTTGCATATTCTGCCCGCTCACTTGACGACTGATTGAAGATGGACTTGAAACGGAGATGCAGCGTTCATAAATTGATGATAATGGTTTTAAAGTCTGCTTTACACACTTTTAAACTGTTATCTCTATTTCAAAAGTATACTTTTATACATGCTGATATGTAAAACGTTGTTTTGTCATACAAAAAAATATACTTAGGGTATGGAAAATAGATGTTGGCCGATTCTCAGACCTACCCGATAAACACACAAAATTTCATCAAAATCGGTCCAGCCGTTTCGGAGGAGTTCGGCAACAAACACCGCGACACGAGAATTTTATATATTAGATATTAGCACTAGATAGTGTCTGCGATTTGGGCAATTTTTTAATTAGATTTCGGTCATTTTGAAGTTATATTTTTTTTTAAAGAAAAAATTTGAAAAAAAAAAAAAAAGAAGTTATATTTTATTTATCAGTGTATTTTATGTTGTTACGGAAGCAGCACGCGCCGATTAAAAAGGCAACATAAAATTAGTTTCGAAAGAGAATAGTTACATGACTTATATAAAATATAAGTCATAATAGTTTAATATGGTGTTTTTATTAATAAACCTTTATTTATCATGTAGTCTACATATTTTATTCGTTCACTGTTAAAATTGTGTATTAAGATTTAAAGTTAGTATATACTTATTGTAATTCTCTCATCCTTATCAACAGGTTAAAAATCCAAAAATATGTACTACAGTGTAATTTAGAAACTAAACAAAATTTTAATGGGTAGTTTTTAAAAATAACCAATGAAATTGAACTGAAAAATAAGCAGCCCACTGAAAAACCACCTTTTTATCGAGACAACTGTACAATAGCAGCACTTGTTATGTGTTTCTGTATGGGAGTAAGGTATACATTTTACCTTTTTCATACTTAGTCGTCGTGACGTCATGCTTATAGACAAGTATGGTCATCATATTATAATAGTTGGGTAAGTAATCTAAACACTACAATTATAAAGCTTTTTTTTTGTTTGGTCTAACGTTTTAATCACTGGAACTACTAGTAAAACTTTTGCATTTGATTGAGCATAATTCTTGAGGAAAGTTCTTGAAACTATGTATCATAACACTGTGACCCTTAGAAGCCGAGCACAGCGCCTGCGGGCGATGAGACATGTTCCTACTCTAGTACGGTAAGAATT
Source organism: Synanthedon andrenaeformis (assembly GCA_936446665.2). Classification (NCBI taxonomy): domain Eukaryota; kingdom Metazoa; phylum Arthropoda; class Insecta; order Lepidoptera; family Sesiidae; genus Synanthedon; species Synanthedon andrenaeformis. The sequence continues at coordinate 11,880,762 of OW387784.2, forward strand.
AATAATATAAATATTCTTTGTCATTTTTGAGATAAGAATGAAGAAGAAGAAACTTAAAGTCACTATTCTTGTATAATTTAAATGCAAGAACTACGAGTATTACTATTAAGGGCGTCAAAGGGGCATTTCTCTCTCGATCGATTCATTAAAGTCCGGAGCGGTACAATTGTTTCAAATTAAAAATCGACGAACGTTTCCATCATAAATTAGCGACGACTACGGCTATCTCTATTGGTGAACTTGATAAGTAGCCGCGAAAGCCTACATCAAGCGCGACGGTGTCTGCATGAGATATCAGCATAACAAGTTAATTGCTCTAACTTAACCTGACACACGGACGCGAAGTTTGACGAACTGTATTCTGAAGCGTAATACTTAAAATTCATATTTATTTTAAAATCGGTATTTTCTTTTCTACTTATCCTTAATTTTTTAAATGTAACATGTTTAAAATTAATTAATAAAAATAGCTTTAGAGAAAATCTAAGAAAACTTAGATAATTTTATAAAATGACTCTTATTACAAAGATGGCCGTGAAACAAGGCCAGTGTTGCCAAGACAAAGATACAATAAATACATAAATACATTGATGAACAGATACTGAAAGTGGAAAAGAAATATATTTTTAGAATTAATAGGACACTTATAGAAAGGATGTTAGGAAGTAAAAGGGTAGAGATATTTGGTGCAGTTTAAATAAGGAATAACATATTTAGAGAAATGTGTTGTTGTCTAAACGTGTGGGCACTGTGTGTATACTAAGTGTTAGCCGTGCACTTATTTAAAGCGAGACATCGGCTTTTATTTATAGCGATTCGCGATAACTTGACGTGTGGACACCATACATCACTTTCGTTGCACCGACCAGTTTTTAATCACAGATTACTTGGTGTCCTTTTGCGTAACGGACGTGATATCGCAATACATCTTCTCTTGCAGTAATGACACTTAAAGAAATACTTGAATATAACCCTTCTTGACATGGGTGCAGGGCAGCCAGCATATAGTCTTACTATCCACATATCTTCAGTAGGTAGTGGCAAAGCATACTGCGTTTCGCAGTTATTTGGGTCGGCAGTAACAAAAGATAACTGTGAAATAGTAGTACTAGAGCCCATTTTCCTAATCTCTTTTTAGTCCCTTATAAATAAATTATAAATCACACTTGTGTTATAGGTGACGGTTATAGGTATCATCAATATAGATCATCATATAGGTGTCTAAACCTTAACATAAAAAACATGAAGGGAACGTATGTTTAGCTACTGAAAAATTCTTTACATGTGTAAATCTGTGTGTTAATCTTTACAAATATTGTATTATTTATGCGAATATTGTTAAACTTTCACGCCTTAACTACTCAACCGATCACCGTGAAATTTTGAATACATGTTGTCAGGGACAGAAAAGAACATGCTAGGCACCTCTCATCTAAAAAAATGTACCGTTCCTGCGGGATCATCAAAAGTTTAGATTCTAAACGATTTTCTCATAAACATTACAATAAAATTGTTTTTTTTTGCATATGACAACAAATTGCACCGAATATTATATATTGTAAATTAATTTTTTTACCTACCGTACATACCTACCTACTTGAAGTTATGTATAATAAAGTTTTAATCGAGTAGTTAAAGCTAGCTAAAGTAACTAGTAAATCTTATTTTTATTATAATTTATTTATATTTTTATTATAATAAGTGCGTTTGTGTGTGACTAGAAATGGAGTTACATAGACTGAGTTGACATACCGTTACGACACCTTAAACTGTGTTACACTTTGATGGATTGAGCTGCCAATTAGAAATATGATCTGGGGTATGGCAAAAAACAGTCTTTACTGATACATTGGTATGTAAATAGTACAGTAAATGTGTCAATTATGTTCTACTCTGTCACGGAATTGGACAGAATTTTAACACCTTTTTTATTGGAATGACTGTACAGTCTGTTAATACATTATTGTATAAAAGAACTTTTCTCTGGTTGTTTTTTTATAAATATTGAAAGAAACTTTTTTGAAATTTGTTAGCTCCAGGGATTGAAAAGGGTGGACGTACCTACTAGTAGTAGATATATTAAAACCACGCGACTTAGCCCGCATAACTTTATAAAATATAGCTTATGTTACTCGCCGATAACGTAACTTTCTATAGGTGAAAGAATTTTCAAAATTAGTCCAGTAGTTTTTGAGTTTATTCATTACAAACAAAAACATTTTCTCTCTTTATTTATATACTAGCGACCCGCTCCCGGCTTCGCCCGCGTCCGATCGCTAACTAACTTCACAGGATTACTCGCTGTACTAATCAAACGATTTTCTAAAAGTTTCATCAAAATCTGTTCAGCGGTTTTAGAGTCCATAGGGAACATACACACACACATAGCGCCTTTTATATATTAAGAAAGATTAGTATAGAAGAGTAGAGAAGGATACGCTTTAAATCAAGGATAAAAACTAATAAATAAATAAAAATATTCTTTATTACATAGGATCTAATTTCAAACACTTATAATACTTGTTTTTTTACAATTACCGCCGATTCACTATGAGTAAGAATCTAACAAGAAACCTTCTGCTTTTTAACTATAAATTCTTGACTCATATAAGAAATAAAGGCGATTATTTTATTTTACGATCTGAGTTTAACCCTAAATCTTAATCCTAGGAATTTAACTACTCAATATTACAATGACAACTTCAATATTAATTTCTTAACATATAACATTATAACCTTACCAAATCACTGAGTAGAATTTATATTTTTCGAATAGTAAGTATACCTATATGTAATTAGTAAGAAATGGACCAACCTTTATGACTTGTCATCTGTAAAGTGCTGTAATAAGTCCGAAGATTAAAAAATACTTATAAGTAAGTATACTTCCAGATAGATGGCACATGTATAACCAGAATATCGTTGGTACTAACCACAATGTTGGTACCAAGAGTAGAAGCAATCATCAAACTCGTTTTTATAGCCATAAAACAGTCCGATAACTCGATGCAAACCACATCGGCACATTTGATCATTTATCTATAATTTCCGTTCGTACCTTCAATTTTTTCCCTTAATAGCTTGCTTTTAAAAGCATTATATGCCATTTAAAAACCTTGTAATTCTCATGAGGAGCAACTCATTGATAAATTTAAGTGGTATTTCAAAATTTACGCAGTTATTTATTTTTTAGCTAAAGTCTAAATTAAATTTAAAACTTAATTTAAAGCTGAAAAGCATCCTTCAGGAATAAGGTTTTATCGATTTACTAGCGACTCGCCTCAGGATCCATCGATTTTACTAGCGTTATATCTTTTAGCAAAAAAAAAATTATGTTACCGTAATTTCTTTAATCAATTCTGTAGTAGATACCATATTGTATTAATTAATACATAAAATTGATAACTGTCTCAATTCTTGCATTTACATATAAAATAAAACGTGTCTTTTGGATATGTATTTGACATTAATTAAGGTTGTAATGTTTGCAGTACTTATTAAAATTGATGCAAATGTACTCAAGCATTTTCCTTTCAACTTTATCTCAATGACATTAAAGTATAAATTTAAATACAATAGTGGGTTAATATTCTCACACCCGATAATAGTTGGTAATTGTGTTACAAGTACGCTCTGAGCTTTATTGTTTGGAGTTAGAGTCTATTTTTGTTTGACGAAGTGGATCCATATCTTAGTTGAATCAATATTCTGTTGACAATGACCACCGATTGAGCGATCTGATCGAAGTATTTCTCGATAAGAGATCGAAATCGGATCGGAATCGATCGATCTGTCTCGTTATTTTCGACGTTGCTTACACTTTGTTTTCATAACGGAAGATCTGAACCTATTAAGTATTATCTATGTATACTAATTCGTACCCAGATACAAAAGTGAGTAAGTCATACAGTCTTTCGCAGTTGAATTCCTCTCAGGTGACCTCAAAGACCAAAGACTTCTTAAAGACAAAAGTCTCTAAGACTTCTTCCAAGAAGACAACCTTGAAATAACAGCACGTATGCTGTCAGTGTTTCCCTTCTATCCCTCCCAAGATTTAATTAAGTTAATTCTACATATTCACTTATCTTTTATCTGTGATGTTTTAACGAAAACTTTGTTGTTGGTTGGACATTTTAGGCACTAAGAGAGCAATGGTCTCTTAGTCTGCAAAGATTTTATCTTGAAAAAATGCATGGTTGCTGCGATATGATATAAATCTTGAAAAATGCATGGTTCCTGTGAGATAGATATGTAATTTAAAATTCTAAAAATAGTGGAAAGATTTACATGACATAGATAAAACTGTACAGTGAGGTAGTCAGATGACCTCCTGAGAGACAGAATTTTTTTTTAATAAAATTATATATATAATATTTCATATTTTAAATACTACGTATTTTCTTACATTGGTTGACTATAAATCATGTTGTACCTACCTATACTATATTACATCATAAATAATCTTGTGCCTAAGCCTCTCAGTATAGAAGTAAACAAATACAATCAAAATCCGACAGTGGTATTAAATTATGTTCAGCCGTATATAAAAGTTCATTCGAAAACTCAATGTCGATATGCATGGACTTCAAAAACGACATTTCAAACTTGTAACACTTTAAAACCAAATTAAATTTCCACTTCTCATCAAAACGTTTAAACGAAAATGCACTTTATTACCTTGACAAAAGGTCTGGTGGTTTATAATCGAATGGTCTTCGTTAGTTGGACGTATGACCGCTGAAACCCGACTCTCGAGAGGTAGCCCGGGATTAAAGCATGCCCATCGGTCTGTCTTAAAAGATCTAGTAAACGTAGCGATAAGTGTTCAAATATTTGCAGTATTTGCTAGTACTTAATGCGTTCGAGTCGCTTAACATTTTCTTCGAGTAGTTTGCAACGATATAGACATATTATATTAGTTGCCTACCAATCTCTCTTATTATGTGACAAAAGGCTTTTGTTATAGTTTTTAGTAGTGGATTAGGATTTTTTTAAATAATAAATAAATATAAATATCTTCACACATTTCACACAGCACCATCTAGTTATACACTAAGCATCTAATGCTTGGTTAGGCTAACGCTTCGATACCTACTATCTATCTGTTGTACAGTCATGTAGAATCACAAGGGACACCTAAGTTAGCAAACTCGTTAATAAGTATCTGTGGTCTATATCAAATATATTAATTTTCAATTTAACAGTTTAGGTAGCTCACATAGCTACCTATAACCTGTTAATTGAGTTTTTTTTTGTTATTTAAATCGTCTATATTATAAATAAGTTTCAAATTTCTGATTTCTATCTGAACATTAGTTGGGAATGGCTCTTTTTTAGTTAAATTAGATAAGTATTAAGTAATTCTTCTTGGAACATTGAACTTCCATGAATCAATTAAGGCTGTTGCATGTGATATTTAGCATAAATTTACAATCTAATTTCCCAAAAAAAGAAATAGAAAAAAAAAGAAAATAGGTATTTCAAATTAAGCAGTTGTCTTTATAACGAACTTTTTTATTTGAATTTACAACGCATGGCTTAGGTTTTACTGTAATATTTATCTGGGAAGCCCATTTACTTACACGCTTGATAGCTTTTGGCTTTTATAATTCAATTAAACAAAAGTGGTCCACCCACTTGGAGTTCATACTTCGTAATTATTGGCAAATTACATTGGTTGTAAAATTATATCAAAAGAGATACAATAAATAATTACATTTGGCAAATTTTCAGCGGTAACACCGTTCGTTCCCGCCATGATGTGGCGGGCAAAAACCTTTTCCGTCGCATGCGCAGCGACTTGTCTCGAAGCTAATTGGGTGCCGCGCTCCACTCGTCTCCTCATTGGTCGGGGGGCGGTACGTAATTATTTTAATAACCCCACCCCCTTTTTAATTAAAACCTACTTGCACACCATGTGCTTTTAAGAGGACAATTTAAATTTTTATACCATTTTAATGTTCTAAGTTTATGTCGATTCCCATTTTACTTTGTGACTAGTGCCGCATTTGAAATTATAAATTTCAATGATAACTTGGAATTAACTTTATGAGCTTTAACTTAACCGTGACATTACGGGTAGGTTTTTAATCAAATTGAAATTCCTATCTACTTAGGTAAGTACCTACTCGTTATGCATAGGTTCATATTTTTAAGATGGGACCAACTATAGGTACTCGTATACCTTCATTCCCAAAATTTTAATGAATTATATTATTCTAATTCATAGATTGAGTGATTTCGAAGATTAGCATGAATGAAAACAGTTATATGTGATTTAAAAAGAGTGTGAAATTGTGTCTTTGTTGAAATTATTAGTCAAAAGTTATTATTTAAAATACAAAACACGAAAATTATGGATGTATCTAACCTAACCAAGGTTAAATTGTTGTATGGTTATGTGGAATTACCCATCGTTGTTCAAAAAATAGCCTCAAAACTAAAATAATTAGATGCTTTAGAAGTCTAAACACGTTTTTAAATTATAATTCATCATACACTCTGCTCGGTTTTACCAAACATTTTTCAATTGATTCAAACTTGTATAAGTACATAGAGTAAAACGATCAAGGATTTTTATTCACTTGGTCAAGTAGAATTCTATGGAACTTCGAGCTATGGTTGCGCACTTTTTAAAGGTTTTGTCTGGAAATATGTAACAAAAATACTTACCTCTACTGGATACAGATCTCTCAATGGCAGGGTACACTGCTTTTTGTAATCACTTGGGCAGTCTGTCTTACGAAAGTAGGCTTAAATAAAGATTTAATGTGTGCTGTTGTGTTTTAGTGTGTGAGTAAGGAATGCCAGAGACTATTCCCAATCGCATTCGCAGCACATGTGACGATACTCGTGTTATAGACGACGGTACCCATCAAGTAGACTTTCTAACTTGCTTGTCTGACTACACTCAAAGTTAAGCTTAACCGGGATTCAAACCTTCTCATTCCTCTCAGTAGAGAAGCGTTCATACTTAGCCCAAATGAAAATTTTGATATTAGATAAACTTTGGCTAGTAGTTATCATTCCATTACAAGACATGAGAGCTCAAGACATTTACTTCTGGAAACCAATAAAAAGTTCAAGCGGATATCAAATTACACTTCAGTACACGTCAACGGACGACCTTCGAATACAATTTTGATTCGAGTTTAAATCAAAATTGCATCTAACCGCGCTCAATAAAAAAACTAAGAACAAAAGAATCCAAAACACAGTATAATGGTGATCACGTAGCTGCATCCCAGGCGTGCGTTGTCTCTTTCCAACTTAGGATTGCAGGTTAAAGAGTAAAAGAGAACGGAGAAGTAATGGCCAAACCGCAGCTTAAACTATCATTACCAGCTTTCCAACAGCGAGCACTGTGTTTTTATGTTATGAAAAAAATACATCGTTTCTTTTGAGGTAAGGATTCGGTGTTTACTTGTAATAACACAGAGTCGTCTGTGTTCTTTGATGAAAAACCTCATTGGCGGAAACCGAGGCGCAGTAATCATTGCGACCGACACTTGTAAGAAATAAAAATATTTTTTTCTCTTCATTTTGTTCTTTATCAAACCGAAATCGGTTTTCCGAAAGAAGTTTGGACCGTTTTGATATCTTCCCGAAGTTCTTCAATGTTGTTATTAAGTATAATTTTAGCGGTTATCGGGTGAAATGATATCATATTACTTCGAAATTGAATTTCATGAGAAGTAATATTGTTTTGTTGACTTATTGGTCAAATCCTTAGGCCGATATTTGGGGTATTTTTCATGTTTTCCTACATTAATTTCGTCCACCTATTAGAGTAGGTATAGTCAGTTAGTAAAAGTATCAAAGGGACTTACCTAATCTGGAAAATAAAAATATTCTTAGGCATTTTTTTTTATAAAAAGCTCACCACTCAGACTGAGGTCCACTTGATGGTAAGTAGCTTGGCTACCGTCGTCAATTAACACGAGCAACGTCATAGGTGCTGTTATACTTCAACAGTACCTACTCATTGAATATTAATTGATCAAATCAATAAAGGATCCATATGTACTAAGATGTTTTTTCTTCTTACCAGATCCTTCGCTAGATCCAATGTGAATTTCAAAAATCCCTCTAATTTACTTTTTGAACATTTTTTAAAATATCTGATAATAGATGTAAGATCTAATACTTTTTTATGTGTTCTAAAGTAGACCCTCGATCGGACCTTTTATTGCCTCATTTATTTTATTCATTTGAATAATATAAACGAATAAATAATAAATAAATGAAATGGACATTTTGTAAATGATAGGTAATAAATGAATATTAAGACACTAAGTTCACTTGATTTAATGCAAACCGAATATTAAATGTCATATATTACAACCCGGAGTAACATTATAGGGTCAAACCGCAGATCGTGATACGAAACTGTCTTCAAAATATGGTATGGAAAATTGTAGTAAAACACAATGCAAATATTAAATGCTTTGTGTTAGTACAAGGGATATTTTATTATCAAACTCGAATAGTGAACGGTTATGATTTTCCGTTAGTTCGCAGAATGTGGTCGTATTTTGAAAGGCTGTACAGTCGGATACATAAATATGTATTAACTGGATTTTAGTTACGGCTTCGCGCACGCACGGGGACTTATAAATTTCACGAATGCGACCGCCCCGATCTTCAAGTCGGGATGTTGCTCTGTCGTTTAACTATTGTTCGTTATACCTCACAAACTTGTAAAAGATTTATATTAATAACTAGCTGGTGCCCACGACTTCGTCCACGTTGAAAAACATTAAGTAGCCTATCCTGTGTCCCGTACGTACAAATGTTTATCTACAAAGTTTCATGAAAATCAGTTAATTCGTTTCAGAGTTATGGAGGAACATACATACATACAGAAAAAATTCTAAAAATCGTCAATTTAGTTTCAGTATCATGTATAGAGCCTATAAACACGATATCTCTGAAAACAAAGTAACTTACTCCATGACCGACCCTTAATATTAAGTTTCAGTTTCATCACGGTTTGTAGCTAAAGTAGCAAATTTGAGACCTTTTTTTTATAATTTTCTATTTCAAAATCAGCAGAAAAATTAAAGATTCATATGATGCTTGGTGACTTCTGTCGTCTATAATCAAAAGCTATCCTATAGGGCTTGCAATTGCGCTCACGACCTAGTTAATGGGCTCTACTTTATGACTCACTGAAACTCAGAGCACTCACAGTGTTCAGTGTTCAGTTTTTCAGTGTTCTTCTGTGAGAGGTCGGTTATTGTTGTGTTTCTAAAAACAAGTGTTAAACGTTGCGTATTTGGTCTATGATCACATAAAAATAGTATCTATATTTCTATATAAATCAATATAAAGGAATTTAACATAATATGTTCCCAATTAATATGACAATTTATTTAATCAACTTTAACTTACATATAAATGAACTCGACTGTACACAAACCATAACATTTTTTATTTAATTTCATTCAAGGTAGAGTTTTGTTGTTTATTTATTTAATATATATTGTAAGTATAATATATAATACCTAAAAACAAAAAATATATATAATCTTAATGCCAATATGCATAAATATAAATAAAATAGGTATTAAATATATTGATGACGTCATAATAATAATGATATCCAACCAATGAAATATTACCTACTTTTTTAGAAAATACTGCTTTAAATTATGAGAAACTACAGGATTGCATCTTTAATATTCTAACTAACTAATAAATTACTTACTCTAACGAAATTTTTGTATCATCCAATGAGTTCCATCAAAATTGGTTCACCCATTTTAAAGATTATTTCAGAAAAACTTTAATATTAACTTATAATTAATTTGTTAAAAACAATCACCATCATTAAATATTATTGTTATAATTCAAAATAGCTAATAAATAGTTAAGATTTTTTTCGAAAATCAAACATCAGAAATGAGTAGGTTAGTCATGAACGCCAGTACTTATTATGAATATTAATTTAAATAATATTGGCCAAATACGATTAATAAAAAATAAAATAATAGTCCAATTAATATATAAAACTTTAAAATTTACGTGGGTACGATTATTTATGAAAATATCATGGTTAGTTTCAAAGATGTTATTTTTTAAAATCAGAAATGTTTTAGATGACATATTAGTTGAGAGCATTAAGTATTCGTAACGCGGCAACATTACTTGTTTCATAAATATTTCGCTCAGTATCATGGGAACTGGGAAGGAATCTCGCGGAATCGTGACCATAGATAGACGGAAGACAAACACACGTACCCATAACATACACATTCAAACAATGATATGTGAAACTGTAACATAAATTCATATTTCGAATTTAACCGGCCTCAAAAGAAGGCTGGGACGTAGAAATAATGTGAAATTTAAATTAAAAAAAAAGCTGTTTTCATGTAAAATTTATACAAGGGATTTGATATTATTCCTCTGATTCAATAATAATTATTTAAGTGCACACTAAACACTTTTTAAAAACAAAACACCCAAGCAGGCTTACAACTTCCTAGAGATAGCTCATAAAAAAGATGACGTCTCGACAAAGTATTTGTGCGAAAAACTACCAGTCAACAAATAAACTATTATTAAATTACTACCTAGTTATTATTATTAAATACCTATTATTATTTTTTGGAAAAAAAGTGCATCAGTGCAAAGCCGGGAGCGGGTCGCTAGTTTTGAATAAAACGATTATGTTATAGCGTTATAGGTGAGTATTGCATTACAATGTTATAATCACGTTAGAACAGTAATACCATTCACCGTCATCGCTAAATGTCATAAATCTTATAGCATGGTTAACGTTGATAAGCCACGTCGAATTACCGACGTTTATTTACGTAACCATAGTTTACGGAACGTCAGAATCACGTTGAATGTGTGCTCCAATGTAAGTAATTTATTTTATCCGTTTTAAAAGTCTCAAATTTGAATATTTGTGTCTAGTCTAGTTGAGTATATTGCTGAAAAATTGTAAATGTTTAAAAAAAATATTGATCAATTTATTACCATCATAATAATCTTAATATCAATTAACTCTTAATTATAAAATTATAATTCATTTTGATGGAATAATTTAAATTTTCATTATTTTAACAGGAAATTTTCTACAGTAATTTTGTAAATGAGGACATTTGATAATACCGGTGCAAAACTACAACCGGTGTCCGCCATTTTGAGTACGCACGAAACCGCTCAACAAAATGGCGTCCACCCATTTCGGTTATAGGAAACGCGTAGCGTATCTGTCAACGCGCCGCGTCGCAAGCGGCCATTGTATGATAATCGCAACGCCGACAAAGTTAAAGGTTATGGCCACTAAGCGCAGTGATAGTGTACTGTAGGGTGACGACCATTTAAGATTGAATTGACCCTTAAAGGAACAATTGAAAAATAATTTAATAAATTCTATTTCTCAAATCGACTGGTGCATAAGTTTTAATAATAGTACAAGGTACTATTGTTTGAAAAGGAAATAGGAAATATATTGTTATTTCAGCGACTACACAGAAAAGGACTAAATTTTATCCATAGATCCAAAAGTATATACACATTAATAAAAAAATAACACAAAAGTGACTAAAGTATTATTAAATTGATGTCGCTTATGAAAACGCTCTTTTCGTAGCCACATCCTAATTCTTGCGCAGGATTACATTATTCCCTTATATGATACGAAATATGGATATTATTGTTATTAGCGGAAGGTTCGTGACGAGGCGTAGATACCAGCTCATGGCTGTTCTAACGAGAGGTGTGCAGTGATTACTACATACCTTCCTACCGCTGTTACCTCTTGGACGATCCAACGCATCTAACTACCAATCAACTCTGTATTTCAACTTAACTTTTTGCACTGACTATACGTAATTCCTGTTCGGAAATATAAAAAGATCTTGAAGATCACATTATGAGAAAATAATAATTGTGAACTATTAGGTTTTGCGACAAAACTAAAACAAAATGTAATATTTTAAGGTTATTTCCCATGCTAATCCAAGTCATTCTAGGTGAATGTCATCTTTCCTTACGCGAAATCCTACAGATCAATCAGGCCTTTCTTGTCCATTAGACAGTCTGAGCAAATTCTTAACGGTCTCGCGTAGTTTCTACGCTCTCGGCCTATTAAGTAAAAATAAGCGGTATTTATCTCATCAATATCATTTTTCATTAGATAAAGTAACCTGCGTACTGCTTTTATGGTGAAATGATTACTTGTACTGGTTGTATTATAATTCCCATTAACATATACCATATGACTTATTTTAAAAATACACATACGATAGTGCAACCAAAGGTACTCTTCAAACTTGAATTGCACAGTATTGTATCGATTTGGAAACATACTTTTATTAAAATTAAGATATAACTATTATTAATAGATTAATACAGGTTTTTTTTGTTACTAGTTAATTTGTTAGTAAATTTTCCGAGATATCAGTACTATAAACATACTTTTTGTGAACCAAAAGATAAAAAAAAACGTGTAATGTATCTTATACTGTACACAACGGGTATTAACATTTATTTTACTGATGTTCAATTAAGTTAAATTTATAAGACATGTAAATAAGTGAGGACAGTACTATAAATTAAACAAGTTGAGATCTTTAAGCGAGAAAACATTTGTAAAACTTCTTTTTAAATGAATTTTCTTGGTTTGGGCATTCCAATGTTGAAGGGTGCATTAAATATGGCAACATATTGTTATATGTAGTTGTAGGTATGCTAATTGTAAACTAAACCATTGTTTCATACATACGTATGCTTTACGAGTTGGTTACCTCTAGCGATTCGCGCAGAGTATTAAATCTTATTCCTTTGTCATACGGGTCATAAATAAATAAAAATATTAAAAGTAATAATGTTGACATCCGGCGCAGCTCAGCTATACCGCCCCGCGCATGCGTGGTTGTCAATTTGATTTGCAGATGAACTTACGTCTATGGTGTGTGGTACAAGTTATAAACGCACAGCGACTATACATATATTATTTATTGATTTTGAAGTGTGTGTTGAAATATGTGTGTGTTGTTAATTTAAAAATAATTGCGTTATTTTTTAAAATAATATTATTTAATTTTGTTAACTCAAGTATAAGAAGGTCTAAAATTATCGCTGTGAACTACGTGAATTGCCGTTACTAAATTTAATGTTAGTTTGTATATTACTGAATGTGTGCTAAGAAAATAATCTGTTTAAATAAATTCTTTTGGATTTTGAAAGAGATTTTTGGTTGAAGATTTAAAAAAATAATTGTAATTGAAAATTTCAACGGATAGCTGTCTGTGGAAATTCTTTCACTTGTACCATACATTATTCTCTAAGTATTAAGGCTGACAACCGAGGCTGTATTTTGCGCCGCACGCCCCACTAATAATTAATCAAACCGTTAATGAATTGCAAATTTTCTCATGTCCCTTTTTCTTATAACATCCGGCGTAACCGTCTTTCAATTTTGGCCCCCACATAGCACAAAGACAAATGCATTAGTTATAGCGACTTTATGTTGTCGCTATAACTAAATTAGTTAATTTTTCATGTTTTTGTTTAAGTTTTAATCAAGGATTTTTTACTATATTGTGATTTATTACATTGCAATACGTAATCTAATATATAAAATTCTCGTGTCGCGGTGTTTGTTGCCAAACTTCTCCGAAATGGCTGGACCGATTTTGGTGAAATTTTGTGTGCTTATCGGGTAGGTGTGAGAATCGACCAACATCTGTTTTCCATACCCCTAAGTGATAAGGGTGGCCCACCCCAAAAACTTTTTTGTATGGCAAAACAACGTTTGCCGGGTCAGCTAAGTAACTATATAGAAATATTTAAATAAACTTACATTTAAAACAAAAAAATACGTATATTCTCATATTGTTTATTAAAATTAAATTTGGAAATATTGAATTATATTTAAAATTCCAGTAATTATATAACAGTAAGTACATTAAAATAAAAAAGACTATATACTAATCTTACTACTTATTGATTTAAACTATTTAAAACGGGACTCTTCTTTAGAATAATATGAATAAAAATAAAATAAAAAAATTTAAAGTGAGAAATAATGAAATTCTTTTTTCTTTTCAGGTAATAATAACAACAAATTGCTGTAAGCGAGAGTTTCGTGTGTATTATTCGAACGAGAGTTTTTGTAAGTGCATATTTATTATCAAGTTAAAGCTATAAAGAAATATTCAATGCCACTTTATTATAATTTCAATCGCATACCAATTAGAGGCGTTTATTCACGAATACCAAAAAGTGCGTCGACATCACAAAGGTAATGACTTTATAAAGATATGCGACGCATACAAATCCAGTCAATATTCATTGTTTTATAAATAATAAATTCAATTGTTACCTCCCTGTACCTACTCGTACTTATACTAATCGAATAACCACAGTGTACAAACTACAAAGTCGTTTGAAAACTTATAAAATTTTAAAATGCTTTAAAACAGTTTTTCATTTAATTAATAGGCTTGTTTCCACTAAGAATAAATCGGATGACTTAGAGTTTCTAATGATTAACCATGATAATAAGTAAACAAAAAAACAACTTTTGTATTAAAATAATAAAAGATTAATAATACTTTTGGAAAATAAAATCGACAAAAATGAGGCGTTTAATCACGTGACATTAAACACCGATCAGAGAAGCGCATGGAAGCGTGACGTCACACCTCGCGAAACGCCATGTTGTAGCTGTCATTGACACAATTGACTGTCATAAACAAACACGACTGTTTCGCGAGGTGTGACGTCATTCAAGACGCCATGACAGTCTTGGCCTTTTTCGCGGTCAATTTCAAGTTCATTTCTAAAAACTCAAAATACTAATGTAAAAGACCTATTTTTCTTAAAATAATATATTTTTAGGGTGAAATAGATGCTAAGCTATAGTTTTAAACTAATTTCCAAATTTTGTCAACTAGCCTATTCTTGTAAAGGCCAGTTTCTTGTAACTTAATCCATAAGCCATTTTTTGATTAATAATTTTGTGAAATAAATACGAACAAATTCTTTTTTTTATATCACAACCGTTGAAATATTAAATTTCTTGTGATGTTATCTTGTCTTGTAGTCTTCTACGATTTAGAATTTAAGACTTTTTTTACAAAAGATTTTATTGATGTGTTCTACTCTAAATAGATATTTCTCTGTTTTTTACAAGTATAATAGTTTTTTTTTGTCTAAAACAATCAAAAACTCTGTGACGAATTTCATTGCAATTTTCACAAACTAACTTGTGAATTTGATTTGAGTTAATAAATACAATTTTATTTTAAATTTAAATTTTATACTTTTTTGTTCTGTTTACTGTTCCAACGGAATGACTGTCGCGTATGTGCATTGTGCTATGGTAATTCGAATGTATAATGTACGAGTATAGTCTCTGTATTAACGGTAAAGATGCTTACCAACTAATGCAAAGAGGGTACCATTTTTGGATCCCTATATCAATTTATATTGAAATTTATATTGAACATTATTTAGTTTTTAACATGTTTTTATGTGTACTGGACAGGCAGACGGTCCATCTCAAATCTGTGCAACGCTAAGAGGGTAACGCGTCTACGATCTCCTTAGGTGAAGGTTCGGCTACACAGTATATTTATCCAAGAAGTTTCTGCGTTTATAGTATAGGCGACGGTATCCACCATCAAGTAGACTGTCAGGCTCCCTGCCAGCATCCAATACCTACTTTTTAATGTTATAAATGTGAATCTAATGCCCTTCGTCCACGAGTGAGAGAATAGAGTGAGATTTACTCTCGTAGAGCAATCTATATGTGTACGCAGAAGCGAGATCAAACTAGCTAGAGTATCTCGGCAGTCTATGATAGATCGATAGAGCTAAACGTGTACGCAGCTGCGAGATTGAGACAACATTATCTGTAGGGCGCTCTACGAGAATTCTATTTGTTTTAAAAACTCTCGGCAGTCTCGCTAGGTCAGCCGATCCGATCCTGCGAATTTTTTGTATTAAAATATGTAGGGTATACAATTATACATATTATAATATTCAAGGTGCTATTGTATATTTTGTAAAACACTGACCTTATGTAGACCAGTTGGTGTTAACTGTTAATATCTATACAATTTATTTATTTATATTATAATATATATAATAAATAAATAAACGGTAAGGCGTAATATTTTACTCGATATGTTCTTATTAAAGATTAAAAAATGTATAGGTATTAAAAAAAAAAATTAGTTACCTGTGGCCAAAAATCGTAGTCACTGCTAACCGTTCCTCGCAAGTAATAGCTTTTCGCATAACAGTATCGTGCTTTTTTATTCGCGGTGAAATTAGTTCAAGTAAAAATTGAAAATCGGAAGGTGTCATTCGAATAAAATTCTTATAATAAGTTTCATCCTTGGCTTCCAACTGACGGAATGAATTATTATAGGCACCTTGTTGAGAACGTTCTTTTATCCAATCTCTCACCCAACATTTTCGTTTTTTATTCTTTTTATGCGACGCTAAAATAATGAGTGCGATGGCTGTGCGTGATTGTGACATGATTGTAACTGAGCTGAGAGAGATCTCGATTTAAAATAGTCTCAGCGTGGACGCAGTGTGTATACTAGTCTATGGTAGAGAAGTCTACTATGATCTAGAAAACAACATAGAGCGCTCTCACAATAACACCGTGGACGTACGAAATAGAGATAGAATAGATAAATCTCGTATGTGTCTCGCTCTATAGTCTCGTAGTGGACGAAGGGTATATCTCTGTCTGCCTGTCTATCTGTTATCTTTTCACGCCTTAACTACCGATCATCATGAAATTTTGCATACACGTTGTCGGGTATACAGGAAAGAAGTACCCGGACGAAGTCGCGAGCAACAGCTAATCTATAATATAAAAATGAATCCCTAAATGTATTGCTAAGCGCAAAACTCGAGAACAGCTGGACCGATTTTAATTCTGTCTTCACTCATGGACAGAGGGATAATCAGCGAAGGTTTTTACGTAAAAAAAATGCACCTCGGGCGAAGCCGGGAGCGGCCCGCTAGTTTAATATAGAATTAGAAATTTTATGTCGGTAAATAAATTTAAATCTCAACATAACAAACACACATACACACAACACAACACCCCCCCCCCCCCCTCACACACACACACACGCGCGCGCGCTCGTCCTAATATTTTTAAACATTAATTTATAGTAGAAAACGAACATCACGTTAGCATTGAACAGAGTTGGAAAATAAAATTACAGTACCTGATTCATACGCCGCCGTCCCAAGCCAACGAATACATAATTCAGTATGAACTCCGTGTCGCCGCATAATTCTTTATTATATTATTGGCAACAATTGCTTTGTGGATAATGGCTACGGTGCGAAATACGTTATTTCATTTGAGTAGGACTAGTTAGGCTGCGCGCACGCGATCGATTTTTTGAATGGCCGTTAAATAAACGACATTCCACATGGCTTACAAATATTATATTGCTTGTCTTTTTCGGCTTTCACGAAGTTTTCGTCGTGTAGACAGATTAATAAGTATCTTTTGCTGTTAGTATCGGTATATAACCACGAAGTCAGGTTTATTGACGACAATTTTCGTCCTGTGTTGTGTTTATAGATCTACACTTGCTGCTCAGATTCAACCGAGTCATCTAACCAAGTTATCTAAAGTTTTTTTTTTGTCGTCAGTCAAACACGGTCCACTTGACTGTAGGCAGCTACCGTCGCCTAAAACACAAGCAACGCCATAGTAGGAGTAGGATTAGGGGAAAGAATGGGAAAATAAGTCCCCTTACTTAGTCACCGAAACACAACAGCACCCTAATACTGTTATTTCACGGTAGTCTTTTATAAGAGGGCGGTTACAACCGCCAGACGGGTTGCCCATATGGCTGCGAAACGCATTATGCCCTGCCACTATTTAAAACATTATTATTAGAACATTTTAAAGTACCGTTGTTACTTGTGTGATTATTCGGAAAATCATCTGGCAAAACCGGAGGCCACCGCCATCAGAACAGGCTTCGGAAACGGAATGGAAGCGTGATGGCCGTAAATAAAACGAATCGCTGTTAAAAGTTCACTTGAAGGAAACAGGTGAAACAACGGCGCTTATTGAAAAAGTCGTGATTTCACAAACAATTACAGTTTGTTTGATAACACGGCGAATGGGCAACACAGCTCATAAATATAGATTTTATATTTAGCTATAAAGGGAATCTTGAAATTAACTTCGTAACTGCTTACTAACGGAGAACCGTGACCGTGGCCGAGTGCAATGACAACAACATTAATATTTCAACTCACCATAAACGTACCGGTGAATATTTTAAAGTTCAATATTTTTAAAGGTAAAGTTAGCTGACAGGACGACGATCTAATTGATACTAGTAGTGCCTTCGATTATAAACACGAGCAGTATCATAATGGTAAAGAGGCTGATACCGTTGAAAGGGTAACGGAAAGATGAATGGTTAATGTTGAGAAGTGAGATATGTACCTATCTTCGGTTGTAGCGGTCCTGATCGCTTCAGTATATAGGGGAGAGGGGGGCATAGCGGGGCAAGCCTTACGCAGCTCGTAGCAAAAGCCGTACAAGCTGTCAAATGCGTCGCTATGATTGGTCGTTAGCCAATGGGTTACCTTCATAGGCGAGCCACGTCATCTAGGCAGGCGTTTGTGTGATATAAACAAAAACATCAAAACCAGTGTTTTTCTTAAAATTTTTAGTGAAATTGAACAGCAACGTTCCACAAACAACATTAAAAAACGTGTTAAAGTTGTTTGTGTGATCTCTGATCTCTTTAACTTAAAATAAAAATAATAAAGAGAAGTTTATTGTTGCTAAGAAATAAAACTATTTCGTTTAGAAGTTGTGTTTCGTTAATTATTATGATCAATCCACAATGCCCCATAGAAGACCCCACTTTACCCCTATGCACGGGGCATAGCGGGTCAAATGCCTTTTTTCATTCAAGTATTCACATCTCGTAGATTAATTACGTTATCAACATAAATGTATCCATAGTCATTCGCAATGAATTAAGCTATGATTCTAAGTTAAAACTTAATTTAATCACATTATTTTAGTTTTTAGGGATGTTTAAACGTTAAGTACCCTACTATGCCCCCCTCTCCCTATCTCTTTTTTTCCAGTATGTATCGTAGCAACGACTGTTATGTGCTCTTTAATAAATAAACCTTTTAATTAGTAAGAAATGGTTTACTGGAGACATAACAGTACTGCAAAAAACAGCTTACTCAACTACGATGATACTCCGGAATATTTCAGATAGATGATAGGGTTTTTCGGTCGCAAGACCAAATAGCAAAACTAAAATCAATAATAGCAATAATTTAGTAGTGACAGGCACCTTGCGTTCGTAGTCATGCTACTTCTTTACTGAAGGCTTTACAAGTAATCATCTGGGTGCTAATTTGGATAATTATAGTCCAATTCATAGACATGTGTAGCAAGCAAGTAGACTTGGACCTATTAGAAACTTATTTTCCAACTTTATCGGTGTAACGTAGCCCATAAAACATAAACTTGTATTGTAACATTTCAATCAATTATTTGTATAATTAAGGCAAGTTGTAGCGGATTCATAAATATTAAACATTTGACAATTTTCCGACTTAAATTGCTGGCCTATAAAATATTATCAATACGTTATTATAACGCTATAAACAGCAATGAAATATTAATAGCTAAACACACCAGTTGTATGGCTTCAAAAGTAAACTAAGCACTATTAGGCTTGTTTTATGGTATAACTATAGAACGGTCAGTGGACGAAAGTTGCACATTTAGACTTAAAGCCAACTTTGAAAAGTTCGTTTCCAAGTTCCTGCCAAGAATCGATTCCCGGTCACAGTGCTATGGCAAGCACATTAAACACTTGAACATGGGCTCCTCAATATTGGACCAATATTGGAAATTACTAAATAATGTTTTATGGATATAATATCTTATAATAATATCTTCACACATTCCACACAGCACCATCTAGTTCCACACTGAGCAACTTATTGCTTGTATTATGGATACCAGACAGTTGATATAATACATAGATTACTGTTTTTTTGTAAATACATACATATTATAAATACAAACATCCATGACTCAGGTACAAACGTAAAATGTTAACACATAAACATTTGCACCTAGCGGGATTCGAACCCGCGACCGTTTGGTTAACAGCTAGGGTTACTAGCCACTAGACCAAACGTGTCCGTCATATGGAAGTGTGTATTTTTTTTGGAATGGTAGCTGGTCACCGTTCCTTAGTACACAAGCAACATTAAGGGGTGAAAGTCCGCTGACATAGATATAATATAATAGAATCAGATAGAGTATAAGAGTATAATTATAGAATAGATGAGTGATGAAAACACTTTATGGATATTTTCGTATTGGGTCTCTCAGTATTTTAAGAATTTAGTCATAGAGGTTTCCAAGCTAAGTTGTTATGTAACTAAAACCCTGTTGCATTATTCATGGGGCAATAACATGAAGTTATATTTTACATTATATTTTGCAAACTCGTATACATAAAGTAAATGTTACAACAGAACTAACGTGAAAGTATCTATGAATTGTATCACACGATTCCCACACGGTATTTGAGCACCATGAAACAAATGTAAGTAAATAAACTTGAAATTTCAAAGACACATCAAATGAGACTCGAGTCAAAACTAATTAAATTTTTCAAAAGCATCCTAAAAGTAGGAGTGTTAAATATAAAAATAAAGATAATTCAATTTGCTGCTACAGTCTAACTGATCGTGTAAACGAAAAATAGAAGCACTTTTCTTATTATTAAAAATAAACAAAGAAGTTTAAAATTCAACAGATTGGTTTATTTTGTTATGTCAAATATAATATCAAAATGTGCTCTCAAAATGCTGTTGTATTCGACTAAATAAGACTATCTATACCTACATAATATAGATTGAAGTTCCTGCCCCCTTTTTGCCTGTTTCTCCTAAGGCCTGTTTCAAGGCGATAAACGAAGAAGGTTTGTGTGTATAAAATTGAATCCATGCGAAAACGGGGCGAGTCGCTAGTATTAGTAATTAACATAAAATGTAAAGCCTTGGATCAAAATCAGAGAACAAGTCGTGAAAATTAAAACAATATAGAGCTTGGCTTAGACATTTGATAGTATACTAGATTTTTAACTGACACTTTTAACTTTTGAATTTTTGCAGTTGTATCTGAATAATCACTTCTCCAATGTTTTGCTTAGTTTAACTACTGCATCTAAACGTGTACCCCTATACTGCGTTCACATGGGGCCTAGTGAAAGCCCAGGTCAAAGTTGTGCAGGAAGTGTGTGCGTTGCCATAGCAACGTAGATAAATAGGTCTGGCTAATTTACGCCGCGCCTGCTGAGCAAATCATTGCTAGAAAGTGATAGTTTAACTGCTTTGTGCTCGCAAACAGTTTATTATACTTGCTTTTGAATATTTGAAATGTTCCAATGATGTAACACCATCGTTGCTAACGAACATCTCTATAGTATTAAACATTTGTTCTATTAACTAGAATTTATCGGTGGCTCTGCTCGCTATGGTAAATAAGAGTGTTGAAATAAATCATTCCATGATTGATACCAGTACCTACTTCTGTAGATTTATCCATTTATTTGAGACACAATTCTTTTAATATTTTCATTTTCATGTTTTTTTATATTATATTTTATATATTCACAAAATGCAAATATACCTGATATAAGATAACTCGGGTTTATTCAGCTTAGAATTTCAGTGAAGTGGAATAACCTAGTTATCTATTAACCAGACCGAATAATACACTTGATAGTTATTTCCTACTTAGAAGTTCCATACAAGTAGTTTGCATACAAAAGATACTTAGCATTTTTTAAATATCTAACACGGATATTATCTAAGTTTGTGCATCCATTTTTTGCATACGTGCAATTTCCTTCTGTGGTGGTTTCATCCTGAGCATAGGAAACACTCTACATTTTGGCAGAACTTAGCAATGTCTTTGAAGATTGAAATCTTCTAAAATAACTTTAATGGTAAATCAGGAAAAAGACCACGAGAAGTCTTAAGAAAGTAAAGACGATTAAAGTTAATTTCTGGCTTTCGTGCGAGCCCTTCATGTAGATCTACGTGGGTAGATTAGTTTATTCATAATATTCAATAAATGTTCAGTCAATCTTAGATTCGAAATGACTGAAATAGCTCGATAGAAATCTAAATTGGTCAGGCATTTGTGAATGGAGAGCGGGAAACGTTTACACAAGGCGACACTCGTAAGACAAATATCTTCTAATGAAGCTTAATTGGATTTGAAAGTGGAATTTTTGCGTAATATGTTAGTACGTGTATTTATTCTGTGTTTATAATGTGACAACTTTACAAACATATGCTTTCCATAATTAAATAATAATAATCGTAACTTCGCGATGATTTATCTGGGAAGTAAACATTTTTTCGTCAGCTTGATATTTAGTATTTCACTCACATTATACTTCAATCACTTTTGTATGTAATATATTCTAATATTTATTTATTTATTTACACAAACTTACATTCTACCATTACAGGTTTTTCACCCAATGCGGTAGTGTAGCAAACAATATGTACAATACTATTATATACAATATTGTTAAATATATGTACCTATACTATATTGTTAGTAAGTTGAATATATATATTGGAAAACTTTTGATAGCTGTATATGTATTTTTAAAAATTTTGAACGATTTATTACATTAAACTCTATATATATAATTTTTAAGACTTGATAACTTATTGATTTCTATTCTTACTTTTTAAAGCATTTCCTTTTTCTATCTTTCCATAAGTCCTTGTCTTCTTCTTATAAGTCCTTGTAAAGATTTCTTAATATATATTTATATATAGTAATTGATTCATTAATCAACTCTTATCAATCGCTTCGCGCTGCGACACTTTGTAAGTCTTGACATCGCCTTTCCTCCACATTTTTAACTCTTGTTAAATGGTTATACTTCGTTAAGATTTTTAGTGAGGATGATCTTTTGGAGGTCATTTATAGTATCGGTGTTTGAAGATAATGTAGATGAATAGCATTATTGATTGATGATTTTTTTTTACAAAGAGGAAACCTTCAAAAAGATACCCTGGACATATGCCAATGATGATGCAAGAAACACTATTTCTAACTAATAATTTCTCACGAAGTACAGCTAGTAGAAAGTTGCTGCGAACTGTGTTATTTCGATGGGAGAACTTGATATAGGTTTTGCGGATGGTTTCAAAACGCTTGTATATTCCCTGTTACAACATGAATTGCCTATAAACAGGTGTGTCTCTAATGTACGACTTCTTTCGCCACAGATCGTGCCGTTACTTGATGAATGACGTTACAACAAGTACTAATTGACTATAAATTATATTTTAACGAACCCGTTCGTAAACTATTAGAATGCGTTATGATCTGTTACTTGCTTGTATGAATTTATAATTGCATTTAAACCGTTTCACTATGTAAATGGATTATTAATATCGATGACGTAATCTCGTTGTAATTTCACACTTTTGCTACTTGATTCTATAATGTTTTCTCACGCTTTATGGACTGAGTGTGGGGTCATTATGCCTGACCCAATGACTAGGCTTCTAAATATTGACAAATTTGTACTGCTGTCATTTAAAAAAAAAAATTGTGTGTGAGCTCTGACACACATCTAAAAAATGTATGAGTACTTTAAGTCGGAACTTTGCTCAAAGTTGGCCTATTAACTGGAGATTCTAAAATGGTAAAATACATAGTGCTTATAATTCATAATAAAAAGTTATTCTTACATAAGTGTCATGTCAGCCTCTTTTACCACGAAGGAAAAAATATTTAATTTGAAGATGAGACTGAGTGATGGCTTCATGGATTCCAAATTACTTGTTTATGTACCTTCCTAGTATTTCTAAATTTACATTCTCAAACATCCCGAAAAAATCAGGAGCCTGGTAATGGTTTGATGCGTGCTTGGGCCCATGCCCTATTCATCTTACTTTACTCTTTAGTCTATATTGTTAGGATAGGTAACAATATAAACACTTGATGTAAACATACCTTTTGGTTTTAATAGTGCTTATAGACGATGGTAGCCCCCAACTGTCAGTCAGCCCGACAATATTTTTCTGGCACCTTGCTAGTAGGGATAATATTTAAAGTTCCTTAACTAAAAACTTATTTAAGATTATGTAAAAAAAAAACTAAAAAAATACAAAATAGCAATTGTTAGGTATAAAATTAAGTATATTTTAAAATAGGTATTAATAGTAATAAGTTCAATAGAACACACCCGTTCAATTAGCAATTCAAGAACTCAGTATACTCGCTCAACGATTATGTAAATTGTCGATGGACAATATCACTTATGAATACCTCAGATATCAGACCACCGTTAATAGGTACTAGCGGAACCCTTTCAAACCCATGCAATAAACTGCGGACACCAACAAAACAGGCTTCGCCTCGCATATCCTTAATTACGCCTTTGATTCCATCATCGTAAAATAAATAATTTTTCTCATGCCTCAACCCTTTCTACTCATCTTAATCATGATCTCTAATTACACAGTCGTGCACTTAATTTCAATGCAAGATCACTATGTTGAAAGTTACTAATGCGATTGACTTGTTTATGCATTTAACTATTTACATATAAATAGATTTGATTAATCAACAAAGAGCTTGGTGAGCTTAACGTTAATATATCAATAATAGCTGCGTATAGCTTCGTAAGATATAGATGTTCGTATCTATATCTTTACATACATATTATAAAAAAATATATGAAAAAAGGAGCTCCATCACATCACTTCCAAGATCGGCAACGCACATGCAACCTCTATGACGATGTTTGCATTTTTAAGCGAGGATGGGAATCTGTAGTAATCAATATTGCTGTAGATTTGTCTGCTGTCCCCTACTTAAATTACCCTCTCCTGATTGTAAAATGGTGGGTGCTCTGAAGAAATTTTCTAATTCATGCTTACCTCAAGTTTTTTTTCCGACCTGTGAGCCACAAATGCTATGAGTTCTAACATAGATGTCTTTTGACCAATTACTGGATTTGTGCAGTAAACGGTTTTGCATGTCTTGTCCGTTTCCTCAATGACTGGAGCCACAGGCGGTACTCTTTGAGAAAGTGTGTTTATTGTTTCACATTTGCAAGTTAATGTGTTAAGCGTATAATGAGAGTTGGATGTTAATTTTCTATTTGTAAACGATTAGGAAGAACTAACGCGGCTTATTATAGTGCTTCTATTCATCTTTACTACGTATGGTGCTGTAGGTTTGTTAGAAGTGGGTTCAGTAAGCATCATAGAAAAATGACATACAAAAGCCTTCTACATGTATAAGAATCAAAGTAACACTTTGATAAGAAATCAAAGAATATCTTCAGATGTGATGGTATATTTACTACCGCTAGTTCTAGAACTCCCATGTCTGGGAATATTAATATCTTTCTTCGTGATGTTCGACTGGCCAATAATAATTTAGACTTATTATGACCAAATATTGAGGTTGTTGCTAATATTAGTTTTATTATATAGAAATCTTTTGTTAAAATATAATATGTTAAAATAAAATGCTTTTTTTTTTTTTTTCTAACAACAAAATCAGGCCAACTGTATTGAAATTGATATAGTTTATCGTGATAGTCGTTAACAGTTTCTTGGCATCCTATATACAAATTCAAATATAAACCTACAATTTATATTCAATGACCCACTCATCTTATCTCTTCTATGTGCAACCAAATTGATTAATGTTTATCAATTAACCATTGATCAACAACTTTCATTACTGATAACTGCATATCTTAACAACGGAATTGCACTTGAATTTTCTTAGGGCTGTCATGTATTTCTCCCCGCGCTGGATAGCCGTGGCGGGGCGCCGAAGTCGTGTAACAACGTCCCCACGACCCCGCCCATCAACGGCCGCGATCGAAAGAAAGTCGTTGGGTTTTAGCCGGTAGGAATCCGGCATAACCCCGCAGTGTCCCCTACACTGCCGGGTATCCAAGAGGATTTCCCAACGAAAAAAAAAGGGCTGTCATGTATTTGACGAATTTAAGTTTAACAAATATAAAAATAGAATTTTAAAGTGTATATGTTTGTTTAATAAAATAAAGAAGTATAAACTAATGACCTGTTCCCGACTAGGGTTTTTTTCTGCAACTTATATACATATCCCATCGCCTTTTTGCTCTTTGCATTAGTTAGCGGTAAAACAGACCTAGGCGAAGAACGGCTTCATGTGTGTATATAGATGATAAAGGTTAAAAATACGACTTTCAGATTTCTTACATATTTATCAATATTTTTCCCAAAACAGTTAACTATACATTCTTCAATACGCTTTGATTGCTGATGATATTTTAAATGACAGCCCTAACATTTATCAACAAGTGGCTATCTATGAAATCCAAATAAATCAAACTGTGGTTAACTTGATAAATGTGTATGGTCATTATAGACATTATCGTCTACGTAGCTTGCGTAGACGACGTAGTGATTGCGCAAAAAACTAGGATAGTGGATTAATAGTATTCTCATTTGAAGAAGATTGTAAAGCTTTATAGTTGAATTAAATAAATAGGTATCATAGAGTTTGTTAGTGAATGAAATGTAATACTGAAATTTTAATTAATCACTTCTACGAAGTTTGACGACCATCATGACTATCTTAATCTTAAAAGAATATATGATATCTTTCGCCCCTCATTACGGTCCGAAATAAAAGCTTCCTCTCTATTATCTATCTTGCTACATCTTTTCTCTTTCTTCTGCTCACTGAACTCTTTGCACCACCGCCTGACATATGCAACACTACAAGTTGCCGACCACAATGTTCCTACTACATGGATAAGGGATTTTAAAATGGACTCTGGCATCCCTTACTTTCTCACCGAAACATAACAGCACACATTTTTCCCGGTTGCCTTCTGTAAAGGGGTGGTAATTGCGCCATACGGGCTGCAAAAATGACTGCGAAACTCAGTACTGCCACTACTGAAGTACTATGTATTTTAGGTAATAAGTCTATTTTTTATAATTAAACATTTAAAAAAGTTATTATTTGGTGATTTTTATTTGGGTTTAATTTTGTAAGTGCTGGTGTTTAGGTTTAGTTCTTGGCTAAAACGACAGAATAGTGTATAGTAGGTAAGACTATTCGAATTTCATTATCCCTAACAGGTGAAATTTAATGGTGACACTTAAAGATGTGCTCTATCTCTATAGACATTACTTTCAATCAAAGCTACTCTAGCATTAGGAGACCAACAACAGGGACATGTTAGAAATCGCCGCCGCCTTTAGCTTCGCAGTCAGCCACTTAGCCATTACTTCATTTTATTGTCTAATAAAACGCGAGCTTGACAAGTGAAAATTATATAGGCCGTAGCCTTAAAACAGGTCTATTGAACGCGAGAAATGTGATCAATTGAATCCTTTGTAGGCAATATGTACCTATTTTCGTGAAGAGTGAGACCTCTTCCAGTTTTGACCAGGTTAGTCATTTCGTTATTGTGTCGTTTTGTCATTTTTGGAACTATTTAACATTAGTTAAATAGTATAAGCTTGGGATACTATAAGCTGGGTATCCCAAGCTGATATTATAAGTATACTAATACGACCTTATACTTTGTCTGTCTTTGTCTGAGCATATTTATAAGTAATTTCAGTTACAAACATGGATGAAGGGATTACAACTTGAGTATTACATACAGTGTTAAATCACAGACATATCTTAGAATTAGATCTATTAGGACCGACGACAGTTAGGGAACAATAGTTTTAGAGTGGCAATCACGTACCAGAGGTAGTCAGACGATGTATTAAAAATTTTGTTAAAACAGTAAATTCAGGAGGCTATGACGTGTTCATTAGTCTATGATGATAAAAAATGACAACGATAACATAAAACATTAAATTAATAAAGTTCAATTTTAGATTAGATTATTAAATGCTTACTTAATTTACGTTGGCTAAACCATAATTACATAAGGCATTGAAAGGATCAAAATATGTCGCTCTATAGAAATAAAAAGAATCCCTTAATCTATATATCTACCACTATACCATTTGAAATAATACATTGTATTAAATACAATGTGTTATTGCAAGAAGTAGGTCTCGATTTGCCGCAACGACAGTCGATAATGGTCTTAGATTTATATAAATGCAATTTCACTCTATCAAAATACACAGTTTACACTTCTCAATGTCTCGGAGCTATCTTACAACAGTATTGCACATAAACTAGATCGATTTCCTCGCCAATAAGTCTCTTGTTTATAATTATCGCGGAGCAATTACTTGTGTGCAAAGTGCATTCTAAAATTAACAGTAAATTAACCACTTTCTAAACTGACTGCAAGTGTCTATTAAGAGCCTATCATTTCAATAGTGATAAATAATGCTGATTTAGACTGAGATGAATGTTGCAATGAAATTATAGTGTTTATAGGTGTTTGAGTATTGTGTTGGTATATGGACTGAGACTGGTAAATTTATGTAGGTACTTATTTATTATCTTGTTTTTATTATTATCATACTACCGCACCAGTCTGGCTTTGTACGGATGTCCAATTTTTTAAATTTATCCAAAATTTCTCTTCATAAAAGCCTCCCTCGGACAAGAATAAAAAATTATGCAAAAGTAGACGTTATCATACCTTGCTCTAGCAACATATTTAATGTTTATTTAGATAGATTTGCTTGCCAAGTATAAAAATATGTGAAATTTTGCATGAAAATTATTTATAATATTTTAAATAATTTCAAAAATAAATGAATAATACTAGTAATTATTATAGATAAATAAAAGTGAAAGATTTTTATGTATAGATAATGTTGAAGATAATGTTGAAAGTTAGCTTTGCCTCATTCATTCCCACGGTGTATTCCAATAAAGTTTGAATAGAGTACCGAAATTAATGTGCAAATAGATGTTGCCATACTTATAAGAAAATAAGAAAATAATAATATATGGCACATATAACATTATATATAAGAAAAATTGGTAGTTACTTAAAATTACTATGTTGATAACTGAAAATTTGAAGCAATAGTTTCATTAATAACGGTATAAAAGTATTGTCGAGTATTGTCACTAAAAGCGAGAATTCTTTTGAGAAATACTTTTTGGTGTTGTGTCAATTTGAATTATTTATGTTTTGCCGACAATAATTAAATAAACAATTTATTATTATTTTTGTACTATTATCGTAACTATAATCACATATTTTTTATGTTCGATTATGTATACAGTCGACGGTAGCTTCGTAAAATCAGTTATCGTAATGACATTGATATAAACATAGATGAAAACACTCATAAAATATTACACACTAAATAAAACATTATT
The DNA here is from genome assembly GCA_936446665.2 of Synanthedon andrenaeformis. Lineage (NCBI taxonomy): Eukaryota > Metazoa > Arthropoda > Insecta > Lepidoptera > Sesiidae > Synanthedon > Synanthedon andrenaeformis. Next base: position 11,910,133 of record OW387784.2, read on the forward strand.
TTATTATGACGACATGGTTTGGTCTAGTGGCTAGTAAACCTAGCTGTTAACCAAACGGTCGTGGGTTCGAATCCCGCTAGGGGCAAATGTTTATGTGTTAACATTTTATTTGTACCTGGATGTTTTGTATTTATAATATGTATGTATTTAAAAAAAGTAATCTATGTAGTATGACAACTGTCTAGTATCCATAACACAAGAATTAGTTGCTTACTTTGGAACTAGATGGTGCTGTGTGTAATGTGTGTAGATATTTATTTATTTATTATTATTTATTTATATAGCCTACTGTGTCATTATATTAAATGTATGTGTCCACATAACCTTTTAAGCCATAGATTCGTTTATAAGCACCAAGATAGTTTTTGCATAATCATGGTGTTCCCCAATTAGCTTGGTATTCATCGTCCTGCTGCCACCTGACGAGTTTGACCCACATAGCTCGCTTGATTTATAGCGTTCGCTAACTATTGCACCGCAACTTTGAATTTTGCTTGTTGATATTTAAACTAATTCTTACACGCGAGTTCTCTTGCTATCATCGAAATAGAACCAATAATCGAAATGCAGTATTTTTCTATATTATCCACTATGTGGCATAAAATGCCACTGAATAAATTGATATAGAACTTGTCTACATACATAGAGCGTACATATACTTACTTGTCCATAGAAGAGTATTTCAATTGAATTACTTGCAAAAGTAACAGTTCGAGCAATCACAATAATAGAATGAGAATTTTTTAGTCTTTTCAAAAATAAAGGTCTACAAATAAGCTGACGGTTCACTTTGACGGTAGATGACTACCGTCAAAGTCATAATTAAGTGCGCTGTTGATCACGATCGGATATATGCGTAGCGCTGATAAATGTTTATTTTTATTATCATTATTAGGTATGCCTACTCTTGCGAAAGGGGAGTTAGTTCTAACTTAATAAGAGCCAACTTTTCTATCTACTAGTGGCTTACATTGCGTTTTGCAATCATGAAATGGGCAGACCGTTCAGATGGTCTTCTTTACAGAAGACCATCGTGAACAGAACGTGTTGTGTTTCCATGAGCAAGCAGATGTTGCCTAATCCCTTATTCTTTATACGCTACGCTACTGACTTTAGTATGAACTAAAGTCACTAGCGTAGCTTATACTTGCGCATCTATGGCGTTGCTTCTGTTACTAGGCGGCGATAGCTTCCTAAAAATCAATTATAAAAATAACATTATAAAAAATATATGAAAATGTAATTATATATCTCTTAGTGGTGGAAAACGTAGCCTTCTTTCTGTTAAGATCGTCAGACAGGTTGACGTATCCACTTAATACCGTCGCCTATAACATAAGAAGAAGAAGAAAAAGCAGTTAAGTGCGCTGCCAACCATATAGTAGGATTGACGATAAGAAGATTAGAAGAAGAAGAGAAAGGAAAATGGGCTCTCGCATCCTGTCTGTGACTTTTCTAGTTATATAAATACTATAAAAAAACTGCGTCAATTATAATTGTAAGACTATTTGTCTGTACATAGTTGAAGTTTACGCAACATTTCCCGGCGACTGCGGCAGTCTTCCAACAAGTGTTCCAACGCGGTCATACCTTAACATTTACCTATTTTAGATCTATCAGGCTTCCTTATAAGCACGCAACGACCAATAAAATTATTGTTGCCAACTAAAACTCTAGCTGTACAACTAATTCGATTTATTAACTTGAAAACTGGATTAATTTATGGCTCACTGCTACAGATGTTAGTGAATTTGTTGCGTTTTATGACTAACAGTTTGCTAAAGTCAAATTTGGATACAGCTAATGTTAACAATGGTAACTGACAGTAACTAACAAACAGTTTATTATTTATTATTTGTTAATATTAACTGACGTTTACTGTCTAATAGACATTGTCTTGTACTAGTCGATAAAAGCGAATGTGCCTGTTATAACTTAATACATATAAACTTAAACTTTACTGGGAACAAATCAAAGGTTAACCAGTTATTAATTAGTTGTTCCTATCGAAATTATGTATATTACACGTAATACAATATACTTTTGCAGATTTTTTTTCTATGTTAAGATCGGCAAACAGGCTGACAATCTACTAATTGATGGTTAGATAGCTACCGTTGCCTATAACCAAACCAATGTGCGTTGCGCCTATATAAGTATTAAGTACTACTAATTACTTATACAGTAATAAGTAATAAGTACTAGTAGTAGCAGTAATAAGTATTGGTAAGTGATAGGGATAGGGGGATGCATACCAATAGTTAGTTATAGAAATTACGGATAAAATTTCAAGTTTATTAAAAAAAAGCAATAATTTAAAGTTGGTTGGATACTAAAATTATGAATATTGTCTTTGATGCATAGAAAATATTATAATTAATTAAAAATTACACTTCACTTTTAAGTACATATTGATTGATATCCAAAAAATAAAGTCGGTGTTAATATAACTATATTTCAATCTATGTGCTACAACAAAAAAAAAACTTAAAGAAGCAGATGCGTCTTTAATTCGCCGCCAAAGTAAAGTCGACATACGAACATCACTATTGCTCCGTCTCCACCTTTCTTGTATCCGTTTTATAACTCCACTGTTATTTTCTCGGACGGCTGTCCATTCCCATTAAAAAGTATAAATTACAACACTAAACAGCACTCGTCCGTCCCTAGCGGTGTCTATCCTACAATTAAATCTAATAAAGTAAGTTCGCTACAGATGCTGCGGACGTATCGATAACCAGTTATCGATTAATCGACATCTATCGGTTTTACTGGTCTTTTCAGTGTTTGATTTTGATTTTCCACTGCTAAACTTCGACTGATCAAACTTCGGTTGTGCTTAATGAATATTTCATGGTCTACAGAAGATCGTGAAATAAGTATTTTCGTGTATGAGTAAGGTATCTCAGAGATCACTGTCCTGTGTCTTCCTAATTTTTTATACTACATACACATTAGGAGACGAAATTATTTTTTTGCATTTAATAGCCCTGATCTTAAGGAAGGTTTTAGACTTATCATCATGTGCTGCGACCCTTAGGAGACGAGCAAAAAGAAAAAAAAGTCCTACGAAGTGTCCTACGAAAATCGAGCTCTACCGAGAGAGCGAATCATATATTTTTTAAACTAAATGGCGGGTGAAACCGCAGGGCACAGCTAGTGCTCAATATAGTATAATTCTGGACAATAAGTTACTTAACTTTATATGCGTTTGTTTGTGATTGATTTTCTTTAGCTTTTTAAAAAGGAAATTAATGCTTTAAAACATTTTGCTTCCTGTAATTTATAAACAGTTTAAAGCTTTCATATTCCGAACTTATTAAACCAAAAGTACAGCTTAACTGTATGTAGCAAGAAAGCCAAGCAAACCTGTTATCAACATTATCTTGTTTACAACTTAGTTGATATATTGTATGATTATCCTGTCGCTTTTAATAAATAAATGGGGCTTATGTAAATATATATTATGTATGACTTTCCGTATAATGTAATAATATAATGTTTGTGTATTTGCAACAATGATGCCGTAGAAGTTTATACGTAAACAGTAAAATTTAGACTAGCCTTTTTCCAAATTATAAATAATTAAACATTGAAAGTGCCGCCTCTGCAAAGGATTATGCTTTCATTAAGTAGTTTCCAATACCTACAGGTTTGTTGTTTTAGATGTTTGAAAGCCTTGACAATTTAATTAACTAGCGACCCTCCCCGATTTTGCACGTCTGAAAATTTATTACTATACATATAACGTTTACTTGTCATTACATATTATAAAACAAAGTCTTATATTAATTTATATATAAAGTTTTTATATATAATATGTACAATTTATAATTCATCAATTTATATATTCAAATATTCATCGTTTATCGCTCTTTTCATTTGTGAGAAGACGTAAAATTTCCAATAAAAACTACTTATAAATAAAACTAATTAAAAAATATTAAATCAATAGTAAATATAGCTGATGTAAAAATTCATCTAAAACTTTACTGCTTCTCAAACTGTTAACAATATTGTATAAGTCAACAATCCAGCGGTTCTCAAAGATTTATTAGACTCTAATAATATTTTACACACCAATCGACTTGCACATTGCCATAACTCGTTCAATCTTAGTTAAACGTATCAATCTATGTCAAAACTATCTAAAAGTCACACAGTATAGTTGACTGTGGTATACGCAGATTATTTTGTCACTGTCAATAAATAAAGGTAGATTGGTAGGAACATGAATTATGTAAGATATTGCATTGCATGGCGTTTCATACTCATTTATAATATCCAGTCTACTTTAATAATTTTCTTATTAAATTATAACTTTGGCAATCGATAAATTCTGGGGAATTTAATGTCGATCAAAGGCGATCTGTTAAGAAACTTATTTTTTTAATTTACATATTTCTTATGTTAAGTTCGTCAGAGAAGCTGACGATCCATTGATGATAGATGGTTACCGTTGCATATTACACAAGCAAGGCCATAGTGCAACTGTTGTAGTGTGAAAAGTGCTCCTTAGTAGAATTAAGGAAAAGGAATATGCAAATGAGGGTGTGGCATCCTTTTATTCACTCACAGAAAATAACAGCAGATTAGCTGTTATTTTACGGCAGTGTGCCCGCCTATAACAACCTAGGCCTGGGGCCCTAGCCAAGATGCAAACGCAGTGCTTTCTACAGTCGTAAACGCTACGCTACACTGGGACAAAGCTTTGTGATTGGTCAAAATTTTATGTGGGCGTTACAACAACCAATCACCGGGCTTTATTTTGTTCGCTTCGTAAAGTTCGCTAGGGAGCGCTTCTTTAATGTACATCTTGGCTAGGCCCCCAGGGCCAACTTTTAAAAGTTGGCCTGCCGGGAATCGAATCCGTGACCCCTGCCTGAAACAGAACGCTAAGGCAAACATCTAAAGTATTTGTAGTGATTATCCATTTTTAAGGTATTAAGTATTGGCTAGAGAGCTAAAACATTAATGTGTTTCTTTAATTTATCAACGAATTCAATAGTACTTAGCCATATTATAGATATATTATTCCACTTCAACACCACTACGTGGATAAAAATAGCTTGTATATTCATTTCAGTTTTTTTTTTTAGTTTTTTTTTTATTTATTAAATACATGGAAATATGTACACCACTTTCATATTTTTCACTGAAATTTTTTTGAAGTTAATTTTAATTTGATTCTTTCAGGTACGTTCAGTTGATATCTGTCGAATAGCAGCCAGAAACAAGCGAGACAACATTGATAAGTAACATCTTAATTACTTTGAAGTAAAATCCTACTTAATTTCGTAACATTAAATAGTTAATTATTAAGTGAATGGAACGAAAATTTATTTAACAAACGAAGGTTTTATACTTAACACACCTATTCCATTGCAAAATAACCCTAAAGTTTATGTTGATACAGACACTTATACTTAATAAAGTAAAATCGGGACTATCTTTCATTGGTTACTTATACATTAATTAAGTTGAAAAGTTCAAGTGAAGTTGTTAGCTTGAATTTATTACACGCGTTGGCGCCATTTTGTCACCGTGTGATGTTATCGTAACGGGTGGGACATGTGACATTTTCTTGACACCATTAGCTTGTTGAAATGTCAGTAATTTATTTATATAGATTACATTATTTTCATTTGAAACAATTAAATGCATATATATTATATATGGGAGTAATATTGACTTTTCCACTTAACATCAAGTGGAAAAGCTATAGCAGAGAGTAAAGAATGAGAGGTCTAGGCTTTGATTACCCGTTACGCAATACAGAAAAAGATATAGGGTATCGTTCATCTAGAAAAAGAGTACTATTCCCTAGGGATTATCTAAAAATAAGAATTTTAACGCCTGACAAAAAAATATGAGTAAGTAATAAATATTGAATAAATGTTTAAGAAACAGGGTGGACAAAGTCGCGGGAAGACGCTAGTTGATAATATAAAAAATAAGGAGGGATATGCGAACATGCTTTGTATTGTTTTATTCACTCAACGAAACAAAACAGCACAATTGCTGTGTTATTTTACTGTGGTCTCCTGTAAGGAGGTGGTTACTGCCGCTAGAAGGGCTGCCAACCGATTAATATCAATTTATTGACTACCTAATAGATTATTCGAAATTTAAAACAAGTGACTGCCAGTGGTGTTCTTTATTTAAAAAAAAATCTATAAAATAAAAACATAATGTTTTATCAATCAACAGTTTATTCAAACGTGTCGGTTTGAATTGCATTATTTATTTATTTTTAAATAAGAACGCACGTCCTCAATTTGCCCGTCACACTTCTTTATGTACGCTTTCGAAAAAATACAAAAAAAGAACATGGTTGTTGTTATCACCTATTAGCATACAAAGTCTTCGGTCGTGACGAAAAAGAAGTTGCCAGTAAAAAAAAAACACCTTTGGCCACTACGTTCGTACTTAGAAATTTCATGTTTGGCGCCAAATGTATGCAAGATTTGCTATCTGCTAACCAACGCCGTAGAAACGTTGATCCAAGTTTAGTCGTGATGTTGTTTGTAATTCTATTTAAATGTGTTAAAAGCAATAACAATAAATATGTTACTGTCATGAGAACTTTGATTTTAAGGGTTATAAAGGGATTTTATCGATGCATTTTATGGAAAGATTAAACAGCCAACTACTCTATCACTATTTTAGATGATTGAAATTTTTATTTTGAAAAAAAAATAATAATAAAAAATCTGCATTAATAAAAGATATTTTCTTTCGTGGATAACCACGCCGAAATTAGCGTTTACAAATAAAGCTTGTGAAACGCAATTCGTTTTTGAATACCGTTTTTAATTAAGGCAAGCAACGGTCTGGACCGTCAACACGTAAGGGTTTTCACAAACGAAGCGGTTTATTGCCGACGTCATTCCATTGAAAAACGATGTTTACGATACGAACTGCTTATAAATCCATTGCTTACAGATTACACATTACTTAATGTGTTCTTCTAAGACAAGAAAAATAGAACTTCATTAAAAATAATGGATTTTTTTTATATTTTTAAAACATAACCTCAAATTATTACTAATTTTAAAAGTATGAACAATTTTTACTCAATAACTCTTAAACCAATAGAAAATCTATATAAATCTATAGACTATTACTACAGACTATAGATTATTTCGTGGAACACAGAAAATATTTAAAATTTAGATTTGAGTTTTACAATAATAAACCATAATTAACACAGCTCGGTTAATATATGTTACTGTAACCCTGAAATTATGGAAAATGTATGTGAATATTATCACAAATCTATGTTTATATTATAATTAAGTTATAACTTAAATTAATAAATACAACATAATAATAAAAATATATTAAATGCGTGTAACCTCCTTTAATTCATGTTTACTAGGCAACTGATATTAGTTTAGCTGCTTTACACATCATATAGGGCTTGAATATCATATATTTCAAGATAACTAATAAGACAATAGAGGGCGTTAGATTATTTTTGTAAAATAGAATTTTCTCCACTTCTAATGGATAGAATCATGCGAGAGAGAATTTCTCCCTTAAAGCAATATTCCCCCTTAAGTAATATTGTTTGAAAATAACCTTGTGTGAAAATTAGGTATTTGTAAAAACAAAATATAATTGGTCTTATGTCGAAAACGCTTAAAGCGGTTAGCACACTTTACAATTTGAAGGATTCCAATTTAGGAAATCAGAAAGTGTAATCGCAGTTAGAACAGATTGGATCCAATTTAGATTTTATCTATTTTCAATTTTATGTCTTCGATTTAGAAATCAATTTAGTGTAGTGTGATTACTTGTTCACAACTTAGGTTCCTAAATTGGATTCCTTCAAATTGTAAAGTGTGATAACCGCTTAAGAATGCTCAGCGTATGCGCTGCCTTAAATTCTAGAGGGCGGGAGCAAATTGCCGCCTGCTCTTCCTCATCGCTAAATTTCTCGGAAACTCAACTAAAATACACCTTTTAAATATTAACTTTACATTGAACTGTGCATTCAGACCGATCAGTATTAATTTCGACTCTAATTGTAGATTAAATTTTAATTTTTTTTTAATTCAAAATTTTATTTAATAGAAATTTATTAATTCTAAAACTCATAATCATGCGGTCAGCTTGTAACTTTGGGCACATGTTCTCTGAAAATCTGAAGGCTTCAGGTTTTATTAACACTGGTGATACCAGACTAAAAAATTGTGTAAATGGCGTCATAAGGGTAACAAATGAGTATATAAAGTAATAAAGAAATAAATACAAAGTAACTTTTAAAAAATTTATTAAAAAATTTATGGGAATCTTAGTACTCATAGGAAAAATACACATTTTTTTGTGTAATATGCATAATTATAAATAGCATAAAATATTCTGCTTTTAGCAGTCAACAGGAATTATAAAAAATTAGTATAATTGATAACAATTGCCTTAATTATGTAATTTTAATTCTTAATTATTTATTATAAATTTCCCAAAGGACTGAGAAGACAATGGCCGGCCAACACTATAAACTAACAAACCATTCCAAATTGAAGTTAACCTTATGACAGTCTCGTTAGAGTTGAAATTTGTAATGAATGAAATTGTATAACCAAAACGTGCGGAACACTGTACACGTTTTGGACATTGACGTAACATATTAAAATGTAAAAGTAAGCTGGACAGCCCGTTACCTTTTGACATGCAATTTTCGGGCTCTCATTTATCAAGTCCCTTAATAGATTAGGGATGTGAGTAAAGAATCGAACGTTCCCTGTTATCGATGTTAAAATTAGTTTTCTTTTTCTTTTTTCACTTGTATTTTTGTCAATCACTAATTTAATAATATAAAACATTTTGTTATTTCAAAACTTTTTCCACTGTGTGGAATGTGTGAAGAAAAAAAAAAAAACTTTTAAGTAGGAAAATGGGTTATTTGTAGAGAAATATGAATAATATTAAATGGGTTAGTTTTTTCGCATGTTTTTTTCCTGGCGACACGCCTTCGGAATATAAGTGAAAGAATTTTTTATCGATAAGTGAAATACACAAGTCTTCCTCTTTTATCGATCTTCTCATTAATGAAAACCGTATCAGTTGGGTCGTTTAAAAGGAGTTAGCGGAGAAACATACAGAGGTAAACAGCGACTTTATTTTATAATGTATTAGCTGTTGAACGCGACTTCGCCCACTTAAACATATTTCTTAAACTCTTCAAACATTATATGACTTAAAGAAAAACAAAACAATTTAAATATGCATCTTATTTTTGTTTAAAGAAATTAAAATTATTACAATACTTATTTTTACAATTTAGTATTCAACGTTCTGTTAAAAATATCGATAAGATTTAATCGGAGATGTCCCATGCCTCGTCAAAATGTCGGGTGGGTTTGAAACAATTAATCTCTGTATGCAGGCCCTTGGACTTGAGGTTAAGCTTGAAGGACTGCGAATCAATTTAACAGAAGTACGTGTTGTGGAAGCGATGAGTTAACATGGCTGGCCATTGAATTTAGTTTTAATTTATTTAACAATTATATGTACCTACTACTTGCAACAGACATACAAATTAGCTCATATAACAATTCAGTCGCTCCCCACCATCTCATATTCTTCAATATTCTAACGTTTGGTAAGGAAAAACATCTTCTGGTAAAATATTAAGACTATATTTTATTTATAATACTATTATTATCCAAGACGTATAGTATTTTCAAGACCTTTAAGATCTTGGAAGATTGTAACTCCAATTGCTTTAAAATAAAGATGACAAAAAGAAGTGTATAAATAAATGATATATTTTTTAGTTTATTTATAATTTTAACAATTTTAAAATAAGAATAAGTTCCCCTGCAGGTTTGAATCGGTGGTGCGTTCCTCGAAGACACATACTGGTGGAAACGAATTATTGCAGTACTTATTTTTGTTCTAAGCCAACCAAGTGTGGTACCTACTAAATTTATTAAAAAATTCACGTGTAAAATTTTTACATACAATTTAGATTACTTGGATTTCGTCTTTGCTTATCTCATAATTGAATGCATACTACCATTCATTGTTGCGAGGTTTCGAGGCAGATTCATGACATCGACGTTTGACATAAGTGGTCAGCGACCCCTTGTCGCCATTCACGAAACACAAACACAATCCTTTTTTATGTTCAACATTTAATCCCAGGTACTTTATTGGATTGTAGTCGTGTTTTTTTATTCAACAAATATTTGAATTATTAGTGATTTTTATTAGGACATGTCACACGGCGCCATCTAGTTCGAAATTACGCAGAGTTTGTGCTATAGTTAACTAATTATAATATATAGTAAAACATTCAGAAAAACACAAACATATACATTACGAATGTTTGTCTTGAGCGCGGATCGAACCCGCAACGTCTGGCATAGCAGGCAGAGCTTCTACCGCTGAGCCAATCAAGTCGTCGAAGATAATATAGATAATTAGGGAACCGCTCTCGGCTTTTCTCTTTTTTTCTGCAAATTATATATAAAAACCTCGTTTAACGCTCTTACCATTAGTGAAAACCACATTAAAATCAGTTGCGCAGTTTAAAAGATCTAAGCGTACATACAAAGTTAGAGATGGCAAGAAGCGAATTTGTTTTATACTATGTAAAGATGTAGCAGTCTAGAAAACTTTCAGTTAAAGAAAAAATAATAGAGCGGGAAAAAAAATGAAATTGTATTATTTTCTTAATGAAATTTTTATTCAAGAAATTTGACTATTCAATTGATTGTAAACGGCTACCGTCGCCAATGAACACAAACAACGCCATAGGGCTTGCCAATGCACTGCCAATTATGATAGGACAATAGAGAGGATAAATTTTGACTTTGACATCCCTAAATAACTTACTGAGACACGAAACATGAAGGAAAATGACTATGTATATCACAGTAATATTCCGTATGGGAATGGTTGCATACAGCCTGTCAAGTTTTTGACTGCAGAACGTAATGTTTTTATGGCATTTGGTGGGATTACCAGATACCTATGTCTATGTGCAACATAGACATGACTATGACCAGCATAGCAGCATATGGAGAAGGCCTATGTCCAGCAGTGGACATCCTACTGTTGTGATGATGATGATTACCATTGACGCCTGTTTCAATTAAAAACATTTTTTTTAATCAAAAACATTTTAATTCATTGAATAAAAAAGGTATGAAGGGTTAAAAGGCAAAATGGGAAAAGAGGAAAGGCTCTGGCAATCCATACACACGCCATCGCAACAACACACGTTCTGATATTTCACGGTGGTCTTCTGGAAAAGGGTTACTGCTCAATAAATGACTACAGGACGCAATGTTTCCTGCCATTCACAAACCGAAGATGTTGTCAGCAGGTTATCCAGGGTGTTAGATCATCACATTAAGACTGTCTGTGCTCGGCTTTACTGTCATGTGTGGCAACTGCCAAGGGTAAAGACCGATGTCAATGCCCTTGACGGACTAATCAAAGAAACTCACAAAGTATTAATATTCGGCATCTCGCTTACGCATTCACCGAATTTAATTTCGCGCCATTTTTTCCGCGCATCAACCGACCGCCATAATGCGATTCCCCATCAACATTGTTTTTTTTCTCAATAATTTCGGAAACAATTTTCTATCCTATATGATTATGGGTCATTTCGTTACAGGCACATAACTATTATTAATATATTACAAGATAACATTTCCAGTCATTATTTTTGAGTTAAAATCATCTCGCCGTTTTATTGTTTGACGGAAGCCATCTTGGATTTCACAGTATTTAATTAAATTGACATTTTCTTTATAGACGCTTTTATATGCAGTTTGTTTTCATAGCTTTATATTAGGTATTATTATTTCCTAGATACACTGGACCGCAAAGAAAAAGGGTCGGATAGAAAAAAAGTACATGACCTAGCTTTATGAAATAGAGACTAAATTCAAGCTAAACTAAATTATTTTTATTTTTATTTAAGCACATTAAAATATTCTTTAATTTAGTCTTTATTTCATTTATAGCTAGGTCAGGTACTTTTAAAGATATTGAAGATTTTCTAACCGACCCTTTTTCTTTGCGGTCCAGTGTATTTGAAATTTGAGTTGTCTACAATAACAGAAATATATTCAGAATTAATGCTATAAACGAATATAAATAAAAAAAGAAGTAAATATTTGCAGGTAGATACAATTTTTCTGCTTGAGTGACCATTGTGCAACGCTTTAATACCAGGAACCTGTATTTAATTGTATCTAACAATTATATACTATTCGTTGATATTCGCGTCTTTTGCGCTCCGCAGCGAGCGTGGCCTGGTTTAGCTAATTCAAAATATAACCTGTCTATATAATAAACATACTTCTGTTATTTCCCGAATCAGATTGGAGAGACCAAGGTGAAAATTCCTCGTGCATTACCACACCACAAGTGTTTAGGGAGACAATAGAAAATGATCTTGACTGTATCGAATTCCTCCGTCGTCTACACAATGCAATGAGAGATAATTGATTTTTTTTTAAATATTTCTAACCCATCTCGTTGTCTACCGTACGGACGAACGGAGATTCTTTTGTTAGCGGTTATAATATTGCTTGCTTTCACCACGGTACACACGACATTTGAGATCTAAACAGTCATGCTCATATCCACAAAAAGTTTGATATTAATCGGCAGACTAACTGTAACACCGTGGGGGCTTCACATTCTTTCTTATTTGACATGCTAAGGTCACTCGTAACATGATTACGGATTTGATGGAAAAATCTCATGTTTAACTTCATAGTTGTTATTCGTGACTTCGCACGATTTTAATTTAGCTTTACATGTGTGTATAACTCGCTCCAGATCAATTTAAAAAGAGTATTTTGCTAATAATCAGTCAGGAAGTTAATAAACTACTAGGATTACGCCGCTATTTTATAATATTTAAAATACGATCTCTTCATTAGACTGTCTAACTAACACACGGATTATCGGCTATTATACAATACATAGAAACATGCAATACCAGAGAAATCGGGAAGCCGCAAGGGCTATCTTCAATTACTGTGTAGTGTAAGAAATACTAGGATATCAAGTGAAGATACGACAAGATTAGAATAGTTGACATACATTAAGCATTGACTGGGCACATTGGGTTCATAAGCTAGGAAGCCTGTCTGATGTCAATAACAACCTCATCGCAACTCGTAGGTATATTGCTGTTGATGTATTTTGGAGGTGAGTACTCTAGTCAATTTTCCTAACTCTTCCTTATACCTAATCTTTTATTCTATAGAGGTCATAACGCAACGTCAGTGTTGCACTGTATAACTTGCACTTGTATTTGCACTTGTAATTCGCACTTGCACTTGCTTGTAGCTATGCTTAATACATGACGGTATAATCACCTACATCAATTGGCTTGTCATTTTTCCTGCAGATCTTAACATAAAACATAACATAAAATCATAAAAAGTTTAATGTGTTAAAATAACTCCAGTTTCAACGTATTTAATGCTACACTTAAAAAAAAATCTACAGTTATAAAGTTCTTGAATTTCAAAGTCAGCTGACTACGAGAAATGTCTTACTTAAAAGGTCAGTGTGTAGAGATATAGATCGGTAACTAGCGAAATGCTGAGAGTCCATTGAGGTCATTACCTACAGAGAGGGAACTACATGTTCACTCTGAAAGCGCGGAATTTAGTGATGATCATTCCCATTCTGTTTAAAGTTGTCGATACTTTCATGATATCGATAACACTCGCTTGTGTATCTTATTTCTTTGTATATTTTTAAACAAAATTGTAACATGTCACGTGTGCAGACATTAGAGGTCTATAATATTATAATACTGGCTTCGAACAGATAAATTTTTTTCTGCAATTATATATACCCAAACCTTCCTCGTACATACTTCGATAGTACGCTACATTTATTTATGAGAAATCTGGGTTTAGTTGTCCTTTTCGAAGATAGTAAAACTTTCCGATGAGTAATTATTTTTGTGATAACATCGATAAAATCGGGCCATAGATTGTATTCATTGCTTAGAAACACTTCTACCAGTGAAGCATTGTTAAATGCTTCACAATTCGAATAATAACATGATTTCATTGCTACGTTACATAATTACAAAAAGTTTTATCTTATTATCGACGAAATTACGAAAATTGCTTATTTACACCGTGCTTTACACAAAAAAGTGATAACATAATTTCGTCCGGCCGCAATTTCGTCCGTATAATTTTCATAATGTCCCATCACTAACGCGGCCACCCCGCCGTGTCAATCATAAGCCAACAAATTGTGTATGAGTCGGCAACAATTCACTGCTATTCAATAACCGCTTCGTTCAAAGCAGATGGTATCGAAAGTGCTGCTCGACAATATTAGAAGTAACGCTGAAACATTTGAAAATAAACCTTAATTTGTACGTCGATAACGCGAATCGAGTTAAATGTAGATTGTTGTATTTTAAAGGCGACTGGTCCAACGATTAGTCGGACTTTATTAAAAGAAGGCCTGCTGTGGTGATAGGGATTTGGTATAAAAATATATTCAGTGAGAAAATTAGATGTGTAAAAACAGTTTAACTTTCATGGCTTCAGATGTGTTAACGTTTTTACAGACGATTTTCAATACTTTTGCAAATAAAAAACATTTCTTTTTCAAAAATCATTGAAGAATTTGTTTAAATTATGTACTCCAATAACTGAGTATGAGTTGTATTATGATTTCTTAATAATTCTTAATTCCAATTAATTCTTCCGGCCAAATAGCTTACTATAAAATATTTTAAAAATTGTCAATAAAATTTCATTAATTCTTTAGGCTATAATGGATGCATCTAATACTTTTATTTACATCTACATAGGTAATATATCTATAAGATAAAGATAAAGATGAGATAGGATAAGTAGAAACTATGCCCAGAACGCGCGAACTTCTCCTGGGGTGTTGGAACCTATCTACAATATGGGCTTTTTCAAGCAAGCCATAAACAAATTTCTGCAGGGCGCACCTGCACCTGGTGTTGCTTGCGCCTTTAGGCGACGGTAAACACCTACCATCAAGTGGAGACCGTCAGACTGCCTGCCCTTATAATTTAAAAAAAGATATAACCAGCAGTATAGCGGTAAATACCAATTATTGAGACTTTGGCATTTGTCAATAGGTTTATAAATAATATTTAAAACCAACTAAATAGTATATACCTTTTCGGAATCTTCAAGTCTTTTTAAAAAATAAATATTAAAAAAAAAATTCAGTTACATCGTTAGATTTTACCATTTAGAAAATATTTGAAAATTAAAAATATTCAATGACAACAATACCATCACTGTTAGAAAAAGAAGCTGTCTCATAGGAAAGATTGTAATAATGCGTTTGTTCTTCTGACTAAACCTTTTATGGCCTAGTTAGATTCAATTGGTTTGAAAATCAATTTTAACGTATCTAGTATAATATCATACCTTTAAGTTTTATGATTACTTCATAAAAAATATCTGAAATCATTCATACTTGAAATAAATGAATACACCCCCTCCCCTGTACAGAGTTTATAATACAGTTCGCGTTGGAGGCTGGGCGTTAAAACAAAAACTTTTTAAAACTTTCAACGAACACGTTTACCAATTTTGAACCGCATTCCGATTTTAAAAACAACGCGTTCCGAGGCAGCGTGCCGAGTAGTGATGTCCACATTGTCGATAACGCTCGCTTTCGGACTCGAGTGCAGTGCCCCAACCGACCTCTCGTAACGGTACGAACCGTCAATCTTCCATCAACCAACTTATACTTGCGGCTGTCAAACAACATTTCTAACGTCTGCATCTTAGGCCAAGGTCGAGAGTCATTCGATACACGCCAAAAGGGTTTGGCTGAAGCTTTCTAGGTGTCGGATAGTTTGACGTATCGAACTGACTGAGTTTACGTTTGAACTTTGATTTGTTTTCTGTCTCTTGTTTTTAGATGGATCAAAATGTATTACAATTCGTGCATCTATAAATATGCCAAAATACGACTTTAATTCTGGCCCTCAAGCACTCTGGCAACTTCCATCCAGGTACAGTGTGGCTTAAAACTGATCTGACTTTTAGCCTTACAATACCTATACGATAGCCTTAAAAATAAACAATTTGACAAATAAAATTCAAAAGTAAATTAACATAATAAAACATTTATATCTAACGTAAATTCTTATAATCAATCTGTACTTACTATAAAATAAAAATCACTGTCTATGTCTGTTTCTGCGCCTACAGATTTATGTGCTAATCTTGTATGATTTGTGATTTGCTAAATAAATAAGTTTTTCTTTTTAATTTTATTAGTTGGAATATATAGTGTTTTAATTTTAATTATATTATTTTAAAAAAATGTTTGTTAATTTTTTTAGAGTATAAATCGTCGTTTCAAAGATTACCTACTTATTGAATCCAGAATCTTTGAGATTTGAGATTCTATCTTTTTTTATTAGAAATACAATTTTATTAAATAAATGATCATAATTATTGTCATAATATATCACATCATAGATCACACAAAAATATTACAATATATTAGAATCTAAAAAAATACATCAACATGTTTCGACTGTTTGATTACAAAATAAGTTTTTTGTTACTTTGCGACATCATCATAAAAATGACAAGTCATAGATATCAGTAGATAGTGTCATTACAATTACTGAACAAGTAAGTATTGGTGTACAGGATTTGCTCAGAATAAGCTATCTACACAAGCAATGAGTATTGCTGTTCCCTCATCTGACAGCCGTCCACACACATATTAACCTCTAGCTCTCCTTATCCAAACATCAGCCCATTGTTTTATTTGTGTACACAACTAAACACAGCTATCACGTCGTATTTACTTAACGACTTTCTATCTTGTAATTCAAACAAATCGGACCTTGTTATAGAATATCTGAATACCCACAGAATAGCGTCAAAGTGTTGATAATAAAGCACAAATGACCGCTCCGTCGGTCGGTGTACAAGGGACGACAAGAAGTACAACGTCTTCGCCCGCACATCTAGTTAAAGCTCTCTATTGACCATACGATTTCAAGTATGCGAATTTGTTTTGCGACTCCTCAGGTACAACGCATATAAAATAATTGGATATTTTAATATATATTCAATTTTAATGTTACGTTCTTTATTGGTGAAATCATAATCTTAAAAAATTTTAAAAAAAATCTTTCCTATATTATAATAAAATTTTATTACAAATGTATTATAGCTTAAATTTCCTAATTAGTACCTAAGTTTATAAAGGTAGATGGAATTTTGAGTATTCGTTTCACATTTATTTAGACTATATATTAGGTATCCAGATACAAAAAATTAACATACTGTTACGCGCAGGGTAATTTAAAATGCCGTTTAGGGGTTTAGGAACACGATTTATTATCACAGACCAAGATGACTTCCAATATTACAGAGCTTCTCCAATCAAACCGTAAAACTTGCCAAAAGTCGTCGCTAATTCACTCTACGTCTCAATTATGCACTGTCGCAAACGTCTTCGTAAAAGCTCCCAAGTGTTGTTAACGTATCGCTAGTTATCGCAGAACTGAACTCTCGAGCGATCGCACCCGTATTTATACTCGCGCAGAAAGTTGTGGAAACTACTAGAAACTTTAAAAGTCGTAAACAAGTTTATCAAAACTTCTCGAAGGCTATTGGTGTTAATGTAATCTGTACCTTATGTCGCAAACATAAGGAACAATTTGCTTTGACACGAATCAAAAAAAGGGCGTGGTCACCTATTCATTGTGGGGGCGAGCGCGACTAAGTGTGTGGAATTTTCCGCCGTCCAGATCTTACGCTATCGAGAATGTTCCATACTCTGATCGTAACAATACAATAAACATAATCGATCCGTCCAATTAAATAAATGTTATTTATAAATCGATAAATAATGGAATAAAATAACACTTAACCCTAAAAGACAAATTATATTTTATGACTTTATTTAGTGTCAGCCACGAATCTGACGTAATAAACCAAATATGTAAGCAAAAACCTTAACGTCGAGAGATAATAAACTCATAGTATCCTACGTAGGAATCGAGTATCTTGAATATTTCATTTGAAAATCATTCTCAATTTACATAGTTTAGGGAAACAATGAAAACATTACTTCGTAGCTAATGAATATGCATGGCGACGTCAAAATCCTTTCTAAATAGTCGGGCAAACGACAAAGTAATCGCAATCACGATCGCACCGTGAATAGCGCGCTTTCTCCAAGCTCACAGTGTTCCGTGTGGGCCGGCCCTAGCCCAACCAACTGCGTACCGTTAAGTATATTCTCTTAATCTCAAATCGTACAGTTGTTACCGGCCTTAGACAATGTCCGATGAATAATAGCCTTGGCGTTCGCAAATGTCATGCCATGTTATGACGATTGTTCGGGAACATGCTCGCGAAACTAATTTCTATGATGTACGACATTCGTAGAGGTTGGGGGTCGGATGACTATAGGTTTAGAATGCTAAATTTCAAAATAACGTACAAGCCTTATTACTTTCTATTTCTAAATTCTCGTGTCAACACATCAGACTGTAGATAATTGTGGATTTTTACTCAGGGATTTGATTATTTTATTTGTTTGGGTAATAAATCTTTAGAACGAAAACGAATCAATATCATCATGATCTCTCTTTTGTGATGCACCCTCAAAAATAAATAAAGAGCCCCCGACATCTTCCGCGTTGAAATATTATAAATATTTGACATCTTTGCTGTGACGACGGTGGCGCCACCACGGCGACAGTGGCGCCCAATTTTATTTTTATTTTTTGACGACTCCCCGGGAACCTAAATTTTTTTCTGTACAAAAAGTATATGTTAATCTAGGTAGTGAACTATCCGTGTGCCAAATTTCAATAGTTTTTATGTGAAACAGCAACAAATATACAACCATATATGCATCCATCCTCAGAAACATTCGCATATAGTATTAGTAGGATTTTATACTTGAAAAAAAAAAATGATACAACGCAGTTTATTGCCAATTACAGGTTTTCTTTAATAATCCTAACTAATATTATAGTTTGTTTGTTTAATACGCTTTTACGCCTAAACTACTCGACTGATCATCATGAAATTTTGAATTAAGTTTATCAGAGGTACAGAAACATAGGGCACGAACGAAGCCGTGGACAAAAGCTAGTTTCACAAACAACTAAATAACTTTAGAACATTAACTCACTTGGTTTTTAGCATTTAAAAAATGGTGTATAAGTTTATGTTTGTATATTTGATTGCATTTTTTATGAGTGAATGTGTGTTCAATATCCTATATAACCAAGATTGTATAGCCAGAAATTCAAAAATGACAAAGAAGTGGTACTATATAAAGATTTTCATTAGTCAATATAATCTTCATCAAGGTTTAATCTGGCATTTGCAAAAATCTCTTTCGTATCCTTTTATGAGCCCCGACAAAAGCCCTTCAAAGTTCCTGTTTTATACTAGGTAGTTTCACTAGTAACTAACCAAACGTATAAATCTCAAACCAAATCGGTTTTGATTTAGTTACAAACTAACGATCAGCCCCCGGCTTCGCACGGATGCATTCTCCCCCCCCCCCCCCACTATACATTTTCTTCCAAACATCTTCACATCTTCGAACAAATTTCTATTCTTAGTAATAGTAAAGGTCCGGGTATACATTGTTCATGTTTATTTTTGTGGGAAATAGCAGTAATTAGATTTTTAATGAGTCTTCATTAACTATATAACTTATATAATTAAGTAAATATAATTAATTATAGCTAATTATAATATGTAATAATGTAATTATTACATAATATATTAACTATAACAACTACCAGGGAATATTTTAAATTCCTCGTTTGGCGATGATTCGATGAAAATCCAACGTTTGGCAAAAGTGTAATGTCAAGCGTCAACGTATGATAATAATGATAATGTATATATTATAATATGTTTCATATTATTTACATGATACATTTTAATTTATAAAGATACCACCCAAGTGATAGGTAGTTTGGTTCGTTACCGCAAAATTTTCAATATAGGGACGCACCTGCAAGTAATTATCGATATTTCATAAGGTACAGCCCTTTTCTTGTCGTCGCCTGTCGTTTGGCGCAGCGAAATTGTATATTTATTGCTGAACACATAGTATAAATTGATTCGCACCGTTGCTTACATTGTTCGCTATAGTACGAGTATAAGGCATTCTTATTTCTTGTACATATTTAGCGACCTCCTGTCAACTTTATACGTGAGACAATGAAAAGTTCTATACTATCCCATCTTCTAATAATCTATAGCTGAGTTTAATGTGGTCACAGAAAGTATAACCAGCAGAGGAGATAATAATATAGTCTCACTCTTGTATTCAGTTCCTTCTAAATCAATAAAAACGTCACTATAAAAGATAGGAAGATAAAAGGCCAGACATTTTATATTACAACTTAGCAAAATGAAATATGATTTAAATTCATATTGAAATTCTTTCCAACTTTTTCAATTGCCTTAGTGGCGTTTCATCAGTATTTTTCCTTTTAACTGTTTTTAGCCTTGTCAAATATTCTCTCATTGAACGGTCTATATTTTTGACTTGATTTACGTATGCGTTGCACTTTATTTTGTACTCGAAGCAATAAGATAAATTTTGGCCATGAAACACCTGATGAATTGTAACCGACCAGGTGTTAATTTAGTTATCATAGATTAGACAGCCCGTCTGGCGACAGTAACCACCCATTTACAGAAAACTGCTATATAATGAGATAGTTAACTAGCAACTATGTAGATACATGTTTAGTTTACTAGCTAACAAACCCTCAGTCCAGCCACTAGTTTACTAGTATTAGCTAGTAAACTTGCTCAGGGTCATTGAGCCTTAAGGTAATTTTGTGAGTGTGTTGGTTTTTTCCAGAGGGGATTAACGCAGTTAAGGCAAACGAACATTTCTATCCATATTTGGTACACTGATTTGTCTCTCTCGAATTAATTCCGTCTTTGGATCAACTGGAACTTCAATGAAAGCCGATCCAGCATTTCCCCTTCATCCAGGAAGTATAATTTTCCGCTTCATTTCGCGACTTTGATTCGATGTTTTAATACATATCGAGCACATACGAATTCGTAACGCCGGATGAGTTATCATCAATCATGAAATTGTTAATACTGCATTTATATTTCACATCACTAAGCCGATTATATCAAAAGGCGTGTCGTGATGCAATGAAAGCTTTCGTATTTGTTGGAATATTACGTGTACCTTTATTTTTAATAAACTCGATTGTTGGTGCTCCTGAGAATGCATTTGTAACATTGGATCATCCTTATTTATCGTATTATATTTTACTGTAATTCTTTAACTGCACACACTGTCAAACAGGAGGTTCTACCTTATAGTAAGATTTTCTATTTACATTTTATAGACACACATTATCATGTAACCTAGGACATTTCTATGTCCACCGATTACTAAAGTTAATCTTAAACATAATTCAACATCATAACCTGACTTAGTACGAATACAAGACTCTTGGTACATTTTAGCTAATCACACAGGACGAACGCTTCGCATCTCCCAGGAAAGTCTTTAAAGTCTAATATTTGTCTAAAACATTGTCTATTTGGACTAAGGAATCTGAACCCTGTTAAACTGACTGTCTTGCTGCAACCTTAATAATAGACATTAAAACATTATCTGAACAAACAATACATTACTAGAAACCTTATTTTGAAATTACCAAAGTGTACCGTTGTAAATAATATTAACACATCGCGATTGGTACTGGCGTTCGGTATTTGCCGGCATTTACAGAAATGCACGATGACGGTATTTCGGTGTTAGGCTGTGTGGCGCCATTGCGAGCGGGTTAATTTTAATTGTATTGTCAACAGTGCTGGATAGTAATAATCAAGATTAAGATTGAAAGAATCCAGTATTTGTTTCCGGATACATAAATAAAACAGAACTCTCTTCAATATAATGAGTTAAGAAAAGTTTACCTGTTGTTAACTCAGGCCTACTCTATATAAGTTAAATGTATATAAAAAATTAATATGTACCATAATTATTACAGTTTAAGTGGTTGTAACTATCATTGAAGCGAAGAATTCTACTAAATTAATAAGACATTGATATTATAGTACAAACTGTCACAATGTACTAGGTTTATGTATTTTATTATTACTAATTAAAACTTAAAATTTATTATATTTTTGAATAAGTAATAAGATTATACTTTAGTGAACTATCTATCGAAAGAATAATATTTAAAAAATATATTTATGAAAACCGCTAACACTGTGGCCACACGAAAACAGTCGAATTATGTTTCTGTTTGATTACAGTTGAAAGAGAGCTGGCATTTCGAATGTTTTTTCTGAAATATTAATACGTTGAGACCTCACACGCGAATCAAAACATAACAGTCATTTACTTTACGAAATATCCTTTCTAAAAGTGTTTTAGCAGAAAATACACAAGTAATATGTATAAATTGTAGCTATCAAACAGCGTCTGATTTCAGCGAACAAATACTTTTAGGCAAATATTGCCTCTTCAAGAAAGCTGTAAATATTGTACGTATTATTGTAGGCTTAACCTATAGTTTAGCATAGCACGTTGTTATTAATGTCGATCTGTAATTTTAAATTTTTATATATAAGTTTTATTTATAGTTGGCGAGTTTTGCATTGTTTATTGTTGACTTGCATACCTAATCAATCTGTATTTATTATCTTACACCCAAATAAATAATAAAATTATTACGTTATGATAAGCTGTTAAGCTTGTGATAACTAGGTGCCAATGCATATCAAAGGTCTGTATTTATTTTTTATCGACGAATCAATGTTTGAAAGTACAATTTATCATGTGAGAAATAATATTTTCTGTGACATTTTCACGAATAAAATATTCTCCCAACACTTGAAATGCAAATTCAATTAATTTCCTGATTCCCAATGTAAAATCGTTGACCGATTGATATAGTTTGACCCGAACAACACGGTTTCGCTACATTAAATTTAAAACTGTTATATAAATGTCAACCCGAGCGGCGCTGGTGCCTAAGTCTAGCGAATAATTTAATCTGTCTATACTCATAAATATTAAACACATTCCGTTTGTACTTGTTCTTGTTACGGCACAATTGATAGGATATCGCGATAATAATTATTGTGCAAAAGGGTTCGAAATTAATTCAAGACAATTATTGTATTACACTTCTAGAAACTAATAAATTTAGCTGTGTGCACGATAACATATTTAGACCTAAATAATTAGAATTTACTTCTAACTTAACAGATAATTAATTCCGGCCGTTTCATCTTCAAAATTCTAAAAGTATTAAAACTTAGATCCTTTTTGTAGTATAAGTGACGTCGTTGAATTAGGGATATATTAAAAATAACAGTTTTGGATAAATTTTTAATAGAATTTTGATTTTTTTGATAATATTTGATTATTATCTTTAAAATTACTCTAAATCAGCCCTAGCACATTTAAACATTGGTTATATTAATGGAAATTTAATTCACATATAGACACACTTTTTATTTTGTTAAAGAAATATAAATATCTGTTTTATTTCTTAAAATAAGAAAAACCTTTAAATCTAAATGTCAAAGTTATATTTCATCGCCAGTTAAATCTGAGTGTAAACTTTAAGTGTTTTTAATAAAATGAACAAAATCGCTTTCCGCTTACATCTTGCGTCATTTAGATTTAGTTTGTTGAATTGCAACGAGTGAGCTACACTGCGATGTTCGCAACAATTGGTAACAACAACGTAACCGCTCCACTATTAAATTTTATACATTTACTTGGTTGTTTTTATTTTATATTCATGAAAATATTGACTCAGAGAAAATGTCCACCAACTGTAAGTTTAGCGCTCTTTCAATTTCAACATCCATTCAAACGCTCTGATCAATATTAATATTTTTATTAATAATAATAAAATTAATAATCAATAAATTAAAATTTTTGCAAACGAATTAATCAAAATCATACTTAGATTCTAATTATTAGGTCTTAGTGGTCATTAATTATTCACTTATTCTATTGTCATATACTTATATAATAGGCAGATTATTATCTAAATTTTTTTAGATCACATGCAATAATTATAAAAGGTATCCTTAAAAGTAATACAAAATTATGATATGTATTCTTATAATGCATCCAAAGATTATACAAAACAAAACACAGATGAGTGTAATCCTTATTATAAAATGCAATAGTAAGTTTGTTTGTTTGTTACGTTTTCACGCCTTAACTACTCAACCGAACACCGTGAAATTTTCCATACACGTTGTCACGGATACAGGAAAGGATATAAGATACCTTTCACCTAGTAAAAAATACTGTTTCTAAGAAAAAGGGGCACGAACGAAATTGCAGGCACATGCTAGTCTTACATAAATATGTGTTAACTTTATTCATCTCGCGGTTTTCACTGCATCTCGGACGAACTAGGAACGTGACAGTGATAGTTTTGATTTGATGCATTTTTTTTTTCAACATAATTAATTTTGACCTGAATTTACACACACAAGATCCACAGCGGATACAGACTTCACAGCGTCCTTATTTGATACAGTCTTTCCGTAACATCATCTATGTTTTATTAATATTACTCAAGAGACGATTGACGATTCAAAGAACCGGCTCGCACTGAACTGGTCAACGCAAAGTTTGTTAGTCACTAGAAATAATTCCCACTGCGATGTTTCCTTAGCAATATATTTCTTGCACGTCTTACGAGATAAGGATGTCATGAACTGAGGGGATCAAACGGTTGGCGCCTTACGGAGGTTGCATACATATTAACCGTAACATTTTAAACGCTTTAATCCTCTTTCCTGTACTTATGAAGTTCTATTTTCATCTCTAAGCTGTATAAGACAAAGTCAGTTTCTGCAAATCACAGTTCTTCTTAACTACCCAATGCATATATACGTTTTCTCTGTTTGGAAAAATTCTTCCCATAGTTTTATATCTCAAAAAAGTCTTTTGTGAAATTTATAAATACTGAAAATATAAAATTACAATCTAAAGTAGATAAAAAATAAATAAATTTAGTGATAATATTATTTCCACGTGAATTTTGTTTACGTTATACCGCACATGCCTTCGCATGCATGTTTTATTACTTCACATACTGAGAATTTTTTTATCTCGTTTATAATCGGTTATTAAGATACTCAGTTAGATGATGACGATGCAGGCGAATAGCGGCATCTTTCTGATTGTATACATACATATATTTTATATTTTTGCGTGAAGAAAACTAGGGCACAACAATAAGCTTAAGAACAAACAGTATTTCGCTGAAGAAGAGCTGAGAAATTTATATATTTTTTATTATTTAAAAAGCATGCAGCGTTCGGGAAGCTCGAGACAACTTCAAGTCCAAAATTCCTCTGTTTTATATTTTTATAATAAATATAAAAGTTACCAATACTCTAGTGTTATATATATATTTTTCGATGCTAACTATGTCGTGAGCACCAGCTAGTAATAATACCAGCTAGCATAGCTAGTTATTAAAATAATAATTACTACTTGATGCATATGTAATAATGCACGGTAATTAGATATTTTAAAAATAATTAGATCTTGTTTTAGGCAAGTTTTGAATAATTAAAAACAAAATAAAATATTTATGCCTTCACCTCGTGTGTAATATATCATTATTTGAGCCAATTAATACATTCATAAACCACTCCGATACACTTTTGGGACCGTGTTTATGAAGATAACGCGTTCGCTTGTTGTAAGGCGGCTTATTAGCTTGGATTGAGACAGCTTTATCTGTTACGTCAATTTTAGAATAGATAATGATATCATCTTGAGACAGCACTATTTAAATGTTTCCAGAGTATTTTTCGTATGCTTTAGATTTATTTTAATTGAATTTTTTGTAAATGCATTATTTGGATTAAATACAATCAATAAGACATTAAAAAGAAGTTTTATTTAAAAAAATTTCGATCGTTTTCAACTACAGCGAAAAGAACCCACAGCGTCGCTCTCACATCTATTGTTAAGTTCAAAACTAAATTTAAAGTTGAACCATGGATACGCACCTACACTACAGTCTAAAGAGTCTAACTATGCATATCCAAAACCAGGACTATCTGGGAGGAAAGTTTAAATAAATCCATTTAACAGAAATTCAGGTCCGGTAAGGTATATATTCTGTTAAGTATTCTGAACTAAAATATTTTAATCTGGCAACACCAAAAGATCGCATTTTAGTTATTAAACGTGCTGTTTTTTTAAACGTCACCCTCGTTATTGTTTTTTTTTAAATTGTTCTAATGTCAGTTTCATTCTCACTACCTATCTAAGTACTGAGTTCATTTTTTTCTTTTGGTGCTTTGGTTACTCTGGAAGTTTATTTCCATCTAAGACATAATATAATATGTTAAACCGCGAAGAGAGACTAACAAGTATTGCGTCACCAATCACTTCGTTAAAATTCCAACATATATAACAGTATAGCAGTATCGGAAAAGGATTTCCAACCTTTCTCCATTTTATTTTCCTGCTACGAAGTCTTCACATTGTTATACAGGTGAGTTTAGTAGGTTTACATTCTAAACAATATCATCCTGCCATTTCACCAAGTAGGTTACAGTATAGTGACTTCATTCACACAATTCTCGGCAGTAAATTGTAGAATAGCTCCATTGTGTCTAACTTTGAATCGATTTAAACATAATGGAACGAAAGGGCGTATAAAGGTGAGTGTACACGGTTCATAGGCGAAAGCCAATAGTAAAATATTTGTATTAGAAATCAGAATTCTTACTATTGTAATTTTAGTAAAACAAACATGTTATGAAGATTTCATAAATTTTAAAACATATTGGACATTAAGTTTCTTTAAAGATTATACATATAAGTAGAGTCGAATTTATTGAAATATTCACAAATTATTAATATTCACAATTATACAATATCATTTAACTCTTAAAATTTCATATTAATTTGAGGTATTCACGATAGAAATATCGAAACTTAAAGTAAATTAAAAGGGTCCTACCTTGTTTCTATTCCACTAGCGTGAATTTCTTACAAAAGAAACCATCTATAGATTTCGCAGTCAATGTGTACACACCTTAACTTGCGTAATTCTAATAGAACTATATTATGTTTGCATGGTTGCAAATATTGCAGGTGTTTGTAAGTTACAACTCCACGTCAGGTGGTTCTGTCGGCATCTGTTTTAAACTTGCAATTTGCATTAAAACTATTTTAAGATCACTTACTTCTGTTGGCGATCATTCTGTTTTTCTTGATATATGTTATAGATGCTCATATAATTTTTTTAAGATTATCATTTTAAGATGACTTTATTTTTATTTTATTTTACTTATTATAAAAAGCTAACGGACTATTTGATGGTTATCATTACCTAAATACAAGCAACACTAGGAGATTTTGATCTGTCTGGTAGGTGGATTAATTCTGGTACACCAGCAAGAATGACTATTACGCGTTGCTCTTTATTAATAAGGGAGTGATCTTATCTTCATTGAATAGTTTTTAAAACTGACGACGAAGGTCTTCGAAGACCTATTGAGAGACGGAAATACGAAATCACGTTGATGTATTTATAGGAAATTTACAGTTATATTGCCACCTATCAATAATTAGTTACAAAATTAAAAAAAAAAATAGTACGTAACGCATTAGTGCTCGCATTCCGTGTAACAATTTTGATTTTACTCCCATAAATTTTCATACCACGGGCTTATTCCAATATAAATGCATAAAGTATACTTTCGTGACATGATAAATAAAAGAACATAAAAAAAAAATACAACCTATCCTAATCATAATGATATGGCAAAAGAGTTAAACAATGAGGAAGCATACGAATAGTGTCCAAGTTCTGAAAGCTCTATTACATAGAGAGTGCACCTATTTAGAAAATAAAATAGCTTTTGAGTTTTTTGATAAAAAAAAATACAAATAAATGAAATTACTTTTATTCTATTTTATACCTAACATTTTATTAACTGAAAAATTATTTTCAACAATTTTTTTATTATCTTTATAATTTTTGGGACTTTTATCTTATTTTCAGCGATATATAATTTCAATAGAGGAATTAGGATGCTTTATGGAATATAAATTTTATTTAAGAAACCCTTTTTGGTCTTTTTCAGAACAAAGTTATAAAACAAACATAGGTACAATAAGAAACCTTAAACGTGTGATAATAAAATTTCAGTTTGTTGGTGCTTTATGCTAATAGAAATAAAAGTTCTATTAGAAAAAATGACATAAACTCGTTCGCACGTCGAGTCATATTTTAAAAGGCAATAATTCATCCTTGCGCATGTGAGAATGGTTAAAAAAAAGAAAACAAAATGGCATCCACAATTCTATATTTACCTTGTAAATGTGTTTTTTACGAGCACCTTCGCTTCGCTACTGTAGGTTGAGTGTTTGGTAACAAGCGGATGCGGAAGCGGAATCATTAGTACAGCACTATATAATGTTACTTATTTTTTATTTTGTAAGACAGACAAGCAAAAAATTTGTAAGGGGTAAAGATATTTCTTAGGCACAGTTATTTTAAGGTGGTACTTTGTAAAACCATTATTACCGCAAGAAGAAGTGTTCAATTTGTAAACTTTGCATTGCATTTTAGAAAATAAATAAATAAAATACTTTTAGAAAAAAATTGTTACAAGTTTCTACACCTTCCATAACTTCTTAACCACGTCATAAACTTTAGCAAGCATATAAAAATCGCACCTGCAAAAAAAAACGCTTCTCTCGTCAATGAAAACACAGATTATAAAGTAACTTATTTGCAATACAGAACGCTAACATAAAAGTTCATAGACAGTTTATGTATTAATATTGAGTTTATGTTGTTTTAAAATATTTAATTGAAAAGTATTTTAAATTGTCACTTTGATATAAATTTATTCTACCTTTTTTTTCTTTTTCATTATTTGATATTTTAACTCAATAGTTTAAGATTTTATATTTTGGAATAATATTAATAAATCTTTCATTTTATCGTCATGTCATAAAATTCCTATACTCATATTTGAATCTGTGCTTTCAATCAATTTATGTTTTCTTCAATTTATGTCGTCATAAAATCTTCATAAATAAATTCATTCCATACTGGAATACTATTTCGAAGTACTGTTTTAATAATTCAAAATATAGTTTAGTTTGTTAGCATCACAATATAAGTACTAACTATATTGAGTTATTTAACTCTAGCAGAGAGAAAATTCTTTTAGAATTTTCTTTCATACTTTTTTGCAAACACTTACTGTGATTTTTAAAGGAATGCAAAAAATATATTTCGCCTGTTAACTTTGTAAATAACGTTGGGAGCGGATTTCACAAAGTGATCAATTAGCATTTGCTCGCTAGAAGGCCTCTTTACAGATAGTGCGCACGACTTTATAACAGTCAAACGAGAAAATGTCTTATCTCTGTTTTAGAACTTAACTCTAACTTGACAGGTTAACTTTATATTTTTAGACGATCACTTGGGAACAGTATTTTTTCTAGATAAAAGATACCCTATGTTCTTTCTTGTATCCCTGGCAACGTGTATGCAAAATTTCATGATGATTGGTTGAGTAGTTAAGGCGTAGAAATGTAGCAGACAGACAGACAGACAGCTAGTACTTTCGCATTTATAATATTAGTATGGCATATGGATTTGAAACGAATCCCTTTTTCTAATTTGTTTTTTTTTTTTTTAATTGAATCTTCTTTATTTAGTTTATTAGCTTTTCACGAGATTTCAAAATATTCTTAGAAAATTTAAGTCGGATTTAGACTAGTGATAGATGAATTTACTTTACCTAACCTTTTCGCAGGCCCGTAAACATTTGCTTTGTGGACGTCCAGTGTCCATTGGAATTAAATAATTGTCATTTTATTAAATTTACTTCATCTGTGTCTTCCGATATCCCTTTTTTTGAAACGTTGTCGTCTCGTCTAAACGGCTTCTATTCGCGGCGACTGTCTGCCCTTTGAACGCAACTTTTTCCTTTTTCCCCATACTCTCCGTCCGCACAACCTGACTTCGAGTTGACAAACGTTTAATATAACTTGAGGGGCACTCGAATGCGTTATGCTAATATGTTCGCAAATAGATAGGTACTACCACAGTATAAGCATACATCCTCCGACGAACATGTCCATTTGGATATATACCTACGTTCAGGTTTTATTTTAAACTAGCGGTCCGCTCCCGGCTTCGCCCGAGGTGCATTTTTTTTAACGTAAAAACCTTCCCTGATTATCCCTCTGTCCATGAGTGAAGACAGAATTAAAATCGGTCCACCCGTTCTCGAGTTTTGCGCTTAGCAATACATTTAGCGGCCCGCTCCTGGCTTCGTCCGGGGTGTATTTTTTCTAAAATAAACGTAGCCTAAGTTACTCCTTATTACATCAGCTACCTGCTAATAAAAGTCCCGTCAAAATCGGTCCAGCTATTTCAGAGATTAACCGGAACAAACAGACATACTGACAAAAATTTTAAAAAATGTTATTTTGGTGTATGTACCGCAATTTACATAAACAAAAAGTAGCCTATGTTACTCCTGACGACCCCCTCTTCATGTCTGCAAAGTTTCATCGAAATCGCTTCAGCCGTTTCTGAGATTACCCCGGACAGACAGACAGACAGACAGACAGACAGACAGACAGACAGACAGACAGACAGACAAAAATTCTAAAAAAAGTTATTTACGTTTTAACAACATGCGAATGACTCTCTAAGCTTAGTTTGAGGCAGTTTTTCGCAAATCACAGACAGACACTCTGATTTTATTTATATAGATATCACTTTGTAAATACGTCATTCATCATCATCAATACTAATAATAAATCTGTAAGGGTCGGTCATGGAGTGTTACTTTGTTTTCAGAGATATCGTGTTTATAGGCACTATACATGATACTGAAACTAAATTCTCGATTTTTAGAATTTTTTTCTGTATGTATGTTTGTTTGTTTGTTTGTTTGTTTGTTTGTTTGTTTGTTTGTTTGTATGTATGTATGTATGTATGTATGTATGTATGTATGTATGTATGTATGTATGTATGTATGTATGTATGTATGTATGTATGTATGTATGTATGTATGTATGTATGTATGTATGTATGTATGTATGTATGTATGTATGTATGTATGTATGTATGTATGTATGTATGTATGTATGTATGTATGTATGTATGTATGTATGTATGTATGTATGTATGTATGTATGTATGTATGTATGTATGTATGTATGTATGTATGTATGTATGTATGTATGTATGTATGTATGTATGTATGTATGTATGTATGTATGTATGTATGTATGTATGTATGTATGTATGTATGTATGTATGTATGTATGTATGTATGTATGTATGTATGTATGTATGTATGTATGTATGTATGTATGTATGTATGTATGTATGTATGTATGTATGTATGTATGTATGTATGTATGTATGTATGTATGTATGTATGTATGTATGTATGTATGTATGTATGTATGTATGTATGTATGTATGTATGTATGTATGTATGTATGTATGTATGTATGTATGTATGTATGTATGTATGTATGTATGTATGTATGTATGTATGTATGTATGTATGTATGTATGTATGTATGTATGTATGTATGTATGTATGTATGTATGTATGTATGTATGTATGTATGTATGTATGTATGTATGTATGTATGTATGTATGTATGTATGTATGTATGTATGTATGTATGTATGTATGTATGTATGTATGTATGTATGTATGTATGTATGTATGTATGTATGTATGTATGTATGTATGTATGTATGTATGTATGTATGTATGTATGTATGTATGTATGTATGTATGTATGTATGTATGTATGTATGTATGTATGTATGTATGTATGTATGTATGTATGTATGTATGTATGTATGTATGTATGTATGTATGTATGTATGTATGTATGTATGTATGTATGTATGTATGTATGTATGTATGTATGTATGTATGTATGTATGTATGTATGTATGTATGTATGTATGTATGTATGTATGTATGTATGTATGTATGTATGTATGTATGTATGTATGTATGTATGTATGTATGTATGTATGTATGTATGTATGTATGTATGTATGTATGTATGTATGTATGTATGTATGTATGTATGTATGTATGTATGTATGTATGTATGTATGTATGTATGTATGTATGTATGTATGTATGTATGTATGTATGTATGTATGTATGTATGTATGTATGTATGTATGTATGTATGTATGTATGTATGTATGTATGTATGTATGTATGTATGTATGTATGTATGTATGTATGTATGTATGTATGTATGTATGTATGTATGTATGTATGTATGTATGTATGTATGTATGTATGTATGTATGTATGTATGTATGTATGTATGTATGTATGTATGTATGTATGTATGTATGTATGTATGTATGTATGTATGTATGTATGTATGTATGTATGTATGTATGTATGTATGTATGTATGTATGTATGTATGTATGTATGTATGTATGTATGTATGTATGTATGTATGTATGTATGTATGTATGTATGTATGTATGTATGTATGTATGTATGTATGTATGTATGTATGTATGTATGTATGTATGTATGTATGTATGTATGTATGTATGTATGTATGTATGTATGTATGTATGTATGTATGTATGTATGTATGTATGTATGTATGTATGTATGTATGTATGTATGTATGTATGTATGTATGTATGTATGTATGTATGTATGTATGTATGTATGTATGTATGTATGTATGTATGTATGTATGTATGTATGTATGTATGTATGTATGTATGTATGTATGTATGTATGTATGTATGTATGTATGTATGTATGTATGTATGTATGTATGTATGTATGTATGTATGTATGTATGTATGTATGTATGTATGTATGTATGTATGTATGTATGTATGTATGTATGTATGTATGTATGTATGTATGTATGTATGTATGTATGTATGTATGTATGTATGTATGTATGTATGTATGTATGTATGTATGTATGTATGTATGTATGTATGTATGTATGTATGTATGTATGTATGTATGTATGTATGTATGTATGTATGTATGTATGTATGTATGTATGTATGTATGTATGTATGTATGTATGTATGTATGTATGTATGTATGTATGTATGTATGTATGTATGTATGTATGTATGTATGTATGTATGTATGTATGTATGTATGTATGTATGTATGTATGTATGTATGTATGTATGTATGTATGTATGTATGTATGTATGTATGTATGTATGTATGTATGTATGTATGTATGTATGTATGTATGTATGTATGTATGTATGTATGTATGTATGTATGTATGTATGTATGTATGTATGTATGTATGTATGTATGTATGTATGTATGTATGTATGTATGTATGTATGTATGTATGTATGTATGTATGTATGTATGTATGTATGTATGTATGTATGTATGTATGTATGTATGTATGTATGTATGTATGTATGTATGTATGTATGTATGTATGTATGTATGTATGTATGTATGTATGTATGTATGTATGTATGTATGTATGTATGTATGTATGTATGTATGTATGTATGTATGTATGTATGTATGTATGTATGTATGTATGTATGTATGTATGTATGTATGTATGTATGTATGTATGTATGTATGTATGTATGTATGTATGTATGTATGTATGTATGTATGTATGTATGTATGTATGTATGTATGTATGTATGTATGTATGTATGTATGTATGTATGTATGTATGTATGTATGTATGTATGTATGTATGTATGTATGTATGTATGTATGTATGTATGTATGTATGTATGTATGTATGTATGTATGTATGTATGTATGTATGTATGTATGTATGTATGTATGTATGTATGTATGTATGTATGTATGTATGTATGTATGTATGTATGTATGTATGTATGTATGTATGTATGTATGTATGTATGTATGTATGTATGTATGTATGTATGTATGTATGTATGTATGTATGTATGTATGTATGTATGTATGTATGTATGTATGTATGTATGTATGTATGTATGTATGTATGTATGTATGTATGTATGTATGTATGTATGTATGTATGTATGTATGTATGTATGTATGTATGTATGTATGTATGTATGTATGTATGTATGTATGTATGTATGTATGTATGTATGTATGTATGTATGTATGTATGTATGTATGTATGTATGTATGTATGTATGTATGTATGTATGTATGTATGTATGTATGTATGTATGTATGTATGTATGTATGTATGTATGTATGTATGTATGTATGTATGTATGTATGTATGTATGTATGTATGTATGTATGTATGTATGTATGTATGTATGTATGTATGTATGTATGTATGTATGTATGTATGTATGTATGTATGTATGTATGTATGTATGTATGTATGTATGTATGTATGTATGTATGTATGTATGTATGTATGTATGTATGTATGTATGTATGTATGTATGTATGTATGTATGTATGTATGTATGTATGTATGTATGTATGTATGTATGTATGTATGTATGTATGTATGTATGTATGTATGTATGTATGTATGTATGTATGTATGTATGTATGTATGTATGTATGTATGTATGTATGTATGTATGTATGTATGTATGTATGTATGTATGTATGTATGTATGTATGTATGTATGTATGTATGTATGTATGTATGTATGTATGTATGTATGTATGTATGTATGTATGTATGTATGTATGTATGTATGTATGTATGTATGTATGTATGTATGTATGTATGTATGTATGTATGTATGTATGTATGTATGTATGTATGTATGTATGTATGTATGTATGTATGTATGTATGTATGTATGTATGTATGTATGTATGTATGTATGTATGTATGTATGTATGTATGTATGTATGTATGTATGTATGTATGTATGTATGTATGTATGTATGTATGTATGTATGTATGTATGTATGTATGTATGTATGTATGTATGTATGTATGTATGTATGTATGTATGTATGTATGTATGTATGTATGTATGTATGTATGTATGTATGTATGTATGTATGTATGTATGTATGTATGTATGTATGTATGTATGTATGTATGTATGTATGTATGTATGTATGTATGTATGTATGTATGTATGTATGTATGTATGTATGTATGTATGTATGTATGTATGTATGTATGTATGTATGTATGTATGTATGTATGTATGTATGTATGTATGTATGTATGTATGTATGTATGTATGTATGTATGTATGTATGTATGTATGTATGTATGTATGTATGTATGTATGTATGTATGTATGTATGTATGTATGTATGTATGTATGTATGTATGTATGTATGTATGTATGTATGTATGTATGTATGTATGTATGTATGTATGTATGTATGTATGTATGTATGTATGTATGTATGTATGTATGTATGTATGTATGTATGTATGTATGTATGTATGTATGTATGTATGTATGTATGTATGTATGTATGTATGTATGTATGTATGTATGTATGTATGTATGTATGTATGTATGTATGTATGTATGTATGTATGTATGTATGTATGTATGTATGTATGTATGTATGTATGTATGTATGTATGTATGTATGTATGTATGTATGTATGTATGTATGTATGTATGTATGTATGTATGTATGTATGTATGTATGTATGTATGTATGTATGTATGTATGTATGTATGTATGTATGTATGTATGTATGTATGTATGTATGTATGTATGTATGTATGTATGTATGTATGTATGTATGTATGTATGTATGTATGTATGTATGTATGTATGTATGTATGTATGTATGTATGTATGTATGTATGTATGTATGTATGTATGTATGTATGTATGTATGTATGTATGTATGTATGTATGTATGTATGTATGTATGTATGTATGTATGTATGTATGTATGTATGTATGTATGTATGTATGTATGTATGTATGTATGTATGTATGTATGTATGTATGTATGTATGTATGTATGTATGTATGTATGTATGTATGTATGTATGTATGTATGTATGTATGTATGTATGTATGTATGTATGTATGTATGTATGTATGTATGTATGTATGTATGTATGTATGTATGTATGTATGTATGTATGTATGTATGTATGTATGTATGTATGTATGTATGTATGTATGTATGTATGTATGTATGTATGTATGTATGTATGTATGTATGTATGTATGTATGTATGTATGTATGTATGTATGTATGTATGTATGTATGTATGTATGTATGTATGTATGTATGTATGTATGTATGTATGTATGTATGTATGTATGTATGTATGTATGTATGTATGTATGTATGTATGTATGTATGTATGTATGTATGTATGTATGTATGTATGTATGTATGTATGTATGTATGTATGTATGTATGTATGTATGTATGTATGTATGTATGTATGTATGTATGTATGTATGTATGTATGTATGT
Organism: Synanthedon andrenaeformis; assembly: GCA_936446665.2. NCBI lineage: Eukaryota > Metazoa > Arthropoda > Insecta > Lepidoptera > Sesiidae > Synanthedon > Synanthedon andrenaeformis. The sequence goes on from OW387784.2 coordinate 11,946,621, forward strand.
ATGTATGTATGTATGTATGTATGTATGTATGTATGTATGTATGTATGTATGTATGTATGTATGTATGTATGTATGTATGTATGTATGTATGTATGTATGTATGTATGTATGTATGTATGTATGTATGTATGTATGTATGTATGTATGTATGTATGTATGTATGTATGTATGTATGTATGTATGTATGTATGTATGTATGTATGTATGTATGTATGTATGTATGTATGTATGTATGTATGTATGTATGTATGTATGTATGTATGTATGTATGTATGTATGTATGTATGTATGTATGTATGTATGTATGTATGTATGTATGTATGTATGTATGTATGTATGTATGTATGTATGTATGTATGTATGTATGTATGTATGTATGTATGTATGTATGTATGTATGTATGTATGTATGTATGTATGTATGTATGTATGTATGTATGTATGTATGTATGTATGTATGTATGTATGTATGTATGTATGTATGTATGTATGTATGTATGTATGTATGTATGTATGTATGTATGTATGTATGTATGTATGTATGTATGTATGTATGTATGTATGTATGTATGTATGTATGTATGTATGTTCCTCCATAACTCTGAAACGAATTAACTTATTTTCATGAAACTTGGTAGATAAACATTTGGACGTACGGGACACAGGATAGGCTACTTAATATTTTTCAAGTCGTGGGCACCAGCTAGTATATAATAAATAATAACATAAATATGTGTGTTTAGTGATTGTTTATATATGATTCGTAAAATCTAAAATAATTTACTTTTATAGATTAATAACTATTTATGAACACATAGATGAGTTTTATTTCCTTAAAGGCGAATTTTCAGCTTATTGTCTCATAAGGATTTTTTTTTCATTAGATGACTTCATTTCAATTTCCAACAGTGTGTACAGGGGCTTAAGAAGCATCTACCCTGCATTCCTTGTTGCAGAATTGTAACAAGATGAAGGCAGAGATTATAACTGGCCAATCAACGTATTTATTTAAGGCCGACAGAAAGACAGCCGAAGGGTTATATGAATGCTGGCAACCACAGGGGGTCCTCGAATGGTACCTACCTAGGTTGCAGGTACTTGCAAAATGCTAAGCTTATCTAAGACATAGTGTAATTATCTCTACTCATGTGTATATTTACAAATCGTATGTTCTTAGGCACGCATATCAAGTGGAACTTGAAACTTGAACTTGCTTGTATGTAGGAAGCTCTCTCTGTATTGTATCACCCTGTATATACTACAAATTTTAATAGTTATCGCGACTTTTTCTGGGAACAGATATCACCATAGCTAACTACTCAAAAGAGTCGATACGATACTCAAATACGAATTTGGACACAGGTATATATATATAGGCAAACCTCCGAAGTCTACATATTATGTAACTACATAATTTAATGTCTAAACTGATAAAAAAAAACTCTTAGAACTGAAACGATATCGCTTTATTCGCATGGATGCAATGTTTTCTGCAAATTATATGCACAAAGTTTCCTCGTTTATCGCTCTTTCCATTAGTGAAAACCGTGCCTAATTTTATAGATAAAGAAAAAGAAGATTTAGATAATATATTTCAAGCAAAACAATTTCTTTGAAATCAGTTTATTTCTAATGTAAAAAATATTTAAAAACTGTTGGGCGGTTTCGAAGATTAACGTGAGCGTTAACGTGATTTATTAAGACTAAATGTATCCTGTTGTCATATTGTCAACATTAGGGATATATTCCTGAGGACAGTAATTAGTGTCTCAATAGCCTAGGCATTTCGTTGCGGTCACCAATCATTCTGCCAAGCTAAGTAACCTATTTTAAATAAATAATAAATATCTATGTTGAGAATCGAACCCGCTATCTCGCCCTATGTGACTGGAACTATGCTAATGAGACACAGATACGTGCGGATATCGAATGGTGAAGGTTAAAATAGGCATTTGCGTTTATAAATTTAAATACGTGGACATTTTATATTCAACGGCTTCTCTGGACATATTCAATTATCACCACAGTGAAATAACGACACCCCACATATTTTGTGGCTATGTGGTGATAATTTAGTGTTTTTTCCATTATGTGCGAATGCAAAATCAATACTAATAATAAATCTGTAAGGGTCGGTCATGGAGTAAGTTTGTTTTCAGAGATATCGTGTTTATAGGCTCTATACATGATACTGAAACTAAATTGACGATTTTTAGAATTTTTTTCTGTATGTATGTATGTATGTATGTTCCTCCATAACTCTGAAACGAATTAACTGATTTTCATGAAACTTGGTAGATAAACATTTGGACGTACGGGACACAGGATAGGCTACTTAATATTTTTCAACGTGGACGAAGTCGTGGGCACCAGCTAGTAAATTAATAAATCGTCAAGACTAGCAATAAGCTTACCAATAATTGTATGGCCTCCAAAGTAAGTACTACGCTTGTGTTATGTGAGATTATATACAACAGTCAGGAGGCAAAACCCTGCCCACGTATTGATTAGAGCCAACTCAAAAGTTCACTTCCAAAGTTAACCCTGTCGGCAATCAAACCCGGTACCCCTTAGTCAAAGCGCTAAGGCAAGCACCTTAATCACTCGACCTGGGCTCGTCAATACAATTTAACTGTGTTCATTAAATAAATCCCGCGATAATTTATCCCGTGAAACAAACACAATGCTTCCCAACAAAGCGGAATATCTTTGAATTAAAATATATCTTAAAGCAATATTAAATTGGAAGTTACATTTAACCGTATTTAAAGCGATAACCCGACAAGTGTACATTCATTTAACTATTAGATAAAATCAAGTAAATGTAAATTTATGCCAGCTCTTAATTACTAAATTGTTGGCTACGTTTGTTTAGTTTCATTTTAATTTAAATTATGGTATATTTCTTTGCATTTAAATTATTTTACATAATATAGTATATGTAGATACTAAATAATTTTTTTTTTCAAAAGGAAAACAAATTTTCATTTACCAACTTGTATAGCATTCATATGGGTTGTTCAGTACTCATCCCAAATGTATAACTACTTAATATATTCTTAACAGTTAAATATATATTTTTTTATTTTATTCACTCAGCCCAGACGTGTTCCTTACTCAGCCCAAGGTAAAAGAAAAACCGCATGAAAATGTATAGACAGCATGTATGCTTCTAATTCTTCTTAAACTTAATAGAATGAATCAAATAGAGTTTGATTATTATTTTTTGTACGGAGTTCTCTTGTACGAGTACCTTAGAGAAGTACATATTGCTATACTCTCTTTAGTTTGGCCATTAAATTTCGTAGATATAAGGTTACACACGGCCACAAAGCATGAATAGTTTGTATGTACGCGAATATTACCAGCACATACCGATCTATTGCTGGTCAGTCGTTAAAGATGACCAGGTTTTATTTTATAATATGAGCAATGTCATGCAGCGTCACGATTGTTGTGCTCAGACAAATATTTTCTTAATACTGTCGACCCGCCCCGGCTTCGCATGGTTGCAATTTTTTTTCTGCAAATTATATATACAAACTTTATTATACAATATGTATACATTTAGATATAGAAGTTACGTGAATCTTAAAAGTTATTTAATATTTTGTATGAATAAATCTTTTGGGGCTAGTTCAAAGTCAAGTTTAAAGTATGATTCTGGGACTGACTGGATATGGGACAATCAAGCACCACCTAAACAGAATTTGATCTCTGAGGAAAAACCAATAAGAATAACAAATAATGGTTGGTGATAAGATAATTATTTTTGAAAATTATATATTTTTTTGTGATATTTTATTAAAATTTACTTAGAATATTCATTATCTACACCGTCTATTTTATTAAAAAAAATCGTTTCCGTTTCTACTTTTACATACGTGTATTTTTTTAAACAAATTATAATGTACGTACTTAGAAATAGAATATCACAGAAATAATTTTCGAAACACAATGTGTTCACAACTAGTTCACAAGGATAAAAATGAAAACCACTAGGCTAATGCAGAGCGTTCGAGCCACTAGGCAACTCAGGGTTACCTTATTTATCTATCAGTGGTTACAACTCAAGATTAAAAATGAAATAAAATAAAAATAAGCCTTTATTCACTGATAAGTTACAGAAATGTGTTAATATACCGTGATGTGCTTCTATATAATGAAAAATTTTTTTTTGACTAAATTTGTTGATATTTTTCTAATGTTGACTTAGACATCCGCAACCTTATCAGGTTGTCCGAAGACATAGGCCTCCTCCAGATCATGCCACCTGCTGCGGTCAAGTGCCAGCTGTCTTCATCTTTTGGGAAGATCATCATCCCATCTTCTCAGCTGCCTTACCTTTTTTCTTTTTCTTCTCTTGGATACCATTCCACCACTCTTTTAGTCCACTTATCCACTCTTTCTCTCATTATGTGACCCGTCCAGCGCCATTTTAGCTGCCTTATTTTTACTATTATGTTGGGAATCTACGTTTTCTTTTGGATATCTGTTAGTCTGCATTTATCTTTTAATTTTATGTTCAACATACTTCTTTGCATAGAATTTTGACAAACCTTCAGTTTCTGTTCTAATTTTTTTGTAAGACTCCATGTTTGGCATCCATATGTTAATGTAGTATACAAGTTTTATAAAGTTTCCCCTTTACCTTTATTGGTATGTCTTTGTTTTTCATAATATTCTTAAATGACCAGTATCTATTCCAACAACTCAAGATTACGCAAGTTGTAATTGACTCAAAAAAAATAAAATACGTTTGCTATATTTCGCTTTTTTTCCAGTTATCATTTGCTAAATTATTATGGCTTAATATTAATTTAGTTTACGTTTGATTAAAATTGTACGATCATTACTAAGTGTGAATATTAATGTTCGCACGAATTTTGTATTTTACTCAAATTCGGCAATTTTATATTTATTTTTTGCTTTGGCTGAATTTATGGTCGTTGCTTAGTCGAGACGAAAGATATTTCGTATTTGGACGATTGAGTAATTACGTGGTCGACGGCGCGCACTCGGCAATCTTCGGCCGACGCTCGGGCATTTTCGGTGTCCGCGCGCCCCGTTTTTTGCGTTGAGTCCGCGTCGGCGCGGGTAATTTTTAATTAAAATTTAGCGCATTATTAAGAAAACTATGCGCGACGTAATAGCGGTATTCCACTGTTATGGGAAACGCTTTTTTTGTTTCTCGCATTGTGTGGTGTTGCTGGTATCATTAACATTTTTGTTCTGATTTATGCCGAAATAGCCCAAAGTGTTCTTAAGGTGATGCGGTTTCAATTTGGAAACATTTTCAATATGTAACAAAATGAAATGTAAAAATAAAAATGGCAATATTTTTAAATATAAATGGCAAATGTTTTGGCAAATATAATTTCGATAAATATTTGCCGAAACAGTACGAAAAAAGATGAACATTTTTCACATGCAATGAATACTTCCTTATGAAATTTTTTCATGCTTATGAAAAATATACATTAAAAAAATGACATCAATGGGGAATGGGACCCTAATTGTATAACTGTAACTAGATAACTAAGTGCTCTGTTTTCAATACATTTTGACAGCTGTTAGTAAACAAACGTCAAATTTCATTCATTGTCAATCTGTTCTAATCAACCATGGGTAATAGAGGTAAGGAGGACTAACTTATATGGGTGTTAAACTGAAAAACTGTCAAACTAAAACCTACAAATAGTAGTTTGTAGGTTTAGTACTTGTGTAGCATTGGTGAATTGGTACTATTGAAACCATTGTAAAATCTTACTAACAGCGCAACATACCAATGCTACTACAGCGCCCTCTTATTTAATGGTGGTCGAAGGACACTTTCTCCTCCTGGTTTAAAGTTGGTCCTCCTTACTGACATTGAATCAAAATATTTGTTTATTGAGTGTTATCTAAGTTTTTCGTTCGTTTATAAAACAAAGGAGAACCCCGTTGGCGGTAGCTGTACGAGGCGAATATATCTACAAAAACAATATCCTTTTTTTACTTGATTACCTCGCTTAAAAAGTAGCCTCATTAACAATGGCGAAATGCAGAAAATTCAGAAATTTCTTATGTAGACAGTCTTCAAGAACGCACTGCTTTGAAATAGAGTACCTACTCTGTTTAGTATAGTGTGATCAATATGATCAATGATCATGATATAATAGTATTCTGTGAATATACTTTATATGTTTGATCCACAGAAGACTATATGGGTATATAGTGTTCTGTGGATCAAACATATAAAGTGCATAATATAATTGCATTTTGTTTACCAAATTTTATATCTTTTAGTTACGTAGTTAATTGAAGAAAAAAAAACCAGTAACATACAAAAACGAAAAGGTTCCTAAATAATTTCAGTTAATTTTATCTCAACAATGTAACTTTAGAGAATTGCTCAGTATATTTTACAATGTGTTCTGTTATCCTTGCTTTACTATTCTCAATGTAATTGTAGGTTATTACATCCGCTCACAAGATGGCCGTCTTTATTTAAAGACCATTTTAAAAAAAGAACGCGACTTTCTCAGATACGTTAGCTGTGAACGGCTCTTGGCGGTTATTGTTTAAATTTTTAATTTCCGAACACAACTTTGATTGATCAGCGTTCAAAAACTGAGATAACGCTACACGACCCGCCCGACACCTCGTGCTTTTTTTTTGTTTGTTTACTCGGCAATGTCACCGCCCCACGCGGCTTTTATCAAGATTTCTGAACGATATTCTTTTTTTTTTTAATTTTCCTTTTCGATACAATGTACGCGGGAACGTTTAAGCCAAGTAATTGCTTGGTGGTATTTAAAAATGGAAAGTGCGATCATTGCGCTTTATACTCTGAGCAGTAGAGGCTGTATTGCCATAATCAAAATTAATAGAATATTTTTTAATATTTATATAGGAATGCGAGCATAAGGTCGGGCGTTCGGAATATTTGTCACATTGTGCACGCAATAGTGTAATTCCATTAATAGGTCGCATTACACACAACGCTCGAATATTTTCTATGGAATTAAAAGGGAAAAGATAAATTGGCTCAACACACCAGTGCCACCTATCACGAGATCTTTAATTTATTTCTTTTATGTCCAACAAAGATACAGTACAAAAGATATAACAATCCTAAGTATTTTAGTCATAAGTGATTCTATGTTTAAGTTTATTTAAAATACTATAATAAAAAGGATAATTATTCTTACTCTATATAAACATTTAGCATTTTATTTTATTTCATATTCAAACCATTGTTTGACTGTCACGAAACATTGTCAAAAAGAAATTTTTAAAATATTACCATACCTGTTATAATTACGAGGATTGCAATTAGACAAGTTAGCATATTCATATCATATTATTACAACCTGAATCTGAAATAATGTGTTTTTCAAATAGTCAAAAAATTCAAGTGCAATGCTTCCAGAGATTACCCTATAAAAACGCATTCTTTCTGTGTGTTTATAATATTAGGCATATATATAAATACTAAAAAAAAAATAGCTAAAAAGTACATATTTTCAAATTTCAGTGTCTTGTTGTAAGCAAATAATTTCTGGTCGGGTTTCAAGTGAGCATTTTGAAAATTATTAAAGAATATTCAAATGCATTCGATAAACTCACATTAAATTATTATTTAATATATTTAAACTTTACATTTTCGCCTATTAGTGAGCTTACATAGCTTAATATCGTAAAACATTGTTATTAGAACATTAAATGGACCCGCAAAAGCGCAAAAGACTGGTGCCAGTTTCTCAGCATTAAATGGGTGTTTATGATGAGTTATCTTAAGTAACGGCCTTCCCGTTACTGTACTTGCGTCTAGATTATGCGAATAGATACGGCAGGTATGCGTCGACTATTATTTTTGAAGCAGAAATTACTATGCGACCTTGTTTTGCTTAAATCTTTTTTAGATTATTTAAAAAAATGTAAGAAAATTTTCGAATAAATCTGCTCATGGTTTTTTTTTCACAAGTAAAGATATTCAAAATTAACTCTTCATACTTTGACAGAGTAACATGTTTTTTTTTTAATTAAATTTAATTAATTAATTTATATAAAAATATATAAATCTTCTAGTTCAATTTTTTTTCCCATAAAACTTGTAAACAAGGGGAGACGGTAAAAATAACCGAATAACTAAATATTTTCTTTACATATATACTTAACATAGACTATAATTATAAACTTTTATATTCATAAAAAATATTCCTCGGAAGATCCATTATGTAACGCATTTTTTGTGTAAATTTAAAAAAATATATCTAACACGTCCTTTGACAGCACAGCCTATAGCCTGGTATAGACGGGGTCAGTAACAAGGCAGTGCAGTAACCCAGTCCAGCGCTGACTTGCTACTGGGCTTGTATAGACACTAGTTTCAAGTCAGTCCAGTGCTGACTTCGCGCCCTCAAGTCAGTCCAGTTGACTAGCCTGCCTGTCTATTTTCGGGCCCAGTAGCTGTCACGTAAATTAAATGACTTACTGGCGATCCCGTTCACATTATAACAGTTAATGGGTCCGAAAATTCGAGTCACTGGGTCCAGTCACTGTCATCGTGTAGACCAGGCTTATAGGCAGCAAGCAATGAAAGTTAGCCGTAACAAATGAAACAAATTGAAATCGCTACCCTAAGCCTCTTATTAGTATTTATCAAGGCAATTGCGTCTGACATAAACTGTGTTTAAAAGTAATAGGGAATAATGCAGTGGGCAATTCGCGTGCGGCCAATCGGCTATTTCTATAAACGACATACAAAATGCTATTTTTGTCTATGATGCATCGGTGTTATCAATAAGCGAGTAAATTGTTTCCTATTTTGAAATTTAAAGGCTATTTCGCTCGCCAATCATTTAATGTAATGGCTGAATTCTTTTTATGTAGTAAAACCTTACTAATAGTGGTAGGTGGTTACCGTCGCCTATTAACAATAGCAACTGCATAGTAGGATAAATGATTATGGATTAAAAAGGTATAGCGAAATGCGCTCTGACATTTTTTACTTACTCACAGAAACACAAAAGCACACACACACACTGTTTTTTTTTTCAGTCTGGACTTTCGTAAAGGTTTGGTTACAGCTGCCAGACGGTCTCCCAATTTGTGATTGCGAAACGCAGTGTTCTTATTAATGCATCTCATTATCATCTCATCTAATATACCTAATAAATGCGAAAGTAAGTTTGTTTATTTTTTACACTTTCACAACTTAACTACTAACTTTTTATATACATGAAATTTTGCATACACATAGTTAGGGGTACAGGAAAGGACATAAAGTTTATTTTACCCAAGAAAAGGACTGTTCTCGATTGACGCGGAAGAATTCGCGAGGAAAAGCTAGTGGTATATAAACTTAATGAAAATTTCTTGATATTTTGACCCATGAAACGGTAAATGCTTATGTTGTGACGGCTTTTAACCGGACAAAGCCGGTTATATGAGGTTTCATATGCATAATTATTTTCTTATAAAGTAATTGAATACCGTACCTACATTAGACAAGGGAACATGGTTGGGTTCATTCAAATATGACTTTTATTACAAGTCATTTAAGAGTCAACAGATTAACCTGTCTCCTGCTGCATCTAATTGTAAGCTACTCTATAGCTTAGCGGCTACTTTAGAGGAAGTAACTAAGTTGGTTATTTGAATAAATCAAGTACTAGCCTTTGAACTTAAACCAGAAATGTATATTAATATTCCTTGAATTTTTAATACATTACAACTTGTTAAGTGTGAAATATAAAACTATTTCATACATAAAAAAATAGATGGGTACCTGGCAATGAATGGACTAGCGAAAACATAAAATATGTCAATCAACTATTTGAAAAATCTTTTTGAAGGCTAAGGCGCGATTTCACCATACTCTGTTAGTATTTAACATCGCTGTTAATTCATTTAGCGCTGTCACTCGCATACTGCAAACGTCTGTTAAATGACTTAACAGCGATGTCAAATGCTAACAGAGTGTGGTGAAATCGCGCCTTAACATTATACCTATGTCACTTGACCATGATAACCGTAATGTTAGGACAATTACGGCCTACGCGGTTTATATAACTGGGCTAATAACATTATCAGTAGGATAATTGCGACGCTAGAACTGGTATTCCTTGTTTATATTTGAATAAGAATATGTACACCGAATGTACTTTGTACAGAATTGAAATTTATTTAAAATACTACTAGTACTGCCTAATACAAATTGGAGTCATAAATATTAAAAAATATATATGACAAAGTGTACTTCACATTTTTAATATTAGTTAAGATAATAATATAATAATTTCATATATAATCATTAATAAGCAAGACTATTTAATAGGTACTCGTATGAAATGAAATATAAAAACTTTAATAAATAATAATAATAATTTTTAATTTTAGAAACCATCTCTTCTTAAATCTGTGTGAATTATAATAAAGCTAGTGTTTGTTTGTTTATTTAAAAAATCATCATGTATTTGGTAGCCCAATTATCGAGGATATCATATTATTCATCATCACGCTATGACCCTTAACCCTTGGGGCCATGAAACCAACGCTCGAAGCGAATTCACTCAACGCTTACGATTCGCTGGTGACGTTGGTTTCGTGGCCCAGGCATACGAAGCCGAAATGAATAAAACCGCGGGACACAGCTAGTCTCACCTGTAAAACTTAAGTTTACACAAACTACACAAACTCATTAGAGTTTTACCGTACACCATGTCTATATTCAAGAATTATTTAAAATATATACATTCAGATAGATATATGTATATATAAATATATATTATTGGATGTTGGCCAAGAGCAAACCCATTTTATATATAAAGTTAAGTTTATTGTTCTATGTGTAATGTTGTGGTCAAAATTGTATCTATATATGTATTCGCGTATTAAAGTTAAACAGCTCATTGAAATGTTCAGACATTAGTGAGTATTGATTTATGATAACGGTAGTACCGTGTTAGGGACGCGTAATTAAAACCGACTGACAAACAAACGCTACTACCTACATGATTTATTGTTGCATTTTGTGTGGGTTTTACATGAAACTCTCAACGGTACGCGGAAAATTGACATTCTCAAGATTAATATCAGTCTTGTATACAGGTTTTCACTAAAAACATATTACATCGTAGTTTATGTTAAAAGTGTTAGTTAAAAAGGAGGCGATCTCAATGATCTTTTAAAGCTTTATAAATTCTACTAATATTATCTATATTAATATTATAAAGTGAGAGAAAAAATGTATTTTTGTATGTTTGTAATAGATAAACTCAAAAACAAAAAGAAAGCTACATTATCAACGAGCAACTTAGACTAAAAGTTATATAAAGTTACGCAGGCGAAGTCGCGTGCAATAGCTAGTAAATTATAAAGTGAGTTTGTTTGTTACCCTTTTTTTGCAAATTTTGCATACATACACGTTGTCAGACTTTAACAATACGAGTATATATAAGGGCTAAATCATAACATCTATATATACACATTTATTTATATAAGTAATATATCATTACTAATGCTATAAATGAATACGAACGTTTGTTTTTACGCCTTAACTACTCAACCGATAAATTATGAAATTTTAAATATCGTACATGTAGGGAAAGAAACATAGGGTACATTTTATCATAAAAAAATAATCAATAATAAAACAATTTCTAAATAAGCAATAAACAATGAATAAATCATGCTAGGACCAACAACTATTCATACTAGACTAAAAATCAATATCAGTATAAATGTAATAGATTTTATTATCCTACATCCAAAAAAATCAAATATCTCATCTTAATCTGCGAGCACATATTTCTTACAGATTGTAATCCAAACAATATGGTGATTAAATCCCCATACAATGTTACGCTTAATTCAATTGATCAAGATTAACCACTAGACCTAATTACACTCTGCCATAACTTATGTTTATGACTTAGTGTGCCATTGTACAGTCAATGAGAGCCTGGGATGCTGGAAGCTTACAATGTGAAGTTATTAATTACACTAAATACGATGTTAATATTGCACGGCTGCTCTGTTTCACTAAGTACTATCTCGAGATGTGTATATATACTTGAGAACGGCTCGACCTATTTTAATTCCGTCTTCACTAATGGATAGAGGAATAATCAGGGAAGGTTTGTACGTAAACAGAAATTGGGCGCCAGGCGAAGCCGGGAGCGGTCAAATAGTCATCTATATTAAATAAAAAATCGCTAAGTGTAAGCGCAAACCTCTGAACGGCTGGACCAGTCCAAGGAAAGTTCTTATTAAGAGAAATATGGGGAAAATACCCGGAAAAACATAGAAAAACCAATTTTTCTTGACGTCTGTCGGGTCAGCTAGTATCACAGAATATAATATAATATAATATATGTTGTATAGCTAGCAGAAAGTCCTACACTGAATGACCCTTAATTAAAGAAGTTCTGTTCAAAATTTAGTCTGTAGTTCCTTTTGTGGAGTTTCGCATATATAGCATAAGCACAAGCTTTTTCCAGCAGAGAAAAAATATTGTTTGATTTATGATAATAATGAAGATGATGATGACGATAATGTTGATTATTCATAATTGATGACATAGAACACCAAAATTTATTTAGAAAAGATATTAAATTACATTTTTATAAACTGTTATTTGATTTTTTAACTTTTGTTTCCACAAAGCATCACACCACTCTGTGTGATGCTTAACTTCTTACCTTTTTTTGACTTTGGGACACTTCATTGATACCCTTAGGAGATGCTTGTGGGTTTTCCTACGGGTTAAAACCCAATAACTACCTGCTACCTCTACTATTTCATCTTCTCATCTCTAATCATCGTTGTCGTCCCTATTTCTTTTTCCCGCTTTAGAGCACCAATATAGCATTACCTACATTGAAATTAACATTAATGTATTCTAATTAACTTTCGTTTAGTGTTTAGTTAATTCTCGTGTTGCTTGTCCTGTGAAATATGCTCTCAGATTAAAACGGCCGTCCACGTAAGTAATGGGAGACCAACTGACTACCGTCGCTGGCCCGCTTTCTATACCTAACATAATGGCCATCAATTAATTATACAATACAAACTTGGTTGTTAAGAGTACGGGAAGTGAAGTAACTATTTATATTCTAGAAAAAAATTTAAAGAAATACGATACGATCAGTTCGAAATATCTTAAACAAATTCAATTAAGAAGCATTCCGGAATAAAAGGTATCCAAAAAGTGATATTATATACATTTTAATAATATATACTACGTATCTCAGGAACTATAAGGTCTAAGTAGACCAAATTTATCTTATTTTATTGAAAATTTAGTGCAATTTTATAACTTAAAAGATTACTTTTTCCATAAACCTATTTCTTAGTGGTCAAAATTGTCGAAAACTATAAACAACTATAAAACATCCATTTTTTTTGCAATGGTCGTATCTTTAAAAACATTTGGCCTACCAAGACTAAATTATCTTCATTCAATTGCAAATTTAATCTAATTAAAAAGTGTGCATAGTGACTTTTACCGTAGCACAGGTCCTTGGCAGTAAAAATCGACAAAAACTGAAAAAGGACCTAAATTTTAATGAATTTAACAATTATCCGTAAGGCTTTCGAGGTGGTAAATTTGGATTTGTCATTACCATTTCATCAGTACAAATATATATAAAAAAATCAGAACTACCTTATTTGATGTAAGGCAACGCCGCTTGTTTGATACGATTTCCATTGACTAATAGTACACATTTATTTATATTATTTATGTACAAAAAAGATGTTATTATGAAGTTACATGTTTATTTTTATACCTACTTTAAAAATAAAATTCACCTATTGCCACGTTGTTGCCTCTTCTAGACGTAGACATTTAAATTTTAAATAGAAAAAATATATACAATAAATTACCTACATACAAATATACTGTAAGACGTCTAGTCGAACATGTTATATTTAAATTTGCGCTACATGCCTTTCTAAACCCTTATTATTCTTTAATTTTCTAAGGTCAAGAGCTTCTAGCACCTATGGCGTTGCTTGTATTAAAAGTCGAAGGTAGCCTTCAAATAAACCGTCGTCGGCTTATCAAACTTTCCTTAAAAGAAGTCCTTAAATATCTGACTCCACTGTTATGAATGGACCATAATATTAATTGACTGCGTCTAGTCGTTGTCTCCGACGTCTTTTTACACGTTTTAAATTAAGCCATAATTCAACATTAATTCGTTTTTTAGTAATAAAATTGATGCTCGCAGACAGCCCCGGCTAAGTCCGCCATATTTGTATGGTAATGAGGTACGGACATTTTTGCTCGTTCGTTTGCATCTAATATTTTACTAGTCGGTGAGCGTCTTGTTTATTCGTTCGCTTGAATAAGACATTCTGTCTGATGAGAGTATGTTTCAGTCACTAATGATGTGGGAGATAGAGCTTTTTTGCCATTCCCAACTAAATGATGGGGACGTGATCTGAGTAGCTAACTTTGAGAACCTACACAATGTGTTATAATCATACGTGGCCATGAATATTTAACCTTTGATATTTATTCAGAGGAATTTCACTGTTTATTTGTTTAAGACGAGCTGCGATCCAAGGATTCGCTTGCCATAAAATTAGTCTTTTAGAAGTCTTACATATCGTAACTTCTAAATACATATACATCTATTTTTTTTTAGTTTGTGACAGTTTTCGACTTTATCATTATTAATGTTTTGTACAATTTTATTTCGCAGTTTTTTATAGGCAACTCCATAAAAATAAAAATAAACATATTGCATCTAAAATTCAATTAAGAATATTCCAGTAATTACATCAAACGCGAAGGTATGCCTTTTAATAAACATGTACATTGCCACACACCACAGTAATTTTAAATTACACCCGTGTAAACAAGTTGTTACATGAAAACAAATTCCTTGCAAAATGTTCTAATTAAAACGGTTTAGTAGTAAATCATCGACTTTCCGATTTCAATTAAACATCCCAATGGGTTCAACGCATTAATCATTGTAGTTAATAGAACGACCTAGACTCCGTTCCTGGGTTGCCACCTACAGTTATTTCAACGCACAGATAATAATGTAACACGACTGGATGTGACATGTTGTACTAATTACATTTGAGAGAAACCTACAATTATCAATATAATCATATTCGTGATCTATGACTGGAAGCAAAGAACCTACCAAACCTTGAGCCAAAAAACTTACCAACCCTAGCAGAGAGCTCTCTGCTAGATTCTTTAGGTAGAATCTACATTTGGATAGAAAACTCAGTTTACGTGGGCGAAACAGAAATTATGACCACTTTCAGTAATGTTGATAGAAAAAAAAAACGTTACTAACCTTGGAATATATCATAGAGCTAAAAATTACTGTTTCTTATGGAGTAACTAACAGTATTATTACTTCTATGGAATATATGAAGTACTACAAAGCGTGTAAGGTTAGCAAGAAGGTATAATGGTTGCACACCTATAGATTTATCACAGATGAAATAAAAAATTAATATGTCTAGCAAAGCATTATCTATATGCATAAAAGCTTTACATAAAGTTAACCATTGTATCGTCATATTTTCTAATCTTCTTAAATCTTAAATAAAACTAATCTATTTATTTATTTTTTCAGGTAAAAATTTACAATCAACTAATCAATCTGTAAGTAGTATTATTAAAAAGTGACGTCACAATCATAGAAGGTTAATTGATACTATAAGTACATAGTGGTGGCAGGCACACAGCCTTCAATCATAAATTAGGCACTTACGGAAGACCACCATGAAATAACAGTATGTGTACCTACTGTTTTCGTGAGTGAGCAAGATATGCCAGAACCAATTAACCTTATCTCTTCTTAATTCCTTATTCTTAATCCTACTGAGCAGCCTGGATCCACAGTAGACTCGCGGCTTTTATTAGATCGACGGTAAATTTCGGCTACTTCTGAAAGGCCCTTTAGGAAAATTATGGGGAGGACAATGTCCAGCAGTGAACTTTCTACGGCTGAGATGATGAATCCTATTAAATTAGGTACTATTTAAGCACTTGTGGCTTGTGGCGTTGTTTGTGTTAATAGGATACTGTAGCCACCTCATTAAGTGGACTGTCATTCTGTATGGCTACTTTTACCTAAAAAACCTATTCGTAAATTTTCTATTTTTGTCAGTCCAATGATAAATCATGGGTCAGTTTTAAAGAAGGGAATTTTTTGTCCATGGATAAATAAATTTAGGAACGTATAGGGAAATGGGCATGCCATCACTTACTGACTCACTGAAGCACAACGGCATACATGGTGTTATTTCACTGTGGTCTTAGTAAGGGGTTGGTTTATGTCTCATACCATCACCACCCCTTCAGCTCCAGCCATATCCAGTCAAGTTCCGCTTTAGTGCGATGTTGTATTCATTCGAAAGTTAATTCAATAAACTCATAGTACCTGCCGCTGGCCCTTTACTGATAAACCGGATTTACAATATTACTTTTTGATTAAATTAACTATTCTATGCTATTCATAGTCCTCCATATTCATTGCGCCGTTTCATTATTTTAATAGTAGCAATAGCAAAAAGTTTTAAATCAACAAGCAGATATTTGTATACTTTTTATGATAAAAGGTGACAGGCTGTCTAAACTTGATTGCATTAGTCACCTAGCAAAGTAAACAACAATGAGAGGATGCAAGTGTGGCAGACGGACTCTTGTTAGGGTTTGCGCAAACAAGGGACAGTCCTCGGGGTACTTTTTTGTCCGTCAAAATAGCTCGCTTACAACTGCAACGAACAACACACACGAAGGACGTAATGTACCGCGTACTGAAATAAACGCGGACATCGAGATAGCGGTATACAAAAATTTAGGTACGTGGGAGTCCCCGAAAAAAATAATAGAACTATATCAAGGCGCCTCAACCCACACAGCGGATTTTAGTCCATGTTCAGAGCGCTTAAGTGACATACTTATGCACTATGACGCTTGAAGTCGATAGTATAATTTTATTAAACGAAGTTTTCCACGCCTGGGGAAATTTTGTCCTCATGAATGTTAATGAAAATTCAAACTCAGGTCGTTAGTTAGTCTCTATATATATAAAAATTACATGTCACGTTGTTTGACGCCAATGAACTTCTAAACTACTGAACCGATTTTGAAAATTCTTTCACCTATAGAAAGCTATATTATCAGCTAGCAACATAAGCTAGCTCACGGACGAAGTCACGTGCAACAGCTAGTAATATAAAAAAAATACGTAATAGCCTTTTTGACATAATTTGTGTTTCACTTCTGCTTTAAATTTGCATAATCGTGGCTTGAAACCTTTTGATCATAGATGTGTATTATTTACAATAAAAAAATGACACTATTATAACTTATCAGAATCATATTATTGACAATTAGTGATATATCTTTTAGTAACTACACACCAGGATAGTAATAATAAAAAAAAATACACCAAATTATAAATGGTATGGCATAGTAATGGCTGATTTCTCTGCCAGGTGTAATGAAAATCCTAAAGTATTTCCGTATCTTCCGACAAGGGAATGGTTTGCTATAACCTGAGGCTGTAGGATAGAGGTCTGTAGGACGTACCGTGTAATGAATAACTGTTATTAGGTACTTATCTTTAGTGAAGTCACTTTACTTCCATACATTATATTAGAATGCATTATGTTTCTCTTTAATAAATAAGAATAAGAAAATTGAGATTGCGAAATATGAAATCTATAAAAAATATTATAAAAAAAATCTTTACACATAGGCAAAAACTAGTACCTACTACGAGTAACATAATTTTAAATTAACAATTTATTTGCAGACTGGCATATTATATAATTTATATATTATAGTATAACAATAACTTTTTTACACAATTTATAAAACATTTTAGAATATTTTCAGATTAAAATCTAGTGTAGTTTTATAAAAAAATATTTTCTTGACAATTGATATTGTGACATAGGTAATGCTATTTCTAGCCTTTAATATTAAGCTGTTAAAAGATTTATTACAAAACAGAACATAAGTACAGTGTTCAGAAATCACAACCTGTTTCGCTATTAACGGAAATCTAAACGACATAACATTACACCTTAAGATTAAGACGACAGATAAATCTAGACTTTCACAGATGTATTCATAATTCCCAGATAGGTATATAGTAAGTACTTGCTGACGACCTAGATACTGAATCGGTGGCGTTTTAACACCACGCTTGTCGCTCGAGGGAGATTGCAAGTCATTAGGTACAGTCGAGGAAAGTGGTATAGCGAAGGACTTATAAACAATAATTTGTACAGTTTCTGGCAGTCTGACGGTCCAACCAGTGGTACCTTTAGAATGGCTCAGCCAAATACCAACTTGCCGCACTCGACTCGGTGGAACGCAGAGCTAGAAGACTCATTGGCGACAGTGCACTTTTAAAAACTAAGATGCAGAGCTTAGCACATAGACGCAAAGTTGCCAGTCTATGTGTCTTATAAGATGTACTTCGAAGAGTGTGCTCAGGAGCTGCATGAGCTCATACCGCCTTCCCCTTTCTTCCATCGGACATACAGACGTACGGCTGGTTACTATCTTGAAGAAATCCCTCTTTTTCGGACCAAGCGCTTTAAAATCATCCTTTATAATGCGCACTGCCTGGAAAGGTTTGCAGGTTTGGTTCTCCCTGTAATAGGTTTGCAGGTTGGCGTCTGTATTTCCGAGCTCATATAACCCAAGTCTTTTCAAAGTTCGAATGAATAGGCATCTTCTGGATGAGCTCGCTCCATCATAGGCCTCATCCTTGCTACACAGCTGGTTGTTGGCCAAGAGCAAACCCATCTCTAATAAAAAAAAGGTGACTACTGTTGTCTATTAACACAAGCTATAGGTGCTGCAATTGTTCGCGTGATCGTAGTAGAATAGGGGATTAAGAGACGATAGGGAAATAGGTTATGGCATCGCTTACTTACCGAAATACAAACTAAGTACACATTATCAAGCTGACATTCCACTTGATGGTTCGCCTATAACATAAGCTACGCCACAGGTGTTAGACGTGCGATGCCGACCGATTTTAGGTAAATAGGGAAACGGTCTCTGGCATCCCCTTACCCTATCACCAAAACATAACAGTACCTCTACCATGAGTTATAATGACTGCACTCGCTAGCGAGAGCGTAAGATATTAATATGGAAAATTGTCAATTTGGCAGTTGACAGTTGACGAGAAATGCAGTGTGCCCTGCCACACTTACTAAATAATAAGATAGGGAGATATATTTCAATATAATTATGGTCTAGAATCCGTAACCAACAACGCCCTGAAATACAACAGGACATACATGGTGTTTCTACTGTAATGTGGTAGTTTATATGGCTAAATGATTTGACCTAATTTAAGACTGTATAACTCGAGGTTAAAAGTATATTTTTCATTTTACAGTTGACTATAGTATGTGGACTGTTTTTTTTAAATATTATTTTGAATACCAATGGTGGCATAAAACTGCTTCGACATTCCCCATTATGAGCTTAAGTGAATGGTTCTGTTAATGAGTCCCAAACACATTTTTATTGCAACTGGATAAATTTTATGAGGTAAAAATCGCTAACGCGGTCTCCAATGATCTTTTTCGATAAAAATCTGTGCCACCGTTTACGACCATTTTGGACAAGTGAACGATCGTTATAAAATATACATTACGTGAAAAACTTTTTAAAACAGGCATTTAGGTATGTTTAGCACTCGTGTAAAAATTATCTATACTAAAGTTTAAAAGACCTATGAGAAACCGTCCTTTTTTCTATTTCTTATACTAGAATATTATAAAGAGAAAATATTTATATTTTTGTTTGTAATGAATAAACTACTAGACCAATTTTAAAAAATTCTTTCACCCATAGAAAGCTACATTATCAGCTAGAATAAAATTGTGGTCTTGACGTTTTGAACCTATTAAGATAAAATAAAAATACTTGCAATATTCTTGGTGGATAACTCGCGTCACCATCAAGTTAACTTATCTACCTCCCCATATCACAAAAATAATACATTACCTTCATTATTATTGAATTACTGTGTTTCAAAAAGGAACTCTAACCCTTGGTAACTCCCTGAATATCGATATTAAAAAAATAATATTTCTAACTTTCTAACTTATTCCACGATGGGATTAAAACGCGAATTAGCAAACCAAGTCGCAAGCACGAGCTGGTTTCGAATTCAATCAACCGCTCAAACCGCTACATGATCTAAATGTCTATCTCTAATAATAAATTTATTATATTCTATAGCAAAGTGTTATAAGATCTATTGATCAGCGATGACAGCTGAGAAATAGTCTCGACCAGTTGCAGATATTACATTATTACCAATTTATGTGTCAACCTGTTCCCCAGACTTTACCTGTCTTATGGCTTCACGTGAAATGTGCAACTAAGCAATAGTTATTGCAACTTGCAACGTCCACTCCTTGAATTGCTACTTCAAAGTACTAACTTTAAACTGGTAACTGTAAAATGCTTCCTTGCTTCGTGTATAGCCAAGGGAAATATACTAAAATGTACTTGCATTTGCAAATATAACTCAGTTATTCAAGTCAGTGAAATATACGTTTAATTATTTCAACGGTTTTTCCAATTTTCATGTATGTCGATATTTTATTTTATTCAAATATATATAATGTATTGAATAATAAATAATTATAGATTCTGATATTAATTACAATATAATTAAGTAATTAGTTTCAGTTATTGTTGTTATTAAATAAAATTTAATAGCAATAATAATTTATAATAAGAATTTAAGGTTTAAAAAAAAATCATTGCCACTGTAAAATTTCCGTCTTTTCGATTTATAATTTTATAATTCTAAATATTATGTTTGAATTTATTACGCCTGTTGGTGAATGCTCAGATTTACCAAAAAAAAAATCCCATCAGAAATAAAATTCTACTGACAAAAGATAATGTCTAGCCAAAAAAGTTTTTTTTTTTTTTTTGGAATAATTAAAATCCTCATAAACTTCAGATACCTAGGTAGATACTATTTTCTTATAAACAATATAAGATTAGCACATTATAACATTAGCAGAAAGATGATCTTACCCATTCTGGACGTGATCCTTCCTGTGATTTGCCATATCTTCAATTTTTCATTGTCTACTGGTGTATTTCCCACATCTTGGAAAGATGCCCAAATCACACCCTTACCTAAAAAACCTAATCCTAAATCTCCGTCTGAGTTCCGCCCTATCTCCATTTTACCATTCCTTTCCAAAGTCCTTGAACGGCTGGTTCATACTCAACTTAGTTTATTCCTGACCAAACATAATATTCTTAACCCCTTCCAGTCCGGTTTCCGTCCAGGTCATAGCACTGCTACCTCATTGGTCAAGATCACAGATGATATTAGATGTGGTATGGATAATGGGAAACTTACTGTGCTCACTTTACTTGATTTCAGCAATGCGTTCAATACTGTGGACTTTGACGTTATGCTAGCTATTCTTCGCTCTCTTAACATATCTCCAACGGTAATGGATTGGTTCGGTCATTACTTGCGTGGTCGCCGACAACGTACTTGTATTGAGGATACTAAATCCTCATGGTGCTGTACCTCTATCGGTGTACCTCAGGGTGGAGTGTTATCACCAATGCTCTTCGCAATATACATAAACTCCATTTCTGAAGGGCTTAGTTCTTCTTACCATCTTTATGCCGATGATATGCAGGTATACTATCAGTCCCCTGTTGGAGGGTTGCCAGATGCAATCGGCATTGTAAATGCAGATCTCACACTTATCCACCGGTGGAGTATGGCGTATGGGCTGACCGTGAATCCCAATAAATCCCAGGCCATTGTTGTTGGTAGTTCCAGATTGATATCTAAAGTTGATTGGTCACAATTGCCTTCAGTTTTCTTTAACGGTGTGGCTATTCCATTCAGTGACAAGGTAAAAAGTCTAGGCATATATCTTGATCGCGATTTCTCCTGGGGTTCACAGTTGCGGGAACTGAGCAGGAGAGTTTTTGCGTCTGGGAACTCGTTGAGAAGACTGCGAAATTTTCTTCCCACTGCCACTAAAATTGCACTTGCGCAATCACTTCTCCTCTCAATACTTGATTATGCAGATGTCAGCTATCTTGATTTAACTAATGCACAGCTAGATAAACTTGAGCGGCTCCAGAATTTTTGTATTAGGTTCATATTTGGTCTTCGCAAATATGACCATGTCTCTGAATTTCGTAATAAACTCAAGTGGCTTCCTATTAGACTTCGCCGGAACTTACATATACTTTCCCTACTTTACAATATTTTGTTTAATCCTAAGTCCCCGCCTTATCTTAAAGAGCGTTTTGATTTCCTTCGTGACACACATACCAGATGCCTAAGATCATCGGACAACCTGAGACTTGCGATGCCATCTCACTCGTCGTCATTTTTTAGTAAATCCTTTACTGTTGAAGCAGCGCGTTTGTGGAATGCATTGCCTCTGTCAATAAAACAAGCTCAATCACTGCCTGCCTTTAAGAGGCTTGTTAAAAATCATTACCTGACTCAATAATTTCATTTAAACTTTTGCTTTTCCGTATTCTCCTGTCACCATATATTTAATTATTATATTTATATGTGATATTATTATATATATGTATCGATGTATACCAATGTTGTTTATTTTAAGTAATATTTTATTTTATGTAAGTATATACAATGTATGTATATAATGTATGTATGTATATATCTCCTGAAGTACACCGCTAATTTCCCCTTGTTCTATTTGTTACTAATCCTGTCCATCCAAAGGTTGTCTGGAAGATATCGCTTTTAGCGATAAGACCGCCCATTGTACATTGTCATATTTTGCATTTTTTTTTTTGTGTTACTCTGTGTACAATAAAGTATATCTATCTATCTATCTATCTATAATCTATATGGTACATAGATTCAGTGTGGTCTGCGAAATGGATATTTGTTTATTAAAATTGTGTTTTAATACTAAAGCGAAGTGCCATGTTGCATATGTTCGCTAAGTTGAGAAAAAGTTAATGGGATGCGACTTTCGATTGCGTTAACATAATGATCAAGTGTCGCAACGAATATAACAAAACACAGGCAGACACGTATTTGTAAGGCTTTCATTCATGACGTTAAATCCTAGTGGAACTGGTCTATGCAGGATATCGGTTTAGTCCACCATTAACGTCGTCCGTAACATTTCGTCCATAATGACATATGTCTATGAAATGTTTCAACATATTTGCGTTTTTTTATTCCCCATTCATGTGACTCAATAAAGAAAAGGCCTTATTTTTTGTATTACTCATAATATATATTTCATAATATCCCAAAGCTGAGCCAAGAAAAAACGCAATATACCTACCCCGACGAAAATATATGAGCAATGACAAAAATACACAACACAGACGAAGACGCGGGCAAAAGATAGTAATGAAATACAAGAAGTAAAGTGATGCGGAAAGGTACTGGCATAACGAGACATAAGTGTATGTATAACTGTAGTTATTTATTTAAAGCTCTTCTAAGCAACATATTATAAGAAATAGAGTATAGGCCCTACCGGGATTCGAAATTCCGGTACTTAATTGTATTAATAATAGACCTCCTAGTTTTCTACTAAAGTCTAGGTACTTATTCTACTTAAGTCTGCAGTGCAATTGCTGCATATCATCAAGTGGACAACCAGCCTTCCTGCCTTTACAAAGGATGAAAATAATACTTTGTTTGAACCCACAAGTTTTGACTACCAAGGAAAAAATTCCCATAATACAAATGCGAACTGTGATTTTTATTTTTATTTTTTAAGTACGAGTAACACATGTTTAAAAATTCTACAATAACAGTAATTTTACGTGTTGTTGGTTTAAATTAAGCTTAATTATTTATTGCTTAATAGCATTTTTTTAAAATAAGGCTCTATTAAACCTTAGATGTGTATGCAAGTATATGATTAATACGCGCTTACCTTGTAATCTGTTCCGTCATCAATCATTAATGATTTACTTTGAAGATACTTTGGTTTCCGCGTAATTCATTAGACCTAGATAAGTCCGGCTTACTAATTATAGTGCCTTTAGATGGACTGTGTGAATGGAGATATGAATGCTTGCAGTTTGATTGGAGATGACTGAGCGATGCAATGGCAAGAAATGGTTTGAAAAACTAGGCGCTCCTATATGTACGGTTAAAGCTTACTAGTGAAATCTTTCGGCGTCACCTTTGAAGTTAACTTGTGCTTAAAACACATATCTATCGCATTAGAAGATAAAACTTCTAAACTTAACAAACAACAACTTAACAACAATATTATGTGGATGATTACTTAAGTAATAACATAAGTACTTACACATTTAAATCCTAAAGAATATTATAAATGCCAAAGCGAGTTTGTTTGTTTGTTACTCTTTCACGCCTTAATTACTCAAGCGATAATTTTGAAATTTTGAATACGCGTTATTAGGGATATAAAAATGAACATAGGATACTTTATTATCCAGAAAAATTATATAGTGATCCCGAGAAATCGTCTGAATATAAAAATAAATATTCAACACTCAATGAATAAGTAAAGTATAACACTCGAGAAAAGGGGGTACGGACGAAGTGGGGTGCAAAAACTATTCCAATTGGGTAATTATAACTTATTAAATCACATAAGTACTAAGTACTGTCGCTCTTCTATGCTTGGGATTTTTAAAAATGTTTATTTATATTTTATGTCTTTTAGGTTTCGATGGTTTTAGGTGAATTCATGATTATATTCACGATTCGAAAAATTCACCAATCTTAAACACATCTGTTTCATTAGATTCAGTACATCTGTAAACTAAATATCTCTCGGTGTGAACAACTTTGTGTTTAATTGAAAATATCGATTGATAGCCGACCCTTCCTTCTGATTGACTTCAATGACTAGCGGTTTCTCTCCTGCTTACTTGTTATCTAGAACTTGAATTAATGTCGATTCCTAGATAAAATATATAACAAAAAATAGGTCGTCTATAGCATTAACGTAAAACCGAATCGATTGGACAGTATTATTATTTTTGTGTTACTTATCTTATTATTAACTAATGTTATCTAAGGTACCTGAACCTGAACGGATCGGACTTTTTGCTAACACTTTTGCTATAGCGAAATTTTCTCAATTAAAGCGGTTCTATTAATATGTAGTATATCAAATTATTAATACACTCGTTGGTTTTCTCTATCTATGTTAAAAAAAAAACGTTTATTAAACTTTATAAATTCAAAGTTGCTTGACCAGGCCATTCATTCAACTTTGCTCATTTGCTCATTTTATTGCATAGACTTTCTCCCCGACTGTACACGAGTTTGTCGCTAAATTTACAATCAATGGCCTTTGTAACATTATTATTATTAGCTGTTATACAAATATTATTGAGAGGTTTTATTGTTAGGTCGGCGCTGTAGGCACCCGTTGCCGACGTATGAATAATTCTTCGTTGTGCAATCTCCTTTTCACTAATGAGCCGTAGGTGTTAGTTGCCAATAGAAACGCATATCTATCCATCTGTGTATGTAAATAAAATTAAAAAAAAAAACGATTACGAAATTAATTTGTTATTCTTAAACACAATAAGTTTGTAATAAATAAAATTTTGCGGAAATAATCGTGGTAATTTATTTAGTGATATTATTTACACAATATAATATTGAAATATCTGTAATATTAATATGTATTTGAAATAATAATAATACATTTCACTATATATATATACGCATTAAACATACATATTACTTACAGGACATTTCGCTTTTGTGGAGGGCGTGCCATCTCTCATCCCGCGATGTAATGTTTCATTGTGTTCAATCATTAAGTGTTAAGAATTTTGGATACGGTACAATATTCTTATTATTGTCGCACAGAAAAAAAATATTGGCAATAAATTGGAAAATTTGGTAAAATGTACTTGGTAATGTCGTCTACTAAAAATCTGTCTTTTGGCTAAATATTTTGCGCAAAAGCCCGATTTTGACTGATTAAAAAAAAAATTTGTAAATTTTAAGAAAGCAAGTATACACAAAATAAGTAATTTTATAATCAAAAACATTTGCCTCTCTTTGATCTCTTTATTGAAGAAAACAAAGTGTATAAACTAATATTATTTTAAATATTTTTGTGAAAACTCCAAGGAGTGATCAAAAGAGATTATCAAACCAAAATCACACAGATTTTCTCTGAAAAATTTTGCACTATAGTTATTATTTGTAAATCTCATGAAAATTCTATTGTTCATTGAATTTTCAAGACCATAATGTTTCAATGATTAAATCTCACCGACTCCTAGAACAAGTTGGCGAGAGATAAGCAGAATCTGAGTGTAAGTTTAATTAAGAAGCAATACCGTAAATCCACATTACATAACTGTGCTCACGAGAGCGTCTGAGCATAGTTCTTTCTTAACATTGATGCAATACTCGAGCAAGCCCTACTCATTCTAATTAAGCAGCCGTCCGGAGATTTATAAGATATGGAAGCATTAGTGAGATTTATACTTAATACTAAATAATGAGATAACACTAATAGCCCGGCTGTGTCTACTTAGAGGCGGCCCTAGACTGGCTAACTTTAAAAATAACCACGGACAACGAAATATAAATAAGTTGACCGGTAGCTATTTGTAAAAGATACCTACATACTTAATGATTTTATTAAACATGTTAAAAAGGGTGACATGGTATTCACATCACAAATGAAATTAGGTACATTTATTTCATTTTAATTTCAACCAGAAAGATATATTATTTCGATGCTTCAAACATAAGTGGAATATCGAGAGCCTTACGTCTTTCTACTTTTTTTTTATAAAAGCTGAACTCATAAAGGACAAATTGTTGTTGTTGTCCTCGATTCAAGAACTCTTTAGATTTTTGAAAATTCAATACCTAACTATTTGTACGTTATCCATAAACTGACTGTTAATAACATGTGTATGAAATTCGACATTAGGTACGTTAAATAACAATTATGGAACATTACTTAATACCGTATTTATCATTTAAGGGATTATTCCGATCAAGCTTGTGCAAGAGGCCAATGTCTGCACAGAAGCGCGTTCGGATATTTCATACTAATTTCGACACGCTACTTTTTATTGAAGTTACAAAAGATTACATTACATGTAACCTTTTGTAATTCTTAAAAAAAAAAAATTAAATTTCCCATTAAAAGTATGATTATTTTATACTATGTTTGGCGGACAGGCAGGCAGCTCCTTTAGATGGAGTGTATACATACCTATGCACAAATTACGGGAGTCACAGTGATACCGTTAAGTAATTAAAAAGGCAATAAATAAGATAAAAGTAAGGATAACGAAATGTGCGCTGGTATCCCTATAAGGACTTTTTAAGGAATCTGTGATCAAATTAAATCATCTACAATCAAGTAATTTATCAGCTTCTCTGCTGTCCTGTATTTCAAGAGAATATAAAAATTTATATTCCCAGTAGGTAATATATAAAGAGAAATTTTAGTATATTATTTTTGCCTTTAATCTATGTGTATATAGACTCTCAACCCTGTACTCTGAAATTTAAAGACATTTTCTGAATCTTATATAAAGTGTAATATTAGTATGTAATATCCGAACAGACATGCGCAACTTGCAACCAGTTATGAAAATTAAAGGTATGGCGTGGGCCGCGCGTGTCGTCAGCTTGTATCACACGTTAGACCGTCTATACACGAGCATATTACCGCCTACACACCACATTTTTTTCGCCTTTTTTTTTCATGTATTGGATTTCCTTTACTTTCATTCCACAACATCAAAAAAACAAAGTCAAAATTTTGGTACTTCAGTATTACACATCAATACTAATAATAAATCTGTAAGGGAGTTACTTTGTTTTCAGAGATATCGTGTTTATAGGCTCTATACATGATACTGAAACTAAATTGACGATTTTTAGAATTTTTTTCTGTACGATGTATGTATGTATGTGTGTATGTTCCTCCATAACTCTGAAACGAATTAACTGATTTTCATGAAACTTGGTAGATAAACGTTTGGACGTACGGGACACAGGATAGGCTACTTAATATATCAAAAGCAAGTGTCATCTTTTGGGATCAACTTTTTTCAGTAGCCTATCCTGTGTCCCATACGTCCAAATGTTTATCTACCAAGTTTCATGAAGATCAGTTAATTCGTTTCAGAGTTATGGAGGAACATACAATACATACAAACATACATACATACATACAGAAAAAAATTGTAAAAATCGTTAATTTAGTTTCAGTATCATGTATAGAGCCTATAAACACGATATCTCTGAAAACAAAGTAACTTACTCCATGAAAGACCCTTACAGATTTATTATTAGTATTGATAACTATAGTTGAAGCTATAAGATTTGATATTCGCTATATCTTGTGAAACTGATTCCGTTAAGTAAACTGTTTTTTTATTAATAACTAGTCTGTTAATTTTACTTAAACTCCCTGTAATGCCTTGACTTACACAGCAATTACATCATTCAGCTTAACTGAGATGTTTTGAATATATTATATTACAATATAATAATATATTATAAGTATTGCAGTCAGTATGAACCTGCTTAAATTTTATTTGCGAAGGAGTTATACGTCAAATAAACAGATACAATCGATGGATTATGCAAAATCTCATTCAAGACCATTCAACTGTTTTATTAAAATGAACCAATCTATCACTTCCATGAATTGGTCACTCATTTATTTTAATGTTACTGTTCTGTTTCATTACTGTTCTGTTATACAACAGTATTTCTATGACACTTGAGTTTAGATAAAATTAAGGATTTTCCTGTTTCTTGCGGTACCGAACAGATGGAAAATATTTTTATGCACTAAACATAACATTATGCATAACAGGAACACTGTTATAACATAACAAGAAACCAAAATGAGAATAGTAATAATAGATCTTTTAAATATTTCTTAGAGTCTTGAACTATTCGATCTTGGTAGAGAAAGATGATACCTACTTTTGAAATGTGTGGTGCTGGATACAGATGTTTCGCATTCCATTGACTGCAGTAATTGTCTGATATTTTCTTTTGTTTTTTGTTCAATATATAAAATATCATTCGAAATTTAAAATAACAGCATGATATTTCTATACTAAATAAATAAAGCTGACGAGTTTGTTTGATTGGTTGAACCCACTAAACTGTAGATCTACTGGTGATATTTTAAAAGTTATTTTTGCATCTTATAGCCAAATTCTTGAGAAAGGTTATATAGGCTACCGAGAATTACCGATAAGAGCCGACATGTGCATGCCTACGGCAATTTAAATTACACAGGTATTAGTTTATAAAACGGGGTTGAGAATTCATAATTTAGAACAGTCACAAAGCATGTGAAAATTAATATACTGAAGATAGGCAACCATAATAGGGAAGTTATTTTATTTTCTATATGCAGAATAGTTAAGGAATTAAATCTTCATTAAGACACCAACAAAAAGTGTACACGACCACTAACAGAGCAACTAGAAAAAGACAAAAAATAAATCACCTCCGATAGAAGAAGTATTTGCATATTTGACCGGTGTTGTTGTTTTTTTTTTTTTTTAAAAAAACATGTTCGCACCTTAATTAATAGAGTTCGATGGACTTTGAAAAATAATTAAGGCCGTTACAGAGTTAGAATCAGAAATTTATGATTCCCGGCGGATCATAATGCCATGATGTGTTTAGTTTGCAGATAAGATATTAACGTCATATTATTTGTAGTTTTATAATCTAGATAATAGTCGAAAAATATTTTAAAATATTGGGATACTTTTTTCATTAGAACAGATTTTAAGCAACCCTTTTTTAAAATTAGCGGTCGACGGTCGACGCAGAAGCGAGATATTAGTAAAATTATATGCGACAAATTATAAAAATATTGATTTTCCCAAAATTCATATCATTTATTAGATAATAGTCAAAAAAAACCTACGATTTCTGTAAATTTTCATTCAAGAAAAGTATAATCAAAAGTGTCACTTTTAGTAATTTTTCGTGATATTAAACGTGTTATTTTAGGATCAAATTTGAGATATTTCTGTTTTCTCTTGGACCTAGTATGTGAAGTCATTAATGTTCTAAAAGATTGTGTTATAATTTTTTTAATAACTTGTATATTTATCTGCGTAGGCCGTCGACCGCTAGTTTAAAAAAAGAGCTGTTTAAAAATGTTCTAATGAAAGTTCACTTTAAAATGTTTTTCAGCTATTTACTAGATTATACAACTACAAATAATATGAGGTTAACATCTTATCTGCAAACTAAAACATCTGAAACTACTGAAATCATAAATTTTGACTCCAGCGTGATTTTAATTGATGAACGCTCTTAACATTTGTTTTTAACTTTTTAATCTATAACTATTATGTTTTAAGTAAGGTTATATTGTTTTTAAAACGCCTTCAAATCCTTGCAATGTGCACATGTGCTGAATTGTTACTTCAAAATTTTTTCGATAAATTAAACTTCAATTATTTGTTCAATACATTATAATTATAAAAAGTTTTTTTAGAAATGTTTATGATGAAATATTAATTTGTACAAAAACAGTGGGTACTATCTGAATGGTCAATTTCTATTTGATAGTTGCCTTACAATTTCTCGCTCGTTCGTGTACAGTTGTAACCGCGGCTCCCACAGAACTGGTATAAACCGTAACGCGAATGGTACAATCTCATAAGCGATAGCGATAAATATATTTAAAATATTCGTGCAATTCTAATAACAAATTAACTTTGTTATTTTTAAATGAGAAATCCTTCTAATATTGGTTATTTGATTGGTTTCAAATTTCTTCTAATATTGGTTTCGAATTAATCCTAATCTTAATAAATATTATAAATGCAAAAGTTTGTATTTTTGTTATTCAATAATGCATTAACGGTTGAATGGACTTGGACAAAATCTAGATTGCAGATAAGAACAGTCACAAATGCATTTTGATGTCCAGGCATAAGACCTAATTAATTTAAACAAAATTGCATCTCATTAATAATAACCATTATACATATTTCAAGTACTTCGGCGGAAAAGCTTAGGATATTGTCTAATTAATTTGAATAATTTTAACTTTAACTTTAATACAACTGTTTTTGTTACAAAAAAAGTGCCCAAGTAAATCGCTGGGTTCTTAAAACTTGTTGCGTTTAGTAAATAGTAATTTTAGAAATGTACTCGCGTCAATTAGCAGCGGTATTTGTTGGTCTATCGCTTTTTGAGATTCATTACTTATCTAATTTTACTATTTGAACTAAGACGCCGCTTATGTAGATATGAAAACCGTTAGAGTATTTCATATGAATTGGCTACACTTCAATATATATATATATATATATATATATATATATATATATATATATATAATTCATTTAAGAGCGGTCCCACACCAAAAGTTGAAAATAAATGATATTTTCCTGCTTTTTAGCGGCTTTCTACTCATTAATTATAACATATAAAAATAATTAAAAAATATGTGTTAAAATCTTTGCAGTTTCATCTTAAAATTCCTCGTTTAAAATTTGTGTTTATTGGAATTTATAATAACGATATCTGGCTTTGAAAATTCGCCTGAAATAATAGATTACATGCATCTCCTTCATAAGTATACGTTATTAAAATTTATGGCTTTCACCAATCGATAGACAAGAAAAAAAACTATAAATTGGCCAAAAAAAATGTATCAATTAACCGTTTTTTGATATTTTTTTTCATATTTTTTATCAAATTTCGGCCAGCCTTTCCCCTCACGCGCCCGTAAGGTGTAGCGGGAGGCAGTGTGTCGCTAGCTACACCTTACGAGAGTGAGTAAGCGAAACGCTCAAGGTCATTCGGTCGGGGAAACGCCTTAAACTTATAAAAAAAATGCAGTCTAAATTTTTTTATGACAAAAAATAGCAATAGTCTTATTTTTCTATTTGCACTAAAGGGAATCACTACTGTAAGAAGAAAAATAATTTTAAAAAATAATAATAATACGATAACATGTATTTATGACATCAATAAAATTATTTTTCAGACATTATGTAATTTGCTTTTGATGGATTTATTCATTCTAAATAAGATGTGTATTGTATTTGTTAAAAAGTTTGGCTTCAACCAAACTTTTTTTGTGTAAAAGTTAGCAGACAGATTGACTGTCTGCTTGATGGTAATAATTTAGTGACATCTGTATGTCCCCTATTAATACTAAAGGATAAAGGATAAGTGTTGGAATTATAGAGAAAGTGATGGGGAAATGAATGGGCTCTGGCATCCCGAACTCATTAACACACACACAACAGCACACGTGCTGTTATTTCACGGTGGTTACCTGTGACCATTCTTCAAGTGAAATTGTATACTTACATACATTTTCGAAGATTCCTGAAAAAATGTATGTAAATCCTGTTTATTTATGCCTTGAAATCATTTTTATCTTTGATCTGAAACGAATAAATTCAAGTAAAACTTTACAAGTTCACAGATCAACACCTCCTTAAAAGGTTCGCGAAATCCGATACCCTTTGAGCATGCTCAACACCGTAAACATCGAGAACCCTCAATCAACAATTTTACCATGTCCCAAAATCGCGGAAAGATCGAAAAAATAAAATAAACAAATGGATGTCAAATGACATTTCGTTGTCCAAAACATTTTGTGTACCTACCAAACGGTACAGTCGAGGAAATTGAACCATTGGTCTCACCAATAAAACATCCCTGCCAAAAGCAGTTAACATTTTGCTATGTTTTTCGACTTAATATATCTTTGTATTAACTTGCTTGAGCTTTTGGGATTTCTTCTCTATCTGCGTAATTTACTCACAATTTAATTGCGTAAATTTACAAGGTAGTATGATATTTTTAGCTTTTCAAATAGTTTTTAGTTATCTGTGTAATCAGATAGATAAGACATCTCTACCTTTAACTATTTGTGTACTGAAAGCATGGCTTGATAATGGCTATATTCTGAGCATCTGGCGATACGTGTTGACTGTTCCCAAAATCTGGCAATACCCTTAAAGAAACAATATTTGTAAGATTAAACTCTAAAAGAGTAAGGACCTCTTTCACCAACTATAAATAAAGTGTTGATTAGTAACTTTTCAAGAAAAGCTAATTGGCGAGTAAATGTTACGAATTTCATTGAAATTACCCTTGAGTAATGCTACTCGAAGATGGTGAAACTCGTAAGCTTTCTTACCGGTAACTTTAAATGGCTGTTAGCCTACTTACTTGATGGTAAAAGAGGTCCTAATAGTTTTAATCATTTTCCTCGAGAGTACTTTTTGTCGACCACAAGCAAGGTATCAGATAACCCTTCCGCCAATAAGTAGGTACATTCACATCTCGACTGATATGTCTCCACAAATCCAAACTTCATGACTAACTACATGAATTGTTAAATAAAGTGGATAATGCAAATATCCTCAAACTGAATTACTTTTATAGTCTGTGTCAAGGGTTCCCAGCAGGGTCTACTTTGGAAATGAAACTTGGAAAATGTTGAAATTTTAAAAAAATCTTGGACTGGAACATGACAGTCCAAGATTTTTCTGTGAGTTTTTGTTTTATTAATTTGGTTTATCATATGTTGGACTTACCTATAATCTGGACTACCAAACGGTAATAGGTATGACTTTGTTGACACGCCTAATAACTGTTTTCATTCACACAAGTTCTAGAATGTGAGGGACAAACTTTTATGTAGTTATAATGGGATAAGCTATTAGAAGTAATCATAGTCCTTGTAGGTCGAACTCTATCCTCTCAAACTCTGTAAGTTTCAAATACGATAGTTCAAGCATTTTTGTAATAATTCACATGACAACTATTGCATAAATTACATGAGAGATTTTATCTAAAATCTTCATACATTATCCGAGCATCTGTAAGATTCCGGTAGATCTTATGGAAATTTATATCAAATTATGTCACAGGTCGTACTGGATTTGATTTACGATTGCGTACTTCCTGATTTATTGTGGAATAATATCGTTTCCTTTAAAAATACTGGTTTAGTATTGGCGACTACATTTTTCAACATGCAACACACTCAATCTGTTTTTCTAATTTGATTTTTATTAACAATCTTACTAAGCTATACAAATTCCTACTTTTAGAATGAAATCCCCCAATAGAATTAATTAAATTATTTTTTATCCAAACATAGGCATAATGCTGCTATCTCTTCCCATATTTCATCATAATAATATAGTGAAAGACGCTGCTGTTGTTACCCGCACAGTATCTTCCCAGTATCACAATATCTGACGTTATTCATCTACCATCTAACTAAAGGTCCGTCAACCTGTCTGATCTATACTTAAAAAATATACTTTCAATTAATTCGTCTTCGTGTCAAGAGTATAGGAAACTGCTTCCGTGTACACAAGACCCAGTTCAAGGTCAAGATCATACTGCAATCTGCATCTTGCGGTCACATTATAATTGAAGACGACATTCCCAGTAGCGCGTATTAGAATAAAATATCACATTAGTCTATATTGCGTAATTGTAAATAGAAATGAACCGTAACACCTTGATATTGAGTTCATATTGTAAATTGGCGAATGCTAAAACGTTTGTCGCCGATGTATTCTCGCGCTCTCAGATGTCATTTATGTCGAAGAGTAGGCTTTCACGTCTAGATTTATGTTATAAGGATACATAAAAAGGGACACGAGTTTCATATTACTTAAGGATGAATAGACAGGGGAGCGTTGCAAATAAACAATTATAAAATTACAAAAAGTCTGTTACTCTCAACTTTCTTGCGTTGAAACCAAACACACAGAAGTGTATGCGGCTTTGAATAAAGTTGTTGGTACAAGGCATTAGCGACCCGCTCCCGGCTTCGCACGTAAGCCTTTTTTCTGCAAATTATATATACAAACCTTCCTCGTTTATTGCTCTTTGCTTTAGTGGCATCAAAATTCGTTGGGTGGTTTAAAAGAAGTTAGAAAAGAAAGAGACAGGAGCGGACAGACTTTTTTATAATATACTAGTGGCCCGCTCCCGGCTTCGCACGGGTTGCAATTTTTTATTCAATCCAGCCGATAAATTACCTTACACCGCCATCTGTTAGATTCTTATGGAACTCACAGATAAATAATTTCTGGTTTGAATAGGTATCAACAGATGGCGCTATGTTAATAATATTATATAATTTGCAAAAAATAAACAAAATGAGATATAAACTATCCTATCTTTTAAGTTGGACCGAATCAAATATAGTTACGAAATTTTGTCAAAATCGGTTCAGTAGTTTGGGAGTTCATCGCGGACAAACAACGTGACACGAAATTTTTATATATATAAGGATAATTGTATATAGATTTCTGCATATACTTGTAGTAACTTTAACTTGAGTGATGGTAAGATTGGTAAATGAATTGATTTGTATTACTGAGAGTCACATGTATGATGACTGAGGTTAGTATGAGTAAAAGCATACATGCTGTTGTGGTTTGCTGCATGCGTAATGGATGCCAGAGCCCACTCTCACACCGTCACTTCTCTTATCCCTATACAAAAATATAGTCTTTGTTTATTGGCAATGGTAATCAACTTCTGACAACCTTTCTGTTGCTCTTCTATAAAATAGTCAAATAATTGGTCAAATTCTCTGGAATCAGTGACTGTAGAGAATTTTCTACCTATTTCATAAACATAAGAGGACTGGATCTTGTGTGTTATCTTAAAAAATATATACCAATACTATACGTAATTCATTTAATAAAATTAATTAATTTCTATAAATAAAGTGGCCATTTCAATGTTAGTTTTAATGAACAAAAGAGTGTGGATCCCACTGAAAAGGTCAGAGATCCAGTCGATGTACAATCAATTAAAGAAATACGATACGATATGCACTTTATTTACACTACGTTTCTGAGAACATGCTTCTATAGTCAGAGTTACCGGAGTAATAATTTTAAGGCAAACTAGCCACAATTGCTGTATCATTTCATTTTAAACAAAATAAACTAAGAGCAGGACTTATTAATACTTTTTTAACGAAGATTGAGAAATTTTTAGAATTTTGTAACTTTTGTATCATTAGAAATGAAAAAATAACTCAGTAGAACATAAAAAGAAAAAATAATGAGTGGGTGGAATTAATTCATAATGATATAAGTATAGTAATATATTTTTGTGTTTTTTATGTCGCCCAGGTAGACTGCCCATTAGGAGTTAGTAGCATTGGCGCCGGTTCAGGGAGAAAATACAATGAAAAGTAGAAAATAAAATGACAAAATAGAATCATGTATCTTGCAATGGTCTTCTGTGAGGCAAATTCTGTAAGATGGGCACATTCTGTTAGGTACATTCTGTTAAGTTTATGACTTCAGAATGTAGTTCGCCTTGCGACTATCTACGCGTTATGATTTGAATCTAAGTCTAGCCATCTATGTAAGTGGAATTAGGGCTTGATCCTAAGTTTCTTTAAGTCTTATAGAGCACATTATCGCCAACATGCAAACAGTATAACCCTTTGAATTATAGGATTAAAAACAGTAAAGAAAATTAGCATTTCAAATTCAAGACCTTAAATCTTTTAAAGATGAAATATAGCCAGTGAGTCGTAATTAATCCACATAGTTGCACGACAAACAAAGGCCTTACTGATATGAGATCTGTAAACACAGCAGCGAAACACCAAATGAGGTCTCATTAA
Source organism: Synanthedon andrenaeformis (assembly GCA_936446665.2). Lineage (NCBI taxonomy): Eukaryota > Metazoa > Arthropoda > Insecta > Lepidoptera > Sesiidae > Synanthedon > Synanthedon andrenaeformis. Next base: position 11,983,277 of record OW387784.2, read on the forward strand.
AGGTATCATCAATTAAAAGCAATTTATAAAGAAAGTGATAGCCTGAGGAATGCAGGTCACATATCCGATACATTTTTTAATTATCCAACAATTTTGTCGGAAACAATTGAAACTCTATTCCTATTTGTTTTAAGTTCCACTTTGGAATGAATAGTCGAGTAAGGTGTACAACTAATGGGTCTACAAATCCTTCTGAGTGCGGCCCTGGTATTGTCCTCTCAGAAGTTTATTTGCTCCTTACACCAATGTCGCCTCCCTTACCTTTTTCCTTTTAACGCGCGGACAATTTTTAAAAGGCGTATGTTTGATACCATTATTGTGTGCCAATCAGCTTGAATTACAATGTCCTTTACCCACGGCCGAACTGAGAAGGAATCTTTATTATTTTTGTTGCAAAATCATTTATTTATACGTTTTTGTTTCGGGTAAACAAGGCAGCTGTTCGGTTTATTTAGATGAGTCGGCTTGAATGCGGTTTGTGAATTTAAATAAATTCGTATTTGATGCTTGGGATACTTACGTACTATTCTTACATATGTAAGGATAAGATAGCTTCGGAGTATAAATATGTTTCAATTGTTTCCCGTTGATTTATGTCAGCAGACTCCTGTTTGGCAACTTGAGTTTCTCTGACAGTTCAAAGATAAACAACGCTATTTAAAGTTATTTCAACCAATTTTTTGTATGCTTTCATGCCAGCTTTGCATAAGAGACACATCCGCGTCTCGTTATGCATGACGGTGTAAGCCATTAAAAGTATTTCATTGGCGTACAAGATTCCATTTATTTATTCGAAATATCCGCTTTTCAGATTCCCAACGCTCGACATTTTTTTTTGTTCAACAGGCCTCTTTTTAATTTTTTGTCCAGGAACACCATTAAAGTATTAACGATATCAGATATAATTGAATAGTTGTTTAAGAAATGACTCATTCACAGGCGGTCTCAATGCACTATCAAGTCCAAGTCGCTAATTGAGATGTGATGGTCAATTTTAAAGTAACACGTTTAAAAATGCGTGTTAAATACCCCTGTTGTTAGTGAGAGTGTGCAATAAATCTCATTGTGAAGGTTCTTATCTCTCATACTGAGGTAGCCGATATAGCCCCAGTCAACTTGTTTGAAAATTTAAATTTAAAACAACTTAAGTATGTACTTTGTGTCGGCCGCGTTCGTATCACAAACGGTCATATTCTAAAGTGGTCGGTGGCATGACGTTGAGTTTTGATGTATTTTATTTTTGCCTTCCATACATTCATTTCTAGTATTCACATATGCAATATTTGCTTTTGGTCCTTTGATGTTTTGGTCTTTGTCGTCTGTACGTGTTAGGTTATTATTTTTTTCTAAATTCATAAATAAAAATAAATAGTTTTTCAACATTTTTCAAGTACTCACTTCAATAGAATACCTAATAACTTATTAAACTATAAACTATGAGGCAATGCCCTTAGTTTGCTAGGTACTCTACCAGATGGAGATGGCCTGGGGCATTTTTTTTACTTATAGCATTTTCTAGTGAGTAGTTTTAATTTCTTAGTTTTAATTAATAATACTTGTATAATATTTTTGGTTTATTAAATAATTACATTATTTTTTAGCTTTTGTAAATATTTTTATTACATTAATCATAATTGCTTTTTCTGCAAATTATAACACAAACTTCGTTGTTTATCACTCTTTTAAAAATCACTGTTTAAAAAATTTGTTGGGTTATTTAGAAGAAGTTAGCAGAGAAACAAACTGAAGCGAACAGAAAAATTTTAACAACCTTTTCAACAAATTATTTTTATTTACTTACTAAAATATTTCAACTGGAGCAGTGTCACAACGAGTTCTCGAGATAAATCGAATTTGCATTACTAACATCCTTTGGATTATGCTAAATACAGTGACGCCGTGTGTGGCAACGAAACTGGCTTAGTCCTTATCAAAAATCTCTTCATTAAAGCCTAAAATACTGGGCCGTACGAACGGGCCACGGATTTCTTTCCGATCTCACTTTAATAAGGTAGGTACGAGAAATCGTCCCGAACTGCATGCATAAACTCAATGTACTGGCATCAATCAGAGTTAAAAAGGTAGCCCAATAATAATAAAGTAAGCCGAGGATCTGATTCGAGCATTGTTTCAACAAATGTGCTTCTCGGAATAAGACTGCGAGTGTATTTTGCAATCTCTCGGTCCAATTTCATACGAATAAATGATTTTGAGAGCCGAATTTCGCTCTCGATTTTTGCACAAATTAAGAATTTTGCATGAATTTTGCACCGCGAAAGGTAGTTATCGTCATGTGCTCAATCGCAACTTTAATAAAGTGTTTATCAATAATGCGTCCAATAAGTTTGGAATTTTATTAACGTTTAATAAATGAAATTGAACAAAATTGCGTGATTCGTAATCGATACATTATCATCGGAATTATCTACTCGAGAAGAGTGCACTCAAGACGAGATTTTTGTTGAAAGCAACCTTATCCTTGTCCAGAGTTTTCCAGAATTATCCTACACTTTTCAAAACTATCCACTGGTCTAGTTCTAGTCTAGTCTACCGTCTAGTCTAGTTCATCAGAAAGATTGGGTTTTTTAGAAGAAGTTAGCGGATAATCAGACAGTCGCAGACAGAGGCTTTTGTTTTATATTAAGTACTAGCTGGTGCCCACGACTTCGTCCGCGTTGAAAAATATTAAGTAGCCTATCCTGTGTCCCGTACGTCCAAATTTTTATCTACCAAGTTTCATGAAAATCAGTTAATTCGTTTCAGAGTTATGGAGGAACATACATACATACAATACCTACACTTACAGATTTATTATTAGTATTGATGATAAATAAGTATACATGTACATTATTGAACATTAATTATTAATAATACGTATATGTTGAATATTATAATAAGTATATTATTAGATACAAATATGAAAGATCCAAAAATACTTTGTGCTAAATATCGCGGTGCTCAGAGCTCAGCCAAAAATATCATCTAATATCTAAATAGCTCTTTGTTAAGCCATAATCTTTATAAATTATAACAATATTTATATAAAAAAAATAAAAAAAACCCTCATAATTAGCATAATCAATGAAAGATTAGTTTTATGTGACCTGCGAACAGTAACTATTCGTACATCAATTATAGACAAATTGTACATAACAATTGCCGACACTGCTAGTTTGAATTATATAATTGTATAAAAACAAATTTGTCCGCGTTGAAAAAGAAAAAAGTAGCCTATCTTGTGTCCCGTACGTCCAAATGTTTATCTACCAAGTTTCATGAAAATCAGTTAATTCGTTTCAGAGTTATGGAGGAACATACATACATACATACATACATACATACAGAAAAAAATTCTAAAAATCGTCTGAAAACAAAGTAACTTACTCCATGACCGACCCTTACAAATTTATTATTAGTATTGATTGATACCAAGTCCATTTTGCGAGTATATAAATTAAAAAAACTGTATAAATTACCTTATTTAATTATTTTTTGCAGTGCAACTAGTAACGAAGTACTATATGTATAAAAACTTTACTTTCTACTGTCTTAAATATTTAAGTGGATATTTATAACTATTTATGCAATTAAATTGATCAACAAAATAATTTGAAATAACAATTTTATAGTCAAGCAGATTAATTGGCAAATTGCATTTTGAATATCTATTCAAAACATTCATACGCAGAAGTTCATCAATAATGTGTTTATAAGTGAAGGACCCCACAATTCGCTGATCAATTCTCGTTGCGTTGCATTAAAATAGAATTAATTAATTACGATGGCTATCCGTTAGAGGTAGGCAATTAGTCCTAGACTCTGTGCTAACCCCTTTTGATGCCGGAGAATTGATAGTGCACTTTGTTAGTTTAGAATCTAGGTGCAAAATGCAACCCTAAAGGCGGGTAACGTGACCCTTCGCTTTCAGATTGTTAGTCTTTCCTATAACAAAGACATAAAAAGTCTAGATCAAGTTAAGAGAAACACAACGAAGTCCGCCATTTAAATGTGTGAATAAATTTTGTAATTTCGATTTATTGTATTGAAAAATAAATGTATAACACCTGAGAAAATAAATGATGTAATATAAAGCCTCACATCTTTAACGCTGTGACGATGGTGGCGCCGCCACTGCTGATTATCGTGTCGCCTCCACATTTAAAAAAAAAGTTTTTAGACGATCCCTCGGGAACCTAACATTTTTTTCTGTGCGCCAAATTTCATCCAAATCCGTTCAGCCGTTTTTACGTTATTAATTAACAAAAAATCCAAACATAGAAACTTTAGCATAATCTATAATATAAAAATGAATCCCTAAAGTGTTGCTAAGCGCAAAACTCGAGAACGGCTGGGCCGATTTTAATTCTGTCTTCACTCATGGATAGAAGGATAATCAGGGAAGGTTTTTACGTAAAAAAAAATGCATCTCGGGCGAAGCTGGGAGCGGCCCGCTAGTTTATAATATAATATTATGATAAATTGTTTAACAATTTTTTTTATTTATTTTTTATTTCAGATGTCAGCAATCGATCCGGACTGCGGAGTGAACGCGATCGTGAATTACACTTTATCGGAAACTTCTGCTAAACCTCAATTCTCAGTCAAACCTGATACAGGAGAGCTCTGTCTCAATTCTGCTTTGGATCATGAGACCAACAGCGACTTCGAATTCCCTGTCATAGCTACTGACAGAGGTAAGTTGAATTTAAATTGTAGTATAATAAGCAGTGAAAACCCAGTCAGTAGACTGACTGTAGTTAAGTAACCGAGTGTTAGAACACTCGTTTGTCGATTCTGTGAATGATGGTTCAAACTCGGCGAAGGATATCAACCCGAGGAGATCTACGTATCCTAAACAATTAACAATATTCAAAGACAAGTGAAGTGCTGCCAATCTGCAGTGCGCTTTCGTAGAATATTATACTATAGATAATAGGTATAGCTTTTAGCTAATGTTGAAAAAGAAGCCTGTGCCAATTAGTGAAATATAATATATATGTAGTGGATAAATTTTCATTCCATAAAAAGAGATCGATATTGCAAAATTCAATCTGAAGCAATCCGAAATACGGGGTGTTTAATTATTAAATCACATTTTTTAACACATTGTTACCATGTGATTACAAATTTATTACAAATGACTTTATTATATTGTTACTTCTTAAATATTTGTTTAAAAGTAAATAACCTAAGTTGACAGTTTAATTTAATACCCAACATGACCTTGGTCAGCAAATTAGCTTTTCTGTAGAACGGGTAAATGCAGTTATCATGCTTCAATATCTTCAAAAGTACCTGACCTAGTTTTTAAAAATAAAGACTAAATTAAAGCTAAACTAAATTATTATTTTTTTTAAGCACCTTAAAATATTCTTTAATTTAGTCTTTATTTCATTTACATCTAGGTCAGATACTTTTGAAGATATTGAAGATTTTCTAACCGACCCTTTTTCTTTGCGGTCCAGTGTATTATTACCATTAATATCAATATAGCTTATTTTTATAGCTTGACAAGGAATATTTTATTTTCATCCAAAAAATTCTCGGTAATTTTCTTTGATGGATACTTTCAAAATAATTTTTAAATAATGACAAAAAGCAGACTTTCTTTATAATTCACATGACAATGATTTAGTTTACAATTTGCCTTGGTCTTAATACGAAGGGTCTATATTTTGAAATAATTTTAGACATTCTTGTCTGAGGATAACAAAAAGGTGAAATTAAAGAATCCGACGAAAATTGCCTTGTTCACAATTTACACTTAGCACATAGAAATAAACGAAGGGAATTGCTCAGGAGCGGCAGTATAGCAAGTCGCAAAATAAATTCCAAAAATGTTTGCCGGCCGTTGACCGCCTCACTTGATTTATTGGGGGAGAGGCGACCAACTATTACTTCTCTTTTTGTTTCCACCACTCGAAACTTTGTAATGCCGCGTTCGCGAATGGGATTTTAACGTTTTAAAAAGTACAAACCATCGTGCTACTCTCACGTTATTATCGTTTAAAATTGCAAGGTTTTTACTAAACGTTTACACAACACAATCGTTAAGTAGGTAAGTAAAGCTGAACAGACGCGTACGCATCTCCACACAAAACTGCCGTTTCCTATGGGCAAAAACTGAATTTAGCCGAATAAATACTCCCTTAAATGTCTCATTATAATAAAAATATGCGAAACTGTAAGCAAAATCGTCCAGCAAAGTTAAGTTAAGTGAGCCATTTCAGTTAGACTACTTTATTTTTAAAAAATAATTCTTTATTTGCAAATACACAGTATAATTTAATTAAACTAACAATAAATCAGATAGTGTATGCGCCATTTAAACATTTTCACAGTTATAATGATTGGTAAAATTCTAGTAATGGCCAAAGTACACTTCATTCAGCAATAAGCATCCCCTTACAATAATTTTCTTTTCCCTTCGGAATTTCAAAGTGCTCAAAATTAATTCAAATTAATTAAATTAGTAGGAGGATCCTAATAAAACCCTTTCACGGTAAAGTTAACTTAATTTACTTTATACACAAAGAGAATATACAAAAACAAGTCTTTATTTAAATATCATGTTGCCAATATCAATCAGTTCTTATACAAGTATTTCCTCCAGTTCGTTTGAATATATCAGTATCTTGTCCAAGTAATTCTTCCTAAAAAGGCTCGCATCCCAACAGATACATGTTAATATCTTCAATGTTTCTTCTTTTATATATTGGAATAGACGATCCTAGACTTAGTAAGGACTCTATTTAAATTTGAATCTGTTTGCAACATTCCGCGAATCGCTTGAACCGTATCGTGTGCAATCATTTCCCATCAGTTGAAATATTATTAAACTCGTTCCTACCTGGGGGAAAGGAAGGCATTGTCTGTTTCTACAATTATTAAACTAAATATAACATATCTCATAGTTTATATTGTCAATTTCATTTATATTGTTACTGTATTTTTGACAGATACAAATATGAAAATATTTCTGTACGAATTATAAAGTATCAGATTTAGTTTGAGCAGGAACTAGATTTTGCATTAAAAGTATGAAGTGTTGATCACCTATCTATCTCCTTGAAGTAATCAAGAGAAAAGTGACTTCTATGCAAATCATGAGTGAATTCGTTATTGGTGATAATCTTTTATTAATTCATTTTAATTTATTCAGGTTTATAAGTTTTAAAATAATTCCACATACTTAAATTTATTACAATAATTCAAAAATAGAACACTGTGTCCAATATGCTAGTTTTAACATTCAGTCTAAACTCTGTTCAACAATTTTCTGATATCACAAAGTATTTTTTAATTTTAATATCAAGCATAATACCGAACAAGGCCGAACAATTATAGTTCGCCAACATTGTACCGTGAAAACACTGACATCGGCATAAATCAGGCGGCTGTCAATTAAACATAGCATTACAACTACAATCAAAGCATCAATTATTTATTTATTCGCAGGGGGCCTGACCACGACCGCTATGGTGAAGATCCAAGTCCTTGATATAAATGACAACGTACCATCCTTCACAACTAAGGACTACAATGTATCATTGAAAGAAGGTCGGATATCATCTGTGGAACCGATAGTAGCTGTGTCCGCAGTGGACGCTGACTCTGGGAAATTCGGAACAGTGACATATAGAATTGTCCACGGCAATGAGAACGAAATATTTAGGGTCGACAGGAGCACAGGAGAGATTTTCGTTACAAAGCCTTCATTGGTTCAAGCTAATACCAAGTTCGATTTGGAAGTTAGTGCCAACGATGGCGGTGGATTATCAAGTCCTCAAAATGCAATGGTACATGTCTCTGTGATGCCTGCTGGTGTGGGATCAGCGTTATTCGACAAGCCGAGATATAACTTTCATGTAAGAGAAGATGTCCGACGAGATACAATTGTTGGGAATTTGAAGGCAACAGTCAGTGATAGAGGTAAGATTTTTTTCAATACTGATTCATATTTGTTTTAGGGTTTATTTTTCTAGAGTATGTTTCAACGTTCTTCCAGATACTTTTAGGAGGCAGTGACTTCACAACTTTAATTGTCTTTTTTTATTGAAAAATAATAATAATAAATTATTTTAGACAGAAAAGTCTGAATATATTTTTAATATCAAATACATTTTACGTCTATCTAAAGAAATTTAATAATTTTAATAATTCTACTACATAAATATTTATTTACTATAATGTACCTAATAATTATTTAATAATTATTTATGAAATCTTGATTTTATTTTTTGATGATGTATGTAACTAGATGACTACCTCATGTAACTAGATGAAAGGTAGGTACTATGTTCTTTTCTGTATCCCTGACAATGTGTAAGCATAAATAAGGGCGCGAAAGCGTAATTAAAATAACCACTTTCGCAGTTATAATATTAGTTAGGATTTTTGCAATCTTATTTTCACTATTACTGCACTACAATTTAGCAGCAGCCCAAAATATTTACAAATCTCTTCCACTAAGTTCAACTAATGTTTCTCAAGTAATGCTAAAAAAATTCAACCAATCCTTAAGACAAGGACCCACCCTTAAGATCGCAACCGAATGATCTATAATTTAAGGTGTAATCGCATGTAAGAGCACAACAGTAGAACATTCTATAGATACCGTAGGTTCCTTGGTTGAGCTCAATAAAATTCGCGTCGCTATTTGTAATTAGCATACAGATGTCCCAGAAGCAGTGTCAGAGGATCACGAACACGATTAAGGTTACGTTAAGTGACGGTAGTCGGTTCCAACAAAGACTATGATTGAATCTATACCTAAGCAAAGCTGATGTGAGTCATATAAACGATCAACATTGGCATGGACCTTAGTTTTTGTCGTGGTTGTTTTAAAATTTATTCACATACAGTGTTGTTATGTACTAGCTGGTTCCTACGACTTCGTTCGCGTTGAAAAATATTAAGTAGCCTATCCTGTATCCCGTACATCCAAATATTTATCTACCAAGTTTCATGAAAATCAGTTAATTCGTTTCAGAGTTATGGAGGAACATACATACATACATACAAACAATACCTACACTTACAGATTTATTATTAGTACTAGCTGGTGCACACGACTTCGTCCGCGTTGAAAAATATTAAGTAGCCTATCCTGTGTCCCGTACGTCCAAATGTTTGGTCTACCATGTTTCATGAAAATCAGTTAATTCAGTTCAGAGTTTTGGAGGAACATACATACATACATACATACAATACCTACACTTACAGATTTATTATTAGTATTGATTGATAACCAGGTACAGTTGCATGTAGTAATAATAGTATAATATCTACGAGTAAATATCACAGCGACGAGGCCACAGAAAATCTCTAGTGATCTGGTATGCCATAATGTTAGTACTAAAAGACAAAACACTGCATAAATCCACAGTCCTGATGGTAAATTGTGAATCTGAACTTAAATATGATTTTTTTGTATATGTGGGAATTCATTATTTATTTATTTTAAGATTATTTATTGCTAATTAAATTAAATACTGCAACACAACTAGTGTTAGAATTAGTTTAGTGGCACGTATGCCGGCAGTAATTATTCCCTTACAGAAGACCACCGTGAAATAACAGCATTTGTGCTATTGTGTTTCGCCCGTAAGTAAGGGATGCCAGAGCTCATTTCCCTATACCTTCCTGGTGTTCTTCTTCTTAACGTGTCGCTTCTATACGAAGATTGTCGACCATCATTGCTTGCTTCCTTTTTGCTTGCTTGCTTATCCTTGATCCTATTAAGGTCGGCACACTTGCGGCACTTACTATGCTAGGATATAGACGACGTTAGCCTCCTAAGCACCTATCACGTGGACTGTCATCCTGTCTGACGATGTTAACATTAAAAAAAAACAGATCCTGAGTTTGAATAAATAATATAGTTACTTGGGTTGCCCTCGTGCTTGCGACAACTATTTCTCTTGTCTATATAAGCAATTTGTAAAGCATTTAAAACCACCATATATTAACTAAGAACAGGTAGCCGCGACAGTGTCGCACAAATCATATGTGAATATGAATTATTAACACAATATCTTTCTCTTTCAACTTAATGTATGAATGCGAAGTAAAATTTATCTGATGTGTTCTTTTAGCGATCTTATCTTTGAATCATGTTTACCTGTTAATTGCTGATTTATGCTAGTTTTTTTTAAATAGGTAATTATTGAATTTAAATCTGATACTCGTTAGTATTCATAAAAAAAAATAGGTATAAAAATAAATCGATTTCGCATTGAAGTACAATATAAATTAGTTACATTGCAAAGGATCAACATCTTTGTAAGTACATTAAGTATGAACTACCGTTGAGTGTTTTTACCTTATAGCTTCATTTCGCTTTAACAAATTTATTGAAATCGTGCCACCAGTTGTGTGGTCTAAGTTACTAGAGATAAAGAGAGAGGTATTTTAACAAAGTTTTAAATTAAAAAAAAAAAAAATATAATATAAGGCTGACGTTCCAAAACTACAATATATCAATATAGTTTTGTATATTTTTTAAATAAACAAATAGTAATTTAGATGCGATTGTGTCTTTTAATTAAATTAATATTTTTATTCCAATTATCAAACTAAATATCATATAATTATTTATTTTGACATTTAATTTTGTTCTAAATTTAAATTATCCTTATGTAATTCGTAACTCGTATTCTAGGTATGCGCCGCTACATGTTATGACTTAGTCCATACACGAAAACATCTCAGATATCTATGCACAAATACTAATCTCCCATTGTCTTGCCGCGATCACGATCAGGTAATATGTAATCGCTGTTATACGAACCCACATTGGGCTCGCATCTTTTATGACTTCTTAACATCAGGTCGAAGCAGTTGGTTGTTCTCCTTGATGTGAGCTTTTGATTATGATGGTACTATAATAAAAACTTAAAATTTTGTGAAAATTTTTAGTATAAGCATACGTCAGTGGCAACGGCCATTGGGTAGAAAACTGAACTGTTCACCCAGAAGACGCACCTGCGATTCTGAGTCCTTTTAATTTCACAGACGATAACAAATAATATATACGTGATGTTAAAATTATTTAGAGAGCCTAAAACATATTGAAAAAAGTAGTAAAATTTTCATATTGAAATAAATACTCGGTATTTGTATGTCTTTGATCGGTTGCAACTGAGTTGCATGTTAAGCTTGAAAGCCGATATTTTTTGGAAATATTTGACTACTAGTAACCATTCATTCTAATATTAAGTGTTGCTAGAGAACTAAATAGGAATCTATTTTAAAAAAATCTAACTTTATGTAAAATATTAAAAAAATGTCTTGAATTGTGATTACAAATCCCACCCTTTTTGTATATATTATATATATGTAATATAAGGAATACAAATTAATATTTCCACCCACTCATCGCCAGCGTTAAAACTGTGTGTACATCAATAAAATCTCACAGATCAATTAAATGGCCGCGTTCATATCCAATTCTTTCTTTTTACTGTTTGTAATGCCGCTGTCGATATATTACCGACAGTTACACCGTGACCAAATATCTCTCAAACGACATTTAACACGTTAGTTAATTAACGTCGCCAGTTATTCAATAAATTAAAAAATCTCAAAATAATTTTTAGTGCTATATATATTTATTAGGAAAAGTTTCATAGTTCTCTTTTTAATATGTTTTACCATTGCTTCTGTCAAATCAAGTAGGGTAATAAGTAGGGTAAGTAGGGTAATGTCCAGTAGGGTGTGAATATATTAATAAAACTATTATTATTAAATGACCTTTGTAGAGTATTTTTAATATTATAAACTAATATAATTTTTTAATATTATAAACTAATATTAAATTTCGTTTAAATATATTATAGTAAAGATAGTTTGAAAGGGTAAAAACTTATTTGTAATATTGTTAATAAAACCAGTTTATTTATTTAATGATAAATTTATTATTTGAAAACTAGATTTAGAACTACATTAATTGAAATCACAAACAAATGCAGATACATACAGAAGTATACACAGATATGCAAAAAATAAAAATGCGATGCACGTGCGATACGGTGTAATAGGAGGTCCACGTAAATGGTATGACCGCGAATGGCCGAAACAATCGCTTCACTTTATTAACATCTACCGTAAGTCATACGCGTTATGGATCCGCCCAGAGCACCGGGAATTGGCCGCATTATACTCTCATACATTATACATCAACCGCGATATATAAAATATGTCGCCCACTGTATAATAAGTTCGGTTACATTTTAGTAGCTCTCCAAAAATACGTACCTCGGTAATCCTATATTACATAGCTAGCAGCCAGCCTCCGGTTTCTCACGGATGAAATTAGGTTTTATTAAATATATAAACTTTTAGTAAAAAATTATCTAATTGATGTTGAAAACCATATCAAAATTCGTTTCGTGGTTTAGGTAAAGTTAGCGGATATACAGACAGACAGAAACGACAACGACTTAATTTTATACTATGTGGTTCAATGATTATACGAAGAACAAATGAATAAACAATTGCATATCACTGCGACCTTCCCAGTTAAATAATTTCATTAAAATAAAGTATATTTTAAACAATTGCTTTATCTATTTCACCATAAAACATACCATCCACAAGACTGAATTTGGTTACGCTCAAATAAAAAAGCCTATGATGAATCCTAGTATATGTGTATATTATTAATACTAGTATAATATATGTGTATATTATTAATTTAAACATTTATCTCCTTTATTTCCTAGAGTAACTACCAGCGCGCTTTCTCTTCCGCAATGTTATCTTTTTAATTTCGTTAATAAATAAAAAACTTAGTTCAATAAATTTTATTATTATACTAGCTGGTGCCCACTACTTCGTCCGCATTGAAAAATATTAAGTAGCCTATCCTGTGTCCTGTACGTCCAAATGTTTATCTATCAAGTTTCATGAAAATCAGTTAATTCGTTTCAGAGTTATGGAGGAAATACATACATACAGGAAAAAATTGTAAAAATCGTCAATTTAGTTTCAGTATCATGTATAGAGCCTATAAACACGATATCTCTGAAAACAAAGTAACTTACTCCATGACCGACCCTTACAGATTTATTATTAGTATTGATTTATGAAAAACAATTGTATACTCTATTGAAAGTTTTAATTAAAGTGCAAAAAGCAATTTAATTAAAAGTTCGTTTGACAGGTAGGTACAAGCCAGCGTCAAATATTTTACCTGATTACCTAGAATTTCTAATAATCCATTTTCATTTGAACAACAAGGTTCGCAACTCAAGCCGTAGCTAATAAAGTACGAGTGCTATCTAACTCGTCGCAACGCACCGAGTTTCACCAATATTTATACAACTGACTTACAAATCGGCTGACTGTCACACCAAATCATTTTTATGGTTACCTCTGCTTTTCAGTTGACAATTTACTGGCATGAATGGTAATTGCTTCAATATTCATCCCATCGCTTAGGATTGGAGTGCTATAATATACTTTTATCGTGTATTTGGTGTATATATAATTCACAGTATAGAACCCATTCCTGTTGTTCCAATTCATCGAAAAATTATGCCTAAAATGTATCAATACAATTTTCAGTCAAACTAAAAGCTAGAAATAGATAAGTTTTCACTGTGGTTCCCTAACAACTTGAAGTAACTAAGGCTCAATTTAAGTTTTATGTTAATGTTATTCTTGCTTTTCAAAGTTTATCGCTGTCTGCGCTTCTACTGAGTTTTGCAAACAGTCCTTATATTGGTTCCCATATAGTGTGTTACTATTAACCAGCATTTGTCCGTGATTTCGTCCGCTTATCATTATAAATTGTAGCCTGTGTGCTTTCTGATGTACAAACTATATTGCGGTAAAGTTTCATCAAAATCCGTATAGTAGTTTTTGCGTAAAAGAGTAACAAACATACCCATACATAAACCCATCGCAAGAAACTTTCGCTTTTATATCAGTGGAGTAAAGTAAATTTAAGATTATTTCTTACAGATTATGCACTTCAATTCGATTCATAAGTTTCATGTAAAAAAAAAATGCTCCGTCTTTTAAAATGGATGTACTGAATGTTAGAAAATATTCACTCCGGTGTAATAGCGATCCACTCAATGCGAGGTCCACGTTTATTCTGTTACAAGTTCGAGCGCTGTAAATCACTGAATTGCACACAACACCGTTATGGTACCTGCCTATGGGAAATCCATAGCCACTATTGTTAAAGATAGCGGCGTCCAAGATTCATAGTTTGAAGTAATGCGTTTATGTGCAACTGTTATACCTTCGTTCCTTCGAACGCATAAAATTTTAAGACAATGATTTTAGATTCCGCTTAATGCTTGCAAAATTGTATTAGAAAACTATGATTACGTTCCGTTTTTAAAGGTTTTTTTCGTGCCATTCGGTTATTATCTGTTATTAAGTTCGTCTTTAGATTGACAAAAAGGAATGCTATTTTGACTTCAATGAAACATATTATACGTACATCGTACTTACATGTAATTTAGTTTCTAGTTTTTGAATAATTTTTTGTCAAGAGATAATTAGATTTTCAATTCTAGCAAAGTAAAGAGAAATTAGGAACATTTATTAACTTTTTTTTATATTCTGTTTTGCGGAATACATCAATATTTTTCTTTGTATTGGTTTTTTTTTAAATCACAATATTTTAAAATTTGAGTAATAAAAAAATAATTCCAAAACAAACCTGTGGCTTTGTCAGTCAGAATTGGCTCTCTTGAAAATAAAGTAAATTTTTCACTCTTTAACAGTTACTCGTATTAATCCGTGCACGTTACGGCATGAAACTTGTTTTCTAAAATAAATGTCGTGTTTTTTTTTTTAAATACCATGGGTACCATTTTTTTAAATTAAATATTTGCTGTAAACTGACGGGTTAGAAATATGAAATACACTTCCTGTACCAAGTGTTCGTTGTCAAGTTTCCCAATCTCTCTTTCATTTGTGAGACTTATAAGACTTATAAGTTACTTTATAAGACTTCAAAGTCTCATTTGGGAAGAGAACAAAATTTTATTAAGCTAAATGCCCTTTTAAACAACCAATTACATTCCCTCTCGATGCTCCTGCTATTTGTAATTAGCGAAATTAATAAATTTCCAAGCAATTAACCAGATCTGTGGAGCAATTACAATATCAAAAGGAAAGATATTGCAAATCAAATCTTTAGATTAAAAAGATAGCTTCAAAAATTAACTTACATTGTGTTGTTGGTGTTTGGTGCAAGTTAAAAGTTTCGAGAGTGATTATTGAATGTCTAGAGAAAACATATTGAGGAAGCCTGTTTGTGTGAAATTATAACCAATTTTGTAATACCTGTAAGTACCAATGGACCATCGCTTTTTAGTAATCTTTTTTCGCAAACTTTTTAGTATCTTGACACTTCAAAACTGATGCGACCTCTTTAATGCAAGACAATACCTGACCTTCATCAAAATTTTACATCTGTATAAATTCGTCTATACGCGTAATTCAGGTTTTGAAATTATTTTAAGTGAAAATCAAAATTAACCATCGTATTAAATTCTTACTTCAAAAGGTATAACAATACATTCACAAACTCTCATATTGATATAATATACCTACTAGCTTTTGTCCACGAATTCGTTCGCTCCCCTTTTTTATTGGGTGTTTAAGTATTTATTCAACTTATATTTATCATTCGTTGATTTTTATATTTATTTTTAGAAGGGATCAAGAACAGTATTTTTCTCGGCCTTGATGAACGTCCTTTTCTGTATTCCTGACAACGCATATGTAAGATTTCATAATGATCGTCTGACTAATTAAGGCGTGGAAGCATAATAAACATATAAACTAATTCACTTTCACATTACATATTAATTAGTTAATGTTAGTTTAGTTAAGATTAAGAGACATTTAACATATAGGGAAGACGGTGCAATCTATGGGAGATACGAGTACAAAAAATACTAGATGTCTATGGTATTCTATCAGTATAGCATATGACTATACTGCTATATAGCATATAGCAGTATAGTCATCCAAAGAAATGAAAAAATGTTTTCGGTTGTCGCTTATAAGTTACAATGTTGCGTCTTCCGCCCAGCCTTGAGTTTAATTAGAAAGAGCTCCATAACATTTATGTTCAATGTTCAAACGTACGCCCATCCCAGATTTATTGCTAACTCGCCTCGAGATAAACATCCATTAATTAAAAAAATATAATATATTTATATTTGGACTGACATACGAATTTATTTTCATATGTCGAAGCTTGCAATAATTAACAGAAACTTCTGTATTATGTTAACTGAGGAATAAAATTCAATTTTATAAACAAAAAACTCTTTTAATGAAAAAAAATAATAAATATTTTATGTATATCATTCCCGTGGCAGTAGATAAGCCGGTGTTTTCATTACATGTTTAAGTTGAATTAAAAATATATTATTTGTTAGATTTTTATAAGTAAAAAGTGCACTTCTTATTAATTACTTGGTTGCAGCTGCCAGACGAGCCTCCCAGTATTGTAGCATGCAGTGTTTTCTGCTACTAATCAAACAAATTAATAATCAATAATATGTCTGAACCATCACTCTACAGAAACTGCAGTACCTATTACTTTTTTATAGATTTAATTTTTTTTACAATTTTTTTATCTTAATTCTTATTTACCTATGCTAAGAAGACATCTCCTTAAGTAGTCAGATCTCAAATCAAAGTACACAGTATTTGTTAGCGTTTGATACAAAATTTGTAGACAATTTCTCGCATTGAAACAATTCTACACGGTGCTGGAGAAGAAATAATAACAGATTTTAAGTCTCGTTTGTAGAATAGCACGAACATCGAGACATTGTTGCAAGGCGAGCTGACTCTAAGAATCTCACCATAACATCTATGAACTTTAAACATCAGGAGTCATCGCGACAATGTTGTTTAGTAGAGAAATTAACTTTAGCACTATGAAAACTTTACCGCATTGTTACGAGTGCTATTAATGTTTATATTTAACACAGTAAAAATCGTTAAACTGCATAACAATTGTTGCACGACTATTTGTAGGTCCGTTTTGAACACAAGTATTTAAGAACCTGTTCTTCGGGTAGTGTCATCAAAGAATGAGTATATCAGTACTAACTTTTCTATTTCTAAAAAAAAAACATATAACATAGGCATACCTATGTGTTAATCCACAGGATGTCATCCAGATCATTTAAATAGTTTATATGTGTTTGGAGTAAAAAACTTTCCAATGTCTTAAAAAATATATAATATAATATTTTGGAATTTTATTATATAAAGAGAGGTAATAATCATTATTTTTATTAAATTATATCATTATATTTTTGGCACTTTTGACTATATTGAGATGTGAATAGCACCAAATCTTTCTTTTAATTTTTAATCATTTAAAAGTATGCAAGCATTTATAAGTATATAATTATAAGTATTTAGTTTAAATTTGACTGATAAAAAAATGATCGACATGCAACATAATGTGCAACTAAAAAGTTGTGCGATTATTTAGTTTACGTAGTTTAGTTTAGTTTAATTTAATTTAGTTTACGTAGTTAGTTATTTGAATATTGAAATATAGCTATGGCTTTTATAGCGAAGAACACAACCATTCAACATCTTTATCACACGAAACTTCAATTGAAACTAATAGAAAGTGTTTTGTAACAGTTTTAATTACCAAAATGAGGCTTATTTTCACAGAAAATGTGAAACTTCAACATTGTAATTGTTTGGGCCAAACAGACTATTGGCGATATGTGGAGTTGAGAATAATCAAAGATATTTTCTGTCTCCTTCACTCTTAAGACATTGAACGTAAACGTGTCTCGCTCACTTTAAGTACGATCTATGAATTCTTTATTTTAGGATGGACCACACACGATTTAGAAATTTATCATAACTGACACTCAACTAATTTGTTAGCTAATGAAGTAGCCGTTAATTTTTAATAGTGTTCTAATAAAATTCACGGAGGAATTAGAAGAGACACACCTGTTAATTAATAAAACTTACCAAACGAAATTGAATAACTATTAATATTTATTTTTTTATTTAATAATTTTAGTGATCGGTACATATTGTTAAGAATGACCTACTTAAACCTTTAACGGCTTGGTTTTGTATGAGTTGTAGTGCCTCTACTTAGCGCTTGACTCGAAATTTTTTTTTTTAATTTTTTTTTAAGAGAAACAACACAATGATTTAAAAATAAATATTATAAAAGTAGAGGAATTTGTCGTATATATACGGCTCTGGAGAAATTGACATGAAATAATTGTCGGATAAATCCGACTCTGGCGGCTGAAGGATTAATGTAACGTATACCGTTTACCTATAAGCATAACAACCAAAATCCTTAAATCGGATAAACGATGAAGCTTAGTATGGCGTATTCATATTTTTTATAATAAAAATTTCTTGTTGCAGTATATTTTAAAAGAGTTTTGACGTGTTATTTCACGGTGGTCTTCTGTATGGGGGTGGTTACTGCTGCCATTCGGGCTGACCAGTGTGTGACTGCAAAACACAGTGTGTGCCCTGCCAATATTAAAACTACTAAACACGCTAGTGGCAGTACATATTTGTTATCTTATTGTATAATCTCTCATTATGAATGGTCTTATCTTATTGAATAACCTGAACACGTTTACTTTAATTGCGAGAACGACACAGTGTTTTAGTATTAAATAAAGCATAATAGGGGCGTAGAAAAATACCTGCATAATACCTGGAAGGCAATTCTCAGTATATGCGAGATATCTCTATTTCGACAAAATGTCTATTTTCAAATGTCTACTGAAAATGTCACAAAAATGTCTATTAGTACGAAAAAGCGTATTCTCGATGTCAATAGAGATAAATGTCTCACGTCTTTTGCATGTCTATTACTGACTACGTTCCGTTTTCTCGTTTATTTTGAATCATAATCGAGGTATGACAATTCTGAAGTACAATAATTACTAAAATATAAAACTATTTTTTAATCAACGAGTTGTTTACTTCTAAGTAATATTATAATGAATAAATCTCATAGAACAGGTTCTTAGGGAAGTGAACGAAACATTTTAATGAAGAAGTGAACAAAGTACCATTCAGTCTGCGTGGAACTTAACCTAACATTATATACTCTGTCTGTATAGCGTAACGTAAGTGTCAAATTTTTCCGTTAGATCAACCAACTAAATTGTGAACTAATTCCTTAGATAATCTAAAATTCTTTTTAAAAGCACTATCCCGCATTTCGAAGGGATTTCCGCGCCACAGGGTTCGCCTTCGAGGATATTCTGCCAAAATCCGAGCTTCTTCCACAACATCATTAACAAATGCAAACACAAAATTGTCAATCATTCTTCTTGTCTTCACAAAATAAAATAAACAGAGAGAAATTATTGCACTATGAACTTGGCCGCTCAAAATTATTAACATAAATTATGACAAATGTCGAATGTCGATTGACATTTACCACTCTTTGCAAGTCGAACGCTGGGCATAGACATTTCTCTACTGTGACATTTCGAGAATACCAAAATTCTGTTTTAATCGACATCCGCCATTTTATTTCGACATATCTCGAATTCGAGATTATGTCTATTGCACGAGAATTGCCTCCCTGCGCCGCGGTACCTTACACCGGTGTAAAAAGTTGAAAATAATTGTGCTCGGTGAGTATTTTAAAAAAGCAGTCTAAAATTTTTCGAACAAAAACTGTCGCTTCGGATCGGTACGTTGACCTCGAGGATTTATTCATCTGCGTCCTCGAAGACCCGACTGTTTCGCATACAACGATATCTGGTGAATTTAAAACCCTCGATATTGTAGTGAGTTGGAATCAACGATATTCTATAACAGTTACAGGTTTAAAAGCCATAGTTAAAATATGAAGAAACTAGCTGGCACTAAAAGAAGAAACACATGAAATCCTGACATGTTTATCGCTATGATATCACCGTCAGGTGGCGCCCATTTTTTTATATTTTAGACGCACTTTCGGGAACTTATCCAAGTAATGATCGTGATTTTCGTTTATACAGTACAGTAGTTAAATGTGTCCTAGATTGGCGGCGAATGGGAACTAATTAATTTGCTGTCGCCGTTACGGTGGCGAATAAGAATTTTTTCCCATTTGCCCCATTTTTTTCCAGTCAGTGGAATTGATGTTAGTGGTTGCAAATGGGGATAAATACATAAAAATTAAATTAAATAAAGATAATATCAAAGTTACTTATATACTACTTAAATGTACTATATGGTGGTTAACTTAATTGAATTTCTAAACGGTGCCACTTTATAAAGTTTCGCAGCAGATTAATTATTTATAATTTGATCGCTATAGTGAACTTGGTATTTGCAGACAATCCTTGGAAAACTTTACAAGTCTTAATTGAACTTAGTTCAGTTCGTGAGTGAGATTATCTCCGTTGTTAATGATTTCAATTTAGAAGGGTAACATGCGAATTCGAACCCTTTATATATTCTATTGTATGTATTAGACAGTTCATTTGGAAAACCCAAATATTTCTACATTTTCAGTAACAGATTTATTTGATGTTTTTTTTTTCTAAATATTATCTATTTGTAGCTCAAGAAAAGTCTCGTAGTAGTAGAACTGGCAATCCAATTCTATTTTCAAAACATTTCAAACGTCCTAAAATAACATAAAATATACACGTACACATAATATACTACTTGGCTTAAAACATAAAACCTTTTTCTTAAACTCCTTCTCCTTTAAAGCATTTTTATTAAATTTTTTGTTCATATGTTTTTACAGATACTTCTTTATATATCTTTATCTTAATTATTGAAGCGATCATCATGAAATTTCGAGTAAACACGTCGTCAAGGATACAAAAAGGACATATAGGGTATCTTTAATTCAGTATCCCGAAGGATCATTGAAATATACAAATAAAAAAATCAACGCTTGTAAAAAACATATAAGCATATAAACTAAATAAAATATGTCTTAACGCCTAAGAAGAAAGGCCTTTAAAAGCTATAGTGCCTAATTAAATGTTTTTATTTTACTTTAAGTTCTAGATATAATTTTGAAACAAAATGTTTACAACATGATTTACATTATTCACAATTGTTTCTTTTTTTAGGACATACATTAAGTATAAATGATATACTTAATTCCATGAACTCATATGACATTTGAAACTTTGGTCGAAAAATGATCAGCGGATATTTTTTACTGTTTCTTTATTAGCATGTAATCCTTTGCGTTTTTCGGCTTATGATAATTTAACGTTCGCCATCGTATTAGAGGTCATGAATTTTGGTTTTCGCAAATTATGAGACAAGAGGTTAACTTCGAGTTTAAATCGAATTAAGTTTCTTAATTCATCTTTATTATTATTCACTTATTATTATATTATATTGTTATTTTTCTGTTTGAAACATAAATATGTTAAAGAAATCTGTTTAAGAATTTATTATTGTAAAACTTATGTACAATAATAATGAAAAGTGAAAAAAATATATGTAAAAAAAAGCATTTATTAGTTATGTTATTATTTAATTTAAAAATGATTTACATAACTGTTAATACAATGATTAACACAAAATAACTAATTTGCTAGGCGTTTGCCCGCAACTTCGTTATATGATATGAATTTTTTTTTTTTTTTTTTTCTCATAAAACTGTAGTAAATTTTCCTAGTAATTAAGTGAACTATAGTTTTCCTATTAATATATTATATAGATTATTTAAAACTTTAAAAATATATAGGCATGAAAACGATCGCGGTAAAGGTCCAAATTAACCGATGGGTATTTAGTTAATGAATAAACGCCTTATTTTGAGAGATTTTAATTATTTTATTAAGACTTTTTGTGGTAACAGTCATAGTAAAAGTCAAGAGCTATCGCTACTGAAAAACAGAACTCCAAAAATAGTTGTATTAAAATAAAACCAGAACCAGTATTAAGGAGGCTATAAAATTCGCAACCGAAAATAACGATTCGGTCGCTTCGCGAGTCTGTATAAAGAGGTAGAAACAAAAGGGCACTGCGGGGTTGAGGAGGGGTTAGGGGAGTTTGGGGAGAACGGCAAGGGGGGGCCAGAGGACAGAGGACCAGTTGCACAAACAAAGACAGTCGGGCTTGTCCGCAATTGTGACTGCGACTGTATATCAATCTCGTTGCGTCAACAACGCCCGTCCAAAACGAAACGCGAAAAAAGCGTCCGCAAAAAGTGGACGTAAAAAATGTTGACAATGAACCCTTTAAATCGTTGTGGGAACTGACAATTAAAAATTGATAGATATACCTTTTTCGGTAGGTCGCTTTCTCTTTGAAATTTTGTTGCATATTTAAATTTAATAGTGGTAATTCCCAAAGCAAGTTGTATTCAATCCGATAAGACATATGAAGAAAAATCAATTTTCATTATAATTCGTTGTAGAAAATCGTGATGGTGATGGATTAATATCGCAACAGATTATTTATATTTCGCACGCAAAAAAATATCTTAATAGATGAATATTGGTCCGCAAAGAATTTTTTAGATGTACAACAGCCTAGTTATTGACATCACGTTATTCGTATTTTCATTAACAATATATATATTTTGTTCATAAGAAGAGATGAGAAATGTAAATATAGTAGAACTTACTTACTTTAAACATTACGAATTCACCTCCATTTTTCAAGATCTCCATTCAGAATTGGAAATTCAAAACCACGCCACGTTTCACCCATAACTCATCTCCGTCAGCTATCTAAAGAAGACATAAACGCAACTATCTTCCACGAATACCAGTAACAGAGCAAAGACAATGAGAGGACGTCGAAAGTAAAATGATACCGATACATAAATATTTATGGTTACCATAAATAGTGCAGCGCTCAATTTCGCTCCGGTACCAATCTGGGGAAAATTGAGACGAGTGGGCCCACTCCTATGGCTGACACACGGCCCCTAAAAATGATAAACATTTGTCTATCTTCATTTAGAAATCGTTGGAAACTGTTATAAAATAGTAAAAATAAAAATGAAACACTATGTGACCAATGAAATTTATGAAGAAAATAATTTTAAGAATCATTTATTTATGACGTGTATAATAATATTATGTAATATTTAATGTTATATTCTAATTATTATATAAGTACTATGTTATATTATTATATACATAATAATAAATCTTTACATAATATAAAACTAATCGCTTCCCGCCGACCGTCCCTCTGTATATACGGGTACGTTTAGACCTTTTAAACTACGCAACAGATTTTAATGCGGTTTTCACTAATGGAAAGAGCGTTAAACGACGAAAGTTTTTATATGTAATTTGCAATTATTATTTTTAATAAAATATAATAGATTAAACTTCTAAATGTATTCGAGATCAAGATTGGGATACTTTTGCCAAGCAATATGTTGCTAGTGAATTCCTTTTTTGGTTATTATTGTATTAAATAACTCGATTTCGGTTATGTCAACTGCTAATTAATCAACTTTAGTATTTTTTATTAACATAATAAATGCTTAATAAACATAATGGCAGTATGTCACGAATCAACACTAAAACACACACAGGGGCGTCTTATAAGCTCCTTTTGTATTGCTTTGAATTTGTATGGTACTTTCTTGGTTTTATTTATGCTATTACGAATTTAAGTTTATATTTATCTAGAATTCTAAACTTAAGAAATATTCTTCTTTTATTGTTTTTCAGCTTTAATTAAAAGCTGTAGTGGCTAAACTACCACTTATAAAACTTACTTCTAACTTTTCATACACTTTAGACCCTAAATATACCTTTACTAATAGTTTCAATTATTCATCAACAGGTAAACAACCGATTCGCTACAGCATTGTGTCCGGGGATCCAGATCATCATTTTACTATAGAACCACTCACCGGTACCATCAGGACTGCAGGACAGTTGGATCGGGAAACCAAAGCTAGTTACTTACTGAACGTACGGGCTGCTAACGGAGTACCTACTAGCTACGATCAAACACAGGTATGAATTATTTTTATGTAAAAGTACGTTAGACGGGTTGACGGTTCATTTTTGTTAATAAGTCATGTATTAGCACAAGTTGTTGTTAAATTGACACCTTGATAGGATAAAGGATAAGGCATAAGGAGGAGATAGGTCAGACACTTACTGAAACACAACGACGCAACGCAACTGCCACCGAACGGACTGTACTTTTTATATTATTTAAGGTTTTTGTTATTTTTCCTATTCCGTTAATTTTTAGAGGTAATATGTATACCTAAAGTATGTTGTATTAATTTACTTGATTTTAAACCGACAATAACTTGATTTATATTGAATTATTGGTATATTACGATATCTGATTAACAGACTACAGAATATATTCAATAACAGCTATACGCTAGTATAAACCAATCACGCTCTTACCGATTAGGTATGGTTAGGTTAGGCATCTTAAAAATCTATAAGAAATCAATTTAGAACAAAAAACAATTTGCCTTTAAGTGTGACATATTAATATTTCTGACTGCTAGGAACACGCCTGATGGATCTTAAGCAAGTCCCTTGAGGATTAATAGGTCTTAACATGTCTTCAAAGAATTCCAGGCTACGCAGGTTTACTTAGAACGTTTTCTATCTTTGTAAGAGCAATTGATTATTATTTCACAACACACTACATATTATTCTAATTATAATAATGAAAACACTCAGTGGTCCAAGCCAGGTTGCAGAATGTGCTGCCCAATGAGCTACTTATTTGCACTTAATATATATTTCTATTTACTTAATGTCTCTTAAAATTTCCCAGGTCCAAATAACTATTGACGACGTCAACGACAATGCTCCCGAATTCGGCACTTCTTCGGTTCGAGTGTCAGTGGCTGAATCTGCTGCTATCGGCTCAGTTTTGTACGCCGCAAGAGCCACGGACGAGGATACTGCTAAGAATAGCCAAGTTACTTACCATCTGGTTTCAGCCACTGGACCACCGAATACTTTCGCTGTCAATGCTCAACATGGGCTAGTAACGTTGTTGAGGTTAGTTTCCTACAAACATTATTTCAGAGAGTTTTAGAGTGTAGGATCGTTGTGAGCTACTGCTCAGTAATGTTGATTTTATCTGATCAATTGAATAAAAAAATAAAATCAGTGTTGGTAATTTAAGAAATTTTGATTGCAGTTTATAATACAATATCAACGATTCGAGATAAATAAATTTAAAAAATATATTATTCAATTATTTAATAATATTAGGCTCGGTTAATAAATTTGAAATAATTAACTTAAGTTATTATTAATGTTTATAGTAAAAATAATTAAATTCAGTAATTTCTGTGTTTCTTAACTAATGAATTTATAATATTCACTCTTTTAATCTTTTTTTTTTTCTTTAACAGACCCTTGGACTACGAAAATCTCGTCCGTCACACGCTAGTCATATCAGCAAGGGATGGTGGCACTCCACCTCTTAGTTCTAATGTGACTCTCGTAGTGGACGTACAGGATGTGAATGATAATCCTCCAGTCTTCGAACACGATTCATATACAGCTAATGTTATAGAATCAGAATCAGTTAACACTAAGGTAAATAAAAAATAATAAAAGTTTATGTACATACATACGTACTTGACACACCTGCACTGTGTATAATTAAACACATTTTCTTTTTCATAGAATCTCCATAAAATAAAAATAGTAAAGTTTAGCTAGACTGGAGCATAAAGTTAATAATGACAGACAACTGCGATTCGTCCTTTTTTAATGTATCGCAACTATACTAACAGACAATTTCTTTTACAGATCCTAGAAATACAAGCAGTAGATAGAGACACCGGCAACAATGCAAGGATAACATATCGTATCCTATCAGACAACAACACCGAAGAACATTTCCAAGTTCAACCAACAACGGGCTGGGTTTACTTAGCCAAGCAACTAGATAGAGAAACAACATCTAAACACAGAATGACAATTACAGCTTCTGACAATGGAATACCACCGTTATCAGCAACTGCTACTCTCGTTATAACTGTGATCGACGCTAACGATAACGATCCGGTGTTCTCTAGAACTGCTTACGAGTTTCAAGTGGAAGAAAACAGAGAGGTTGGAGCGGTGGTTGGTAAAATTTCTGCGACAGACGCCGATTTGGGAGAGAATTCTGTGATAAGATACAGTTTATTTCCCTCTAACACCAGTTTCAACGTCAACCCAGTTACAGGTAAGCCGTTTTGTTTGATTTGACAACAGGAAAATTGGTTGCATCAAGTTTCATCCTCATCATTGTTTTTTCTTTTACTCAAATCGTCCGTTAATACGTTCACATATTTGTTCCAATAATGCAATTGTACCGTAATCCAACAGACATCGTTCTTATTTGACCAAGGAAGAATTAAACTGCCCACCGGCAAACCACTCCGCCATTGTTTAGTTAGCCGGCACTTTTGAAAGCTAAAACTCAAAGTGTGTAGTCCCTCAAGTCCCATCGACTGAGTAAACATCATGAGCAAACATAACCACCAATAATATCTGAATGGCTTTGAAAGGAATAGGGAGCAGTTGGTATTTACTTTTGATCTTCCCATGAATGTTATTACATTTAAATTTAAAATAGTAAGCTCGTAGAATTTTTTGTATTAACTAATTAATAATTAATTTCTGACGCCATTATAATACAATTTTATAATTATGTCTCATCTTCGTTATCACACACACAAACGCTCACATTACAAAAGAAGAAGCACAATAATAGCCATATAATAAATATCATACATAGTGTACGGATTAAATAAAATATATTAATCGAACCCATTTTTTTTAATTAGATAAAATAGTTGATTTTTATAAGACTTAATTGAATTAATGAAAATTTCGAATTATGATTTTGATTTTGATAAAGGTCATGAACTATCTGTATCCACACATATTATTACACACTTATACTCATACTATGTACTGAGGTACCTCAATCGAGTTACAGTTTAGCCACTGTAGTTCCATCTATCTGAATTCGGTTTATCGGCGATCAGCACGCAAGCTAGTTAGCGGATCTTTGCCCTGTCCCCACTTCATATACGGCGAAATTCGTAAATCATTCATGGCGTCTGTATGTAGTCCAATTTGGTGTTGATTGCCGATAGAGGAACCAATTCAATTCTCGTTGTGTCAACACTTCAGCTTTAATGCAACGAGGTCTTCTCAAATGCGACACATAGAGACGCCAATAACTCTTCTAAGGATAGAAAGGTCAAAATCTTAGGACCTTGGGTCTTTAAGTTAAACACTGTGAGATTATATCTTTGGTAATTTTCTTGTGAATTCTGAATCAGTATCTGAGGTGTATCACATATAATGGGTTGTTGCGGATGCAGATTTTTAGAGGATCACATCCACAAATTCGGATGCGAATTTCAAGTTTTTTTTTACTAGATTTAATATTTGACGCAGAAATAAATGATCAATTTAATAAATTTTTATTAAGTAATCAAGCTTTAAGTAGAAAATTTAAACAATTTAAATAAAAATCTGAAAAATTTTTATAATAAAATTAATCCTGAGGAATTCAGCCAGATTTAGGACTAGCTCTATATCAGCATCCGCAAAAGATTCGCATTGATTATAGCTGATGCGAATATGAATATCCACAACAACTTTGGTACCTACATAGGGCCAAGTACCGGGGTTGTTTAGCCATTTCACTACCTACCGCCCGGCTATGCCGACCCGACTATATGTATAGTAACCCTTAGTCTTTTTATGAGAATTAGCCCTTTATAATATTACCTACCCACTCTGTAGATAGATGAGTGCAACACTGAAAGATCAACTTTATTCTGCTGGTATTTTAGCATTTATTTGAATAAAATTATGTCTGAATTTTTAGGTTGTAATAACATCATTGTTACATCGCACGTATGTAAAACCGTAGTTAACTCCAAATCCACAGAACTGTACGGTCGCGTCCATAGATCTTCATACTGTACCTGTATAACAGATTTACAAGCTTATTAATCAATCTTTTACGGCAATTTTTAGCATAAAGGTCACAGCACTAGTCTGACCAGATATCCACTACGGGAGGCAGCGCGCTATGAATTTATGCGCGTCAATTGCAAGTTATAAACGTCGACGCTCGCGCATGCGGCATGACCTGCCATTAACCATTATTAAAATATGGCTATGTAAGAGCCATGCTATTCTCCGCGTGTTTTATTACGGCCGAGATACTGTCAACGAGCGTTTAAAACTCATACGTTACAAAGGTACAGAGGTACGACGTGGGGTCCTCACTTGTTCCGAATAAACACTCAAAAATGACTCATAATAATATTGTGTCTGAATAGGTCTCAGTACTAATAATATTAGATATACATTGAATTATATGCATCAGTTATTTAAAAGTAATTGTACAGAGATTAGCTATGTAGGTATTTTTGGAATAAGTTTTCAATACTCTTCGTCTAAAGCGGTTATCACACTTTACAATTTGAAGGAATCCAATTTAGGTACCTAAGTAGTGAACCTAGTGATCACACTACACTAAATTGATTTCTAAATCAAAGAAATAGAATTGAAAATAGATAAAATCAAAATTGGATCCAATCTGATCTAACTGCGATTACACTTTCCAATTTCCTAAATTGGAATCCTTCAAATTGTAAAATGTGATAACCGCTTTAGACTGCGATACAACATTCTAATGATATATCTCCCTAAGAAGTAAAGATTAGTATATAATACGGAACACAAGTTTTTAATAATAAAATATAAAAACTTACATCAAAATTATTTATGTATATGGATCCATCTTGAAACGTTGACATAGTCGCGTGCAGAAGCTAGAAATTTTAGCAGAGGTGTTTTTGCTTAGATATAAATTTAATCATGTTCAATGATAAACTAAACAACTACAATATCAAATTATAACAATCAAATAGTTGCTTTAGTCGGTAACGACTTCTCAACCATTTCCAAATGACGCACTCCCAATCGCGGTAAATCGTTCCCGATCAAATATTTTCAAAAACAACTCCGACCCGGCGCATTCCAGTTTTCGGAAAACGACTTTTTACAGAAATGCGCCCATCAATGTGACGCGACAGGCGACAAAATTTAAATGGTCCTTTTCCAGGTGGATTTTACACTGAATAAATACGGATTGGAATTGGAGTTTGAAATTCACTTTTTTGAATATTAATATATATTTGCCAATTACATCAATAAGATTTTACAGCTTTGAATATTATTTAACAACGAGCTGGTGCCCGCAATTTCGTCCGCGATCAAAATGTTATATAGCCTAAAGCCTTCCTCTATAAATGGACTATCCAACATAAAAAGAATTTTTTAATTCGAACTAGTAGTTCCTGAGATCAACGCGTTCAACCAACAAAAAACTCTTCAGGTTTATAATATTAGTATAGTTTTAACAATTAAATATTTTGGAATAGACTGTTTCAATTATTTGCTAAAAGCGGTTAGATATAAAATCATTTATTTCTCATTGGATTCATATAATTCCCATTCTTACATCATTATCATCAAAATGAAACCTGATACCAGCTTCGATATTTGTGCGCGGGGAAAATAACGATGCACGTTTTTTTTTCTAGGGCTCCGCTTCACAGGGCTCATTACAGCGGCTCTGCTACATCTTATTATGTTGCGACATCCCTGTGTCCATATCCCCAAATTTGAACTCTACTATCATTCGTTTTAGGTTCAATTTATTAAAGTGGATCAATTCAACAAAATCACGTTTATCGTCCTCCCAAGTTTCTGTCATCATGATTTTTAGGTTCCCGATACGGAGTGGCCCTTCTCATAATCATAGGTATTCTGCCGCTGGCGATCTCTTTTATGAATGCTTAATTTCGGGTTTGAACGTTCGCCTTAAACGGTTTGAAATTGACAAAATTCTTAGTGGTGAACTTATCAATGGGAAATTTGTATAAAACGTGCGCGGTGTCTCGATTCAGATTTTGATGGCTTCGTTTTAAATAAGTATTAAATTAATTTCTGTGGTTGATGCAGTAATTTTAATTACACCGAAAAAACATTTTCTTTTTCGTATTAAGTTTAACATAGTAAAAACTGAAAATAATCATACGTGTAATGTGGCGTAATGTGTAATGTGGCGAAGTTTTTGGGTTTCTATTATCTATGATGATCACTTCCTATTAGGTATACTGCCAGTCTATACACGAATTAATATGACTATTGGTATATGTGCATAATTAGTGGTAGATAGAAAAAGAAATAAAATTATTTTTTAACTAAAATTACATTATATTGTTTCAGGAGTAATAACAACTAGAGAAGTTCTTGATCGGGAATTTAAATCATCCTATTCCTTATTTGCTGAAGCGAAAGATCAAGGTACTCCTGCGAGGGCTAGTCGTGTGCCTATACTGATAAAAATCACAGACGTAAATGACAATTCTCCGGAAATTGTCGATCCTAGAGAAGATGTAGTGAGTGTCAGAGAAGAGCAACAGCCCGGCGCAGAAGTAGCCCGAGTCAAAGCTATAGATAGAGATAATGGTATCAATTCTTCGGTTACCTATTCAATACTGAACGAGAGAGACTCCGACGGATATGGAGTATTTATTATCGACCCTATTTCTGGAGTAATCAGGACAAGCACAGGTATTTGAATTGTTATATACGAATACATAGTTTATTTATTTCCTGTTTAGTGAGAAAGAGTTAATACTTACTTAATTAATTATATTTCTTTCAGTATTGGATCACGAAGAAAGATCAATATACAGACTGACTGTGGCAGCAACTGACGGAGGTAGCCCCCCTAAAGAAACTGTAAGACAATTAAAAGTGGAGGTTTTGGATTTAAATGACAACAGGCCAACTTTTACCAGCTCAAGTTTGTCTTTCAAGGTAAGTAATATAAAATATACTATTCAGCCTTACAGAAAGAAGCAATTCCCAACCTAGGTTTGAACTTATGAGTGTTTTTGATTATATATGTAGATAATAAATAGCAATATACTGGTCTAACGGTGAAGGAAACCTCGCAAGGCAACCTGCGTGTCCTAGAAGACTAGCAATCTTTGAAGATATGTGAAGTCCTCTCAATCTGAAATGTAACTTGGTGCTTATTTATTACTCAGATTTTGGATATTAGCAGTGGAATATAATAAAATGTGTTATATTCTACTGCTATAAGGTATTATAGTGTAAATATGTATAAGCTGATTATGATAATACCATTTAGTAAAAGTATATTTTTTCTTAAATAAAATAAAACCTTTTTTACAGGTAAAGGAAAATGCAAAAGTTGGTCATATTGTTGGAACTGTAGCTTGCTGCGATAGTGACATAAGAGATAATTTGATCAATGCAGAAGAAAAACAAATTTCATATTTGTTGATGCCTTTAACAAATGATCATAGTCCTGGAACATTTGAAATAGACCGACGAACTGGTTCTTTGGTAGTGGCGAGACAGCTCGATAGAGAAATTCAAGAAGAATACAGACTGGAAGTGAGAGCGTTGGACACTTCAGCTACCAATAACCCCCAAAGTAGTGCTGTAACAGTTAAAATAGATATAGTTGACGTAAATGATAATGCTCCACATTGGCCCCAAGATCCTGTGAATATTGAAGTATCCGAAGCTACACCTATTGGCATAACCATATATAACTTTACTGCTACTGATGCCGATTCTGGAGCGAATGGAGAACTGAATTTTCATATTGTTTCTTCCCTACCATCAACTAAAAACATGTTTACATTGGATCCACTGACAGGCTCTTTGACTCTTACTTCTCCTCTGGATTTCGAGAGTTTAAAAGAATATTGGTTAATTATTGAAGCAACAGATATGGCCACTAATATATCTGAAAGAATGTCAACTTTGGCAACAGTACACATTTCAGTAACAGATTCAAACGATAACTCTCCCATCTTCGTATCAGCTAACAAAGTATCGATTTCTCTAAATACGCAGTCTGGAATTTTGTACCAAACGTTAGCCATTGATGCTGATTCCGGTGATAATGGTAAAATGTCTTATTACATATCAAGTGGAAATGATCATGGATATTTTTCAATGGAATATGATACCGGAAAATTAAGTTTATCCAAGAAGTTTTCTTCTGATATAACACAAATGCGTTCTGGACAGTATCGTCTTAATATCACAGCTTCCGACCATGGAGTACCATTTCCTAGACAAACTCATATGATTCTGCAGCTAAACTTACAGGAGTCTACCAACACACCTCCTAGATTTACGGAATCATTTTACAGAGCTAACATAAGTGAAGATATTCGTCCAGGCAGTTTTGTCACAAGATTGATGGCTAAATCGTCAAGAGGCAATGCTGGTAAGTTTCACTGTTTTTCTTTTTTATTAAACTTTTAAATGTTGCAATGGTATCCTAATTTCAATTTATCTTACCTTTTCAGGAAACTTAACGTACACGATACCGTCTGGTGTAGGTGACGACAAGTTTGAGATAGACGATCGAAGAGGAACAATTACAGTTAAATCTAAAATTGATAGAGAAGAAAAAGATTTTTATATATTTCCAGTTTACGTAACTGACTTTAGCACTTTTCAATCGACAACTAATTTTGATGTTGCAACTGTAGCTATAAATGTTCTGGATGTAAATGACAATCCACCAAATTTTAAACCCGGTTCGTGTTACCCTCTAGCTATACCTGAGAATAACCAACCAGAAGTCATTCATACTGTTGCAGCTACCGATAAAGATATTGGAGCAAATGGGATTGTAACGTATAGCATTATTTCTGGTAATAATGGCAATAAATTTTCAATCGACTCAACCACCGGACAACTCACTGCTAGAACTCTAGATCGAGAAACACAGTCGAAATATCATCTTACAATAACCGCTTATGACCACGGTTCTCCCGTGGCTTTACAAGGGTCTTGTAATATTACGATAATTGTTGAAGATCAAAATGATAATGATCCAGTATTTGATACTGGTCACTATTCCGCTGCGATACCAGAAGATGCACCTATAGACACCTCAGTGATAAAAGTGCGAGCTACAGACGCCGATCTGGGATTCAATAAGCGCATTATTTATTCGTTAGCTAATGAAAGTCAAGGATTATTTCGGATCGATAACAAAACCGGAATAATCTTTACTACTGGGTAAGTGGAGTTCATTTTAATCGTGACTATTTCAATAATCCTTATTTTTTTAATATAATATAATCTATAAATAAGTGCAAAACAATTATGTTATATATATTTTCTTATTACAGAACTTTTGATCGGGAAAAAACAAATATCTACCATTTCGAGGCCGTAGCTACAGATGAAGGAAGATACATCGCTCGCTCTCAAAGGGTTTCAGTAGAAGTTACCATTAATGATGTCAACGACAACAAACCAATATTCACAAAATATCCTTTTAGAGAACAAGTGGGGACCCTAACTCCGCCAGGTCAAAGTTTGTTACGCGTCACCGCCTCTGATAATGACATAGGAACTAATTCCGAAATCCTCTATGAACTTGTAGATTCTAGTCATAAATTTCGCATCAGTCCGACTACTGGAGTACTCACAGCTACACAAAGTTTAGCTAGTGAGAATGGAAAACTTATACACCTTACCGTCATAGCTAAAGATAAAGGAAATCCACCACAGAGTTCAATGGGACTGATAGAGATACGCGTCGGAGATTTCTCCGATCGAACACCTACATTAAATTTCCAAAATTCAACTTACAACGTGACAATCGAAGAAAATATGCCGTACGGAACGGACGTGTTGCAAGTGACGGCTGTGAGAAGCGACGGACGCCGACAAAGGATTGTTTACGAATTCGGTAACGGCAATGATCAATACGCATTCGAAGTCGACTCGAGCACAGGCGTAATAAGAGTTAACAACTCCGCCAATTTGGATTACGAGTCGTACCCGGGGCCCAAGAGACAGCTCGTTGTCGTCGCCCGAACGGAGGGCGCTCCCGTCTTATACGGTTACTGTGAGGTGACAATAAATCTCTTGGACCAAAACGACAACGCGCCGCGATTCACACAACAACAATACATTGCGAACGTTCTCGAAGGGAACACTAAAGGCGAGTTTGTTGTGCAGCTCGCGGCTACTGATGGCGACCGCGGAGTGAACGCTCGTATACTATACCATATTGTGGATGGCAACCACGATAACGCATTCATTATTGAACCCGCTTTTTCCGGATCGGTTAAAACAAACATTGTCCTGGATAGAGAAATTAGAGAGACGTACAAGTTGACGGTGATCGCTACCGACGAAGGTGATCCTCAGATGACAGGCACCGCCACCTTGAGGATCAACGTAGTTGACGTGAACGACAATCAGCCTACGTTCCCACCGCCAAA
Organism: Synanthedon andrenaeformis; assembly: GCA_936446665.2. Taxonomy (NCBI): domain Eukaryota; kingdom Metazoa; phylum Arthropoda; class Insecta; order Lepidoptera; family Sesiidae; genus Synanthedon; species Synanthedon andrenaeformis. The sequence goes on from OW387784.2 coordinate 12,017,583, forward strand.
CATCATCTCAGTATCGGAAGGTTTGTTCTCGAGTTTTTGTATTCACGTATTCGGTTTTAAATTGCCGTAGGCCGGCCGTATCGGCATTTCGAAATAAATTGGTAGTACAAAAAGCATTCTACAAAGAGGGAGACATTTTACATAATTTGTATTCTGAATCCGAGGACTCGCTTTAGTTCGATTCCAGCTCTCAGATTAAACAAAGGGACTCCGTTTGGATCATTACATTATTGTTTAGTACGGCTTTCTTTAGTTTTATGGAATTCTATTTTGCATACAAACATGTATACTTACGTATATTGTTTCTATATTATTTCCATATTATCCTTTTGAAAATTCAAAGTTTAAGAAGAAATTTATAATTTTTAATTTTATTTATACTCTACTTAATTGATTTTTATTTGCATTTTCCAGGAACCATAGTCGGTACCGTGCTGACATCAGTAACGGCAAACGATGTAGACACCTATCCTGCCATCAAGTATGCTGTAATTCAGGGCGACGATATGTTTTCCATCGATCGGTACAGTGGCAAAGTAGTGCTGAATAAACCACTAGACTTTGAATTTAAGAAACATCATCAAGTGAATATCACCGCATCGGACAATGAGCATCTGGCGAAAACAACGCTAACAATAAAAGTCACTGACATTAATGACAATTCGCCAGTTTTTGATGAGATTTCTTACAATCGGATATTGCCTGGTAAGTCCTTATGTATGCATTTTGCCTACGTATATGATACCTATACGATACGAAGTATCTTATACGTTACTTTATTAACAATAGATTCTTAATATTTTGGCAAAAGATTATTTAAATATATTCAATCAACTTCTTTCAAATCTACACAGTCAACGTAATTTATATAAATAAAATCAGAGTGTCTGTCTGTGATTTGCGAAAAATTGCCTCAAACTAAGCTTAGAGAGTCATTCGCATGCTGTTAAAACGTAAATAACTTTTTTTAGAATTTTTGTCTGTCTGTCTGTCTGTCTGTCTGTCTGTCCGAGGTAATCTCAGAAACGGCTGAAGCGATTTCGATGAAACTTTGCAGACATGAAGAGGGGGTCGTCAGGAGTAACATAGGCTACTTTTTGTTTATGTAAATTGCGGTACATACACCAAAATAACATTTATTACAATTGTTGTCTGTCTGTCTGTTTGTTCCGGCTAATCTCTGAAATAGCTAGACCGATTTTGACGGGACTTTTATTGGCAAGTAGCTGATGTAATAAGGAGTAACTTAGGCTACGTTTATTTTAGAAAAAATACACCCCGGAAGAAGCCGGGAGCGGGCCGCTATAAACAATAAAAAACGGGATCTATGCAATATATTCGAGTTTTTCAAACGGGATATTTTTTCTTTTACTGAAAAAAAGTTACTAACCCTGTGACGATAAAAAAAAAAGATTTTTTTTCGTTCATAACAATTGCATTTGTTGTTAACAACTGAAACGAAGGTTCATGCAATACGATGAGTTCTCCTTGCGGCATATCTTTTCTTTGGCTGAGTCGCTCATTATGTATTATTAATAGGAACGGTTTTTTTTTCGCTAACATTCTAGAAAATTCTAGATGTTTATAGAAAATTCTAGAAGTTTCTTGAAAATTCTAGAAGTTTCTCGAAAATTTCAGAAGTTTCTAGAAAATTCCAAAAGTTTCTAGAAAATTCTATGAAAACTTTCTTCACTTTTTCAGATAATTTAATAAGATTTTTTGAAATTTCAGAAGATCGTCAAAATTTTTCGAAATTTAAAAATTTGGTAAACCTGATGGGTGATTTGTTATATTTATTTCGAAGGAAGTAGAGTGAGGCTATTTTAATGCATAAGCATCATTCTCATTAAACTCGAAAAGTCTATGTACACGAATAAGTTGAAACATTTATCTTTTCTGCCTAACGATCATCACTCAGCTTGATAGACAGCTTTAGTATTCATCATCGAAGTTTTGAGATAGAATATACCCATATTTCGCCGAACTGCGTTCTCTTATCTCAGTTGAACTAATATACACAGGAAAAAGACAAAGTTACGCACAATTAAACAAAAATCAATTCGCTCACGCAGACAACATTATTAAATTTAGGTTTTTTAATATTATAAAACAAAGTCCCCCCGCCGCGTCTGTCTGTCTGTATGTTTGCGATTCTCAAAAACTACCGAACGGATTTTTATACTGTTTTCATTAATGGGAAGAGTGTTAAACGAGGAAGGTTTCTACGTTTAATTTGCAGAAAAAAATTGCACCCGTGCGAAGCCGGGCACGGATCGCTAGTTTATAAATAATATATATTATTGTCTAATTGCAAAATTATAGCAGAGGCCTATGATGATGATATTGTCTAATATATGCAAGAAATATATTATTAATGTAGGCTGCTTACGACAATCTTTAAATAATTATTTATTTTTATTTTTCAGAAGGGAGCGGCGTCTTGGAAATCGATTCAGTCCACGCAAATGATAAAGATAGTGATGAGAACGGAAAAGTCACTTACTCCATTTTACACTCTGTCAAAGGCTATTATATAGATGGCTCATCAGGAACCATATTTGTCAACTATAGTGCTCTGCCTTCAAATCAAAGAGACACACAGTTAGCTGTGGTTGCCACCGATCACGGAAAGCCTAACAAAAGTGCGATTGCGTCTGTGAGAATCAGCACAGGAGCCTCATCTGAAATAAAACCTTTTATCGGCCAGGATACTTACAGGTAAATAAATTTAAAGTTAAGGTTCCAAATTTAAAGTTTTACTCTAATTTTAAAAGTTCCAAATTTAAAGCTGCCTATTTCTCAACGGCTCTCACTTAGATTTCCCTTGGGGTTAACGACTGTAAAGAACTTTTATAAGATGGTTCCAAATTCATTGTGTTCAAAGATCAGATTCACCTATGTATCTATCACTTATCTAAAAAATAAGTGTCTTTTGTATGCCACCGCACTTATGTAATAAAATTCCAAAAAATATAAGAAATATCAAGAATCTGGCAACGTTCAAGGATCACTTACGAAATTAGCTTGCTTGCAAGCGATGCAAGCTATGTCTTACATCAATATAGCATAAAATAAATACAATTATTATTAAATTATCTTTGAAGAATTATTGTTTACTTTTATATGCTTTTAGATTTGCACACTGCATGTTGGTTAAATATTAATTTATTGAAGCAAATAAATTAATTTAAATTTGAATTTACCATAAGTATTTTTAGCTCTTGGCTATGTCAAAAGTAGGTTGTTAAATTTATTAAATTCAGATTATTACAATTAAATCACCCTTCGATATAATTAGCTTTAATGCAAGGCAGTTTATAAAAAAGAACAATTTTTAACTATAAATTACGGCAACATATAAATTATATTATTAATGTTTTTATTTATATCAATACAATGTAGTAAATATTAAAGAAATTATAATTTTTGTACTTTCAGAATCACTGTCAGTGAAGGTACAGAAAGAGGAACATCACTTCTTCAAATTGGAGGAATTAATGATGTGCTGAAAAAGTACAATTTGCAGTTTCACATCATATCAGGCAACGAAGGAGACATATTCGATATAAATCTAGAAGGAGCATTAATTTTAATAAACAAATTGGATAGGGAAACCCAAGATTCTTACGTACTTGGTTTGACTGCAGTGGAGCAAGGAAAGATGCTTTCACATAATCAAAATAAAACAGCAATTACTGTGTTCGTGGCAGTCGCTGATGCCAATGACAATGCTCCTGTGTTTTCCACGAACGACTTTGAATTAGCTATCAGTGAAGATGTTAAAGTAGGCTATACACTGGCACAACTATCAGCATCTGACGCAGATTTATACGGTACTCCTAACTCAGTTATAATATACAATATAACATCTGGAGACGATGAAAGACTATTTTTTATTCAACCAAATACTGGAGTTCTAACTGTAAATAAAAGTTTAGATTACGACACTGGTAACACTGAATACAAACTTATCATAGTTGCATGTGATCAAGGTGTACCGTCACTATGCAATGCTGTTTACGTTAAAGTCGGCATTGTTGATGAGAACGATAACGCCCCAACATTTCCAGTGAATAAATATTTTGAATCCATTGCAGAAAACGAAAGAGCCGGTACTTCCGTGTTTACAGCTAGAGCCACGGATCTTGACAAAGGAAGATATGGAATATTAAATTACACTATAATACCAGTCTCACTAAACTACAATAGAAATGATGACTCCTGGAAAATGTTCCAAATAGATTCATCCACAGGATTAGTAAACACAAATGCCGTTTTCGATTACGAACAGAAGAATAAATACGAATTTTCCATTAAAGCTTCGGATTTAGGAGGAAAAAACTCCATTGTTAAAGTTAGAATAGATGTAGAAAGTCGAGATGAATTTTATCCACAATTTACACAAAAGACTTATAATTTTGGCATACCTAAATCAGGCCCATTACCGGCCGGGTATATTATAGGACAAGCTACAGCTACTGATAGAGACAAAGGCATTGATGGAAGAATTGTTTACCAATTATCTACTTCCCATTCGTTTTTCAAAATAAACAGGACCACTGGCGTTATTATATTAAAGAAAAAAGTGGATTCTGTATCTAGTCTTTTTGGGTCTGAGAAATCTATAAGTCTTGTTATAACAGCAAGTTCAGGGAGACAAGGTTCGTTGACAAATAAGACTGCAGTGGAAATACTGCTAGATTCTTTAGCAGTCGTTTCCGACCTGAATCAACAGAACGATGCTTCTATAGCTACAGGAGGAGGATTGTCTGACTGGGCATTGGGCTTGCTTATAGCATTCATTTTCATTATAATTATATTTGCTGCAGCATTTTTATTTTTACACATGAAAAATAAGCGACATAAAAAAGTTAACAAGCCAGGTCTTAATTCTGATGGTGTTGGTGCAGCAAATAGTTACGTAGATCCAAGCGCCTTTGACACTATTCCTATAAGAAACACTGGTACTTCTGGAAATCAGTTCCCACCTCCGAAGTATGATGAGATTCCTCCTTACGGTCCACATACTACGAGCTCCAATTCAGGCGCGGCAACTACTTCAGAGCTCTCAGGTTCAGAACAATCCGGTTCTAGTGGTAGAGGTTCTGCAGAGGACGGGGAAGATGGAGAGGATGAGGAAATAAGAATGATCAATGAAGGTCCTTTACAAAGAGACTCGGGTATACATAGACAGACTGACGGAGTCGACGACGATAATCTATCAGACGTTTCCGTTCACAATACACAAGAGTACTTGGCGAGACTTGGCATTGTTGATACTGGGACCGGTGGAGCATCAACGTCTTCAAGAAGATGTTCTGAAAATGTTGTAAATAAAGACACAATGTTACATCATGCGGGCATCGATCCAATGCATATATTTGATGAAGATGGAGCCCATGAAAACGATATTACTAACTTAATTTATGCTAAGTTAAACGAAGTCACTGGAAGTGAGAGGGCTAGTAGTGCAGATGAGGCAAGCGCCGCAGTAGATAGAGCAATGGCTTTAGGAGCTTTTCCCAGTGCTCCCGGTGAAAACACTGCAGTACCTACTGCAGGGCCCTCTATGACGGGAAGCCTTAGCTCTATAGTACACTCTGAGGAAGAATTAACCGGAAGCTATAACTGGGACTATCTTCTGGATTGGGGACCTCAGTATCAGCCACTAGCACACGTATTTTCAGAAATAGCACGCTTGAAAGATGACGCTGTTTCGTTACAAAGCGGAAACAGTGGTGCTTCTAGTGCCAAGAGTAAGGGTACATCAATATCCGGTGGTAAGAGCGTGCCACCTCCGCTGTTAACAACAGTAGCTCCGAGAAGTTGTCCTGCGCCATCTTTATCGTGCAGACAACCGCAGCATTTACTGCCTCGGTCTCCGATTAGTCACGATATACCTGGTGGGTTTTCCGCAGCGGCTGCTATGTCGCCATCGTTTTCGCCATCTCTCTCCCCACTAGCTACTAGATCACCGTCTATGTCACCTCTAGTAGGTCCAGGACTACCTCCAGCACCAGCTAATAGAAAAACTCATTCGACAATGAGAATATGAAAATCTAGATTATCTTTTAGTATATTTTATATTGTGTAAATAATGATGACTGTTTACCTATAAGTATTCATAGTATTTATTGTCGATGTAATCGGCTTAGTTCTTCTCATTTTGTGCATTTCTTATTAAAAACTCCGTTTACTATTTAGGACCGTTCTATTCCTAGAATTCCTAGAATTATGTTGAAATCTGATGGTACTAGCACGGTTCTATGCAGTTAGCGGAGACCTGAATATGCTCAAAGTGATATAATAAACTTATACCGATTTTACGGTAACTGTACATTCGACTCTCGGGTTTTAACTTTATCTTGTATATAATAGTTTGTATATTTTAGTGCCTTGTATTATATAAAACGAAGACTGCCATGTTAAGTGTATTTTTTTATTAACGAGACAGCTTTACTCTAAGCAATAAGTGTATTTTGTATTGTAGTTTAATTTGTGCGAAATAATTCGACGATTGAATGGTTTATTGTAAAATAATTATCTTATGATGTAATGGAAAACACTTTTTCCTTTTTATGTCATTCAAAAACGTCAATGATTTTAAAGTTTTGTTCGCAACCATTCGAAACCTATATCAATGAAAGAATATTCTATAGATTGGAACTTGTTAATTCATTTGAAGTTAAATATTTCACAATCATCAGCTAAGACTTGAATGTTTACATATAAAAATTGATTAAGAAATCGGTGATATATATGTATTTAGATTGTTAAAGTGGTAACTGTTAAAATTGTTAACAAACCTCTGTGCCTTATTATCTTTTGTAAACTTTCTGTGCTCTGTGATGTAAAAATTTTCTTTTTTTATTTTAATTATTATACTCTGTCCATATTCAATTATAAATTAATTATTGTACTAAAAGTGATAATCAAATAAAGTAAAATGTACTGTATATATTTTGTATAATAAATGTCGAAGGGTATTTACACACTAGTGACAATACACTCCCAATATTTTGTTGACTTGTCAATAGTGTGTTTTTGCCTTAATTATCACGTGTGTGATTGTTTAGATGAAAATAAAAAGTTGAATTGATAAAATGTGTTTTTTATTTTTGCACCATCGATTGTATCAATGAACAAAGTTTTTTATATATAAATGATATATCACAGTTGAATCTAAAACTACTAAACGTGCCCTTAAAATTAAACCTAGTAAAAACACTTTACAAATTTTTTTTTTCATTGTGTAGACTGATTTAATTAACTTAAGCTTTTTTTTAAGTTAACAAGTAAGTTAAAAATCTATTATTATCCAATCACATTATTAGTATCTAAATAATTAGTTAAATTGAAGTTGATTAGTTTAAATTCTTCAAAATCTGCTTTTTATACTTCAAAATTTAATATTTAAAAAAAAATAAAAAAAATACTTATACGTGTAAGAAGCTATTTTTAAATGTTGCTATTATAAACACGTAATATTTTTATATAAGTCACAAAATGGTACATTTTATGTAAACGAATCAATCCTTTGTTAATAAAATCAGTCTAGATTTTTAAACTAACTTTATACTGTCGTATAAAATGATGAGCTTACAAAATTAAATAAAAAAACAAAATATATTGGAAATTGTAATTTTTGGATCTTCGCTCTCTCAATGAAATAGAGATAGTGTAAGAAAGAGAATACTAATTTGTTATCTCATAGCTCATAGTTATAAAATACATTTCAAAAGCCATGCAATTTTGGATCTTTTTTAAATTATATTAAAAATAGTGGGTCAAATTTTTTTTTTTTTTTGATAATTATCTATAAAAAAAATCTAAATTTTTAGATAATTGTATAGGTACTTATTATTAAAAAAAAAAAAAAAAAAATTTGACGCACCATTTTCACGGTAGTGTTTTTTTTAAACTTTAAAAAAAAAATTTTTTTTTCTTTTTCTTTATAATTCACATAAAAAGAAAAACTACGAAAGGAAATCTTCGGGAAATTAACGTTTGAAATTTTACGTATACCATCGGCGATGGTAAATAAAAAATTTTAATGAATATATCTAATATAAATATACAAATACATATATCTAACTTAGGTTATGACAATTTAGATATAACTTATAGTATTTATTGACCATAAATTTATATAGGTCTAAGGCCATTCACTAATGAAGTAGTCCTCCCCATTGGGCAATAATAATACATTTGAATTTGAAAGAAAATCAGTTATGTTTCATCAAAATAAATATCTAAATATCGATTTGTTAAAAAGAAATTGAGTTTCTCTCATTTTTTTATTTTTTTTTTATTTTCACTTTGGACATCTTGATTTACTTCACTCAAGAGTTATAGCTTAATTATATTTTTCAGATAACGAATAATGGCACATAATTATATAATTTAAAATCTAAGTACCTAAATCTTATAACTGCTGTCTTAAGTTACAATTTATTTCAATTTAAGCTAACATAATATTAGGTATACAAAAGCGACTACAGCGCTAATAAATTAAAAATATTGTAATTAGACACAAAAATTAAACACATAATTAAAGTCTTTGTCAAACCAAAATCTGCTATGTGCAAAAAGTATTATCGACTATTGAGATATCGACAAAATAAAATTTTCCTAAAATACATGAAAGTATATTTAAAAAAAAGTGCCTTCATTGAAACTTATGGTTGTTATACATCAATGTACTACAACTATTGGTTTCGCACGCCATACAAAATAGCATGAACTTTATAGAACATGAACTCTGTCATCTGTCCATGGAGACTAGAGGTAAGGAGGACCAATTTACATGGGTGTTAAACTGAAAAAGTGGCAAGCTAAAAGCATTAAATAGTGGTTCATAAATTGGCCAGAATGACGCTAGTGTAGCATTGGTGTTTGATATAATTGGTTCGTTTCGTAGCTCATGAAACCACCGTAATTAAAATGCTACTAGAGCGCCACGCCCCAATTCTACTACAGCGCCGCCTAATTGAGCGTATTCGACGGACACTTTCTCATGTCATAGAGTTGGGCCTTCTTACCTCTAGTCTCCATGCATCTGTCATTTGAAATCAACCAAACATCTGTCATTTAAAGAAAATGTGACTTTACGTCAACACATTGGAGTTTAAAATCAATAGTAGAACATGGTCGTTACTACCTTTTACAATTGACTCCGCCATGATTCCGTTTTAGGCGTACTTTTTATGTGCCGCTTTGGCATTTGTAACGCAAATTCTATAGTTGTAGTACTTCAATGTTGTAATACGTAAACTTATTTATCTTTAAACATGAAAATTCAATAGTTTCTTAAAAGAAATAGCTATAGCCTATTGCTAAAGAGCGACATAATATATCATCACTGGCAAAACACACTGATCATAGATGATATTATAATATTAAAAATGTACATTATGCTTCTGATAAACTTATTTTTGATGACATCTCAGACTATGATTTATAATGAGCCGCCAATCTATGATTTGAGTAAAAAAAAATGGAAGCTAAATAAGTTGAAGACTTAATAAAGTTTGCGTAACAGTTTTAACTACTAGTTTTAACTATAGTTTTTTTACTATGTTGGCTATATGTGTGTAGGTACTATTGTAATACAGTAGTTAGGTATACGGCAACTTACATAATTATTGAAATGCCTATAAAACATATCTACTAGGGAATTTCTATTTTCTGCGGGTATTCGGATAACACCTATAAACGTTTAAAGTAGTTAATATCAAAATGTTTAGTTTTTCTCGAATGTTTCGAAATGTGGGTAGGTATACGTACATATGTCTCTAATTGTCATTTTTTTTGTAAAACATCCAGATTTCATAATCTATAATGCCTGCTACACTCATATTCAAGTTTCAGAATTAACAGGATCAAATTAGACTACTTTACTATTTTATAGTTTGAATATGATTTGCAGTAAGTATATATAGCAAAAAATATTTGCTAAGTCATGTAATAGCCAGCCTTGCGGATGCCAGGCTTCTGGTCTAGCGGTCTAGGTCTAAGTCACATTTGGCATGATGCCTGACTTGAAAACAATCAAGTAATGATTGGAAACTGACGCCATCTTTGGAAAGTTCTTTTGGATGGCAAAGTATGAATGTGTGTAGCGGCCATTTTAAAATTCGAACTAAATACAACATAGGTAGGTAATATTTCGATTTATGAAATCTAATTTCATCAACATTGTAGGTATTTGGTGTTTCATATTCGAATAATACAATAATTTTATACTTATAGAAGGTTTATGATCTAAGATGTTTCAATTTATCTTAAGTTGACTTGAGATTAAGTTAATTTCTCGAGAGACAATTTATTGGTGTAATGTCGACATTTAAATTTTATATCAATTCATCAGTCTCATTAAGATCAATGAACTTTTTTTTCAGTCTAATTAAACCACATTCATATACATTTTTGTATTAATGTATACAAGTATTGTACAAGTAGGTACAACAGCCTAAATATTGAGCAATTTTATTTAATTATACCTTTTTATTATATTTACTGGTGTTACCAGACCTGAAATAAGGCCATAAAACTGTCATAGACCAAAAAATACATGGTCTATATTCTTTCCTATATATCTCTTTCCTCACTTAATTTTCAATGATGAAAAATTTAGGTTTAATATATTAGGGTTTTTATTCCACTTAGAGAGTTAGAACTCATACTTTATTAAATAGGTATATATCCAAAGACATGTTTTATTTTTAATATTTCAACACATAACATAAATGAACTAAATATGAAATAGATTCATAATGTGTATGAAATGTGTAGCAACTCTTTTCTTCTAGAATAAATGAATTAATTTGAATATTTCTTGAAGTATTCAAATTGAAGGTATTCATTGAAGTGTCTTTTTAATTTTTTTGTCATTTTATCAAAACAATTTCGTGATAATTTATTCCTTATATTTCTGGCGTTTTTTTTAGCAGAAAGCTAGCCAAGACACATATATGCTTTTTTCTTAACGAGTTTTCAATATTATTTTTTAAAATAATTTTTAATAATAATAATTTACAAAAATCAAAAATTCACTGCGAAAAATTATTCAATTACTTAAAATATTGTAAAAGTACAAAGAAAATTGTAACTTGATAAAATAATCAACTAGGTAATAAAATGTAAAAAAAATTTTTGTTACGAGTATAACTTGATTAGGTACTACATATTATTCCAATAAGGAAGCTCTTATTTTCTATGTTATATTATATTGTTATATAGTTCAAAGTCCTTTCCTTACTTTACTCGACCTTTTTTTTATACGGATTAAAAATACAAATAATAATCAGATTTAGAAATGTAATGTAGGTATTTTCTGTGACAAATTTTATATGGACATATCATGCTTAAACCGCCAAATCCTTATATATATCTTCTTATATATAAAAATCTCGTGTCACGATGTATGTTCGGGATAAACTCCGAAACTACTGAACTGATTTTGATAAAATTTCGTATCTATATGTAATTAGGTCCAACTTAAAAGATAGGATAGTTTATATCTCATTTTGTTTATTATTTTTTTGCAAATTATATAATATTATTAACATAGCGCCATCTGTTGATACCTATTCAATACAGCAATTATTTATCTGTGAGTTCCAAAAGATTCTAACAGATGGCGATGTAAGGTAATTTTATCAACTGGATTGAGTAAAAAATTGCACCCGTGCGAAGCTGGGAGCGGGCCACTAGTATCATATAAAACATAAGAATTTCCCTGAAATTGCAATCATTCTAAATTAATAGGTTGTATTAAGTGATTACTTACTTCATATAGTTACACAATAACATGTTGTTGTACAAAAGCTAAATTCGTTTCACGGGACTGTTATGGTTGCTTTGGTTGTGTAAATGCATATCGATGACGACTTCATCGGATATGACGGTTTTCTTGTCCGGTGTTGCCATACCTGCCTCAACTTCCATATTGGGTGTGGGCAATAAACCGTTTGCGACTGGCTCCTGAAAATATTAGTTCTTCGTGAATTAATATCCTCAATCAATTTTTGAAAAAATTCTGAAAATTAATTTTCAATTTCTAACTAAGATTATTAAGTATTTTCTTTATATTAAGGTCACCAGACAGGCTGACGGTCCACTTGACGGAAGGTGGCTACCGTCGCCTCTAACACATGAAACGCCAGTGCTGCGAGGATTCAGATTAAGTATAGAGAAGGGATAGGGAAATGTGAACACCGAAACACAACAGCACATGCGCAGTTATTTCACGGTGGTCTTCTGTAAGGGGGTGGTTACTGCCGCCAGACGGGTTGCCCCAGTGAATGCGAAACGCAGAATGTTCTGCCACTACTACAAGTCTGAAGTGAATTTCAGTTCATATGTGTGTAATTCCACTGTTTTTTTTTATTTATTAAAACATGTTTTTTTTTTTCATATAAAGCCATTTGTTATGATAAATCGTTTTTCCTATCAACGCACAGCCAAAACTTTTAAGTCTAGTAAGCTCGGAACATAAGTTTATTTATAAAGTAAGCATTCGCTAAGAAAGGATTTTTCCTTTCGGAAAATTTCAACTCCGTGCGAATCCAGGAGGCAGACGCTAGTATTGAAAAAGTGTTAACAACTTGTAAGCAAGTAGAATAGGAGCTCCAAACATTGACAAAATCTATTTAATATCATATATATATATATAAATCAATTGCTGTTCGTTTGTGTCGCTAAAACTCGAGAAAGGCTGGGCCGATTTTAATTCTGTCTTCACTTATAGATAGAGAGATAATCAGTGAAGGTTTGTATGTAAAAAAAAATTGCTCGCCGGGCGAAGACGGGAGCGGTCACTAGTAAACAATAAAAATGTTTAGGCACATACTTACCACTGACAAGGCATCGCACGCCATAAGCTCTTTCTTGGAGAGATGTTCCACGACAGCCGCGGCGTAACAGTCGCCCAACATATTGTTCGTCGTACGTATCCGGTCGCTGAATTTTCAACATAAAATTATTATAATCAATACAAATAATAAATCTGTAAGGGTCGGTCATGGAGTAAGTTATTTTGTTTTCAGAGATATCGTGTTTATAGGCTCTATACATGATACTGAAACTAAATTGACGATTTTTAGAATTTTTTTCTGTATGTATGTATGTTCCTCCATAACTCTGAAACGAATTAACTGATTTTCATGAAACTTGATAGATAAACATTTGGACGTACGGGACACAGGATAGGCTACTTAATATTTTTCAACGCGGACGAAGTCGTGGGCACCAGCTAGTAGAATAATATAATTAATGGTAGAAAAAAAAACGTTAAATAAAATTACAATTGTTTAACTACACATCATAGGCCTCATCTTCGCTACACGGATGGATGCTAGCTAAGCAACCCATATCTAATTTAAAAAAAAAAAAAAAAAGGTAAGATTTTAAGAAATATAATTTTAAAAACCTATCTCAAAAATGCCTAAAATATGTATAAAAATACTTTTTTTTTAATAAGTCATGGTCGCCTATAACACAAGCAAGTGTTCTGTGGTTGTTAAGTGGTGATAGGGAAATTCGCTCTGGCATTCCAACGCAACATCACTGTGGTCTGTAAGGGGGTGGTTACTGCTGCCGCAAGGGCACCCAATATGTGACTGCGAAACGCAGTGAAAAAAAACTTACGTATGTGTAAAAAATTGCAATGAAAATTCGTTCAGGAGTTACTATAAAGAATAGATTTTATTGTAATATAATCCTGGGTTTTAAATAAACTCAAATGAGAGTAGAAAAGTGAAGTATATCACATCAATGCTTGATAACAAAAAATGATACATTGCGTTAAAAGTATACGTATCTACTGTCAAGGGGACTGTCAGCCTGTCTGCTACCCTTTACCTTTTATCTATATTTTTTATCTTTTATTAATTTTTTTACAGAAACATAATTCAGATAGCTATGAAAACACACATTAGGCATGCAAGCCTGTATCGCGTGCTTCATGAAATGTAATATATTTTTTAATATTTAAAATAAATATCAAAAAATAAAAATATTAATTAAATTATAAATAATAACAAATTATAAATGACTAAATATACAATAAATTACCTAATAATAAGTAGTTACATATAAAAGTGAAAGACACAATAAATTTAGAATATAAATTGTTATTTGTTAATAGAACCAGTGTCAAAGGCTTTTGCCAAATCCAGAAATATTCCTATGCAGTTTCGGTTTTTATCTAATCCATGCAAACCCGGGGGCGGTTCGCTAGTCATATGTAGATTGTAGGAGTCAGATATTGATGGAGAACACTTTACAATTATACTAACACAAGCCAATCGACGGCGAAGAGTAGCGACACGTCGTGTGCGGGCGCATCCACTGCGGCCAACACCACGAGCAATAGAACCATGGCCGCAGACGGCACCGACGCAGACGACACGGAGGCTGCTGTTGACGTCAAACTGAAACATTACACATAGTCACCCTTATTTTGTATCATTCACTTTATAAATTAAGAGCGTTACAGAATCAGAATCAGAAATTTATGATTCCCGGCGGATCATAATGCCATGATGTGTTTAGTTTGCAGATAAGATATTAACGTCATATTATGTGTAGTTTTATAATCTAGTAAATGTCTGAAAAAAAATTTTAAAATATTGGGATAATTTTCTCATTAGATCAGTTTTTAAAGAGCCCTTTTTTGAAACTAGCGGTCGACGGTCTACGCAGAAGCGGGATATTAGTAAAATTATATGCGACAAATTTATAGAAAGAAATATTGATTTTCAATAATTCATATAATTTATTTTTTTATGGCTGAAAAAAACATACGATTTCTGTAAATTTTCATTCAAGAAAAGTATAATCAAAAGTGTCACTTTTAGTAATTTTTCGTGATATTAAACGTGTTATTTTAAGATCAAATTTGAAATATTTCTGTTTTTTCTTGGACCTAGTATGTGAAGTCATCAATGTTCTAAAAGATTGTGTTATAATTTTTTTAATAACTTGTATATTTTTCTGCGTAGGCCGTCGACCGCTAGTTTAAAAAAAGGGCTCTTTAAAAATGTTCTAATGAAAATTCACTTTAAAATATTTTTCAGCTATTTACTAGATTATACAACTATAAATAATATGAGGTTAACATCTTATCTGCAAACTAAAACATCTGAAACTACTGAAATCATAAATTTTAACTCCAGCGTGATTCTAATTGATGAATGCTCTTAACCTTTAAAATCAAATTTCACAATTGAGATATTTTATTTTAAACGTTAATATGTCATAGCGGTTGCGTTATTCATAAAGTGAATGATACAAAATAAGAATGGTTGTATGGTAAGTACAAAATGTTATTTCATTTAGTTAAAAGGGAATGATGAAAAACTAAACTTGCTGACACCGTGATTACAGACATCTATAGGTACTATTATTAAAAAAGAGAGAAAATTTGTATTTTTGTATGTTTGTAATGAATAAATTCAAAATCTACTGGACATATTTAAAAAAAAAACTTTCACCTATAGAAAGCTACATTAACAACGAGTAACATAAGGTTTTATATTTTATAAAGTTACGCCGACGAAGTCGCCTGCAACAGTTAGTATATTTTATACATGTAAAATATCAATCAAAAAATCCGCGATACTCTTAAAATAGTTGAAATTTTTTTTTAAGAATAAGCTCAAATTAATATTAAATAAAAATACTGTAATATGCAAAAAAAAATTACACAAATTAACCTGAATTTAAATTAAAAAAGCTACAAGCATGGCTATGAGTATGACATTTATACTGTACTTTTTAATTGAAAAAAAAAAATACATATGAAACTAGTCTCGCAGACGAAAAAAATTGCTTAACCGGTTTTTTTTAAGTTAAAATATATTGACATGGTTCAGAAAGGCTTAAAAGGCATCAGGAACTCTATTTGATGGACCGAATCCAAGATTTAATTAGTTTTATAAATGTTATGTCATAAATAACGTGTGAAAAAAAGATTAATGAATATACAAGATTCATAGAAAATAAATTAAATAAGATTTGGTGTATAGGATAAATGCCACTTTAATACTACGACGATAATAGGTAGTAAGTAAGTCTAAATTAATATAAAATGAAACATTTTAGGCAAACGATGACAGCAGATACTGTTTTATATGTGGTATTAAAATTGTCTAATAATATGATAACAATGATTTACACGAATATTAAATAACATGAATATTTTCTATCTATAGATTATAAAATACACTTAGTGTCTCTGTTTTTCCGTTAATACGTTAACCGTATCTAAATCCGTTAACGGATTTAGATAAAGAACGATAAACGAAGGAGGTTTGTGTAAACAATTTGCACAAAAAAAATTCCATCCGTGCAAAGCCAGGGGCGAGTTGCCAGTACGTAAAATTCCTAACTTCTTCTAAACCACCCAACCGAATTTGATGCGGTTTTCAGTAATGGAAATAGCGATAAATGAGAAAACCGTGGGCTCACACACGTTTGACACACGCACACGCATCCTTCCTCTATATATATATTATGGACTGATGATATTTTTTTTTAATTTTTGTATTTCCTTTAGTTTTTTAACTGTTGATCAATTTTTTTTATTTATAATTTATTAATATAAATTTTTAGATTATACATTGACATCTGATAGTATACTTTTTCTCAAAATATCAAATTGTTCGATAAACTTTATCAAACAGAAAAATTATGTTTTCCCAATTACAATGCGTTTGTATCTTGAAAACCGTTCAAAATAAAAATTCTAATTTATTTACGATGGTCAAAGAAAAAATAATTTTTTTTTTTTCATTTGTGCATGTTTAAAATTAAGTGTAGGCACCTACTAATCTTTTTCTCACCGACTCTGGTGTACGATAAAAACTTGAATAAGTTTATGTTGCAAATGTGATTTTTTGTGTTAAATAAAAAAAAAACTTACAATATCGTGGCCAACTGTGCGAATCCCAAATGAATGTTATTCATTTGACAGACGAAGACGCTCGCCGCAGCGAGGAAGAGCGCTGTGCCGTCCATGTTGATGTTGCAACCGATCGGAAGGACGAACCGCGTGATGCGGGTATCTATGCGAAGTGGTCCTTCCATAGCTCTGAATGTCACGGGCAGAGCTGCCGCCCTAAAAAATATTCTCATATTCCGAAAACAGTACAACCTTTGGCCCTTGGGGGCCGACGCGAAGGTCGAACTCGCGACCTTCGCGTTATTAGCACGACGCTCTACCAATTAAGCTATAAGTCACAAACTAAATGTTAACGTCTGCTATTTATGTCGACCGACTAAAGTTGATTGATTAAAGCGGAAAGTATATGAAAAAGTGCTCTGTAAAGTTGCAAAAAGAGTTGCTCATTCATTCAGATTCATTCGGTAAGATTGAAAAGGTATGATATTGAACGAACGCGTTCACGAAGGAGAGGTCGTCGTCGTATGTTGGCACATCCCATAGTTGGAATTGTAGTTCTGATATCAGTCGGACGATAAAAGTATTTGGATTAAACATAAAGTGGTTTAATTAATGTACCCAGTAGAGTAATTAATAGAGGGTGCTAACATTAAGTAGTTTTACTGCAGACTGTCTTACGCGAAAGACTACAATCCATTTTGTGTTTAATTTATTTTTATTCTTCATACCATCAGTACGGATAGCTGATTTGCAATCCAATGTTTGATATGGCTTGTGTTTGATATGATGCTTGAGCCTGTCTAGATCAATATTACAAAAAATATACCTAATTAGACTACACAAGCAGTACATTCACATGGCGTCAAATTAAGTTTAACATTACATGTATGTAGTTAAAATCATTAGATTAGATTTATTTATTGCTCAAAACATAGGTGTTACAAAAAGAACGTCATGTTTCACCTTTTTATCAAAGGCGTGCAAAATTTATGGGCATTTTTTAGTTTCTAACTTGTATTTATATTAATATTGCCTTAGGATAAAAATTAGAAAAGAAAGCTTACGTGGACGCTGTAGCAGAAGCCGTAAGCATAGCGTGAGATAATCCCCAATAGAACTTGTATGGGTTCCGTCTTAAGAACAAGAAATAAATTATCTGCATCACAATCAGTTGATAAAGGAATACACCGATAGCCACTGTCGCTATGAACCACGCCAGCTGAGACATTACTTGAGCTGAAAACATCACATTTAAAAATTATTATATGAACAAATTACAATACAGAGGATCTGTTTAACTAATTGCTGCATAGTTGCCGAACTGATTATGAAGTTTTTTTTTTTTTTGTGAAAGCCGTCAAACAGACTGACGGACCATTTGATAGTAGGTGGTTACCGTTGCCTATAATTTAAGCATCGCCATAGGTGCTGCAAGTGCACTGCCGATCTTAGTAGAATCACACAATAAGTAAGTAGTACTACAAGTAGCATTAAGGATAAGGGATTAGAAAGGGATAGGGAATTATGTTCTGGCAACTCTTATTCAGTCACTGAAACACAACAGTCTTCTGTAAGGGGGTGGTTACTGCCGCCAGACGGGTTGCCCTAATGAATGCGAAACGCAGAATTCCCTGCCAATATTACAAGTCTGAAGAGAATTTCAGTTCATAAATGTATGAAATCACTACTTATATCACGTAAGTTTTCTGTAGTTACTAATTTTGCATCGCACGACTGGGTCGTTAACTGGGAGTAAGAAAGCAAAAGTCAACGTGTAATGTAAGAAGTCTCAGGACCAAAGTCCTGTTAAGTTCAATGGGAAAACAAAAGAACTCACCAACGTTACTGACGCCAAGTATTTTTCCAGCTATCACACTGCTAATGCCAATTGGTGTGAACCACATAACACCTGTCACCATCTTCATGATTACTTCAAAAATCGCCTGAAAGAAGTCAATTACGACCTGTCCCTTTTGACCTAGTGTACCCAATAGACTGCCGAAGACAAGACAGAAGAAAACAAGACCAAGGGTATTAGTACCAGATCTGTAATGGAGAAATATTCACTTGAAACTTTAGTGATGATACCGAAGTAATGAAGTTTATTTGTTGCTTATACAGCTGAACAGGTACTCTTCTGTAAATGTTTCTTTATTGAGACCATTAATTACTATACCTATTACTTATTAGGGCATCAAAACAAACATACGTAACACACGAGGATTAAAATGAATATTAAATACTTAGGTATATTATTATTTACCTGTAAGACACAACTCTAACCATAGGCACAGTGTCGTTTTCAGTCAAATTTCTGGCAAAAAGTGATGGAGCCTCAGTATATACGGTATGCGCTTGCTGGAACGCAGCTTGTACTATGTTGTCTGGGAATATATTTCTGCAATAAAACATTTTGTACTTGTGAACAAAAATTTAAAGGACACTTTAATTATACTTGAATTATATTATACTGAACAACAAACTTACTGACCGGCCAATGTCAAGAATACTGTCCAAAATACTGTGGTCTCTTTTACTCTCGATTGCTGCACCGAAATCCTCCCGTAACTCAGGCTGCCCAGGGTGTATGAGCATTGCCAGTAAAAGCCCCAGAAAAGCGTTAAACATGGATGTTAGAATGAAGTACAACAAAGTCCTTACTGCTATCTTCCCGCTCATCTTGGCGTTAAGACTCGCTGAACCAGCGATGAGGCTAGCGATAATTAGAGGCAATATCATAAGTTTTAGAAGCCTCATAAATAATTCTCCAGGATATGATATGATCATTAGTGCGTCAGGTCCTAGGTGATAGGGACGAAGGCCGAATCCTGGAATTTTAAGATTATTTAACTAATCATAATTATGGTATGGTTAAATGTATATCTAAAAATCACATGCATTATATAAAATTCTGTATATCTAAAATTCCGTGCAATAGGTATATTAGAAATATAAAATTTAACAATTCATTTAATAAAAACCGCAAAATTTATTATAACACTTAACAAGAATCTAATAATTTACTTTACTGATGCTGTTTCGAAGAAAATAACACTCACCGATGGCGATTCCTGTTAAAACACCGGCTAACGTGACAACCAGCATAGTGTTGTCTATAAACCATTTCTTGACTCCAGTAGGGTCGACCGGTGCTGATCGGTCTTCCGTGGTCTTGGGACCCCTATCTCCTGGGCCCATCTTCGCGAACAAGTACTCTGAAAACCGTTCACCTTTCTCCATTACAGGTGAAGTTGGAAAGAATCCGGACTTAACGTCCGATTTTGTTTATCCAACCGTTCCCAACCAGCAAAATTTGACCCAATTCTCTATTTAAAAAAATACAATGATACGAATCTTTTGACGTATGTTTTTAAATTCCCATCTTATTATAGTATATGTATATCCAATTTGAACACAGCTGAACACAATTCGACTAGAAACTGCTTTTACGAATAGTAATCGAGCGGCAAATCTTCTTTTCACTTAAGCTTTAAAAAAAACTGCTTTATTTTCTAATTATTAATTCAGAATAAAGTGATTGCATTGCATATTTAATTTAGTATATTGGTACGTGTATCTCTCAGCATATTTACACGGAAGTCATAGCAACACTACCGCTCCGTTAATAATATGACTGACCAATAAATGTTTCAAGAAAGATTACATTCACTACAACACGCTTGCACTTGTTCTAAAAACGTCCACCATATATTAGATTACATCCATTTCGTTAACGCCACTATATTTTTTTCAGTGAAGGCTTATTAAAGCCGCAATGAATGTGGACGCATGAAAAATGAAAGAGTCACTTCTTGGTGGAACAAGGAAGCCATGCTCCAGTGTTGCGCGCGCATCATCGATTGCTTTCTATTCACTTAGTTATATTAAAAAAATCTAAAAATAGATTATTAAATTGAGGGCATTATGTTTTATAACGATAGTATTTGTCTACTTATTTTGTGACGCAATTTAGAACATAACAATATTACATAAAGGTCATTAAATAATCTCAAATGAGGGTGACATGCGCAGTCAGCTCATTCGACTTAAAGAAATTGCTTGCTCCATAAACCACGTCGCTTGTATGAAACTGTATTGTATACACCAACATTGCCTTGGTACCTATTTTACATTTGGCAGACTTGAAATTAGTTAGGATTAATTAATTAATATTAATTAACAATTAGAAACTGAGTTTATTTATTTGTTTGTTGCGCTCTAATGCTATAACTACTCAACCGATCATAATGAAATTTTGTATACACGTTGTCAGGAATACAGGGAATAACATAGGGTACTTTGATCTAGAAAAAAATAGGACTGTTCCGAGGGATCATATAAAAATAATAAATTCCACGTCAGACAAAAATATACTTTATTACATTCTGACCATTATTGCAGACAGGACTGACTGTCTAATTATAAGGCAAGCGTTACTGCTACACAGGCCGCTGACCTCACATGTACTTAATATAAACTTTTTCTTGTTTTATTATTAATTAATTTTTCCTAGCTTGTATTTTTATAGTTAATTATAATATTGTTATTTGTAATTTGTTGTTGTGGTCTTTCAATTATGGACTTTTGATGTCTGACATAAAATAAATAAATAATAAATAGATTTTTAATGTTATAGCAAAATATTAAAAATGGGCAGCCCGTCTGGCGGCAGTAACCACCCCCTCACGACGGTTGTTGACGGACAGCTGTTGTGTTTCGGTGAGTGAGTAAGGGATGCGAGAGCCCATTAGCCATAAATACTGTCAGTCTATCTGTCAGTATTTAAAAAAAATGCGTTAACGAATACTCTTCAGAATGATCTGCTGAAATAAATATTTTCTCATATTGTGTTAAAATGGACATTGATCTTGAATGCGACACCGGAGTGCACTATAAATAATTTTAGCACGTGCCTCACTATAAATACGTGGCCATTCGTATTCGTATTAGGTTATTCGAGTGACAGTACCCGGCAGAGATACACTTGTGCATAGAGCTCATATTATAGGTATGTTGGAGAATCGACACTGTTCGATTGTCTACTATTTCGGACCTTTTTGGCACAACCAACCGACCATGCCGGCTTGTGGATTGTCAGATCATTCTGACATTCCTTAAAATAAGCAACTAATATTAAAGGTGACTATAGCTTTACTAAGTATAACCTTTCGATGAACAAGTCCATATACAAATGAACATGGTATTTCTAATTAATTTACTTTTAAGCTAAATTCTTAAGTATCCCATTTTTTTTATTTTACCCACTGAACCGAATCTCAGACTCAGTCAAAAAGACTCCTTATTGTTGATGCCAGTACTCATCTGAATCACATATATTGCATTATTTTAACTAGTTTAATATTACAAGAAGTTATTCAAGCACAATTATGTCAGAAAAATTAAAGATCGAGAGGCAAGTTTCTGGCATTCTTAATACTCGCACTAATATTTTAAGATATTACTTTGTAAATTTTTTTTATTTTATTAATACGAGTATTAAAGATATATGGTGGATGGTTGGAAGGCGCTGGTGATGAGGGCAGACGAACGAGCGTGCGTTTGGTGTGACAATGTTAGTGTGACTGTCGCAAGTATCGTCGATCGATTCCCGTGCGCTCCGCATACGCTTGTGTGCGTATATGGTATGTAGGCACAGATGTGTGCGCGCATCGATTTATTATTGACGGGCGCTTGTTCGTCTGTCCGCCAGTTACAGTTTAAAACATACTGTACGCCACAGATGGGTTTTCTCTTGGTCAGCATCTTTACCGTGTAGCAAAGATGAGGTCACCCAGAAGACGCTACATCCTACATGACGGTTACTGCAAAAGTAACACAGTTTACCACCACATATAAAAATGTAGAGGAACTTCTTTATTATAAAGAGTGTAAAATTTTAGATCTCTAAGTACTACTGTCTATATCGCATACATATTCTTGGAACGTCTGGAGACGTCTACAGTTTAATTTTACGTTGTCTAGACTGCAAAACACGAAATGTTAACAATTTAAAAACAATAAATAAAAATAATATCGACAATATAACGAGGCTCGAACAACAAATGCCAAGAGACACAGAGAGCTTGCCAAAGAAATATAAAACAATAATACACTTAAAAAGTTCAATAAACTAATTTAAATAACGAATGAAATTCATACACATTGATATGTACCTATAGTTAGGCTTACCGATGCATATACTGGTTTCTTAGTGGCTTCCTGAGTAACTAAACTAACTAAAACAGGCTTATCATAACAGATGTATTCTTCAGGAAGACCACCGTGAAAAGACAGCACACGACTGTGTATTAGTGTTAATAAGGGATTTCAAAGACTAGTCCCTATATTCATAATATAAAGTTTTTAGCTTATTATTCTTATTTCTTATATCTGTTCAGTTGCATTCCGCTGTTAAGGCTTGTGTTCCTAGGTGGTGAAAGCCACTTAGTATGAAGTTAACTATTAGACCGACTGCCGTTCTTTATGTGTATACATGAAATGATGGGATATTTCACCGGGGATGCATCTTTTTAATGATGTCTTATTTTTTTTAAATGTCCATTGGGACTACATAATGAGGGGAGCCTTGCAAGATTTGAGATGTGTTGTTGAAGGAGGGCGTTTCTCATTCTATGGTCATTAAAACCAATTAACAGATTATTTCTCAGTCAATTGTCTACAACAAACAAATATATGTTACTTTTCTTGCTAAATACGAGCTTACTAAGACCATTTTTAAACCACCCAACGGATTTTAATGTGGTCTTTATTAATTGAAGGAGCGATAAACAGGAACAAAGATTTGTGCAAATGATTTTCAAAAAAATTGCATCCACGCGAAGCGCAATAGCAAAAAGGATAATTTTTTATATAAAAATGTATCATTATTAATTTTACAATTGAAAATTATTCATATTTTAATAACACATTAATAATTTAAACTTAACGGTTATATACTATGATGAAATTATGCAAATGAGTGAGTATACTTACTTACCCTTTATTTGTTTAATTTTGACAGTTTGTATTGACTCCAAATTAGAGAAATGCGAAGCGCCGGAATCCTAGCATACTTTGCACACACAATATTACACGCACTTCCCATCCAAATTTAAATATAGAACCACAAACGAAAACGATAGAATTAAATTCTCAATTTAAACATTCTATTTTTTTTTTTTTAATATTCGTGACAAAGATTTTATTCCAGACTGCCTAAGGCGTTACATTTGAGTATTTTTATTTTTTTCTGAGCGCACAGAGTAGCATTGCCTTCCGTCTGCATCTGGCAACTGTTGCGTGTTGATTACGATTTTCTTGGCATCAGTTTAATTAGTCGTCAATGTTGTATTGAAACCGTGTCGTTTATTTAGCAAATAATAATTGATGAAAGTATATTTTACTCGCTCCCCATAAGTATGTGTACGATACATTGTAATTCCTATAAGGCTAAATATAGTAGGTACATAAATATATCTAGTCATTGTTCATTTCTTCTAGTTACATAAGTGTCATGGTAGTTGAAATTTTGTGAAGCGTTAATTGCCTAACATAATTACTTAAGCAAAACTTAAATAATGAATTAAAATTATTTGAAAAATAACTTCTTATTTGTGTGATTCATCAATCACCAAATGTAGCTGTCTCTAAACACTATTAACAAAAAAATCGATTATACATGACGATATATGGCGCTGAATAATTAGTTTTAATGACATAATAATTAGTTATATTAATAATAGATAGTAGTTACTTAATAATTAGTTTTATTTACTTGTTGTTTTATGTAAAGATAGGCCGATCAGCCGACAGTCCACTTTATGATAGGTACCTTCGCCTATTAATACAAGTATTGTCATAGGTGCCACTTGTGGACTGCTATATAACCTTAGTAGGATAATAATTGATAATGATTATACAGTAATATATAATGGATTAGGTGGGAATAGGGAATTGAGCTCTGGCAATCTGGCATTCATCACTCACTCACCGAAACTCAACAACAGACATGCTACTTAATTACTTGTTAGAGTTATTGGAAAATAAAGTTACTTACAAGAAGTAATAAATAATGAAAATGAAGTTTCCTAGTTTATAAAGACATAAAGATTTTTTTTTATTGCGCTTAAATAAGTTTTTAAATGTTAAAACAATAAAGAAATCACGATAACACTTAAGTCATGTTATTTATTTCTGAAACTAAAATTTAATATTATAATGGTTAAGTAATTATTTAAATCTATACTATTATATAAAGCAGAGTTTGTTTGTTTGTTTTTTAGGTTGGTTGAACGCGCTGATCTCAGGAACTACTGGTTCGAATTGAAAAATTCTTTTTGTGTTGGTTAGTCCATTTATCGAAGAAGGCTTTAGGCTATATAACGGGGACGAAGTCGTGGGCACCAGCTTGTCTTTCAATTACCTAGTATTACACACTACACAGTAATCCTATATTAAACCTAAACTTGGGGGCTGCATAAAACGGTGTTATCTTTGCTAGAATTTCATAAAAACATAAATAAAAAAAACTTACCATGCGGACGACTAATTGCGCTAAACACAGACTCCATTACAAAGCAATAGAGTGCTATACATCAAATATTTCAAGATAATATTAATTTATGTAGTCATAATACAAATAAAACGTTCTTAGTTCTAATGCTATAATAATAGTGAGTATTTGTGAAATTATCTAACATAAAACAGATTGCTTCAGGTCTGTTCAAACAATATGTGTTTAGCGCTTGAAACGTTCACAATTACTGGACGAAATAACAAATAATTAAACCTTGTGGCCAATGCTAACTCAGACGAACATCTTCATCTCTTTATTACTTCAAATGAAGAGCGATTGTGAAATCGTTTTTGACCCTTTTTTTGTATGCCTTGATCTCTTACATACAGTCTTTAAGAAAAATATTTAACATAAATATCTTTCACGCATCTGCTATCTTTATAATATACATCCTATGAATGAACTTTTGTGGAAAACTTCGTTTATTAAAATTATACAATCAATTTCAAGAGTCGATTTGGCTTATGCCCCCAGTGGTCTCCGCACCTGTGGTCTACGCCCCCGATTTGAATAAATTAAATATCATATTTTTTTGTGCTTTTGCACTTAGTACAGTAAACCACAAATTCTTTTAAGGGAAATGATTTTTTTTCCTTATTTCGTATCTTTTGCACCTTACTAACAACATATAGTTGTTTTTTTCCTTGTGACTTATCTTGCTAGTATTTTCAGAAAAATAAAAAAAGAAAAGTAAATTTTAGTTAATATTTATATATTCAATGAAAAGAAAAAACAAAATTTATCGTCACAGGCAGTGTTGATATTCCTTTCATGTCGAAGAAGGTTTTTTTAGGCATTTTTTCACTATGACGTATTACTATTACTATAAAACAATCTGTACGCAACAGTACCCAAAAAACGCGCTTTTTATTCCACTTTAAGGACTAAAATCCGCTGTAGTAGATATTTTTTCGGGGACTCCCACATATTATACGGGCCGGTCTCTTGATATCCTTGGCGTGTGTTATTCGATGCAGTCTTAAGCAATCTATTTTTACGTATAAAAAATACGTATTTTACTAGTACTAGTGTGTTCAGGCACTTTTACGTACGTGTGTAATAGTGTGTGTAAATAATTCGCATCGGATCCATTCCAGTTAGTCTATACGAGTATAACAAGTTCTGTGGTCCGCTCCGTACCAGTCAATAAACGATCGATTTGCGGACTGGTACGTAGCGGATTCCATAATTATTCTCCAGAACTAGCTTTTCTAACAGTAATAATTTTCAAGCATTATTATTAAATTTTGCTAAATGTAACGAATTTCTTGATTATTTAAAATAATTAAGAAATTCTTTATTTATTTTTTATAATTTAATTAAAAATAATTTAGTACTATTGATGTAATCGTCAATATTCATATATATTTTATAATGAGTCAATTTTTCTTTTATTGTTTATGTAAGTAATTATAACTTTAATTAGTATACATTTCAGGAACACCCACAAAATATTTCAAGATTGAAGTGTACCGATAACGTATTTAAAATATGACGATTGATTTTTTATGATATATTATACCTTTCTATCGTTGTTACATGAAATAAACTTCAGTTCAGTTGACATCTAAGTATGTATATTTGCGCTACCACAACCAGTCTGATTCACTTTATAGTTAAGTGGTCGTCCCCATCAATTACGTATGCAGTGCGTTGACGATGGCACAAGTGATTAAGAGGTTTACAGTTATTTTACTATGGTCTTTTGTAAGACAGAGGATTAGATCTCCCTGTCTCACACCTCTTCGAAATTTAATGAACTGTGTGCTGTGCTCTTGTACTCGAACCGACATGGTGGCTTTATTGTATAAACAGTTTAATACCTCAATATACCGATGATCAATGCGACATTGCTGCAGAGCCTCGAGCACTGCCCATGTTTCGATCGAATCGAAGGCCTTCTCATAGTCCACAAACGCCAGACATAGTGGAAGGTTATACTCTTTGGTTTTGGTACTATAACGTATGTGGTATATGGTATTATAACCTTTGCAAAAACCAATTTCAAATTTTCAGTACGAAACGTCAATTTCATACTTTAACCCCTAATATAATATTGATGTTTTTAAAAAAGGCAGTAAACATAACCACATAACCATAAAGCATCTTTATAGTATAGGTACTCCAACATAAATACGAATCACGTTAAATGGCTTTATTGACTGCGTTGACATGTGTTTAACCAATCGACTGATTTATTTCAATCATATATTGCTTAACGACAGTTATTGTAAGGAATGCGTACTTAATAAGTATTCAATCACTCTTATTTGAGAAAACATTTAGTAGGTAAAGTATAGCAGAGTGGATCCGATGCCGTAGTTATATATTATTGTAATTATTAAGTTTTTTTTTTACTAATCGCCAAGAAAATTTGATTTGCTTCTAATGTTGATTAACTACGTAAGCCAGCGGATCAGTAAGTTGAAGTGACCGCGGGTCGACGGTGGATCCAGGCAGCTACTGACTGGTCTTATTGGAAAATTATTGGGGAGGCCCATGTCCAGCAGTGGACGTCCTGAAGCTGAGATGATGAATGTTGATTAATAAAATACTTCTTAATTTTCACTCTCTTCCCACAATTTACTTAAATGCGTTCACTTATCCATATGCGAACTTTTGCCGCCTGGCTGCGCGTACCGTTACCCGCCTTGCGAGTTAAAATTTTGCATTGTAGGCAAGCGTCATCATTGTCAAATTGCATAACACATGTTTGTTAGTTATCCATTATCCGTTATCCATTACAATTTATCTAATTATCCATTATCGTAATCCTAACATTTCATTAGTTTTAACCCGAAGGACTCTAGCTTATGAAATGACGAACCTAAATACATAGAATGATGCAACGCAGCATTTTGCATTCAGCATGTTAAAGTAGTATAGTATAAATATATATGTTATAGTTATACTGTACTTAATATAATAAAAATATAGAATACATTTAATAACATCTACATTCTACAATATGGTTATTTTGCCAACAGGCCGAACAAATTATAAGTTTTACTTTTAAAAGGGACGTAAGTAATTGACAGATGAATAATCTAATAATAAACATTAATATCTAAAATATAAAATATTTTATACATGTACAGCAGCATCTCGTGCAGTTAAAACTCATGTCAATTTCACCGCCATCTGTTAGAAATTTTATCAACTACGAACTATCTAGATAACAAACAACATAAATGTTGTAACTGCATTTGACAGAGGGCGCCACATGTTACATTTACTTTTATTTACATTAGCAAAAAATAGTTTATTCGCTGAAAAATCATAAAGAACATTTTGCATAATATTTGTATCGGTGCTTAAATTCAAAAGTGCCACAAATCAAAATTACACTTTTTTACAAAGATTTAACTTTTTTACAAATGTTTTTACAGAGGTAATCGAAAAAAAAAATTTTTTTTGTTGTCTATTTTTTTCTTATTTGATATATGTCAAATATACTCATATTATACATCGTTAGAAGCGTATTTTTAAGTAGCGTTAAATATTTTAAGCACTTTTATAATAAATTGAATACTAAGCATATAAGTTACTTTTGAATATAATAAAAATTATCAAAATATACTAAACATGGAATAAAAGAAACATAAGTCTTTTTGCAACATACTATATGAAGAATTGTGATTGTATTTTTTCAATAAAATTTTTGTTTTATGGTATTTTTGAATTTAAGCAGCGATATACAAATGTATTATTGTCTGTCTTATGAGATCCCTTGTCTTTCCTTTACGGGGCTGAAATCTGGTCCCCGCGACCTCCTAAGCCACTCATTGGATTTTGATTTTTAATGCGATTTTCACCCTCAGATAGATAATTTTTCACGGAAGGTATATAAAATTATATTTTTATGTAACTAATTTAAAAAATAATAATTTTGCAACCAAGTCGCCGAAATTGTCCGCGCTTTTAACTACTTCTCAACCACTTAACGATGTTTTTGGTTCTTTCACTTTTGGAAAGAAATAAACGAGGTAGGTTTGCGTATATAAAAAATTGCATCCCGACCGAATCCGTATGCGGATCGCTAGTCTTTACATTGTATAAAATAAAAAAGTCGCTTCCCTCCGACTGTGCCTCTGTACGCTTAGATATTATAAACTAAACGGATTTTCATGCGGTTTTCATTATAGGAAAGAGTGCTAAACGAGAAAATTCTAATATATAATTCAAAGCGGACGAAGTCGCCGGCACCAGCTAGTAAATATTAAAATATTAGTTAATAAATATGTTGCAAAATACACTGTAGGTATAAAAGTGCCTACACATTGTGCATATGTAAGTGCCTCTATAAGTATTATATATAAATATTAAACTACATTTCAGTGAATAGGTCTAGACTCTATTTTAGGGATTTCCTTTTAAATCCCTTGAAGCAACCTTAGGTTATAACTATACACACTGCAATGCCGGTTGTATAATTTGACGGTATTCCAACTGTAATTTCCATACTTTGGTCCAATTTTGCAACTAACATCGAATGTATAGTTCTAGAAAAAATATATTCTGTGAACTTTTGTTCTTACTTGTGTTAACTTATGTTTACTTCTTTAGCGACAATAAAAAAAGAATTGCATTACGCTTTAATCGAATATCGATTTAATCGCTATTATCGAAATATATAACACTGAATTAAATTAAATAATATTTATTTTATACCTACATGCGTTGTGATCTAAATATGACGCAACTAAATAAGAATAACTTCAAAAAGTGAAGGTCTAACGTAATAAAGATTAAAATAATGTAAAAAGAACAAGCAACGTAAAAAGTAATTTTTGTGCGTGCGTGCGTGCGTGCGTGCGTGCGTGCGTGGGTGCATGCGTGCGTGCGTGCATGCGTGCGTGCGTGCGTGTGCGTGTGTGGGTGTGTTTATGTTTAAATAAGAAAATTATTGACAATTTAGGCACCACTTTACAATAGATGCATCCGTATGTCTCGTTTGATTTTACTCGGTGGATTTCAGCGATTTTCAAGTTGCTGTGTTTGTGAAATTTGTGCTTGCCTCGCGAAAGGTAAAAAAAAAACTCCGCTCTCGCTGTAACCTGTGAACGGTTAACGTGATTTATTCACGCCTCCATGACTACGGGTATTTCTCAAATAACACGAGTATATAAATTTTGTTGCAACAATTCTTTTATACCAACCGCAATTCTTTAAAATTTGTAAAACAGCTGACCTACAAAAACACCATTACGATATGGTCTTGAAATCAAAGTCAAAGCATTTATTATATCATTTATATCATGAAGGTATGAACAGACCTTACAAATAATAATTATAATAGCGTCCCTCCCAGCATGTACTACCACATATGTTGGGTTTCTTCTGTTAAGTGAAGCTAACAGCGCTTAGACAGCCTTCACAGTTTCAGCCCTGCCCAAGGAGATATCAATGATACCTCATTGACAATAATGCTACTTAAAAGTGCCAATAAAATACAAAAACTTGAAATAATGTTACCACCATATAGATTTTTAAATAAACTCGATAAGTATAAAATGAATGTATGGCTTACCTTTTCACTATTAAAAATATAATTGCGCTTTTAAAAATATGATTCAAATTCACTGACTCAAAATGAAATAAGTAACAACTTCACTGAACACATACATAGGTAGGTACTGTGCAACAAATTGTAAACAAACACGGGATCATATTGAATGCGATCAGCTCCATAACATAATGCAGCGAGTGAGGAAATTTTTATGGATATTTGGGTTATTCTGAAACTTGTCGCTTATTGTTTTGCATTGTTTTCAATTGAATTGATTCAGCCGTTTGTAAAAAATGGATAAGAAAATTGTCTGAAACATTTTTCATGAACAAATCTAGAAAAAATTGCCAAGGATGCAATATGTTTCTGAAAATTCACGCAAACCTTCCTTGTTCATCGCTTTTGGCGTTAGTGAAAATCGTATCAAAATCTGTTGCGTAATTTAGGAGGAGTACAAAGCATTCTAGAGAGCATCCTGCAGCATTATTTCGTGACATAATTAATGGATGGTTTTTTAATATAATTAGTAATTTAATAATTATTATTATTCATTTTACATTATCTTCATCATCATTAAATCGATTAACGACATGAGCGATCTTATTGATATGTTTGGTGATTCGTTCACCAAACTTCGCAAAACTGTATTTGAAAATAATAGTTACTTTTAGTTTAATTTTTTTTTAGTTACTTTTTTTAGATTTTCTGTGTTTTTTAGTTTATCTATATATATCTTTCCTCGTATTTTTTTTAAATTTTGTTTGTACTGTAATAATTTTTTGTTGTTTCTTTTACCTTTTATTTTATTTTATAATATAATTTTATATCTAATTGTCGTTAATTAAATTTAGAAGTGGTATTCACCTTTAATTGGTTGCCACACATGTTTGTTATAGTTTTTTGTTATGTGTTGTAAGTTACGTGTATAATATGTGTGAGCAAATGTTGGTGGATCTTTTGTAAAAATAAAAATAAAAATAAGAAATCATCATCATCATTATCTCAGCTACAGGACGTCCACTGCAGTACATAGGCCTCCCCCATAATTTTCGAATAAGACCGGTCAGAAGCAGCCTGAATCCACCGTCGAACCGCGGCCCTTATTAGGTCGACTCTCCACCTTGTGGGTGGACGTCCTCTCTATCTTTCTTACTTCTGAATAATTTCTATTACTAATTACTAATACTAATATTAATACTCAGTACTTTAAATTTGAGTTAATTTAAGTTAAAATTTTTATCTAAGTACTACCCAATTTTATAAAAAAAAGTAAATATATTAATTGTTTTATGGAAGCTGGTTTGGTTTTAGAATGAGACCTCAAAAGTGAGGGTCCCCTTAACCTCGTATGATTGCCATTGCGAAATCGAGGGCTCCCTATCGAGTCCTTTATAAATATGCATTATGGACAATGTAATGTAATAACGTTAAGGCTAAATATAATAAGTAACTAAATTCAATAAAATTTTATGTTTTGAGATACATTTCCCTATTCCTTTTTTAATCAAGTATCCCTAATCCTACTATGGTTGACAACGCATTCAAATTCATATTATATTTAATTTTTGCACTATAGTCTCTGGCTCTCTGTTGTTTATAAGAACTGCGTAGCAAAGTGGAAAAGTTTTTAGAACGCTTGTATTGTGGTTTGCAAGACAATCTTGAGAAAGGGGTTTGGGTAAAGTTGGCATCATTTTCAACTTTTGCGGCCACTCATAAAAGTAGCATAATTTGAAAAAACAGTTCGAAAGTAGCATTTATTGTTATGGAACTATATAGCTAAATAACATTGAAGCTGAGATATTTGGCTTTATATATTACTTAAAAAATCGTATAGTACACTACTTCGATGTAAAAAAAATACTAGTCACAAAAAAAATTGATACGTAAAAACGTAATAAAAAAACACGATAATTAATACGTAATATAAATAAATAAAAATAAATCCCTAGTGATTTAAGGTAAAATTGAGATAGGGACTAAAAGGCTTGGTTCATTTTTTAAGGCTATCCTATGGCAAAAAAATCTAATTTACGATTTTTTTCATACCGCTTTTGCGCTTAGTAGGGCAGTATAAACGACAATTGGTTTTATCAATGGCCGCTTGAAAAAAAATGATGCCAACCCTCCATACAAAGTTACCCAATCCCCTTTAAATTGACCTAGTGATCCGAGTTTAGTAGCATCAGAACAGCATAGGCATCCTTCACCGAATGTTGGTTCGTTTCATAAGTACTTGATAATGATCGTTCCAGTTAGACTACTTTGAACACGGTGTCAAGAGTTCTTTGGTTTATATAGGGAACCGCTTAAAATTAATTAGCTAAGCTTCTTTTAAAAGCTTTAGTATAATATGACTCAATTCGATTTTATATTAGTAGGTGTTTTTTGCAAACGTGCACTACTCAGTCTAACTGGTGATAAAACCATCTCCTTAGAGAAGAATACTTACTTAAATGCACTTGTACTGATTTCTTTTAATGCATAAATCAGAGAAGTTAGATTACATTTTCCTATCACCAACTTATTTATTATCCTTTATCTGATCAGGGTACGCAGTGCATTTGTATCTCTCCTTGGTTATGTCTTTATTAGCGACGGTTAACCACCTAATGGCACCGGACAGTCTGACTGCCTATTACTGTGAAAAATCGTGTCGCGGTGTTTGTTGCCAAACTCCTCCAAAACGGCTGGACCGATTTTGATGAAATTTTGTGTGCTTCTCGGGTAGGGCTGAGAATAGGCCAACATCTATTTTCCCCACCCCAAAGAAAAATTTTATAAGGCAAAACAACGTTTGCCTGGGTCAGCTAGTCTTTATTAAAATTTATAAAGAGACTAGCTGACCCAGCAAACGTTGTTTTGCCATACAAAAAAATATCACTTAGGGGTATGGAAAATAGATGTTGGCCGATTCTCAGACCTACCCGAGAAGCACACAAAATTTCATCAAAATCGGTCCAGCCGTTTCGGAGGAGATTGGCAACAAACACCGCGACACGAGAATTTTATATATTAGATTTTAAATTTTGTCGAGGGGCCCTTAGAACTGACTGTGGCGAAAGCCAAAATGTGGATGACTTTTTACAAAAAAAAAAAATCTCTTAGACTAACAATACTAACTAAAGCGTGGATAACCTTTTACGAATTTTTGTTTACAACGGTGTTCAGGGGGCCTACTATCAACTCTTAATACGATTTAATTTAGGACCTAAACTGAATTGCATTCTTCGTTTTACGATTCAATTTAGGTCGACACCTAAACAAAATCGCATTCCAATATCATTCACTCTTTTAAAAGTAAATTCGTACCATCACCTTACTTTCTTTCCCGCTTCGACCCTGGAATTTGTGATTCAGAGACAAATGTGGTTTTTTTTTACGATTTCATTCGTTCTTTTAGGTTCTTTAGCGATTCAAATGAGGCGCTGTTTTACTAAGGTGATGGTACGAATGTTAGCGATTTTGTTTAGGAACCTAAATTGAACTGAATCGTCTTTTAAAAGTTGATAGTAGGCCCCCAGTAGACGGGGGGGTCACATGTCAATTGATACGGCTGACACGGGCCGTAGCTACACCGCTGATATGACAGTATATCATTCATTGCATTCTAACCGTTCCATTCAAAAAGTAATATTAAAACTGAGTAAGTAATTATTTTTATGATTATTTATTTAGGAAAAAAATAGACAAGTTTATAATTAGATTATTGTATTTTTTAAAGGTCAATCCAATTGATTATGCTCGTAGGTAACCAGGAGATATGTTGTGTAATACTGCTGACCCTGATTTTAAAATAAAAGGTGAAGATAGCAAAAAGAGTTCATTGAACTATTGTGTCAATAGAAAGGCAAAGATACGCAAATTTAATAATTATCTAGATTTATTTGAAGTAAACAAGTTTGTAACATTATAAAATATTATTTTTATAGTGCTACTAGTGACCTGCCTCCGGCTTCGCTCGGTATGTAGTTTTTTTAAAATATACATAAACCTTTAAAATTTAAAACCGAATTAAAATAAGTTGACAATTTTGGAGTCCACAGAAGATTTACTTGCAATGATTTTTATTTATAAATATGGATGAACTTGCATAATAAGTATATAACAATGTTTAAAATGCGAAATTTATGTCTAATAATTATCTATATTATAATTTTAATTATAATACAGTAATTAAGATCGATTCATCCATTACATTACATACATTACTTTTACTTCTATTCTATACAAACAGCTTGCTTTGAATTTTAGTGAGTCATGTTATATGTGACTCAAATCATTTCATATTTTATACCATCGAGTCATACAGATGAGTCACTGCTCAACACTCAAATTGATACATAATAATTGACAAAATATTCTCCTTTAATATTATAATAATAGCTATTACTAACTGATACCAAACTAGCTGTTTTATTGACTTGATTTCATTTTGTGTGATTGATTGATTGATTTATAATATAATAATGTTTAAGTTGTTCTAGATATTTTAGATATTTTTGATCTCATTAATATTTTTTAATCATTTATAATATTATAGGTATAATTTAATTAATTTCTAATAATGTTGTGCTTTCCTATAATTTAAATTCATACTTGTAATGTTCCTTTCTGTAAATGTTGTATGTTGTGATTAAGTATGTCTTTAGTTGGCAAACCTTTTGAAATAAATAAATAAATAAATAAATAAATACCAGGGGTGTTGCTGCCGGTATGGCAGAGCATTAAAATAAGGCGAACCGTGCCAGGATGCTGTCTCTGTTTCAGACCCTTGAACCAGCCTTCAGCATAACCGCCCAAAGACTGTTGGATCAGGTGCAGGCTGTCAAACGGTGCCAACTGTTGGACCAGTCTACAATATTACAAAGAGTAATATTTGTAATATTTACAATATTACAAAGAGTTAAAGTTTGTATGATTTAGGAGGAAATTTTCGAAACTACTCATCCGATTAAAAAAATCAGAAATAGAATAGAATTTCAGGATAGACATAAGCTAAATATTACAAAAGGGGAACCAACTTTGACGACACGTTTGGTCTAGTGGCTAGTAACCCTAGCTGTTAACCAAACGGTCGAGGGTTCGAATCCCGCTAGGGGCAAATGTTTATGTGTTAACATTTACCGTGTACCTGAGTCATGGATGTTTGTATTTATAATATGTATGTATTCACAAAAAAAAGTAATCAATGTATTATATCAACTGTCTGGTATCCATAATACAAGCATTAAGTTGCTTAGTTTGGAACTAGATGGTGCTCTGTGGAATGTGTGAAAAAAAAACTATCTAAAATAAATATTATGCAACACTGCAATAGCGTAATGTCAGGCTTTAATCTATGTCAGGCTTTATAATTATTCCTTTACATCTTTAATTCTCAATGCGGACGAAGTCGCGGGCACCAGCTAGTTGAACGAATAAGTATGAATAATACATAATAATAGTTTTAATAACGTTAAGTATAAAAATGTATGAGTCGGCGACGTTCTTAAACCAAAAAAAACATGATTGACCACAATTTATACAATTTATGATTTGTCATTAAACGAACGAATACTGAGTCATAAGTATCTACTTATGACTCAGTATTCGTTCGTAAATTGTAAAGCTGAGTACATACCTATGCAATTTACTCCATTTCTTATCTTTGCACTAGCTAAAAATACCAGATCAATAAATTACTAATTGATATTTTATTTTTTCTTGTTTTGTATAATTTTTTTTTGTATTATATATTTATGGGTTGTAAACTATTTTATTTTTGAAAACTTGATTAAAATACAATCCTAAAATTATGCCCCCATAGAGGCATAATTATGACTCCCAATATTAGAGATGTTGGCTAATGCCCCATTATGCCAACATCTCTAATATTTTTTTAAATCACTCTTTTTAATTATTTTTTTTGTCAAAATTTTGGAAAATATATGCGTCTAATTGACATAGTGTACTATTCGAATTTGCTCCTTATAAAATTTCAAGCAAGTGTATATATAGGCTATTGGAAAATTCTCAATATATTTTTTTTATATTGCAAATTTAGGCTGAAACGTAAAAAAAAAATTAAAATTAGATAAATCAGCCAATTTTCATTGGAAATAAATAAAACTTCTGGAAACTAATCTGCAAATTTTAGATCAGGTAAGATATCGACGTGGGACAAAAAGGAGTCGAAAGGTAATTTTACAATGCCTTCGTTTTGTGAGAATTAAATTCTTAAATTTAAATTAACAAATGGCTTTTTTGTTTAGCTGCTTTTTTTTTTAATAAACGACGAATTTTGATACAGTTTTCGCTAGTGGAAATACTTCATTATATACTTACACAAACCTCGCTCGCATGTCACTTATATGTGAGCAAGGTTTGTGCAAGTATATAATATTTATCCAAGTGAAACCGGGGCGAGACGTTAGCCATTATTTATAAGTTTTTTTTTAATAATATAATTAATTTTTCCATTGACTCTTCTTTGTGTGTCGCTGTCGACAACTAAGTGTGGGGGAAGTCCATTTTTATCAAACGGAAACAGCATTGATAAATGAAATTATTTTTAATAAACAAATACAAAATGAAAGAGTAAATAAAATATCAATTTGCCATTGTTACTCTGCCGCCTACTTAAAATATGTATAATAAGATAATTAACTAATTTTGTTAAGTATAATTTGTCGATTGTTTCTCTTAGTAAAAATATTATTAAATAAAAAAAATCCTTTAATTTTTTTCACTAAAATGTGTTAAAAATATTTTTTTTTTAATTATAAAACGATTATACATTTTTTTTTTAAAGAAACTTACAGTATATTAATTTTAATCTATATACTAACTTTATAAAGCGAGATGATTTGTTATTTTGTGTTTGCAAAGAAAAAACTCAAAAACTACTGAACCGATTTTGAAAATTTTTCACCCATAGAAAGCTACATTATCAACGAGTAACATAGACTATATTTTATAAAGTTACGCGGGCGAAGTCGCGTGCAACAACTAGTGTAACATAAATTCACTTAATACTACTTATTGAAGAACTTTTCTCTCTACCCACAAAATAACACGACTTAGTAAGATATCTATGCCTATTCTAAGTTACCAAATTTTTAATCGCCGTTCCAGTAACAATTTAAAACAGTTCTAATATTATAATTTTAAAACGAATTCTCATTACCTTATCACATAATTATAAAGGACCGTCATTATGACAATGTAGTTACACGTTTTGTATTATAATCAGTGTTTGCGCAGACTTTGAAACAAGTACACAATAATAACCAATTGTTTGTGTACAAATTTAATACAAAGTTGCGATAGTTTATTGTATGACTTTATGGTGTTTAAATTTGTAATTAAACAAATTTTATTACATTAAAAAAAATAGATTTCTGATTGAACTTTTTAAATTATAACTACAGTGTCAGTTACCATGCTACTCAAATTTGTGACAGCTTTTTTAATAGTCCTATACAGTGTTGATAGCAGCGATATATATCACGAAAAAACTAAAACAACATTTCACCCCAATGTGGAAGCCAAATATTTTGGGTACACAGTAATTTTGACGGATGATGGGTAAGTTTGATTGTTTAAATTAATTAGAAGCAAGGAAAGGAGGGAAAGGAATGTGTAAAAGTGGAAAATATCTTAGAGCTAGGCTTATAGATTTTGCCTTGTTTCATCATAATTGTCATGTTCATTGTGAACTAATATATAATAGATGTTGCACGCGACTCCGTCGGCTTATCTTTATAAAATATAGCCTATGCTACTCGCTATGTAAATGTAGCTTTCTATAGATGAAATAATTTTTAAAATCGGCAACAAATTCCCTCACAAAACCTTTCCCAGAAAACCACGGGATTCGGGTTCCCGAGTAATAATTGTTAACGTATATTACTTTAACAATTATTACTCGGGAAGCCGAATCCTCTGGTTTTCTGGGAAAGGTTTTGTGAGGGAATTCGTTTTTACTATCAACCGATGTAGGGCGAATCATTAAAATATGGCGGCCTCCCTCGCTAGAGTCAATATTATTGAGGATTAATCTTATGCCTGCCTCTTAGGAGATCAGGACCTTAATCACGTCCTATGGCAGTGTCCTTTTTATAAAATGCAGAAGGCCGAACTCATTGCGGATCTTAAGCGACTCGGTTTTTGTAATCCAATGTGTGCAGACATGTTTTTATCTATATTAAGGCCTGCTTGCGCATTTGTGCGTTTCTCAGTAAATGTGATCTTGCTATTTAATTTTATACTTATTTATTTAATTTTAACTATTAGGTATGTCATGTATATCTGTATCTGTACCTTAATTATACATGTTCATATAAGTGTATCTAGAATATTTGCCGTTATTTGTATAAGCTTTTGTAAGTATAATTAGTTTGCATTGTGGCACATGTACTATTAAGGGCCCTTGGCTCATAAATAAATTTTAAAAAAATCGGTTTAGTAGTTTTTATTCATTACAAACAAAAATTAAAAAAAAAAAAATCTTTATATAATATAAGTACAGATAATTGATTGGAAATTAAAGCAAACTGAATATTATTTGAACTTTCCCCTCGAAGAAAATTTCTAAATTAGGTCCTTCAGTGTTATGCTCCACCGCATAATGCGTAAAGATGTTATCCGCTTAATAATGAATTATATATTTCGGGAGAGTATACATACGGAATTAGATCTAAATTCTTAATAACAACGACAGTATTATGAACAAAAGAAGAAGACAAATTCAAATCACTTTGTAATCTTAAGTGGTCCTTAGACGATCATGCAGCATGACATGCGTTACTTGCTGTCATGCATGCATGACCGTTTAATTGTATTGATTTATGTGAATGACATGCAACTACGTGCTGGCAGTTGATTGATAGTTCCTTTTATTTTTCATCCTGAAAGCTATGACTGACATAAATGCATGATCGTATAGCGGTCCCTAAACGATCATGCGGCATGACATGCGTTTACGTGAATTATCATGCTGCGTGATGATGCACCCTCATGCTTACTATAAATCATTTTATCACAGTATAGTTAGCCCAGTCGAATTAGATCAAAATAGAGGCTGAAATGGAAAAAATCCAAGTAGCAATTTTCCTTTCGGAATTTGTTGGAGGGGGTCACTGGCAGTCTACATTTCGGTTTTCGAGAACTCACCCTATTGCGTCATCCGCCATCTTGAATTTAAGGGTGAATTTTTTTACTGAATAACTCGTTTATTTCTAATTTTATACGAAAAATGGTTATGACCGAAGTTGTTTGGAATTAAATTTCGATATTTTTCGATTTAGACTTGAATTAAGGACCGAAGAGGGGGTGAATTTTTGTTTATTGACTAACTCGTTTATTTTCAATTTTACGCGAAAAATGGTTATTACCGAAGTTGTTTGGAATTAAATTGCCTACAATTTTGATTCTTATCAATTTATCCCAAGGATCAATATTTTTTTCGATTTAGACCCGAAAAGAGGGGAAGGGATGTAGCCTCTCTTTGTGTGTTCTACCGGCTGTACAATGGAGAGTGCTCTGATGAATTGGTCCAACTAATGCCTACCCCAAGTTTTTGCCACCGTACTGCGCGTCATAGATGCGGAGTTCATCCGCATTACTTGGATAAGCTGCCACTACGCACAGTCCGGTTGAGTAGAAACTTTAACCCGCGGACGCGCGAAATTTGGAGCAATCTCCGTCCTGAAATGTTTCCACCTAGCTACAATATGGGCTACTTCAAGCGAGCTGATAACAGACTTCTACTAGCACTCCCCTTGGTGTTGCTTGTGTCCATAGGCGACGGTAACCACCTACCATCAAGTGAGCCGCCAGCCTGTCTGCCAACTTTATATTATAAAAAAAAAAGATTAAAATAAAATGATGATAAAAATAAGTTGATTATTCATTACAGGCTTATTGTTGGTGCACCGAAGGCATCTAACCCTAGTAAGGTCTCGACTAAAACACCTGGTAACGTATTCAATTGCGATTTGAATAATTTGGACATCAACAACATAACGTGCTCCACACTCGAAGGTGCGTCCACTTTAATTATTAAAAGCACATATTTTATTTCTAATATTTTTAGCTTCATTGAAAATTTCTCCATTATGTGTGTATTATAAGTATTATACATATGTGTGTTTCTTCCATTATAAGAAATATATATTTTTTTTGTATAACTTATGAAAAACAAGCCAAATAGACATTTTGGGTTTATCTATATAATTATTTATAGATTTTTATTATAATTATTTAAAGAAGGGTTTAGTACTAAACGAAGATAAGGCAATGAGATTTAACATCATCTAAACATATTATAAAAAGCCCGTACTGTAAAAAAATTACTATACAGTTAAATACTGTTTCTGGTAGCCAGTAGGATTCCATCATAACCCAGCAGAGTCCCTTTCACTGAAGGGTATCTATGAGGTGAAAACTACTCCATTTAATGCACATATATATTACATTTAAATTAAGAATTCATTTCTTCATGAATTAAAAAGAAACTTAATACTATTGGCAACTGTAAAGGCTCTGAACGTCTAAATAACTATTAACTACTTTAATGTGTATTGTATGTTTAACAGGTATAGACAGATTCGCGTTTAGAAGACCAAGTATTTTTTTCAAAGATGACATGTGGCTTGGAGCGTCCATAAGTGTTGTACCTGAGGGAAGATTGCTAGTAGGTCTTTTAACTTAATTTTAACGAAAATGAAATGATATCTATTTAAAGTTATTCCAGAATTTAAATGCAATAAGTTAATCATTAATTTTTAACATCATTAAAAAATATTAGATGCGATTATAGAGGGCAATAGATTAAGCATTGCCATACAACGACGTAATGCAGCCAGCATGCTTGGGGCCTAGGGGACCGAAGCTTAATTTTGTATAATATATAACTTAGAATTAAATTAATCCTTAATATTCAAATTCGCTGTGATTTTACAGATATG
The DNA here is from genome assembly GCA_936446665.2 of Synanthedon andrenaeformis. Classification (NCBI taxonomy): domain Eukaryota; kingdom Metazoa; phylum Arthropoda; class Insecta; order Lepidoptera; family Sesiidae; genus Synanthedon; species Synanthedon andrenaeformis. Next base: position 12,059,525 of record OW387784.2, read on the forward strand.
TGCACCAAGATGGACTACAATGTACCAAAGTAGATTCAATCTCGCAAATGGAGCTTGCTATTTACGAGGTCCCGACATAGGAATGGCATTATATCCACTGCAAGAAAGAAGTAAGTTTTCACTAAAAATACATTCCCTTGTGCTCACCTTGCTTCTGTATCATCTGTGGTGGCGCCTATACTTTTGGCTTTACTTGTTAGACTGCTCTTTAATCGAATGTCATATTATTGAACTCATTATATAATGATACTATTATTAACTATAAAAACTAATAATCGAAGGCAAACTAAATCAGCACTTGAATTTAATTTCATAAATCTCACTTGATCAGTATTACGTTTTATTAAAAATTCAGATCTATACTATAGATACATATACATACATAGTTCAAAAATAGAATGTTATTGCTGTGTAACCTAAACAAGAAATGGGAGAAAGAAACAGGTGAATAGATTCTGGCGTCCCTTTCTCACAAACACAACAACAAAAGTGCTGTTATTTCAAAGGGGTCTTCTGTAAGGAGATGGTTACTGTTGCCAGTCGGCCAGACGAGTTGCCCAGTTTATTCCAGTGATTGTGGAATACAAGTGCACACACCTGTGTTTTTATTAATTTCTGGCGAATGAGAGAGAGACAAAACAAAATGCTACGTGTTAACCATTACCGATTTATAGGTCGGTACCTTTTACTGTATTTTTAATTATTATTAAGTATAGACATCGTTTGTTAATCGTTAATATGTAGAAACACTTACTTCAGTACGAAACCCTTATTTAGAGACCACGTTTCAGCGTCATACGTCATTAATTAACGATTCTGTAATTCTTACAGATTTTTGAAGCATTCTTTGATATCTGCACTTTTCTTAACTGTGTTAAAATATTGTATTTACTCTACAGAACTCCAAGCTTGGGTATCCGATGGTCACAGGAAGGAGTACGGTGAATACGGTGCTCATCTGAACTTCTTCGCTTACGGTCAAGCGGGAATGTCTGTGAAGGTTACCGAAAATATGAGCGTTATAATAGGAGCACCTGGTCTTCTACAATGGACAGGTAACAATTATCTGGATAGCTCGATTAATGTACGCTAAGGAACTATGTCAAGTTTACCCTGCTTAGATTTTGAGGTACACATAAGTAACTGATCACTTACAGAAGTAATATTATCTAGTTATTAGAAAATTCAAAAACTAAAGGTTTTTTTTTGTAATTTTTACTGTCATTTCTTTTTTAATTGTGGTCTCATTATTAAAATTACATATTTATGTTACAATGAATTAGGTTCACGAATTTCTTCATGCTGCCACCAATTGTAAAAATTTAGCCAGATTCGTTATTCGTGTGAAAATGTAATATGACTAATCTTTAATTGAGTCGACAACTAAAGTTGGTAATTACAACTAACATATTGGTTTGTATTACAGGCGGAATTGTCCAGTACAAAATGTATGTAACAGACTATAAGACAACAATCTTCAAAGAAGAGAAAATTACTAATCTTTACCAAACAAACGAATTGGGACCGGATGATTATTTTGGTGAATAATCATTTTATAAGTTTATTTTTATACGCTTCAAAAATTCGAGAATGGATGGACCGATTTTAATTCGATTTTCGCATATGGAAAAAGGGGTATACGGGGAAGATTTTTATATATAAAAATTGCACCCCGGGCGAAGCCGGAAGCGGGTCGATAAAAACATATATAATTGGAATTCCAATAAATATTTTTTCATTCAATTTCATGACATATAATGTTAGAATAGGCCAGCCGCCTGCGCCTGAGCCTTCTCCGGCGGATCAACTGGGAGATAGATCCTCTTTCCGCTATCTTTTCACAGCTTCCTTGAGCGACATGGCTTCGGACCTTTTGGACCTGTTGGACCCACTTTTAGGTGCCCATCTGACCCTCTGTGGGTCAGAACAGGGGCGAAAAATGGAGTGCACCCTGACACTTTTATAATAATTTAAAAATGAAAAACTTTAAATTTACTATAATTGTTAAATAATATAAACTTAAAGGCGAAATTGAAGATAGTGTTACGTTAACTTACCTGTCTGTTATAGGTTATAGTGTTGAGTCCGGTATATTCGAGTTGAATGGGACGACCCTTTATGTGGCAGGAGCTCCTCGCTCAAAATCGGGTTATGGACAGGTAATTGCATTTGCGATCACTACCAATAAGTTGACAATTCGCCCATTTGAGATAAATTTGGGCCAGTAGTCCATTAACTCAGTACGAGCAGTAATTTAATAAACATTTATTATAATTTCATTGCAATTAGAATATACGTGAAAGTATATCCACACTCTGTTGTACGTACAGAGTGCTTCGTAAGTAAGAAATAACTTTAATATCGAAGACATGTTTATTGCAAGTAAAGCCAAATTTAAATACTTCATTAATTTAATAGCATATATAACTTGTCGCTAGAAATGTGGTACGTTTCATTATCTCGTTCAATACAGAGGAGTTTATCAGTGAATCATTAAAAATAAAAGATCGTCGTCCATCTTTTAAACTCGCGCAAACGCCTGGCGGTCAATGTGAACACGAGCTCGCCACATCCACCGCGACCGCACCCGCCACCGCGACCGCACCCGCCATCTCGCCCGCGCGTTCTACGTGAGCAAGCACTAAGCGATAATCAACAACTCTGCAAGAATTTATTAATTGAAGTAAACAAAACTTTAAGAAATTACTAATTATTTTTACTACTGTTTTGGTATTAAAGTTCACTTTTGATTGCTTGTTTATGATAAAGAGAAACACGTGTTGATTTGAAGACAATTTTATTAAAACTAAAAACGTTTTTTAGGCTTATAACACCTATTTAACCTTGCACTCACGCATACATACGTCTCTTGCATTCGTTCACGCACACATTGATAATTAGCTAAACAACTAACATTATATCGCAATAGGAGTTGAAATGAGAAATGTTTAAAAAGCAGAGAGAAAAGTGGTTATTTTTTTCGTGGTAAGACGACGATATAAACCAATTAAAAAAATTAAAAAAGTGGTGCTACACTCCTCGTAGAAGTTATAATGATGCGGGGAATGTAAAAATTACGTTTATAAAAATAATATCCGAATATTTACTATTTTTGATTTCTCGTAGTAATGTGATTTGTCAAATTTATGAAATTGTTACAAATTAATACCGACACATTTAGAAAGAAATGTCCTTTCTTGCATAGAGTATAATAATTTAATTAGGTATCCTAAATAATAAGTTCATTTTTATATATATGGATATACTTATATTAGTTTTAATTTTTACATTACATAATAAATTGTGTGACTGAAAAAAATTAAGTGTGATTTTTTGATTTTTTTTAGTTTTTTTTTTATAATAAGTATTTTTTTTATATTTTATGTTTCTTGTATATCGTGTATTTGTATTAAATACAATTTAAAAAATCCGAGTAAGACGTCTTGACACTTGATACTGCTCGACTGTAAATAAGTTAAATAAATATATAAACAATTATCATCTTATTACTCATCATTAGCATTCTTCATTCAACACTTAAAGTAGATACACCTACTTATTTACACAAATAACTTATTATTCTTCTTAGGTGTTAATATTTGATCCACCAATACGTGAAGCAGATCCCTTAAAAATTCGTGCAAAAGTTCACGGTCCCCATCTTGGGTCATATTTCGGAGCTAGCCTGTGTTGCACTGACATAGACGGTGATGGAAGAACAGACCTTTTGGTGGGAGCACCTACCTTTGTGAGAAGAAATGGAGGACTGCCTTATGACCAGGGAGCAGTCTATGTCTATATGAGTCGAGAAAATGTAAGTACTTAGTTACAGAACTTATGAATTGAATTGATTCTTACTTTAATCACTCTTTAGATAGGCAAAGGAAGACCCTGATTAAGTTAGGGACTCGACCATCCCCCCAGACTAGTAATTGGTCGAGATTAATTTTATTAAACTTACTAATAAAGTTATACAATACATTGATAAATATACAATATATTTTAAAAATAATAATGTTGTTACAAAGGCATTATATTTGTTAAAAAATAAATTGCCCATGAGAATGGAGAGAATCTCGTGGGGAAATTAAAAAACAATAAAAAAAACACTTTAGAGACGGAACAGTGTGCTACTGCTAGGTATACGGCAATATGAGCTATAAATACTCCATAACAACTCAATGACGATTTATTGGTTCGGTCAAGGGTGACAAAATTTCACATATATAACATTAAGTATTTGTTATATTACTTTAACAGGGATCTTCTTTTATTCTCCAAGAAGCTGACTACATCACTGGCTCAGAAACTAGTGGAGCTCGATTTGGGCATGCTATAGCGGATCTTGGAGACATCGATGGTGATGGATACAGAGGTACATAATATGGGAAAAATAAAATTAATTATAGCCAGTCTCGTGTTATTAATTTTTTTAACGATTTATCATGCAAATGATAAATCTTTGTTTGACGTTGCATTTGTGCACGATAATTTCACAACGCTTCCCGTAACATTAATGTTTGACTCATCAGAATATGTTTACTAACAAAATATTCCGAAAACGCGGACAAAGCTAGTTTTGTAAATAAATTTATTTAATTCACATAAGAAGAACTGAGTTAAACTAAATAGAGCACGTTAGACTCAGTTCATACTAATGTAGTTCATACTACTAAAGAAGCTATTCCAAGTACAAGTTATGCTCCTTTTTGATAATAGTTTATAACTAAATATGCTACAGAGTTAAAACATACAAAAGAACATATTTCAACTTCAAGGAGTGACTTTCTGAATTTTATGAGAACATATATATAGTGTTTTATTTGCTTGTTTAGATATAGCCGTGGGGGCTCCATGGGAGAATGATGGCCTCGGTGCTGTTTATATATATAAGGGAAACAGAAATGGTTTAAACAAGAGGTACATTCAAAGAATCTATGCGGAAAATGCAAGAAGTTTTGGCATGTCCATATCTAAAGGATATGATGTTGATGATAATAAATGTAATGGTAAGATATTATTATAATAAATATATGTATTTATTTCTTTTCTTACTTTTAAAAAAAATATAATTATATAAAAATAACAAATATTAAAAAAAAAACTTAAAACTTGTAATCCGCAGGTAGGGGGCAAGGCCCAAGCTACCGGTGGTTAGGGCTGCAGAGTAAGGAACCTCCTGACAATTCGTGCCGTGTCAAGAAGTACCGCCTTCTGTATCTGTTCCTTGACCCGGCCATCTAATAATAGAGCCTCTTGGGATGTTGGTCGAGGCCCTTAGCTATAAGACCGTTCGCTGACACGACTATCGGGACGATGATGGTTTATTAGTATTATTAGTATTATTAGTATTATTAGTATTATTAGTATTATTAGTATTATTAGTATTATTAGTATTATCCGTATTATTAGTATTAGTATTATTAGTATCATGTATTATCTTGCTTATGTTTCCTCTAAGGAGGAACCTTCTGACAATTCGTGTCGTGTCAAGAAGTACCGCCTTCTGTATCTGTCCCTTGACCCGACCATCTAGTGAGAGCTTCCTTAGGTGTTGATCGAGACTCTTCCCTATAATTATTTTTAAAATATATATTTATAATATTTTTATTAAATATTTTAATTATTACATTGATGATTATTTAATTAATAAAAAATATTAATATAATATATTATTAATTCTTCTTCCCTATGTCACTACAATACCGTGATTCAGTTTTTCTATCTAAATATTTAATTATGTAATCTATTGTTTACATATATGATTGTATTAATTGACGATAATGTTGCATTATTATTATAATTAGAATTACTTCATGTAAGTATTTTCTTTATTAGTTTTTAGAACAATATATTCAAGTAATTAATTACAGATTTAGCAGTAGGAGCTATTGATAGTGCCACAGCATACCTATACAGATGTGTACTTACCATGCAAGTACATGCATCAATTCAAGTACCAGATGCTATGGATTTACCACAAAATTCTACAAATTTTACTGCCATATTTTGTGCTACAGCGCCCCCAAAGAAATCCTGGCTTCACATTAAAATAAGTATGATATCGATTTAATGTTTTCTATGTATTTTTATTTTGTTTTTTACTATAACAAGTATCTGATGTTTTAGATTTAAAAGCAATCATTACAATTGACAGAGAAGGCAATAGAGCAGAAATTTCAGGAGATAATGAATATTTAATAACAATAAGTCCCGGAAAGAAAGTGTGTGATGAACAAACTGTTGAAGTTAAGGTAAGAGTTAATTATTTTGAAATATTAATTTGTAACAGGTGGCACGCGTGTTGACGATCTATTAAATGTTAGGTAGTTAAGACCTTAAGACCTAAATAACACTATATCGGATGCAAGTGCACTACCGACTATACGTAATATTTATAATGGGAATAATAATGAAGTCGTCGAGTAAATAAGATAGAAAGTAAAGAATGTTGTTACAGTACATGCAGAACAGATAATCGATCCCATTAGATCTATTAATCACTTTGACTTCCCTCTTTAAATAAAGCTTAAAAACATTTCTTGCCTAGCTTAATTGTAACTTTTTTGATATTAAATATTTTACGGGTTATTTCTTTATAATAAAAACTTCATCGAGTTTAATCCCAAGCGAAGCCGGGAGCGGGTCGCTAGTTATTTATAAAAAAATATGGTTTTGATCTATTTTTTTTTACATATTTTTAAACAAATAATTCTTATTTAATTTTACTTTAATTTCTATTAATGTTAAAATTTATGTTTATTCACAGCCAAAAGTAGATTTATCAACACCAATCAAAATTAAAATGGAATTGAAGCCGATGGAATTGATGAATGGTAAGATTGATGAATATACACGTGTATAAATTATAATTAAAGTAGATGGTACCCGCGACTTCGTCCGCATTGAAAAAACAATATATCGTTATTGCTATTACACTTAGCCAGGAGTTAGTTTCCTTAATTTTAGATGATCCCTCGGGAATAGACTTTTTTTTCAGGATGAAAGGTACCGCATGTCCTTTCTGGTGTAACAGACAACGTGTATGCAAAATTTCACAGTGATCGTTTCAGTAGTTTTTGCATGAAAGAGTAACAAACATCCATACATCCAAAAAAACTTTCGCATTTATAATATTACCAATTGGTTTTCTATAAATATTTCAATTAGCACGTAACCGCTTATAGAAAATTCTACAACATTTCTGATGAATGCTGCTCGACTTTCCGAGGATTCTACTCTTCATTCCTCATTCGACATTCAGTTAACTAGAGATTGTGGTGAAGATCTCACTTGTACACCTTGGCTGGTAGTCACATTAGAAGCCATTGATAAGTAAGTAGAATGTTACTTAATAAAAAACAGATTCAGATATATTTTCACGAATCTGTATGTATACATGAAAAAAATATTAAATAATCACGCAAAAAATATACAAGTGAAAAAATATCGACATTTTTAATACAATTTCTTATTCCAAAGTTAACCTCTCACAGTATTGACTAAAGGGAATTTATTAGTAAATTCAGGCTAAAGTAAAATCACACTAAATGGATTTCTAAATCGAAGACATAGAATTGAAAATAGATAAAATCTAAATTGGATCCAATCTGTTCTAACTGCGATTACACTTTCCAATTTCCTAAATTGGAATCCTTCAAATTGTAAAGTGTGATAACCGCTTTAGGTAGTAAAACATAATGTACGCCTACTTGTCGAAATGTTTATGTACGCCTACCTACTTGTCGAAATGTTTATGTACGCCTACCTACTTGTCGAAATTCTACCATAATTATTTCGAAGGTAAACAATGAAAATGTTTCCAGTTATTTTTTTTAATGATCGTTAATGAAAAAAAGAAAAAGAAAATCGGTTTACAAACAAACTGTTAATAATATATATTACTTAAATACATATTTAGAATTCGTTAAAATAAATAAATCAATTTATTATTAAGATACCAAATCTATATTTATTTGGTTATAAATAATTTAAACAATTTTTTTTTAATTTATAACTCCTCCCCTAGATTTTAGGTTTTTGTGGTACTTACTAAAAATATTTTTATACACTAGGAGGTACCATTTCTTATTTTATTTTATTTTTATTATTTTTTAATCTTATTATATTTTCAAATGAATGTAGGAGGTTTGAAATGTATCTAGGAGGTTTTAATTAACTTACATACATACTAAGTTTAAAAAACTATTTTTTTTTTAAATTCAAACAGAAGACTTAAATTATTATTAGCTTTTATATGAGCATTATAAACTTAAGATACCTTACTAACTTAAGAACGATATCTATAATCCAGTTTAGTCCATACATTCCAGGATCTAATAACACTTTAGGTGTCAGAGTAAACGTCTTCAACAAAGATGAACCAGCTTACGACGCCAAAGTCAGCTTGGTTCTCCCTTGCCAACCGAAGAGAGTTCCTAGTGCTTGTACTTTGGAAGTTTTAAACATGACATGTAATCTACCACAACCATTGAATAGAGGGGAAACTATAGAATGGGATATAGAAATGGAGTATGATATGGATGCAACAAATGACATTGATTTAATAGTAAAAGCCAGTTTAGAAGACCATCTGTATAGAAAAAGCATTGCTGATAAACCTAATGATTTGATCATTAAAGTAAAACCTATAGCCAGTTTCGGTGTTAGTGGGTATGTATTAATTAATTAATGATGATTTTACTATGTTATGATTGAGACAATGTAGGTACTAATGTGAGGAATGTAATTATTTTAACAGAAAACCTTTTCCCAACGACACAATAGTTGTGACGAGAGATGTTTTCAATGAAGGTGGACTTGTGAAGTTTTCTCATTACTATCAAGTGAGTTGCTGTATAATATTTTACCAAAGAAATTCTGATCAATAAGATAATAAGTTTCACTGTTATGAATGCAAAGATGTAAAATTTTTAGTCCGCTCTATAAGTTTTTGTTAAAATATGTATCAACAACAGTTCTACAAATATATGGTATTATAGAATACTAGCTGTTGCACGCGAATTCTTCCGCGTAAGTTTATAAAATATAGTCTATGTTACTCGCTGTAAATGTAGCTTTCTATATATAGGTGTAAGAATTTTTAAAACCGGCCTAATAGTTTTTGAGTTTATTTATTACAAACATACAAAAATACAAAAATACAAAAAATCTCTCTTTATAAATTAGTACAGATAAAATGGCTTAATAGTGCTTGCAAAGATAATATCGATGCTTAAGTATACTTATGTATAATTTTTGACTTACACATATTTAGTACCATTGTGATGGTAAGTTTAGGATAATATATAAAATTCTCGTGTCGCGGTGTTTGTTGCCAAACTCCCCCAAAACAGCTGGACCGATTTGATGAAATTTTGTGTGCTTATCGGGTAGGTCTTTGAATTGGCCAATATATATTTTCCATACTCCTAAATGTTAAGGGTGGTCCACCCCAAAAATTTTTTTTTTTGCAAAACAACGTTGGCCGGGTCAGCTAGTAGAGTAATATAAAAACACTAGCTGGTGCCCACGACTTCGTCCGCGTTGAAAAATATTAAGTAGCCTATCCTGTGTCCCGTACGTCCAAATGTTTATCTACCAAGTTTCATGAAAATCAGTTAATTCGTTTCAGAGTTATGGAGGAACATACATACATAGTTACAATACCTACACTTACAGATTTATTATTAGTATTGATAACATAACATAGCGTGTGTTGAATGATATGATATGATGGTTAGGTTTAGATTTTAAATTAATCTGTAATTATGTTGGATTTTTTAAAATTATTTTACACATAAGAGTTGTTAGAACCTCTTATTCATATATTATTATGTATCCACACTGTTTGTAATATAAGTATTTAAGTATTAAATTTGTCAAATACTCTTCTTGAGTCAAGTATTATTCTAATTGTTAACAATTTTAATATACAATGAGGTATATGTCTGGTTTGCAGGTAACGAATTATGGTCCATCAGATTGGTCTTATTTAAACAGCTACATCAGTTTTACAGAAGAAAATAATGTGAGTATTATGATAAAACATTTATAATTAATTGTCTACAATTTATTCAAAGTATTAAAATGAATACACTTTTAAACAAAACGGCGGATTATTTTCCACTTTTGTAAAATAAATTAAACAATAAACATCTTATATATAGTTAAAGCTAGTATGAGAAGACCGAGAAAACGAAGTGTTAAAAAAAACAATTATGTATATTTAAAATACAAAAAAAATTTTAATTTCCATTGTATGTTTCTCAGAGAATTATTACTTTTTTTTTAAATAAGCATAAAGCATAACTTTTTTTTCATTAATTGTAAGGTTGTTTTTAATTTTAGATTAGTTAACACTTTTCAGTCAATCGTTTGAATTTATGAATTTTCTCTATCTAAAAGTGTCTCCACCACCACCAATACTAAAAACGAGCAGTAATTATATAAAAAATCAGAATACAACCGTTATTAAATTAATTCAAACCTTTTACTTACTTACTTACTCACTCTCCTTGCAGGTGACACTAGCTGAAGTTATTCCTGGATGTGAACAGGAAATAGACGAACAGAGATACAGTTGCAAATTGTCAATAGAAGCCAAAAGATTTAAATCGATAATTTTGCAATTACATTACAATTTAAGTGAATATGGTAAGAAAAAGTGTAACTTAAAGCTATAAAGAAGTGGTCGCGGTGGCAGCGAATACTGGCAGGCACAATTGCCTGCCAGTATTATTTTCAAATTGATGTTTTATAAGAAAATAGTTTCCTATTAATAATTTTCATATAATTCATTTATTTCAGGGCAATATTTAAATGATAAGGGATCAATAAATGTAACTACAAGTTTAAATTTAACAGATTATAATAAGTAAGTGGATCCAATTATTATTCAAACCCAATTTTTTGAAAAAAAAAAAAAAAAAAAACTTTTTTGTTGATAAAATTTACTTAATTGAGTAGAAAAACTATACAAATGGTTCAACTTATTTTCAACTTTCAGAATACTTTACGTTAATACGAAATTAATATTAGCTCCAGGCTCTCACGTGTGGCCTATGATTATAACAGGTGTCGTTACAGGACTTCTAATATTAGCAGGAATTATTTACACCTTGTATAAAGTAAGTACCTACTTACAGTAATATTAAAGTTTAACATTATTACCAGATTCACCTTAGTTAAGAGTTATTCTTTTTTTTTTTCATGATAATTTTGTTATTTGTACACGACTAAAAGAATATAATCCAGTAACTGTACCTCGGCTTTGTTTGTTTAATAATGTTTATTAATGAAATAAACGTTTCGGACTTACTTATTATAACCACTTTAAGTGCTAGAAACGAAGCTTTCATAACTAGCTTTGTACACAAAACACATGAAAAGCTAATCATCTAGTTTATTAATAGGGAAATTATTCTTTAATTTGTTGCTATATCCGCTATGAAATTTATAATAATCTAAGGGAACGTTAAGAGCGTTACAGAGTCAGAATCATAAATTTTGACTCCAGCGTGATTCTAATTGATGAATGCTCTTAAGACACATAATAAGTAAAAATACAGTGTATAAGTGTAGTATACATAAGTAAATAAATTTACATCTTATAAAATTATTAATAAAGATTATAGTAATGAAAAAGCCTTTATTGTATTAAACACAATTTTTTATATTGACTTCAAATTAAGTTAATGAATGGAATTCAATTTCGGACTCTTTATTGAAAAATTCAATGAGAGATTGTGACACACGTTGAATGTCCGTCCGTTCGCGTTGTATGGTATCGGACAGGCCTCATACAGAATTGAATATTCAACAATGGGGAGCTTTAAAGCGATTACGAATGGCGGCGAGTTCTTTTTTGATTTTTTTAAATTTTTTAATGAAATGTGACCAAGGGTTATTGGTTCTTAATTAAACGTGATTTAAACCAATCTGTTTATAGAGAAAACAAAAAATATGAAAATATCTAATTTTGGAAAGATCTTGGAAGTTGGATCTTGGAAATGAACTTTTCAAAGTTGACTTTGGTCTGGGTTTGCAAGTAGTAGCAGGGCACACTGCGTCTTGCAGTCACAAATTGAGGAGTTCGTCTGGCGGCAGCCACCTACCATCAAGTGGCAGTCTGTCTGTACAAAAAAAAACTTAAATCTTAGGTATCATCAGGTCTGAAAGGTCTCTGTCTGAAAAATGTGTCCTACAGTCCATAACGCTAGCTCAAGGCAAATTTTCAGAATTTTTGCGTGCGGTACAATATCTATTAAGATTCTGTGCGGTTATTTTCTTCACCAATAAAGCAAGAGATTATCATTTTTAATCCACACGTGACATTAAAATAAAAGTGGTATTTGGAGATAGTCAACGCCCTATTCCATTTAGTCACAATTAATATGTCAATTATGTTTTTTTTTTGTTAAAGTGCTCAATAAAGTTATTTAAATATATTTCAGTTTGGCTTCTTTTCACGTAAAAGTCACGAAGAACTGATGCGGCTACAAGAGCAATCGTCTATGGAAGGCCCCAGCGTCTCACTTGACCCATTAATAGATGAAGACTCTCAAACTCAAGAAGTTAATAGCGAATCGAATTGATAATGGAATGTGATTTTTAAAATAAATTTTAATATATTTACATAGTATAAAATATAGTCGCTTCCCGCCGTCTGTCCCTCTGTATGTACGCCTAAATCTTTTAAACTATATGCAACTGATTTTAATGCGGTTTTGACTATGTAACGGAAAGAGCATTAAACGAGGAAGGTTTTTTAATTTGCGGAAAAATTGTACTCGTGCGAAGCCAGGAGCGAGTCGCTAGTACATTGTAAAGGATTTTATAGTCTATATTAATTATTTTTTATTATAATTGAACTCAATCTTCAGTTTCATTCAGTCTATTAACAGATTGAAAGGTTCCATAGTTCCTTGGTGTCTATTATGAATTATTATGAAAATTGAAAATTATGAATTAAGTAGGTAATACTTAAGAGCGTTACACGATCAAAATCAGTAATTTATGATTCCCGGCGGATCATAACGTGTTTAGTTTGCTGATAAGATATTAACGTCATATTATTTGTAGTTTTATAATCTAGTAAATGGCTGTAAAATATTTTAAAATATTGGGATAATTTTCTGTTAGATCAGTTTTTAAAGAGCCCTTTTTTGAAACTAGCGGTCGACGGTAGTAAAATTATATGCAACAAACTTATAGAAATATTGATTTTCAAAAATTCATATAATTTATTAGTACATGGCTGAAAAAAACATACGATTTCTGTAAATATTCATTCAAGAAAAGTATAATCAAAAGTGTCACATTTAGTAATTTTTCGTGATATTAAACGTGTTATTTTAGCATCAAATTTGACATATTTCTGTTTTTTCTTGGACCTAGTATGTGAAGTCATTAATGTTCAAAAAGATTGTGTTATAATTTTTTTAATAACTTGTATATTTATCTGCGTAGGCCGTCGACCGCTAGTTTAAAAAAGGGCTGTTAAAAATGTTCTAATGAAAATTCACTTTAATATATTTTTCAGCTATTTACTAGATTATACAACTACAAATAATATGACGTTAACATCTTATCTGCAAACTAAAACATCTGAAACTACTGAAATCATAAATGTTGACTGCAGCGTGATTCTAATTGATGAATGCTCTTAACGCTTAAAAATATAATGTGACTAGGTAAAAATTTATCCTGCGTAGCGTCCTGCATCACGCGACTGAGAATATTTAAGTGTAGTTAAATTTATTTATTAATTGTAATTCAAAATGTAATTAAATTTTACATATAACAGACCTGTAGTTTTTTTGGGCTAGTATCAAGGCTTAACTGCAGAACGAGGAACCTCCTGACAATACATTCCGTGCCAAAGAGTAGATACTACCTTCTGTCTCTCCCTAACCTTGATTCAGTTGACTAATGAGAGCTTCTTGAAATGTTGACGGCTGTTTGTTATAAGACCGTTCGCCAAGATGGCTATTGGCTATATTACATCCCTCACATGGCGGTCACTTCGTATACCAACTATATGTACTTGCTGAATTATTATTTTTATTAGTATTGGTTATTGGTATGATCTAATAAGTAAATGCCATTGGTTAATATAATAATTATTGATATTTTATCGATTTAGTGACATGAAAATAAATTTCTTTTATTTGTTTACAAGCACAATTGCTTTTGAAATTTTTCGATATGTTTAGAAATTTTTATAGCCTGTATTAATAAGAACATAAGGTATAAAATGGTCCTACACTAATAGTAGATAGAAATTGGCCCATTTCGTTGAGAAGGATCTAACTCACTTTTGTAGGCTACAAAATATACTCTTTGCTTTGTATATCAGAAGAAGCTCCAAACTATTCCAATAAAGTAAATTAGATGAAATAAGTACATTTATGGGCTCGGATGATCTTACGAATCTTACCCAAGCAAAAACCAAATCTTTTAATTTCTTTAACAAGTACATTCTGTCAATGCAACAATATCCAGAAACTTAGCCAAATTTTTGCTAAGTTTAATTTAATTAACCTTGTCAATCTTTACAGATTCACATTGTGGTACGAATGTGATTATTAGCGTTGTTTCATTTAGGTATTTCAAATATGCATCAGTTATTTTTAAATTTTTTTTTAACTTTTTTCAAAATACCAGTTGTTAGGCCATTGTAGGAGGTTTTACTCAGTGTGAATCATTTTCCGTCATAACGAAAGATATCTTTTTTTATAGGTAATGGGTTCCGGTGGTGACATTTTGAAATTTTTTTAGAATTCCTATTAGTAAATAAATTGATAGATTAAATTATTTACTCAAGAATTTTTTATTATCATATAAAGAAGAAAAGCATAAATTAAATTGGCTTTTTTTAAAGTGTTTTTTATATACTTACGCCACCCAGGCATCTATACCGGTACTTATATTAATAGGTGACGATAATCACTTACCATTAAGTTGACCGTCAGCCTGCCTACCAACCTATGTTAGGCGTTAAACCTATATATATTTACTTTTTTAACGAGAACGAAGTCGCGGACATAAGTTAGTACCTGTATGATTCGACTAATTTGTTGTGGCCAGTACTCGAGTGATCTTAAAGAATTCTATCAATAAATGTATCTTGTCAGCCGAGCGAAACTTCCTTTTTGGAACAGTTTGCTTTTATATATATATTAAAAAAGGAGTTTTTTTTTTTA
Organism: Synanthedon andrenaeformis; assembly: GCA_936446665.2. Lineage (NCBI taxonomy): Eukaryota > Metazoa > Arthropoda > Insecta > Lepidoptera > Sesiidae > Synanthedon > Synanthedon andrenaeformis. The sequence goes on from OW387784.2 coordinate 12,074,731, forward strand.
ATAGATGCTCAACATAACTATGTTTTTATAGTATTTAAATATATACCTAATTGTTAATTTATTATCTTAATGGTTAATTGTTAACCACTGATCTCTAAAACTAACACATTGGTCTCACATTGTTGGCTAACTTTTCAGTTGGACATTGCGTTTGTTGTTTACAGACAGACAAGAGAATGAACAATACACAATGAAAAAAACAACAATGGAGAGCCAACCAATTCAATACAGGTATAATTAATGAGTGAAAATACGCTGAATAAAAGCTGACTATCCAGGTCCACGAGAAATGCTGTATAAATATTTCTATGTTAAATTTTAATAAAACAAACTATTTATAAAATGGAATTTCGAGGCACCTGCGTCAAATGAGGAAGAGGTCTCATTAAACCCGAGGGTAGATCCCTTGTAATGCAACCTATTTGGTTGAGGGTCGGTAAAACGGTTTTAGTTTTAATTAAAAAAAGACTGATTAAATTCTGAAGTACATACTAAGTTGTGATTTTTTTCATGATAAAGTAGGGCAAACAGTCTGAGTCGTTTCTATTGTCAACTAAGTGCCAATCGTGATAGGTTATAACACGTTAATTGCGAAGCCGAAATGCTAGTGGCAATTAACGTGTCAAGAGACAGCTTGAGAGTCTATAATGGTATAAATTTTTTTATAATGTCAATTATAACTTTTATTTTAAATTTCACCTTACTACAGCAATAATCTTTTTTCCTGTACAGGTCGACAGATAGACTGACGGCCCTTTCGTCGCCTATAACATTTCGGGATCAGCCTGTATATATAAAAAATTACAAAACTTTTGAAGTTTTTTTCTATGAGGTGTTTTAGGTATTATGGTATAGAGGTGTGAATTAGTTAGACTCTTAAACAAAATTCTTTATTTAATTGGAGAACATAAAGGAAAATCCTCTAAATTTTCCACTCTGCATAATAAAAAGAACGGCTCAAAAAAATTGTATATATCTATATTTTTTTACCCTTAACGAGCGAAGGAGCGATAATGACGGTCCAAAGGTAATTTCTTTGATACACCCATGTTTCCACCCTCCAATTATATTAAGGAAAGTGTTTCAAAATTTACACGAGATGACAAAGACCTATACGAAGTTTCGTCGCCTTCAATTAGGATTGTATTGGAAAGAGGACGTTTTACTACATCAAGGCATTTCCTTTTTTACGACGAGTTAGGGGGTTCCCAAACTTATTTTGTCTACTGCCCACTTTGAGAGTAAATTATTTTTTAGCGCCCCTATTTTTTCACCTACTTAAAATCAATCACCCCCCAAGCCTGTAGAGGCTTGGGGGGACAGAAAAAAATGGGGGCGTTGTGTAGACAACGCCCCCATTTTTTTCTGGGTATCTTACCCTTTAGGCCTGCAGCGCCCACAAGGGGGCGTTATCGCCCACTTTGGGAAAGACTGTTGTCTTCTATATCTGTTCTATATTTATACATAATATAAAACAAAGTCGTTATCTGCATCTGCCTGTTGATTGGCTAACTTGTTTTAATGGATTGGCACCCACTTTTTTTTTAATTCGGTTTTCGTTAATGGATAAAGCAAACGAGGAAGAACTGTGTATTTCATATTTTTATATTTCCCAGTGTAGTAGTAATTTTAATTCATTTTTAATTAGTTTTACTCTTTTTTATTACAAACGTATTGTATTGGCTTAGCTAATTGCTATAATGTTTAGTTATACCACAGTCATGTGTGAGCTATACCACAATTGGTAATTTCAAAAGAACATGGCGTTTCAATTTAAATAAATTATGCATAATAAAATTATAACATATTACGTTACAACAAGAATAAGATAAGTCATGGTTTTCTTAATTAAATTAGCGTCACACTTTGCTACGCTTCACTTTCATTTGCTTTTAAATTCGTCTACTTACCGCACGATTCAACATATTCTTAATTTTTAAAGTTTAAAAAGATTTATTTAAAATATGGGAATACACAGTCAGTAGAATGATAAGGAATAAATGTGGCTAAAAAATACTATTAATAATAATACTTATTAATAAAAACAAACAAAGCTCGATGTACCAGTAATACTTCTTAGAAGTAAAACTGGTAGTCAGAACAACGTCTTACCAGTAGTACAATAAGTGTAAGGGCCGGCCATCTCTGAGTAAAGTGTCAAGTAGGCTAACCACCATTTAAAGTCACCGGTAAGAAAGCGTACGAGTTTCACCATCTTCGAGTAGCATTACTCAAGGGTAATTTTAATGAAATTGAAACAAGTTTCTCCTAACATTTACTCGCCAATTAGCGTTACTTGAAAAGTAACTAATCAACACTTTACTTGTAGTTGGTGAAAGAAGCCCTACTAGTAGTTACGTATTTGTAGTACTAATTTTTAAAAGAATAAATACGATAAAGTGATTTTCGCCAGTAGAACATTTCTATACTAGGTATACTGGCCACTTGAAGTAGAATTGCTTATGCCTACTTTAAAATTAAGAGTGTCGCAAAATAATACATTTAAAATACAAAAACACAACAAATACCAAATGAAATAAGTGAAACTGTGAGTGAATTAAGTAAATTAAAATATTTTTAACTTTTAAAGATATAAGAAATTACCTCTTGTGTAATTCTTGCGAAGCCTCGATGGTAATGTTCAGTGAGTGCGAACTTTGCTAACTAAATTAATATTTGACAGAATACCAGGTGAGAAACATTTATATGCAAAAACTTGACACACATATAAAGAGAATGACAAAAAATACATCCAAGTTAACAAAAACAGAGTGAAAAAAATTATAGATACAAATTTCTATGAAATAAAAGAAATACATAGATTAATCCTATTGAGTGTGCGCCTCAATGGACGAATTGTGATGAGTGTGGATGAAAGGATTTTTCCGCGTGTCTTAATTTTAAGACTTGTCAGCATACAAAAGGTTCTGACTACAAATTAGAGTTAGATCGCTATTTCCCATTAATATTAATAAATATAAACAGAAGAGCACTGTACCTAGGTGGGATCCCTGAGGAACTCCAGAGGGTAAATACAAGCGACTAGTAACGACTAACCTTCGTAGTTTCACGAAAGCATGTTTAAAGCTATCTAACTACGACATAATAAGAAATTTATTTGTAACAATAAATCGTGTCGTGACTTCTAAGTAAGCCATGACAAGATAAGCCAAGCCAGCCAAGCGTTAAATATGCGATAAGCAGCCAACGGCCTTTGTTATAGCCTGGCTGCTAACATCTTTGATAAAATAAGCTTATTATACAAATCTCAGAGGAACCTGCGAAAGGTGGATTTAATAAATTTCTTAATAGTCAAATTAAAATTTATGCGAGAACTTTTTCCACCTATACAAAACAATTCGAGATTTTAACAGTTCGGTGTAATTAATGAATTTAATTTTTTTTTTAAGAACTGCATTTAGTATTCTAGCTAGACTGAATCCTAATATTAAGTAAAATTAAACGAATTAATTATCCTGTATTATAAACAATATTAATCCTAACTAATGTTAGTAGACTCTATTAATGCAAAAGTGAGTTTTTGTTTGTTACGCTTTCACGCCTCAATTACTCAACAGATCATCATAAAAATTTGTAGACACGTTCACGGGAATACAGAAAAGGGCATAAGGGGTGCCTTTTATCCAGAAAAAGTACTGTTTCCGAGGGATCATCTGAAATCCTGAATCTGAAGTCAAAATTATCCATTTACGATCAAAATTATCTTAATTTTATATTATATTCTCCTAATCAGAAGCCCCTTAAAGGAAGAAATTCCAAAAATATTTCTTCATTTAATAGTGAAACGAAAGGGTTATCATAAAAACATATCGCCCATGATACGACGCTATTACGACTCGCAATATGGCCTCAACATAATCGTTTAGAAAATGCTTATTTGACTTTACGGAAGCAGCTTACGCAATATGTTTACTTTTATATGAAACTGGAGATTATCTTCTTTTGTAATAATCGAAGCAACATTTAAAAAAAATTCTATATTATTTATGATCATCATTTCAGCCGTAGGCCGTCCATTGCTGGATTTAATGCTACCCTTGCCGGTCCATAGCCTCCATTCTAGAACCTTCCGACTTCCGTACTATGTGTTCTGCCCACTGTTACTTCAACTTGCTGAATTGCCTGTTTATGTTTTCTCGTCTTTTTATTATTATAATACATGTATTAATTATACTGGTTTACAAATTCTAAAATTTGTTATATACCTCGGATGAAACCTTATTTATTATTCTGTTACTTTTTACTAATAAGAGGCAGTATTTAATTATTATTTTTATCACATCTCATATTGCTAATACGAGAATTACTTTTATTTATCTATTTCTATGTTGAGGTTTTACTTTTGTGTTAATCGACCTCTATGGTAGATTATAAATAATTATTTATCGACACTCGTCTTATGTTATAAAATTGTATTGTTCTAATATAAAAATACGAAGGAAAACATTTTGTCGTTTTTGCTAAAAATAAATGTTAATTAAAAGTAACTCGTGCCTATATTTTCACTTCATAATCAAAATCCGCGCTTCGAAATTCAATTTTTTTTAAATTTGTGAAAAGATAGTGGTTTTATTTTTAATAAAATTTCTAATAGTGTGTAAATTAAGTTTTAATAATTTTTGTTACGTTTATGGGCAATTCATATTTGCAAGAAAAGGAAGACCTATATCAGAATCTCTAAAAACAGCATATTTGAATTATTTTGGATTTTCAGTGACTCAAGACAAAAAGTGGGCTCCACATGTATTTCGGACGCAAAACTAAAAGAGGGCATCTTTGTGGGTCCGCAGATACGTAAATTGATGCCAGATAATAATTTTGAAAAGCTTTAATCTACAAAAGAAAAAATGCTTGAAAAGCCTTTAAAATGATCGTCCAGTGATTTCCTTGATTCCCATCTGGACTTTTTTCCCGAAAACTTAGGCGCTGTGAGTGACGAACAAGGTGAGCGTTTTCATCCAGACCTTCATATTTTTGAAAATAGACACAAAGGTTTTTGGGACGAAAGTATGTTAGGAGAATATTGTTGGTCTGTTTTAAGAGATACTGATGAAGAAAATTATAAAAAGAAAACTAAACTTAACCATTTTTATTACACATTTTTGATATAATAAAAAGGGTTTAACAAAAGTATAAAAACTGTGTAAACCACGATACGGACAATTAAAAAGAACGTTTTAAAGATATAACTATATTTTCTATTAAGATTATTTATTCTTAGAAAATCGTCTGTCACTAAATGACTGATCTATCAATGCACAGCCTCAATTATTGCAAAACACAGTGCCCTGGAAGTTAGAAAAGACAAATGCATTGAAAGATGCAGATTAGAAGTCAAAAAAGAAAAGGAGGGTTTGACAGATACTCAAATGTTACTCTTTTGATTTAAAGACATTTATTCGCTGAGACATTTATTCTTTTTAATAAATGTCTCAGCGAAGGTGTTCTTCCACACATATGGAAGACTGCCAATATAACACCCGTTCATAAAAGTGGTAGCAGGAATAATATTGAAAACTACAGGCCTATCTCTTTACTGTCTACTCTGTCTAAGGTTCTCGAAAGATTAGTTCATAATAAAGTTTATCCTACACTGCACCGCCTCATTATACCAGAGCAACATGGTTTTGTTAGGAAACGTTCAACATTAACTAATTTAGTAGTTTATACCAATTTCTTATTTGAAAATTTAGATGATAGAACACAAGTTGACGTAGTATATACAGACTTTTGTAAGGCCTTCGATAAAGTGGACCATAACTTATTACTCAAGAAAATTGAGTTTAATGGGATTAAGGGAAATTTGTTAAGATGGTTCTCGGCATATGTTTTGAACAGGATGCAAAGAGTTGTGGTGCACGGTTATACCTCTGAAACTATAACAGTGAGTTCTGGCGTTGCGCAAGGTTCCATTTTAGGGCCCTTATTGTTTGTCATATATATCAATGATATTGCCAATTGTTTTAAGCATTGCCGTTTTTTACTATACGCCGATGATTTGAAAGTCTATAAAAGGATAACAGCCTTAGATGATTGCATTAAGTTACAAGAGGATCTTGATCGTTTTAGTAGATACTGTACTGAGAATAGACTGTATTTAAGTTTATCCAAATGTAAAGCTATAACTTTTACTAGGAAAATAAATATAGTTAATTATCATTATAATCTGTGTCATACTATACTGGAAAAGGTACCGGTTATAAGAGATCTGGGGGTTTTTCTTGACTCTAAACTAATTTTGAATCAACATATTCAACATATCTGTAACAGGGCGTTTCAGTTCTATGGTCTTGTTATAAGAACTTGTTCAAATTTTAAACGTCCAGATACTTATCTGTATCTGTATAAGACTTTGGTTCGGTCACAACTTGAGTATGCCTCGATAGTTTGGAATCCCTTTTATGATAAGTATTGCCAACAGATTGAATTAGTGCAGCGTAAATTCCTTAAAACACTTAATTATAAGTGCTTCCACTCAAGGTTGTCATATGTTGATGCATTGGAGAAATATTCCCTGCCAAGTTTAGAACAACGACGATTGCTCCTGGATGCTATGTTCCTGTACAATATTTGTCATAACCACTATGACTGTGTTTACCTCGTGAATAACATTGTATATCGATTACCGAGCAGTTCCCAGCGTATACGAGATTCTCATATGCATAAACTATTTATGCCGAAGTTCTGTAAAACTAACGCTGGCGAACGTGCACCTTTATACCGTGTTATGCATAGGTACAATTGTCTGTTTACGGGTGTTGATCTATTTTCTGTTAGATCACGGGAATATAAAAATGAAATTGCTAAATTAATTTAATTTTATGGTGTTGTTTTTTCTTTTCTTGTTTTTGTTTTATTTTTTTGTATATTCTTTTTTAGTATGTCTTTCTCTGTATAAAATTAGTGTAGCAATTTGAGGAAAATGTTGTTGATTGTACTGTTACCTTTATTTTCGCATGTTTCTTTTTTCATATTTATTATACACAGTGTAATTGTTTGTTTTCCCAAATAAAATAAAATAAAATAAAATAAAGGTTTATTGGTCCTTCGAGCCGGATAAAATCGAATAAAATGAATTGCAAGGAAAAACAGCGTTAAAGCCATTCATCGCAAATAAAGCGGAGTACACAAAAAATGTTTAGTAATTTATCTTTTCGACGAAATTGCCCGCTTTTCGAGAGTAATCGACGTCTTTAGAAATAAGTCTTCAAATAAATCTGTGCTTAACCGATTTACGAATATCGAATTGGCTCTCCTTTTAAGTAATAATCATCTAAACGTATTTGTATCTATTACACAGTGTTAAGATCATACAATTAATTGACTCAAATTGTTTATTTATTTATAACAAAAAACATAAAAAATATAACTTTTTGGACAAAAACAAATACGAGTACATAAATAAATATAGAAACATCCATCTTGAAACCTTGCACATTGCAAAAAAGCAACTCTCGAGGCTAATGAAGATGTCTACTGCTAAATCATTTATTTTTTTATTTAAATGTTATAAAGTTCTTATATTGTATTTGTAGAATAAATATGGCGAAACATATTCTGCTGTTAATTGTGTTTATTCGTTGCGACTGCAAACGAATCTCTCTGTGTATATGACGTTAAAATTTTACCCAATGTGAAACACAGTGTAACCGCGAAAATTAATTTTCTTTTGCCTATTTGTTAAATATGAAAAAATAAAACCTGTAATACATTTTATTAATGTGGAAGACTGAACAATGTAACTATTACAATGAAACCAGTCTTAACATTAGTATTTAATAACACATCAGAAAAACAGTATATTAAACAAATTGTTTTAGTTTTCTATTAAAAATATGATTCATTATTTAAATGCGATACACATACACGATATGCGGGTGTGCAAAACTATGGGTTGAAAAACCTATAAATTACGAATATTTAAAATGGAAAACCATTCGGCATGGAACTCTTCTACGCAAAGTGTAGCAAATACTTTCCTAGTTGGAGGCTGGCTTCTGGATTTGCATTTTATTCTAGTCGTGTTTTTCGATTGCAACTATAACAAAAAAGGTTCTTAAAATTTCTGCCAATATCATCACTCGTTCATAAAACCGCAACGAAATTCATTTCATAGTTAATCTTTGAAACAAAAAAATGATAATATATTTTTATACACTTAGGTGAAGATACAAAAGAACCGTAGGTAATTCTATTAAGGCCACATATTCGAGCCAGTGAGTGATATAACAAACACAATGTGGCTGCAAATGTCTGACGAGGGACAAATAATTTCCACCGTAAACAGCCTACATAATACTTGTGTAATAATATGTTTAATACATTATCATACCTATTGCAATATCAATGTCTATGTATCTATAAAATACACAAATATTACATTTTTACATATTATTTAGGTTAAGATTTGAAATATATGCCCCTTGCAATTTTACTTCTGAACTGGTCCGCCCAGGTTTTGCACGGGTATAATTCATAGAGTTACTATTTATAATTTATATGTAATGTACAACAAAGCTCTAATTTAATACCATCGTAGAATGTAAGCAAGTGTTCTATTACATGTTGCTTTGCCCCGCCACAGTTATCCAGCGCGGAGAGGGCTACGCTCCCTTTCTTCTTCTCAGCGTGCCACTTCTTTAAGAAGTTTGGCTACCATCAAGGTTATCCTGACCTTGCAAGCTACTGCACTCTCTTAAATTCTTCAGCCAGGATGTCATTCGTCTGCTCCGCTTTCCCTGTATTTTCCCTTGCATCACTAGCCGAAGAATACGATATCTTTCGCCCCTCATTACGTGCCCAAATTACTGTAGCTTTCTCTCCTTTATAATTCTCAGCACCTCCCTTAGCCACAGCCTACCTGGTTACCTTCATAGCACTATGCATATTTTCAACTGAAGTATGACAAAAAAACACCTCTAAAGAGACCATTTCAATATTTCTCTTTCTAAAAGGTTGTCGCATTGTGCAAAACATGAATCTTGCTTTTTAATTCAGATTAATTGTTACAAATGGAAGAGCCATTAGCGGAGTGGCGGGAACAAAATCGCAATTATTCTCAACGAACACAGACAGTAAAAGGGTTTCTAACCAGAAATCACGAGGGCTAGTGGCGATTACTTGTCACAACAGAGTACTCGCTTGCCGATTCAATTATTTACCTCAGAAATAAGAACCAATTCCAAATGGGCTACAAATTGCTTTACGTGCTCCGGTAGCCCCTTCTAAGATTTTGGTTTCATTCTTATATAATGAGAATTAGACTAGAACTCTAGTTTGTTGTCTAGATAGAATTTAATATTGTATTAACATTCTCAATTGATCGCATTATGTATAAGACATTTTCCTTGTTAGTCTCAATATTAATTGATATTGACATGATTATTGTTGAATTAGATTATATGTCCAGAACTTTCATCTAAGCTTACAATTCACTCCAAATATTCATCAACTTTAAATGATGAATGAGAACTATTAGTTTCACTATCTCCTATATATTTTTTATTTATTATTTCTCCCATATCCTCAGTTCTTCCGTCCCATCTAATTATATTAATTTTTGACAAAAGTAACATGATCTATCTTTTTTTCATTGCTCTTGTGTAAATTGATTTATTTAAATGTTTTCTTATGCTGCAGTTGTTATAATAAATAATCAAGTTAAATTAAATAAACCAATTGTTTATTTTTTGCAAGTATTTTTTTCTTTTCTTGGAAATAATAATTATATGTGTGAGTAGTCCCAACTAATTTATATTCGCATGTCAGACCTTCGTCCGTCTCGGACAGCTGATATTCTATCAGACCCTATTTGGACGGTCCACTACGTTGCCTGCTGATTTTAATAAGCCACGACTCGATGCGTTAGTACAATTTTATACATTAACTAGCGGCCCGCTCCCGGCTTCGCCCGGGGTGTATTTTTTCTAATAAAAGAATTTTTCTAAAATAAACGTAGCCTAAGTTACTCCTTATTACATCAGCTACCTGCCAATAAAAGTCCCGTCAAAATCGGTCCAGCCATTTCAGAGATTAGCCGGAACAAACAAACAGACAGACAGACAGACAGACAAAATATGTAAAAAATGTTATTTTGGTGTATATACCGTATATATATTCATATGCATGTAGTAAAAAATGGTAATTTCAATATTATAAACAGACACTCCAATTTTATTTATATGTATAGATTTACAGGATGAAAATTGACATTTAACTATTTCGTCATCTATTTGTATAAAAAAAAGATTTAATGTTAACTTTTAGAAAAAACCTAGCAATTCGCATTAATAATACGCGAAATCTATCAGCTTTAAGGTAATTGACTTAAAGCTTGGTTTGTGAATGACGTTATTTTTGAGAAAAATTTCACCTACAATATTTATTAATAGGAAAAACTATGATTGTTAAGATCACGAATTCACGAATGTTACTTTAAAAAATATGACGTGATATAAGTACTGAAATTAAAAGACTTTATATTAAATTATTAATATCATTACATTATTAATTGTTAATATTATGGTCGACGGTGGTTCCAGGCTGCTTCTGACAGGTTCGAAAATTATGGAGGAGACCTATATGTCAAGCACAGGACGTCCTGCAGCTGAGATCTCTAAGTTATTATACCTGTAGGTAAGATAGATACAAGCCTGGGCAGGTCTAGCAGAAGTAACCACATCCCGACCACCGTAATATAACTCATAATATAGGTAACAGTAGTCACCTAGCATCAAATGGACCGTTACCTTGCCTTAATTTTAAAAAGTAAGACTAAGCAGAAAAAGAACAGAATTTAGCATGGCTTCTCATAAGACTAGTTGCTACTGATCCCATTCCTTTTATCCGTTCGAATAAAAAACATGCAAATTCCACAGCTTAGGTTCCTGCAGGAATACGGAACAATTTGCATAAACCGCCATGCTACGCAGCAATGTATAATAAATCTTATTGAAAGGGAACAAGACTGGAATAAGCTTAGATGTTTAAAAACATTGTTTAATTTAAGACGAGTCGGGCGTGACAGACTCAGGTGAAAGAAGTTAAATTAAATGTACTTACGTCAAACGATTTTATTTAGTTTTATTTTTGAAAAAGTATGTCATCAGTTTCAAGACCTTGTTGATAATAATTTTTTTAGGTTTTTTTCTATTTTTAATAGATTGAACGTAGGTTAAAATTCTTAAAAAGTTTGCCAAAATTTTTGCATATAGCAAAATATTTGCAAATTTAAAAGCTTCAATGGATTGACGAAATAAAATAAAACACTTCATATGATCAGATCAGATCTGAGGCTTTAGGCTACTTATTCATGGCAGCTATTAACATAATAAGCTTAAATTCCTGTATCCACCAAAAAGCGGCGGCGCCGTGACAAAGATAATCTCGTCCGCATTTGTGTAAATTATTCAGATCGTAAAATTGGATTATTCTATTACACTAATTATAATTTTTAATTCAAAATTTCTTAACTTTACGAAATTAGTAAATTGTTCCAAAGTTAATAACAACTGGAACATTTTAAATGTTTGCAGTCCAGTAAGTAAATTATCTAAGACCATAAAAATATTTTATCTTGAATGTATTCGTTGACTATGGACAAAGTCTTTATTTGATTGAGACCAGTGATGTCGTATCTATAATAAGGCATACACAGTCAGTTTCAGTCTGTGCTACCGAAATGCACAGTCTATCTAATTTTGACCGAAAATTTGGGCAAACGGAAGGTGTCACGTCACACACTCTGATAGACGAACAAAAAGATTGACGAGTTCAACATCACAAAGATAATTTAAAACCCACCGTTTAAAAGGCGACATGTCCCTAAGAGAAAAGCCTTAAATAAAGATAAAAAAAAAAAAAAAAAGGTTGTAGCTATTTGTCCCTCATGATGCATTCTATAATTCGCCATCTAAATATAGCTTGTAAAACCGACATTGAATTGATAAGGGCTTGTCTAGTCATATTTTTTCGGAGTCTATTTATAGAAACGCCTATTTCTATCATCATCAACAGCAAGCGTTACTGATATTTATAACGATATTATTGACTGCTTAAATACATCTAATTGCTACATCTAAGCAATCGAAAAAAAATCCATGTAACAGTTATAAACAAATAAAATAGACATTTAAAAATAATTCAAAGTGAAATTGTGAAACACTAGTGTTTTGGAATAGCCCAAACATACATTTGTAAGAGTGTCGAGAAGAGCGGATTAGGGATGCCCTTCGAACCGATATATGGTTACGTCCCAGTTTAACAATACATATATTATATTGTAATACTGTGGTTACGTCTTATTACATGAACGTAACCAGTAATATTCGTATCTATTATGTCACTTACATATTTAAACTAGCTTAAGCTCGCGGTTTCGACCTAGAAATTAGTTTAAATTATTTAATTCCGTTATTTAACTATAGTGTCGATAGTCAACAGGCTGACGGTCAACTTTATGGTATGTGGCTTCCGTCGAATATAATACAAGGACAAGCACAACAACGCCACATGTACTTTGCTGTTAGGATTAAGTATAAGGGACTAGAAAGGAATTCAGAAATAGGCTCTGGCATTGCTTACTTACTCACCGAAACACAACAGCACTCGTGCTGTTTTTTCACGGTGATTTTCTGTGCCAAACTTCACTAGTTTTCCAACTAGTGAAGGTTGACGATCAGCCAGGAACAGTCTTCTCTTTCTTTTGTACTTCGAAACAGCTCAATTGCGTTATCTATCCCGGTCTATTCTCTGATGTTCTTCAGTAAATACTTCTTTGTTCGCGTAACTTCCAGCGAAATTGCCCATCATCACCAGCTGAACTAAATCGTAACCCTCGTGTCTAAGAATATGACACAGGTAGGAAACTTTAGGTCTTTTTACAGTGAGCACGAGTTGCAGGGCTTTTACTTTGGTCACTCAAAAGAGTCCAGCTAATGGACAGCATGTCACTTCTTATTAAAACCTGTTAACGACCATTGAACAGGATAAAAAGAGTTCTAAGTTTAAATTTAAGTCTTGAACTGTCTAAGCACATAGGTATAAAATAATGTAAAAATTTTTGACTGACTAATGACTTGTTTTTACAATTATGTAAACACGGTAATATTCAAGGTTGCCAAATTGCGTAATGCTAATTAGGGTTTGACAAAGAATACATAAAATGGGAAACTACTAAGATTATATTGCAACAAAAATTTATTTGAACCTTTTGAAAAAGTATGATTGGCAAGTTGATAGTGTTATTGGTTGTAGGTAGCTTTCATCGTCTAAGCAACACCATAAACCCTACTAATATTATAAATTCCGAATGTTTGTATGTTTGTTTCTCAATAACGCAAAGACGGCTGAATGGATTTGGATGAAATTTGGCACACAGGTAGTTTATTATCTGGATTAACATTTTATTGTGAAAAAGTGTTATGTTCTTGAGGGATCGTTCGAAAGTATGTCGTCACAGCGATAAAAATGTGAGGAATTATTATTTTTATTTTTCATCACGGACAAAGTCGCGGGCACCAGCTAATAAAGAAATAAATATTTTTTTTATTTGCAGATGTAAGATACATAAAAATAACGTACTAAAAAAAATTGAAATTCCTCTAAAATCCGCGATGGCATATCAGTTACGGTTGATTCACTGTAACTATTTATTTCATTAAATATTTAATCTATATATTATGTACAATATATTATAAACCTTCCGTTCTCCGTTTCTCCTATACCTACTTCTAAACCACTCAACCCAATTTTAATAAGGTTTTTACTTATGGAAAGAGGGATAAGAGAAGAGGTTTGTGTATAAAATTTACACACTGGGCGAAGCCGGGAGAGGGTCGCTAGTAATAAATAAAAGCAAATATTAAGAATAAAACTTATCTAAAAAAATCAATATAACGTGTAATACACGTTATAATCAAAACGACCTTACAATTTAATTTAGTAAAACAAATTTATCATGAAGAGGTCAATAATTCCGATAGTAAATGTATAATTACTTCACTATCGCTATAAAGCACTTTGCACGTGAGGCGTGCGGTTCTCCTTAAAACAAAAAAAATAAAAAATATAAAAGGGACAAATCTCTTTCGTCCTTGTTAACAGAAGAAGAAATATTTACCAAAATAATGTGGCTGAAAGTGTTGTTGTTTGCTGTTGTTATTAGTTCAATATTAAGCGAAGATTTCAACGATGAATACGTTGATCCAATCATCAATTTATTATTAAACAATGAACCCAATGAAGATTATTATGTAACTGAAGAAGATAGCGATGGTAATTATTGGTATTTTATTCTAAAAATTGTAGGTAAAGCAGTAAGTAACAATATTATTTTCTAAATAAATCAACATACTCTTAACTATGTAGCTGGTGGCCGCAACTTCATACTTCATTAAGTACTATTTACTCTATGATACTAGTCAAAGATTTGAAAAGTGTTAATTAAATTTAGTACTTTAAAAATATATTTCAAATGGGTTGGCTAAAATATCCTGGACAAGCTATGATTAATTAATAATTGTAATATGCTAGATCTTGAGCTAATATACATATAGTTCCTTATGTATTTTTATATTTATTACTGGTAAATTAAGACAAACACCTCTCTTAAAATTATAGTTTTAATATTCATATGAATCCTTTGTAAAATGAAGCTATAAAGATCCACATGAATTTAGTTGCTAGTTGCCTGAATTTACCAAAACAATATTATATGAACTTATCTTGTGACACGTTGCTTTAAAATTTTCTAAAATCTTCACAATAAAATAACCCTATAGCAACAGCTATAATCACTGTAGGTATCTTTTGTTAAAAATATTTAGATAACAAAATATATTTACAGAGAAATATTGTTTACTAACCTGTATCCGATTAGGACGTCACGAGCAACCTTTTTATATTGCCTCGTAAAGTCAAAGTCGCAAATCAAATAAGTAATGTGATTTTAGAAATACCGGTTTTAAAGGAAGGCATTTGGAAGTGCGGTCGGTGTGACAATATAGATGAGAGCAAACCTCTGTACATTGAAGTTAATGACGTCGACACCAACGTAAGAGACGAAGCTGAACTTCAAGTAGGTATCCTTGAACTGAGAACTCACTAATTCATACTATTTCGTAAAAACATGCGAAAACTCATCAACTATTCTTAATCAATAACAAATTATGCACATAACGTCTCCTCGTAAACATTTTTTTCTAACAAAAAATGTTTTTTATGAACAAAATCCCAAATAACATTCACTGACTCATTTTCATTGTTATTTTGTCATTTTTAGACACATCAACAGTCTGACATGATACAATATAACCTTTTTTATGTAAAGATCTTCAGACAGGCTGATAGTCCACAAGTTGATGGTATAAGCAACACCACAGGGGCTGCAAGTGTGATGCCGACCTTAGTAGGATTAAGGATTATAATCGATAGGGAAACGGGCTCTGGCATTCCATACTCACTCATAGGATCCCAACAGCATACTACTTTTATGAAAATTACAATAACAAGGTTAATAATAACAAGAATAAGATTAAGGTGCTTATATAAATAAGGGAGTTGGTTACTACTGCCAAATGACTGCGAAACGCCTCTTCTAAACAAAACAAATAACAAATCAAATAAAAATAATAGAATAAACACACACACCTAAGTATGCAAATGTAGGTGCATTCATCATTAAGCTAAAAATATCTAAACTGACCTACATAAAACTAAAAAATATTAATAAATTTAAATCTCTTGTGATTTTGTCGCAAAAGAATTATTTTATTATTTATTTATTAGCCAAGGGCTAAAATACAATGTACATGTGCCACAATGCAGACTAATTATACTTACAAAAGCTTATACAAATAACGGCAAATAGTCTAGATACACTTATATAGACATATTTTTATTTTTATTTATTTATTTATTTATAATTTTAACAATTTTAATTTTAATAATTTTTATGTTATATAAAATAACATGTAAAATGATCACTAAAAACCACTGAGATTTAATCTCGTGTTATCGTTTGTAATTATTAATAATTCTAACTATATACTATTAATTACAATTTAAAATATACAATATAAGATACAGATACAGATATACATACCTAATAACTAAGATTAAATAGATAAGCTTGATATTAAATAGCAAGATCACATTTACTGAGAAACGCACATATGCGCAAGCAGCCAAAAACATCTGTGCACATATTGGATAGCAAAAACCGAGTCGCTTAAGGCCCTCTGCATGTTATAAAAAGGACACTGCCATAGGACATGAATAAGGTCCTGATCTCCTAAGAGACAGTCATAAGATGAATCTCGCGAGGGAGGCCGCCAGGTTGTAATGATTCGCCCTACATCGGTTGATGGTGACAACAAATTCCCTCACAAAATCTTTCCCAGGAAACCACTGGATTCGGCTTCCCGAGTAATAATTGTTAAAGTAATATACGCCCTTAACCAGACCCTCCTCCTGCAGAGCTAGAGATGAGTTTGCCCAGGCCCGTCTGTTGAATTCCTCATAAAGATCCGTAAAAGGTAACTGCCTTGATAATAGCGAATTCTATACTGGCAGCCTCCTCCGCAAGAGTGTCAGCGTCCTCGTTTCCTCGGATTCCGACATGCGAGGCACCCAGAGAAAGAGTACACGATTAGCGCCAGGATCACGATCAATAAATTCAAGATATTTCCGCCTAATATCAAAGATGAAACAGTTATTTCTGACACCAAGTTTAGTCGACATAAGGGACTGGAGTGCGCTTCGAGAATTCGAAAAAACATGGAAGCTGCCACCCTCAGACGCTTACATGACGTCCATTGCCTCGTTGAGGGCAGCACACTCGGCCGTGAAGAGTCCTTGGCAGTCCTCCTTTAGTGCGAACGCCGCGCTCCTCACAGAATACAGAAAATCCGACGAGGTTTGAGTGTGCAGGAATATCCCTAAGTCCAATGCCAAAATCTAAATCAACGGGAACCGGGGAAAAAGCGGCGCGAAAGCCGTGCAAAAAAAACCAAAACGCGGACTTTCTAGCTCCCCGAAGGCAACTAGACTCCAGGACAGCACACCAGACCACCTGGGCAGCCCTTTTTCCTCCTTTCGAGAGCCCGTAAATACTGCACAACACTTGTACATGTAATCGAATTGGTATTGGAAAGCACCTTGGCTAGGTAGCAGTAACACAGATAAAATGCTCGCTCTCTGTACTAAAAGCTACTACCCTTAAAGCTGCATACTGTATCCGTTCGATCCACTGCGCTGTGGGAGATAAATAAAACTGCCATAATCAAGAATAGATCGCATATAAGTTTTGTACAAAACTAGAAGTGTGTCAGAATCTGAACCACACCAAGTACTGCACAAAGACCTGATTACACTAGCCTTAAAACATTTCTTACGCCCTACGTCAACCTGCTTGCCGAAATCCAGCCTGTAGTCAAAAACTACCCCAAGAAATCTGGTAGACTCGCTGGAATTAATGACTCGGTCACGAACCTTTATTTCAGTGTTGCCCGACTTAACACCTTGTCTGTTGAAATATACGAAGATAGTCTTGGAAAGGGATAGATCTGGATCTATATCTGATCATATAACATATATAAGATCATATATCGCGATATTGATCTGGATCAATATTGATTAGGAAAATCTTTTTCTTTTTTTCTTGCTTAATACTGGTTTTGTGGAGTAATATGATCGTATTTAATTTATCAATACTAATAATAAATCTGTAAGTGTAGGTATTGTATGTATGTATGTTCCTCCATAAAACTGAAACGAATTAACTGATTTTCATGAAACTTGGTAGATAAACATTTGGACGTACGGGACACAGGATAGGCTACTTAATATTTTTCAACGCGGACGAAGTCGTGGGCACCAGCTAGTAATTTAATAATTCAATAAGGAGTCGCTCCGTGGCCGTTGCCGAGAGCGGGTGGTTTCTTCGCGCCGCGTTAATTCACGAGTACCGAGTATTTGAGTGTTTACTATTTTAAAAAACCTGGCCTTTGGACTTTTTTAATTATTTATACATACACGGTCCAATTACAGCCCGAGTGGCGTCAATAACCACCCCTTTGCAGAAAACTACTCTGAAATTACAACATATATCTGCTTTTGTTTTTCGTTGTTTGAGTAAGAGATGGCAGAGCTCACTCGACTAACTTATCCTATTAAGGTCGGCAGGGAACATACACCGCCTTTGTTAAGTGCTTGTGTCCATGGTAACCACCTATCATATGGACTGTCATCCTGCACCGATCTTTACAAAAAAAATCAATGGTAGAATTGCTTCTGAAGTCATTCTATGTTTACTTACAGTATGGCGTCTCTGTCGAAGGTATGCGTTGTGTGACATTGAAACCGGATAGACCTGGGATAGTACTCAAAGCATCTGGTTCCTGCAGCGGGGAAAGTGTTACTTTTATCACCTTAGTCATGAACCAATTCACAATACAAGTTTATGGTTGAAAACAATAAAAATATATGGTATTTTATTATTTCGCAAACAGTAAGACACCACTCAATTATCCACTCAACCAAAATATACAACAATCACAGCGTGCGACGATTTAATGAACGATCAGTAATGCGCAGCATCCTCCAATATTGGTCACACCTATGAAAACCTTTTTTTTAAAGCTAGGAAATGTGTTACGCGTACACACACCATCCGGGGGGACGGTGCGGTTATGTCGGACTCCCCTCTTCCTGATGAGGGGAGGTCTTCCTCAGCTGTCAAGGAGGATCCTGAGTTCGCATTAGCGCACCAGGGCCCTCCGCCGCTATGCTCCCATTTTACGGGAGGGCACCTCCCAGGAATGCTAGTCACATCCTTTTGATTGTCCTCCGACACCCGACGACACCCCAAGCACTCGGAGATTTCTCCGGTTCCGATTTGATGGCGCATTTCTCCATGATACGCCGCCCGTCGACCCGTAGGCAGCGTTCGAGTTATCGACTTCGATTGACCGAGATTGGGCAGCAGTCACCAGCTACCCCTCGAATTCGGGGGACAAGGCGCTCAAAATGTTCTTCGAAACCCCATTTCGGATCCAGGGTGAGGCCTAGGCCTATCTGGACTTCTGTGTCCAGAAGTCAGACATTTCCGGGTAGGTATTTGAGGCAAGCTGAAAACTTGTCCTATAACTCTTCTATAATACCCTAACACAGAACTACTGGGAACTTCTGGGACATCCAGTTCTGTATTTCTGTGTTATCTGTAGACTACTTCAAGCGATGTATGGGGGAAACAAACAAATCAATAAAGTTTTGTGACTTGTGTGGGTTATACCTTTGGGTCTGCTGAACAAAACCCACAACTCTCCCCCCCTTTCCACTTGCCGCTTCAAAAAAACTTGCTATAGCTTGAAAACCGTCAAGCTAATCAATATAAATGTACAGAACATATTTTGTTTAGAATTTAATGAGGATAATTTTTGCTTTTGAAACTTTTTTGTATCTTTGAAAAAAAATACAAAAAAGTTTCATCTTGTACAAGTACATCTTGTAGCTTTTGAAACTGAAACTTATTAAGCTTTGATTGGTTTGAAAACTTGCTATAGCTTGAAAACTGTCAAGCTAATCAAAATAATGTATGAAACATATTTTGTTATTAAAGAATTTAAAGAGGATATTTTTTGTCCTAGACACTTTTTTGTATCTATTAAAGTTTTCACAAAATACTTAAAAATCCGTTAATGGGGACCAGTTAGACGAGTTGCTATTATAGACCACATGCGTTTTAAACCATATACATACTTAGACAGCACATACAGTTAGACAAGTTGCTACCATGGACCACCTGCGTTTTAAACCAAATGAGACTATCCCAATTTCACGATGTGGCAACTGGAAAGGGGGGGGGGGGAGTTGTGGGTTTTGTTCAGCAGACCCAAAGGTATAATCCACATAAGTTTTAAAACTTTATTAATTTGTTGACCGTACTAGTAAATAGTGGCATGGGCGTAATGTTTTTTTTTTGCATTGACGCATTAAGCAAAGCTTTGTTTCTAGTTGAAAGGTGATGTACTAAAGTAATAATCTCTTTTGTTTTATCCTTTTCTAATAGCTAGGTATATTTTTTGTCTAAATATGACAAAATACAAAAAATATTCAAGGCTTGTAATTTTCCGATATTATTTATTCAAGGCTTGTGTTTAAACGCCTACAGTATCTATTTTACTACAAAAAAGTTCGAAATACCTGCCATAAAGTATTGTAGAAATAAACCTATTTTCCTTTTTATTCTATGCAATAAAGATTTATAAACCTTTAAAGTTAATTTCAGACCAAATATTTTATATTATCGCTAAATAGATGTTACCAATATTTTATTTCACGACATTCAATTTAGTCAGTTTTACTGAAGCAAAAAAGCTAACGGTGATCGTACAATTTTTTTGAATATCAAATATAATATTGCGTATCCAAAACACATGTTACTTGTTTATTGTTTTATGAATTTGATTAAAATATGATAACATAGCCAAATAAATATTTCACTCCCAATATTACTGCAACAAATGACTAAGGTAAATAAAATGAATCACTGGTTGGAAAATCGTAGGATAATTTGATTGAACTAAAGCTATTTAGAACTATCATTTTGAGTATTAAAGTTATTATTTCATGGAAAAAAGAAATGGTGAGCATTTATCCATTTTGGTAGAATATAAATACAACACGTACAATTAATCTAATGAGTGTATAATTATTTTGGAACTTAAAACTTTGTTCTTTAGGCACCTCGGTATAGAGTGGGTTTATTTTATTTGAAGTTAACATATTTTACTTCGTACTTAGTCTTAGGGTGTAAAAATTATTTTGGTAAGCATTTAAATTGTAACCTTTATTCAATACTGGCTGGTGCCCGCGACTTCGTCCGCATTGAAAAATAATAAACTATATCAATACTAATAATAAATCTGTAAGGGTCGGTCATGGAGTAAGTTACTTTGTTTTCAGAGATATCGTGTTTATAGGCTCTATACATGATACTGAAACTAAATTGACGATTTTTAGAATTTTTTTCTGTATGTATGTTTCTCCATAACTGAAACGAATTAACTGATTTTCATGATACTTGGTAGATAAACATTTGGACGTACGGGACACAGGATAGGCTACTTAATATTTTTCAACGCGGACGAAGTCGTGGGCAACAGCTAGTAAACAATATAACGCTTGATCTCTTGTCGCTATAACATTTTGGCCAGGCGTTATTTTTTTATTTTATTTTAGATGATCCCTTGGGAACAGTACCTACCTACTTTTTTTCTACATTTAAGATGCTCTATGTCCTTTCTTGTAGCCATGGCAACGTGTATGCGAAATTTTATGATGATCGGTTGAGTAGTTAAGGCGTGAAAAGGTAACAGACAGACAGTTACTTTCACATTTATAATACTAGATGGTACCCGCGACTTCGTCCGCGTTGAAAAAGCAATATATCGCCTAACATCGTTATTGCTATTACACTTAGCCAGGAGTTAGTTTCGTTATTTTTAGATAATCCCTTGGGAATAGTTCTTTTTTCTGGATGAAAGGTATCCTATGTCCTTTCTGGTGTCCCAGACAACGTGTATGCGAAATTTCATGGTGATCGGTTCAATAGTTTTTGCGTGAAAGAGTAACAAACATCCATACATCCAAACAAACTTTCGCATTTATAATATTAATATAGTACGGATGTATTGATCATTGTTAATTGCTCATATTTTTGTCATCTCAGTCTAACACCTGGTTAGCCATCACCGCCATCAGCATAATCTCAGTCTAAGTTCTCGACACAATATCTATTCTAATTTAGATAAACATTAGATGATAGTCTAATTTTACATTAGTTAAACAGTTGACATGTTTTTGCGTTCAGAGTGCCTTTTAATATTTTTCTGATATTTCCTTTAAAGACCGAATTTTCTACGAATCCAACAGACCTTACTTCCTCTGCGTCATTAGTCTTTCATGTGTACCTATATTGTGTATGCGTCAATACCTTCATTGAATTTATCCGGCAATATTGTAATTTAGGGAATCACTTACACTTGATTCTCTGTTCCGGAAATATAAGGAAAACTTTATTTTGTAAGTATTGAGTATTATTTTTTCACGCAGTCTCGGAGCTATGGATCAACAAATTTCTTTCCAAAAAGTTTCCGTAGAGGTGCACGAATAATATCAAAAAACATTTCTTGATCGTTTGTCCAGATATAATAACCTTGGTCAATATAACAGTATTATTTGTATACTTATTGACTTCTTGCAAATATGGATACAAAATGTTGTTCAAACATAATGAATCAATGTAAACCTACGGTAGTTTTCCGCTGAAGAGATGTCGTAAAGGACTTCCCTACTTACGTAAAGTTAAATCATCGTTACGCAACTATTTAACGAGAAATAGATGCGATCTATGAAAACTCTGTTGCGTATTAAGTTCGAAGGTTGGCATTATATTAAAAGAAATACCACTACGTTAAAAAAAATACCTAAGAAGGCAGAAAAAAACCCGATGGCCAACCTGCTTGCAACACACTTTGCTAACTACATGCTCGTACCTGCATGAAGTTTGTATTTTTAGTATCAGCTCTACATTTTTCTTATTTAGTATTAGAATATACATGATCCTTCTGGTGACGATACTCCCCTCCCCCTCCCCCTAACAGAAAGTCACAGCTAAATTACAGCTTTTGTGTGGTTGTGATTCGAATTAAGGATGTCAGGATCCATTCCACTACTTTCTTATACCCTACTTTTTTATCCTAAAGATCGGCATCCCATTAAAACTACTATGGCGATGCTTGTGTTAATGGCGACGGTAACCGCCTTCCATCAAGTGAAATATATTTATTCCCTGGAGTCAAATTGTCTCAAAATCCTTAAACAAAATCTATTTCTCCATCTAGTCATCGAAATACAAGAATGTCATTTTTTATTTCCACTTTATAGATATGCGCTACAAGAAAACTGGTCTCTTCTAGGATAATAACGCCAGATTGGGAGCTAATAACTCTAAAACCTATTCAAAAAATCTAAATGGTCAACCCCTACCACTTGACCCATTTTCACTTGACATCTCCGACAACACTATACACTACGCTACTATTATTATGCTTATTAGCATTAATAATATTCTTATTAGCATTAATTATTATTAGCATTATTAGTTAATAATATTAGTGTATTAGGTTAATATAATCAAAAATATACCAAAATATAAGTAAGGCTGCAAAAACAACGAAATTCCACACAAAAATAATAGGGGTTAAAGTATGAAATTGCCGTTTTATTGTAATAGGTACTTCGAATTGACATAGTACCTTCATGGTTTGAGATTTTTGAGTGAAACTTTTTTCATACGGTACCTATGTAGTTCTTCTTTTAAAAAATGTGCAACATTCGATTATCAACTTTCAGTTGTTTTTTTTATTCAGCTTAGACAATAAAGATGGATACTTCGAAAATTCGTGTGATTTTTGAATACGAGTTCCGACGCGGAACTAACGCGGCAGAAACAGCTCGCAATATTAATGTTGCGTTTGGAGAGGGGACTGCTAATGAACGCACTGTGCGATTTTGGTTTAAACGCTTTCGTGATGGAAACTTCGATTTGAAGAACGAACCACGTGGAAGACCGCCCACACAGGTGAATAACAATGATTTGAAAGAGATGGTGGAAGCCGATCCGAGCCAAACTACCCAGGAATTAGCGGCATGGTTTAACGTTACCTTACCAACAATATTGACTCATTTGCGTCAAATCAATAAAATAAAAAAATATTAAAAATGGGTGCCTCATGATTTGACTGATCTGCAGAAAGAAACGCGTGTTGAAACTTGCGTTGCCTTGTTGAATCGATACAGAAATGAAGGAATATTGGATCGAATTGTGACATGTGATGAAAAATAGATTCTTTACGATAATCGTAAGCGGAAAATGCAATGGCTGACCCCAGGCCAAACGCCGCAACAGTGTCCTAAAGCAAAGCTTACCAATAAAAAGGTAATGGTAACTGTTTGGTGGTCTCAGCGTGGTGTTATTCACTATAGCTTTCTCCGATCTGGTCAAGCAATAACGGCAGATGTCTACTGCGCCGAACTCCGAACAATGATAGCGAAACTAGCAGTGAAACAGCCCCGACTTATGAATCGATCTTCACCATTATTGCTCCATGATAACGCGAGACCTCATACAGCACGAGAAACCGTTTTAACTCTACAGGAACTGCAATTAGAAACCATTCGTCACCCTCCGTATTCGCCAGACCTTGCTCCAACGGACTACCATTTTTTTCGTGATTTGGACAATTTTCTGCGTGATAAAAAGTTTTCTTCTCAGGAGGCAGTGCAAAATGCTTTCACACAGTTTGTCGAATCTAGATCACCAGAGTTCTATCGCAAAGGCATAAATGAGCTTCCTATTAGATGGCAGCAATGTATAGATAATAATGGTAATTATTTTGATTAAATAAATATGTTAAATTAAAAAAAAACGAATTTTTATTTTTCAGTACAAATCGGCAATTTCATACTTTAACCCCTAATAATATATATTAATCAGACTACAGGTTCTCAAATTATAAGGACACATATAGAGCAATGACGTCTTTTAAAATACTCGTAGTACACGTTACACAATACGTGATTTTTATTATTAAATATATTCCATGTTGTTCTGATACTTAGACAATTAGAATAACACAACCAATGTTGTAGTTAGCAAGTATTGCGTTCGGCAGGAAAGCTAGTGAAGGTCTATTTAATAGTGTTGCCACCGTCATCTATAACAAAGGAGTAATTACTGCAATTAGTAATCGTCTAGAGCGCAGATTTGATGACTTCCAGCCTCCCGAACAAGCCGGTTTTCGCAAAGGTTATAGTACCATAGACCACATCCATACGTTACGCCAAGTTATACAGAAAACCGAAGAGTATAACCTTCCACTATGTCTGGCGTTTGTGGACTATGAGAAGGCCTTCGATTCGATCGAAACATGGGCAGTGCTTGAGGCTCTGCAGCGATGTCGCATTGATCATCGGTATATCGAGGTATTGAAGTGTTTATACAATAAAGCCACCATGTCGGTTCGAGTACAGGAGCACAGCACACAGTCCATTCCATTGCGTAGAGGTGTGAGACAGAGAGATGTAATCTCTCCGAAACTGTTCACTACCGCTTTGGAAGATGCATTTAAGCTCCTGGAATGGCAAGGACTTGGCATCAACGTTAATGACGAGTATATCACTCACCTTCGGTTTGCCGATGATATTGTGATCTTAGCGGGGTCGATGAGAGACCTCGGCACGATGCTCGAAGACCTCAACCGAGTTTCTCAAAGGGTGGGCCTTAAGATGAATATGGACAAGACGAAAGTTATGTCTAATGTCCATGTTGTGCCTATTCCAGTAACAGTTGGAAACTCAACTCTCGAAGTTGGGACAAAAGTCCAGTTAGGTAGAGCCAACTTCGAGAGGGAGGTCAATCGTCGAATCCAGCTCGGATGGGCAGCGTTCGGGAAGCTCCGAGACATCTTCTCGTCCAAAATTCCTCAGTGTCTCAAGACAAAGGTTTTCGACCAATGTGTGTTGCCGGTGATGACTTATGGCGCTGAAACGTGGTCTAACTATGGGCCTCGTACGGAAGCTCAATGTCGCTCAACGAGCTATGGAAAGGGCTATGCTCGGGGTTACACTGCGAGATCGAATCAGAAATGAGGAGATCCGTAGACGTACGAAAGTTACCGACATAAGCCGGGCGGATCAGTAAGTTGAAGTGGCAATGGGCAAGGCATGTAGTACGGAGAGCCGACGGCCGCTGGGGCCGGAAGGTTCTCGAGTGGAGGGCACGTAGGACGTCCACCCACAAGGTGGACAGACGACCTAATTAAGGCCGCGGGTCAACGGTGGATCCAGGCTGCTTCTGACCGGTCCTATTGGAGAGTTATGGGGGAGGCCTATGTCCAGCAGTGGACGTCCTGCGGCTGAAATGATGATGATGATGAATTACTGCAATGGCTGTCCAGTTTTAGACTGAGGAATATCTTGGTACCATTGATGACGCCTCTCATTCGTATAGCCTAACCAATTAGGAATCAATTATCTCATAAACGAAAACGTTTTCTTGGTAAATCTATTTGTTTACGCCTGCCCCTGACACTCCATCATAATAATATTTTATTTGTAAGTACGCTTCTGTACGCGACTTCATCATAATAATATTTTATTTAACTGTCTTCAATTGCCATGAATGTTTTTAAGACCGGTATGTGTCATAAAATATTTATGTTTACTATGATTATGATTCGAAGACTTGTATGGTCCAAGGTCCTAAGATAAGGTGTTCCATGCACGAAACGCAAAATCACATATTATATGCTATTCTTTCGCGGTGGCTCACCGGATATACAAAACGCTGTTTTGCTAAAAAAATATTAAAACAAATATTATGGTCTCATTATGAACTTAGCAGTTAAAATTATCAACTTTTATGAATAGTAACGTCTAAAGCAAAAAAATAGGGAGATAAAGGTATAATTGATGCTTCATTTTGAAAATGCACGCCACAGGTGCTGCAAATGTGCTGCTGGCCGACTATAGTTTGATAAAGGATTGAGAATGGCATAGATAAATGTTGATATGTACCTATGTCTTTGTATTTAATACTAAAAGGATCCTTTCATTGCTCGAAGCAAGTGATTGGTACTCATAGATATACATAAATTAATATTCAAATACAAGTAGTAGAAGATAAAAACGTATGTTGACCTTTACATCGCTCCATTTTTAAAGCAGAGCGGTGTTATACGTTGTGGTCAAAACTTAAAATTAATCACTTCATGATGTGGCCAACCATTTCATGAAATGGTTGTATTCCATGATATGGCCAGCTAAAACTGACCATATTATCGTTTGATGATAAGTCAGTCCATGTTTGGCCATATTATTGATGTAGGGCATCCATTATATCAAAGATTTAATAAAAAATCATAGTACTTTTAATTTTCTTTTTAAGCATTCTATCATGTAACGTACATGGTTTCATAATATAACAGAGGGAGAACTGAGAAACATGAAAAATGAGAGGGAACCTTTTGGGGCCCCCTCAAACCTCTTTAGGATCCACCAGAATCTAATAAGTAAGAATCCAACATATATTCAAAATTCATTAAGAACGACAAAATATTGCGAGGTAAACGTTGGAGAAAAAATGAACTTTTGTAGGCTTTATCTCAGAAACTATTGGGTCCAAAGAGATATTTAAGATTTAGAAAATTTAATCTACTTTAAAAGCGTTCTTAGTAGGTTAGGGTTGAAAAAATAGTCCTTTAGGGTTAATATCCCCAAAAACTAAAGTAAATCGAAAATTTCGCGGGTTTTTTCGATATATGACAATAGTAGGGGAGCCCAAGAGGGGATTTCGGGATTTACTCGAGCGCGTCAGATTAAGGTATGGTAGATTAATTACATGCTGAAGAATGTGCATTTTAATAATCTGACGATTTGAGCGTGACGAAAGGAAATGGGAAGGTCACAAAGTTGCAAAAAAAACGTCACCTGGACATTCTCGAGCGCGGTCAATTTTTTTTACTGGATTTCACGCAAGGTCTGTATTATAAGATTACTGATTCGAAACGATGATAAATCAACTGTTACCTCGAAACAATTTTAGTATTATCAATGATATATTTTCGTTCACGACTCTATTGTGCCTTCTTATGTAAATTAAAACCTACATTTACATTTCATCTGATTGTGAGTTTAAAATCTCGAAAACTGACAATAGCAGTAACAGTTCATTGGGCCATTTTTTCCTGACAGTATTTTAAATAGATAGTTTAACCTAACTAAAATAATAAATAAATAATAAGCTTCATAAAATTATTTCAGAATGGAATGTTCCCATGACCTTTGATGATGTGCCACGATAATTTTTAAAAACAGAATTTTTTTGGACTAAATAATCAAAATAGTAAAATTCTTTCACTTACAGAAAGCTACTTTATTCACGACTATCCTAGGATAGTATATATTTTACAAAATTACGCCGACGAAGTCGTGTGCTAAGGGCTAAGGCGATTTTTCAATGTTAGTTGGTAATAGGCCAATGGACGTCTCAGGATTTAGACTAGTCCGTTAATATAGACTTAATTATATTACTTAATTTATCAAGCAATATATCGCTGTGAATTAAAGGTGAGTTTGGATCTGTTGAGTGTTTTAAAGTTTTTTTAATTTAGATTTGTACTTTACGAGGGATAGCTCATTCATGGCTCTCCATGTTCACTCACGATTTATGATTACCTAGATTATGTATTAAGGTTTTTCAACTTTAAGGTCTTAAGGTCAAGGTTTTTTCTTAAAATATAATTTAATAATTGCAAACATGGGCTCCCAACATGTAAATTTCGGCCGGCCAGGATATAATTTTTTTGCATATTTGTCATAATATCTTATAGCCCAGGCGGTATCTGCTAAATTGTCTAAAAATCTCTTATATTTTATTATGACAGATTTTTGTTAAAAAATCACTCCCAAAATCCATAACAAATGATAATTTCACTACGGGCTTGCATGAAATCATAGGTTTATTTTTTTATAAAACAATGTAAAAAACCCACTTGTTTTTCATTCTATTTTCTTATATAATAAATATTAATTGTAGAGAAAAAATTCAGGGAACAACAGGGGATTTTGAAATCAAAATTTACTTTACTTATCATATCAGAGTTTTTTTGCTAAGTATGTAAGTTCTACGTTTAATTTTAAATTTTTAAAGAAAGATCGCAAATAGTGTGCAATTTTTACATATTTTTTTTTCAATTTTTACCTTTATTGTAATAGTAAAAATGTTTTTATTTTTACTCTAAAATATATTTTTTGAGATTATTGAATCTATTTATTAAGATCTAATTATTGAGATAATTGAAAAAAAAACTTGTTTTTTTTTTTGGAATTTCTGTCGACTTGTTTATTAAAAAATTAAAATCATTTCATGCGAGAGTATAGTGAAGTTATTATTTCTTGACTTTTTTGAGTGTATTCAACAAAAATCTATCATACTCCCAAACGTGCTTACGGAAAACAGATACCGTCTGGGCGTCATAGCATTATTGTCATAGCATCCTACTATCACCTTGAATTTTTAAGTTACTGTTTTGTTTGACGTCACTTTAACAGTTATACCACGTATAAATGCGAGTTATAATAGGACTTGAAAGCATTTGCTTTTGCACAACCGTACTAATATTAGTTCATTTTGAACGGGCTGAGATTGTGTTGTGTCAAGATAATTAAAGAAGGTAATTATACGAAAGCTGTCAGTGGAAACGTTTAGGATATAATATTCTTGTAAAAAAAACACAGTATATTAATGTCCATTAGTTAATCTAAGTGTGTTTATGCCATTTTAATTAGGTACAATCGATCTTTAGTTCGTAAAGTTGAACAGTTGAAAAGTTTTAATATAATTTAATTATCGATCTTCATTTTAAAAATACAAATATTGAACAGGTTTTATGACATCTTTTTCACAGAATACTTATTTTTAGTTATAGGGATGTTTAATCTCATTTAAAAACCCCTCGCGTTACAAAAAAAATAAAAATAAAAGGGGACGGGGACTTTTTGGCTCAAAATATTAAACGATGCTTAAATTTCTCAAAAAATAAGATATCTTCTTATTTCAAATAATAAAAAAATCAAACAATAAAAAAAACTATGATTTGAAAAAATAAAAAAGACTAGGTGATTAGTAAAGTCAATATAATTCGTATATAAAGGCTTCTAGAAAAATTTATTAGTCAGCTGACATTAATTAATATTAATAAATTATATCTAATTTATGTAAAATTAATTAATTAATATTATGTAAAATCTATCTAAAACTAATTTTATGAATCCTTGACTCACTTTCAATATTGCAAATATGTAAACAAATTTATGTACAACTAGCCGATGTCCACGACTTCGTTCGCGTGAATTTTATCTTTATATAATATTATAAAGTAACCAAAAAATAAAATATGTAGATGAAAAGATAAAACTATTCATCTACACATCTAACCAAAAAATAAAATAAAACTTAAAAAAAATGTAAATTAAAAAAAAAATTAAAAAATTAATTTTAAAAAAGAAATCGTTTTTAAAATTATTTATTTTTACATCTTTATGTATTTTTTTTTAACTTTTAAACAAAAGGTTCCAATATTTGAAGATGAATTTACATGTACATAATCAACCTTGATTACGAAACTAAATGAATGAACTAAACTAAATGAAACATGTGTTTTGATTGACTAATTTGAATAAAAAAGTTGTTATTGTGACCTAACTATAATACTAAGACATTTAGCCTCGTGATTTTTTTGCGGTTACTGATGAGTACTATAAACACTTAGTATATTATTTTATATATCATTAGGGGGAGGTCCCCGAGAACCGGACACTTAAGGAATAACTAAAATTAAAAAAATTGTGTAATAGACTTATTTGTTTATTTCTCTTTAATAAGCTCTCAACTATATACCTAATCAACACAGATATATTAGCAGTCTCAAATGTTACTTTAAATGTACTAGATAACACTGGCGCCGACTTCATAGGGCTTGGGGGTGCCCGAGCCCCCCCAGTAGTATTATCAGTAGGGCTGAGCCCCCCCAATATTTTATTACGAGATATATTGAAATACTGGTGTATTTACAGTGACTATATGAGAAGTTTTGTCTGTTTTAAATTGCATTGGTTTACGCCGAAAACACTATAACCTTCAATAGTGTCACAAAACACAACAGACTTGAGTCGGTATTACAGAACGCTAATCAGAACTCAAACGTTACTTGGTTGAGTCTAGTTTTTCAAAATATGAAACTATATATATATAAGAAACGTCTAGTTTAGGAAACTAGACTCAAGTAGCGTTTGAGTGCTGATTTATGTTTTGTAATACGGGCTTAAGTATTCCATGGAAAATAATGATTAATTCAAACTGTTTAGTGACAAAGTCTAAAAATACGTAGATGAAAGTCAGTTTTCCATACGTTTTCGCTAAGTGATCGATAAATAAGCACGGCGCCTTTGGGGGGTTAAGCGACGCAACGCCACCGTACTCAGACGTCTGTTGTTAGGTGGATACTTGCGTTCTACAATGACACAGAAGAGACTAAACAATATGGCTGTTCTCAACGCTCATCAAACTGTTTTGGACAGTCTGGATCTTACATCTCTGGTTAACATATTCATAATGCGTAACCCAGTGCGCCGTTCAACATTCGCCTTATTTTAAAACAGAAATACTTTATATTTTTTACTTATAAAATAAAAATAAATTAGATTAATTATTTGTTTAGATTAATTATTTGTTAATTAGATTCATTAACTTATCCATACCCTACCCCACCCTCGCATGACAAAATATCAACGTAAACTTGTTTGTGTAGCAATGTGTAAGTGATAGATTCATGTAGAGTGTGGTTGACATTTAAAACTATATAAAAAAATCTACCTTAGCCCCCTCAATATTTTTGTCAAGTCGGCGCCCCTGCTAGATAATAAGGAACAGTTAACATAGAAAAACGGACGTTTTCAAAAAGGGGGACCGCCAACTTTTCGTTCATTTTTAAACTTAAACATTATTTAAACAAACAATTCATAACAATATCTATTACAATAGAACAAATCATCAGTTAATAAAGAAAACTAATGTTAATTCTAATTAACTTTGGTTATAATCAGGAACGTTCTCTATAGAATCCGAAAACCTTAATTGTAGGTACATATAACCTGCAAAAAAAATATTGACATCACTTTAGCGATGGCTTTTTTCAATATTGTGTGTACGTCCGTTCTGTTCGATTTGATCCAACCGGAACCGTTCCACTTGCGGACCACGAGACGTGGGCGTGGATTTCATCCCTTCGTGGTTGCTGTTCCAACTTCCTTGTCCGAACTGCTAAGTAGTGGAACTCATTGCCTGCGTCCGTATTTAAGGACCCCGTCAAGTCTAGGGTAAATGGGCACTTACTGGGTAAGCGTGGTCCACCTTCGGCCGCATCTGCACCTTACATCAAGTGAGATCGCGGCCAAGCGCTGCCTTGACTCAATATACATATATATATATTAAAAAAAGCATGTTTTGCGGTATTCTCACATCTCGGTTTGGGTTTACCCATATTGAATCTGAAAAACAAGAAAAAAAAACAAAAACAAACTTGCTCTAGAACTGTCCGGTATTAGGGGACTTTAAGAGTGTCCGAACTTAGGGACCCTTAGGTACATACAAAAAAAAATCTCATTCAAATTCTGTGTTATGAATCACAAAAAAACGTAAGAGTTATATCAGATTAGTACAATAGCAATAATAATTAATAACAATGAATATCATTCCATACTTTAAATACTATTCACAGACCCCAAAAAAATAATTCGAACAAAATTTTTACTAACCTTAAAATTCGCACCACGCTCCAGGACGAACGAGTCAGCACTGGCTATTGGTACTCCCCCCCCCCCCCCTCCCCGTAATTCACTTGGGAGAAGCTTCCTAACCGTGGCACAAGCAACAAATTGGCGCTCTTCTTCGCACTGATTCAAATCCTGTCCGGCTTTAGGAGCCGTCCGGGCTTAGGGGACTTCCCCCTAATAGTTTTTGCAATGACCAAATAATGACTATGACTTTTATAAGCAAATTTTTTACACTTTGGTATTATGTCATTATACTTTTGTTAACCGTTGATAATGTAATGTATAGCTTACTAAATTTTATTTAATTTATAGTTTTCTATTTTGAATGTTCTATCAAATTATATAAGTTATAAGTATTATAAATATAAAATTACAACTAAAATTAAATATAAATCCTAAATAAAACTAAACTAAACTAAAATCTAAAATTAAATAAGCCTAAAAAATATCTAAAAAATTGGGCGCCCGCGACATGGTGCCGAGGATGCTGGCAGCATTTCCTCGCTGTATTGCAATGCTAGGAAGCTGCCAGCTCGTCGGTCACCAGTGGTGTTGGTAAGCCTTTTCGAAATGTCTTTAAAAAGTTGGCAAGCGCTGGGACCCCACGGACCAAGGGTCTCGACTCATAAATGTATCCGGAACCGAGACCCTGGTATTTCGCGGTCTTTAATTTTTCGGCCACTTTAGCGGCCGCACCCATTTGCCTACTCGTTTCGTGAATGCGGGAAGGAGCCAATGTGTCCACGCAAGTAGAGTCCCACACTAGAACCCTTCCCACACTCCACGGAATCAGTGCTTACTAAATATATTTACAATTAATTGGGAAATTTTTAAATTTATAAATTGCAAATAAAAAAAAATCAAATCTTTTATCTTTACAATATTATAGTAATAAGTGCGTTATTGATAATAACATATGCCGATATAATTATGCGGAGTAAGGACATATCGCTGCTTAAATTCGAAAGTACCACAAATCAAAAAATTCCAAAAATGTTTTTATTGCAAAAATACAATCGCAATCCTTCATATTGTATGTTGCAAAAAGACATATGGTTGTTTTATTCCATATTTAGTATATTTTGATATTTTTTTAAATATTCAAAAGTAACTTATATGCTTACATCTCCTCTAGTATTCAGTTTATTATAAAAGTAATTAAAATATTTAATGCTACTTAAAAATACGCTTCTAACGATGTATAATATGCATATACATACATATTTGATATATATCTAGTAAGAAAAAAAATACACAAAATAATTTTATTTTTTTCGATTAGCTCTCCTGTAAAAAAGTGTAATTTTGATTTGTGGCACTTTTGAATTTAAGCAGCGATTATGATATGACGCTTTCGACAAATCCCAAATTACCAATATGAATTTCTTCATAAAAAATTTTTTTTTTTTTTTTGATGAATAAATAAAAACCAATAAATTTGAAACTACCATTGCTCACATAGAAAGAGAATATTTTCCAAAACATTAAGATTCCCTATATTTTCTCTTTGCAGTTCTACAATGGCTTCATGTATCAAAAAAGAGAGCACAAAGTACGTTCCAGTCGCAGACTTTTACATTGGAAAATCAGTGTTTATTACTGGAGGTACTGGATTCCTTGGAAAGGTATTTCTACATATATTATTTACAACTTTTTTTAGTATCCACAGGCATTCTGAAACATTTTTAAAGCGATTTCCTTAACATTATACAGTTTTGCATTACTGAAAAAAATTATATTACATTCTCTACTAATGTAAAATGTATCGATATCATCCGATACTACTAAAAAGACTAAAATACTAAAAAGCATTTTATTTAGAATGAATGCATTTGTTTATAACATTTATAAAGTGAAATTAACTTTTACTTATACGAATAATTATATAATATATGCTGAACCCGGCTTCGCTTGTTTTTCTTTTTTTTGCTCCAAGTTAAAACAAATTCGGAATGAGTAATATAACTCTTCTGTTAAAATACAATATTGTGTAAAAAAATTCAAGTCAATTCATCTAGTTTTCGAGTTTTGTGAACACTAACATACGGAAGCTAAATTTTTATATATAGTCAATATAAATTTCATATCATAGATTTATTGTTATTATAAGTTATCTTTGATAATTTTAATAATAAATTTACTTCCTTTTTTAGGTTTATATTGAAAAGTTATTGTACAACTGTTCTGGTATAGAAAATATTTATGTTTTGATACGTAAGAAGAAAAATTGTGACCCCGAAGTAAGAATACAACAGATTTTGGACAATCCGGTAAGTCTTTAATAAATTATCATTTAGCAAAAGCACACAAGCTGATCCCGCAATCGATGCATTGCCAAAAAAAAATTATTATTTTTTGGGTATAAAAAAATAGTTTACAACCTATTCTCAGACCTACTGAATATATTGTAAACAAAAAAATTCATAAAAATCGGTCAAGCCGTTTCGGAGAAGTTTGTCAGATGTCTTATTTTATGTCAGATGAAGCCGCAGGCACATTTTTTCCATTTTCAAAAGCACAGTGTGCTTCTATTTTTTTTTTTTCAGCTTTTTCAGCGTATAAGAGAAAAGAGACCTGAAGATTTCAAGAAAATAATACCAATTGAGGGCGATGTAACTGCTCCCAATCTAGGCATTAGTATAAAAAACGAGAAAATTTTAATAGATAAGGTAAATAATTTTTATATTAGAATTTATAAAAACTGCTTCAATAAATTGAAAGCACAATATACTTTTATGTTTAAATTAACTCAAAAAATATTCATTCAAAATTGACGAATAATTTCCAAGAGCTTAATATTCCACATAAAAATATACCAGTATTATATCATATTATAATAATCTAAAACTATTTAAAATATGTAAAAATAAATTACATATACACTAGCTAAGTATGTCATCGTAGTTAGAAGAAGTACTGGAAGTAGTACCTACTATAGAATAGAATGAATATTGAGAAAGCAGAGAAAAGAACAATTTCGCATAAAGTACTAGCTTTTGCCCGCGACTTCGCCCGCACCCCTTTTTCTTTGGGTGTTATCACATTTATTAAATCTTTATTTCTCATATATATTTTTGTCAGACGTAAAATTTTAATATTTTTAGATTATCGCTCGGTAACAGTGCTTTTTTTCTGGATGAAAGGTTCCCTACATCTTTTTCAGTATTAAACAAACAAATAAAACTTCGTATTTATAATATTATTCAACAATAAACGGAAAGTCAAATTAACAGTACAATGAGTTGAACTCTCTGCAGCCTAGAAGGTGACAGGAGTTCGAAGCCCGCCTAGTCTTTATTAATTTAGTTTTATAAGTAATTTATAAAATATTTATCTTTCTCTATAACGGTGTAACTGACAAACTTGACTAAGAAATCTACGAAAATAATATGATAATTTCTGTTAACCTACTTCACTCGAGGACATTTATATAAGCATGTTTCTAGATTAATACCATAAATGCATTCGAAAATTGTAAATGTCAAATTTAAATTTAAACTTGCCAAAAGTCGTCGCTAATTCACTCTACGTCTCAATTATGCACTGTCGCAAATGTCTTCGTAAAAGCTCCCAAGTGTTGTTAACGTATCGCTAGTTGTCGCAGAACTGAACTCTGGAGCGATCGCACCCGTATTTATACTCGCGCAGAAAGTTATGGAAATTACTGGAAACTTTAAAAGTCGTAAACAAGTTTATCAAAGCTTCTCGAAGGCTATTGCTGTTAAAGGAATCTGAACCTTATGTCGCAACCATAAGGAACAGTTTGCTTTGACACGAAGCAGGGGGGGGGGGGGCGTGGTCACCTATTCATTGTGGGCCGCGAAAGTGTGTGGAATGTCCAGATCTTACGCTATCGAGAATGTTCCATACTCTGGTCGTAACATTATTATTATAGTTCTCGCTCATAATTCTTAGTACTGTGACACAAAAGTACTTTGACACGACTCGACACGAAATTTACTCTTTTTATTGCTTATAAAATAGGATTTTTTATATAAATCGGCCCCATTAAAACTTCTTTTGATTACAAAATATTACGTTTTATCTAAGTTTTAATTTCACTCTTACAAGTCAAATTAGGCGACGAAAGTAATGTTTTTTCTGGTAACCTTAAAATCATTTCCAGGTCTCCGTAGTATTCCATACAGCTGCGACCGTAAAATTCAATGAGGAACTTAAAGTGGCATTCAAAATCAATCTGGAAGGCACAAAGAGTGTCGTGAATCTTTGTCAACGTATGAAGAATTTGCAAGTAAGTTGCATGAAAATATATTTTTACTTATTTATTTATTTATTACAGTTAAACATACATTAAATAGATTTTTTTATGTAAAAATCGACAGACAGGCTCACTATTCAAATAATAGTATGTGGTTACCGTCGCCTAAAAATACCAGGTGGATGGAAGAACGCTGCCAACCCTTCTTCTCTATCGCAAAGAAGAGAAATAATACTATAATGTTATGATACGAAAGAGATAACAACCTAACAATGGCTTCTATTCCGTTTTGTTTAAATGTGTTTTCTTTTTGTTTAAGGCATTTGTTCATGTATCTACAGCATTTTCAAATCCAGACAAAAAGTTCGTAGAAGAAATTGTCTATCCTCCCCCAATGGAACTCAACGAAGTCTATAAATATCTAGAACAGGACAGCGAAGCAGATGTAACTAAAATTACTGGTGAGTCAACATGCCTGTCGCATTTCACATGAAATTTAGTCAAATGATGTGCCCTAAACGAAGTGAACAGAAATGATATTAACTTGAACTAAAATAACATTAAATAAAAATTAACATCTTACTGTAGGTCACGACTTACAGTAAATAAATTTTCTTGTTAGAATTTTTATATATAATATATAAATATATTATAATAATATAGAAATACTAGCTGACCCGGCAAACGTTGTTTTGCCAAAAATTAAAAAACAAAAGGGGTGGACCACCCTTAACACCCTTAATGGAATACCGATTCTCAGACCTACCCGATAAGCATACAAAATTTCATCAAAATCGGTCCAGCCGTTTCGGAGGAGTTTGGCAACAAACACCTCGACACGAGAATTTTATATATTAGAAGATTATACATTTATACATTTTTTAGTTAAATAGATAAAAAAAAATTTTGTATTTTGAAGAGACCTTCGTGGCCTTCGGAATTCTATTTTTTATTTTTCAAATACATAATTTATTTCCAGGCTTTCATCCTAACACATACACATTTACAAAGGCTCTCGCTGAAACTTATGTGTTGAGAAACCATGGAAATCTACCATCGGCTATTGTCAGACCTTCAATCGGTAAGTAATAAATTTAATCACCACATATACACTGATATCGTGTTTGCATGAAATATATGTAAGTCAAATGTGTAAGTCGTATTTTGTTAGGTATAGGCAAAGGTACGATCTGTTCTCTTCAATGTCCTCAAATTTGAAATTAGAAGTTAGCTATATTTTTTATGTTCCTATGAATATTACTTTTAGGGCACAGTCCGGAGGAGTAGAAACTTTATTCCGCGGACGCGCCAATATGTAACAATTTCCCATCTAGCTACAATTTGGCTTCTAAAAGCGTGCCGTAAAAAAAATCTTGAAAGAAAGAAAGAAAGAAAGAATTTTATTCACCCAACGCAAAGACACAAACATAATAAAAAGCTTTTACCTGTTTATTAATTTCTGTTAATAAACAGGTAAAAGCGTGTAACAGGTAATGTGTGTGTCCTCGCGGCAGTGAATAGGACGCACGTAACGCGACGTCGCGTGAAGCGGCCTATTATGATGTAGCCGATAACGCGACTTCGCGTGGTGGTGCCTTACAATAATTTACGAACGATAAAATTGCAGCTGCAGTATATTGGCTTAGCAATTAATGTGTTAATCAAGCAGTGGTGAATTGCTAATATAGGTATTTACCGGTACATATCGTGCACACGTTAACTGCCTCTGGTAGTATCACTTTACCCTAAGAAACCATCAACTGATTTCTGATTTCTGTTGATCCATTGATCAAATATGCGAGTACGCAGACAAGCTCAACTGATATTTGAATTAGCCGGTCAACTGACCCTGTAAAAAAAGGGCCTCCAAACTCCCCTTACAGCCCTCTCTGTCCTCTCAACTTGGTTTGATTTATGGTACTGATACTGATATGGATGGGATCCCCCAGGTGTAGCTTGAGACTACGCTCACTGCTTTAGCGACATAAAGCCCCCCTCGACTCCTCTCCAGTGAGCGGAGTCCCTTAAGCGAATGTAAACATTTACCATCAAGGGCCTGCCATCCTTATAATATAAATAAGTCCATAAGGACTTAGGTTAGGTACAGTTTAAGTATTGCGACTTTTAACTCAATTTGTCAATTAAATCAATGAAATCAATTGATCAATTTGTGACCCTTACCCTTTCAGTCTTACCATACAAGGAAGAACCTCTGCAGGGTTGGTTGGATAACTACAACGGTCCGACTGGTTTCCTTCTCGGTTCAGCAACAGGCTTACAGAGAGTTATGCCTGGAGATGGAAGTAATATAGCTGGAATAATACCAGTAGATTATATCGCTAATTTATCAATAGTAGCCGCTACCAGATGTGAAAGGTACGTCTTTTCGTTATTCTTAAATTCATGATTAGTTATAGTCAGTATGGTTGTTAATTTCCTAACATCGGATGGTCCACTTGATATATTATTAGGTGGCTACTGTCGCCTATATTAGGATTAAGGATAAAGGTTTGAAAAGGTATAGGGAAATAGGCTCTGGCATCACTTACTCACTGATCGAAACATAACAGCACACATACTATTATTTCACGGTGATCTTCTGTGGGGGTAGTTACTGCCACCAGATTGGCTGTCAGATTATGCGTGCCCTGCCACTACATTACAACTCCAGATCGGAGCCAACTTTGAAAAGTTCATTTCCAAAGTGACCCACCCTGCCGATTAGCCTATACAAAATTCTTTTTTTGCTTTGCTATTCTTTATATGAACCTCAACATGTTTTATATAAAAACTAGCTAACCCGGCAAACGTTGTTTTGCCATACAAAAAATAAGGGTATCTATAATATAAAAATGAATCCCTAAATGTGTTGCTAAGCGCAAAACTCGAGAACGGCTGGGCCGATTTTAATTCTGTCTTCACTCATGGATAGAGGGATAATCAGGGAAGATTTTTACGTAAAAAAAATGCACCCCGGGCGCAGCCGGGAACGGACCGCTAGTTTTATATAAATTTAACTAGCTAACCCGGCAAACGTTGTTTTGCCATACAAAAATATAAGGGTATGGAAAATAGATGTTGGTCGATTCGATGTTAAGTGGACCAAAACTAAGCTCCAACTTAAAATACAGACGATTCGGATATAACGCAAGCTCGTGGCAGCTTCTTGAAAATGCAAAAAAAAATTTTTATGTGATTGCTTAAATCACATAAAAAATTTAAAATACTCGAGCGCGTCAGATTTTCATACAAATGCTTCAGACTGAATTCTTGATCGTGCTGATTCTTAATCTGACGATTATTTGAAGGATTTTTCCTAATACAGCGCCTACAACTTTTTGAACGCCTGTAGACGCTCACCCCACCATTGAAAAGGAAAATATTATATAACCTTTTTTTCACGACGCTTGAGTGACTCCACATTTAGCATCGTGGGCTCCCCTACCATTATTGAAGACCACCGTGAAATAATAGGTCCTGTGTAATTGTGTTTCGGTTAGTGGCAAGAATGC
Organism: Synanthedon andrenaeformis; assembly: GCA_936446665.2. Taxonomy (NCBI): domain Eukaryota; kingdom Metazoa; phylum Arthropoda; class Insecta; order Lepidoptera; family Sesiidae; genus Synanthedon; species Synanthedon andrenaeformis. The sequence goes on from OW387784.2 coordinate 12,114,940, forward strand.
ACGAGATCATTTTCTTGCAATACCTATGTAATGGTGCTTGCTAATGATTAATAGGTACCATCAACTATCTACATTCAAGTGGATCTCGTCAGCCTGCCTGCCGACTTTTATATAAATAATAAACCAATATTTTTCAGATCGGAGAGTGTTAAAGTTTACAATAGCTGTAGCAGTTCAACAAATCCGATAACCTTTGGAGAAATAGTGGGCAGTTATTTGAACGAATGCAAAGCTGCTGGTACCAGTAAGTTACAATCATATTTTTCAAATATTTCAACAAAGTCAGTAGTAGCAGGGCTAACTGCTTTTCGCAGTCATTTGGGCAGCCCGTCTGGCCGCAGTAACCACCCCCTTATAGAATACCACCGTGAAATAACAGAATATGTGCTGTTGTGTTTCGGTGAGTGAGTAGTCAGGCCCCAATACCCCATATCCCTCCCTTATACCTTATCCTTCCTTAGCCTCTAAGTACATCCAGAAAAAGTAGAACCATGAATAGAGTTGAATATGTAACTCCAAATATAATTATTTTAACATTACTAACTCGTAAGAGGCTATACGTTTTTTAATCTTGTTTGTTACAGGTACATTTTATCCCAAAGTATTTTTTATCAAATCAACATTCTTGATTAATATATTAGTTTATTTACTCCAAATAATTCCAACTTACTTGTGTGATTTCTGGCGCTTAATGAAAGGAAAGAAGCTAAGGTAAGATTTTCTCAATCAATTTATTATCATTTTTGAATGAAAATTACACTTTTGACTTTTGACTAATCAAAACTTTTACTGTGTCGTGAGACGGTATTACGGTGTCATTATGGAAGAAAACTCTAAAAACATTGTAGAGTGGACACTTTAATCAAAAAACTTTATCCAAATAAGTAAAACCCGATTTTATATAATATAAAACCACGTTCTATTTTATACGAATATCATTAACGAGAGAATGAAGAGTTGAGCACAGCTAGTTGTATAATAAATCAGAATATCTGAGTACGATAATTTACCATTTTTATCTAGTACTCGACACCGCTATATTCTACATGTACTGTAAATTTAAATTTTGAAAATGTAAACTGCATTTGCTTCTTTTGTAAGGTGCAAAATGCCTTTTCAGATACATAAAGTTGCAAAACCGTCTCATTGCCGCGATGCAAACATCGCAGTATTTCACATCTCACTCGTGGGTTTTCGACGTGAGTCGTGCAACCGATTTGTGGGAGACTTTATCGCTGGATGACCAAAAAACGTTCAACTACAATCCACGGGATATTAATTGGAAATTGTTCATGAAGAACTACTATGAAGGCATAAATAAATATTTATTAAAGAAACAAAAATGATAGCAATAAATAATTTTGTAACTAGATTAGATAATAAACAAATAGATAATATTGATTTTTTTTTACTTACCTACTTTAAATGTCCTTGTGTCTAGGTTATGCTTTACAGTCTCAAGTATTCACAGACTGCAAGACACTTCAGCATTACCAGAGTACGAGCTCCCTATCACTAAACAATTGCCATTTATGCCTTATTTTGGCGGTGACACATTTAAAACAGCAATAGTGCAATACAGTAAGTATATGTGACATAAATAAAGGCCACACGATTGGTTTCTTTCAATAACAGTAACAGCACAGTTCCCTAATTCTCTAACACCACTTGGCGATTCCTTACTTCGAAACCACGTAAATTCCTTAAATTGTTACGATATACTTTAGATTCTGCTAAAAAGTTATTCTCTTACATACATATAAATGCCATGATAAGACATTGGTGTGTTTTGGCAAGGTAAGACAAAAGCGTGAAACCATAATTGTCATACAGAATCAGGGCCCTGGGCCCTGTTTTTGTATGACAATTATGATGTATGCTCTTTTGTTTTTCGGTGAGTGAGTAAGGGATGCCAGAGCTCATTTTCCTATCTCTTCTAATCACTTATCAATAATTCTAATTTAGTCGGCAGCGCACTTGCAAAACCTATGGCGTTGTTAACTGTCAAAATGGTAATAACTGCTTCTAACATCTAGTGGCCTATCTTCATCAAAAATGCTTGTACGGCCACGTTTGAATTCAGCTGTCCATCATTTTATGCTTGATAACGGAGGTGCAGAGTCCCCATAAACTTCGTTGAGCTCCGTTTTAATCTCATCATTTGTTTTCTTTTTCAAAAACAAGTATTTTATCACTGCTCGATTTTCAATTTTTTTCCATTATTGCAAAATTACAAAAGTTGTTCTTTTCAAATGGCTGGCATTCACAAACTAAATCACGCAGCGACTTAACAGTTTGACAGTATTATTGTGAAAGGTTATATTTACGAATAATGTCACTTTTTAAATACTAGCAGCGCCATTTCTGGCCTAGGTCAGGTATTTATCATACAGCCCTCGTATGCTAATAAAATGTTTGTCCTATTTGTCTGAATGCAGTTCCAAGAAAACAAAATGTAATGAATCCTTGACTCACTTTCAATATTGTAAATGAAATATGTAAACAAATTCATGTACAATAATAAACAGATTTTGTTAATGCTAATATTATGATTATAGTTTGATGAGCGAGTGATTATAAATTGATGATGACGGAACACTACCCTAAGTCAATGCGATACAATTATTGGATCAACATATATTGTCCACCGTGGTCATCCTACGGCTGATATGATGATAATATCTTTGTCTAACCGTTTTCGCAAAAATTAATTAACATATAAGCCGATGCATATGCAGAAATATTGGTGTGAACACAACGTCAATGATATCGGTGGTCAACAGCTATCAAATGCATTGATAACAAAATAGATAAGAGGATATGAACTATTATAAATGGAATGTCTAACTAGATCATTCAGTTAACCGCCAAGTAGTTACTTGAAACGTTACTTTCGATAGTGAAACAGACAAAATATATTCGTAAATTTTAATTTTTTTAAATTTTTTATTTATTTATTTATTCAGGTAAGAACACACAATTATTTACACAAAAAATACAAAAAACAAAGACCTACATTACCATTAATTGACACAATTACAGTGACAAGGTGCAAAATACAAATTAGAAAACAATTATACAAATCAATTTTTAGTTATACTAAACGGTATAATATTAAATCGTGGGCAATTTAGGTACTTGAAGGTGGTGAAAGAGACCGTTAGTACCTATTATCGTAGATTGTTCCGATATGCTTGAAAAAATAATAAAAAATAACAATAAACAATTCCTCACATAGAAATAGAACATTTAGTCAAAACCTTGAGATTCACAATTTATCTTTGCAGTTCTACAATGGCTTCATGTATCAAAAAAGACAATGCAAAGTATGTTTCGGTCGCAGACTTTTATATTGGAAAATCAGCGTTTATTACTGGCGGTACTGGATTTCTCGGAAAGGTATTTCTTTATTATTTAAAGAACCTGTTCTGATAATATTAAATTCTTAGTAAAGTTTATATATTAGCATTCATAGGCATTCAGGAGTATTTTTTTAACGAGAGTTTAAAAACCGAAAGAGATCGTTTAGTTCATTCATTCTAGATTTGAATGTCCATACATTCAAAATTCTAAATTTGCGAAACGACAAAATTTATAATTTTTTGAAACTGGTGTTTACTCTTACTCTTACTTATATAAGTACATTAAAACACCGAGAAGATTCAAGAATGATTGCGGATATTTTGTATAATAAATATGTAATATAATATGAATTTTATATCATAGAGGTTTATCATTATTATGTATTATCTTATGATATATTTTTTATAATAAACCGACTTTTCTTTCCAGGTTTATATTGAAAAGTTATTGTACAATTGTCCTGGTATAGAAAATATTTATGTTTTGATACGTAAGAAGAAAAATTATGATCATGAAGTAAGAATACAACAGATGTTGAACAATCCGGTAAGTCTTTCTATCCATACTTCCATGCTATTATATAATTATTATAAATGTGAAAGTAACTCTGTCTGTCTGTCTGTTACCTTTTCACACCTTAACTACTCAACCAATTATAATGAAATTTGGCATACACGTTGTCAGCGATACAGGAAAGGACATAGAGTACTTTCCATCCAGAAAAAAAGGACTGTTCCTGAGGGGTCATCTAAAATAAAATAAAAAACTAACGCCTGGTCAAATTTTTATAGCAACAAGAGTTCAAGTATCTACGTTATATTGCTTATATATTTTGATTTATTTTCCAACGCGGACGAAGACACGGGCTCCAGTTAGTATTATAAATGTGAAAGTTTATAGATGAAGTGAAGAATTTCTGAATATTGTTCATGTGTATAATTCATGAATATATTATTGGTATTTGCAAAATTGACAGTTTTTGTCAATTATCTACTGTTGAAAGTGGGCACATACGAGTAGTTATACCTATTACATACCTATGTAATTTTGTTATGCCAAATTTCATATAAGGCGAAGCTGCAGGAACAGCTGCTCAATTCAAAAAGCTCACCGCTGGTTCTAATTTATTTATGTATTTATTTTTCAGCTTTTTCAGCATATAAAAGAAGAGAGACCTGAAGATTTCAAGAAAATAATTCCAATTGAGGGCGATACGACTTCTTCTAATCTAGGAATTAGCACACAAAATGAAAAAACTTTAATAGATAAGGTAAATAATTTAAAGGTAAGATAAGGTAATAAGGAATTATTAAAATCTAATCAAAACAATTAAAAATCCTTCGTAAAAATATTGCGACCTTCATAAGAATGTTTATTTATATATTCACTCATAATTTACTAATAATTTCCAAAAACTTAATATTATACCTAATCAATTATCTATTATAATAACACTATGAACTTTATGGAACATTTAAAAATGACATATGTGTGTAGAGCACGAACTCTTGTCATCTGGCATTTAAAACCAACCGAACATTTGATCATTTAAAAAAAATGTGACTTTACGTCAACACATTGGGGTTTAAAATGAATAGTAGAACTTGGTCTTTACTACTTTTTATCATCGACGTGCGAAGCTAAAATTCCGCCATGATTCCGTTTTAGGTGTACTTTTTATTTACCATTGGACTGGACTTCTCTCTGCCGGCCGTAGTAAAAGCTATGGTCGGCAGCAGAGCCGCTTGGCGAGCGACTCAATCCTTCTGTGAAGTTGTCATCTCGCAGAAGGAGGCGGCGGAGAGAGAACGGGAGAACGACGTCCTGTCTCATCCCCTCCGTCGCCGACGAACTGGACGCAGACGGCTGGCGTACGCTCGCCACCTAGATCCATGACAGGACTAGGGCGGTAGATGGGGACTCTACCGCCCGCTTCATCCTGAGAGGCACGGCGCACTTTGGCAGTTCGGGTGCGCCGTCCCAATGAGCAATGTCCGGTTACGGACCTCCGCGGCGGAGTTGCGGAAGAGTGTTCGTCCGACCTCGCAACTTCGCCTTATAGCGGACGCGGAGGACGCCAAGAGGTTTAGTCGGTAGGTCTACCCCAATACCATCTCGGGGCGGGAGTCCGACATAACCCACCGGTCTGTCCCCAGGCCGGTGGGTATCCATGATGGATTCCTCTTGTAAAAAAAAAAAAAAAAGTGTACTTTTTATTTGCCACTTTGGCATTTGTGGCGCAAAATCCATACTTGTAGTAGATTGATGCTAATTTAATAACTTTTTCAGGTCTCCGTAGTGTTCCATACAGCTGCAACCGTAAAATTCAATGAGAAGCTTAAAGTGGCACTCGATATCAATCTGGAAGGCACAAAGAAAGTCATGAATCTTTGTCAGCGTATGAAAAATTTGCAAGTGAGTAGCTGTTGGTTTCATGAAAATAGATTTTTATTTATATATTATTGTGGACTACAGAATATATTTAAATAAAATTATATAGTGATTTTATTAGATATTTTTTTATGTAAAATGCAGTCAGGCTAATAGTTAACTTAATAGTACTTGGTTAACGTCACCTAAAAAAAAACCTTCGGATTGCAAGCGGCCCTGATATGGTAAAAGATAAAGTACATCATGGGATAATACTAGTAAGTGAACTGTTAGCCTGGCTGCCACCTTTTATCAAAAAGAAGAGAAAATAATTCACAATACTGCCTAATGTGATACGACAGAGATAACAATGGCTTCTATTCCGTTTTGTTTAAATGTGTTTTTTTTGTTTTAGGCATTTGTTCATGTATCTACAGCATTTTCAAATCCAGACAAAAAGTTCGTAGAAGAAATTGTCTATCCTCCGCCAATGGAACTCAGCGAAGTCTATAAATATCGAGAGCAGGAAAACGAAGCAGATGTAACTAAAATTATTGGTGAGTAAACCGTCAAGATTCCTGCCGAATTATACATAAAATAAAAAAATCAAATCGACGCCAACTAAAATAATTCAAGAGAAATTTTTATTTTGAAAAATAAATTAGTTGTTACCCCCTGGTAAGAACTACGACGTATTCACATCTTATACCAAATCTGTTAATTTAATACTAAAATATCAATTCGCTTAGAAATAGACTCTAAATCCATTAAACAAAATCAAATCAAATCAAAATTAACTGTAGGTCACGATTTGGAATAAATTAAGAAAGAAATAAGGAAAGAAATAAGAAAGAAAGAATTTTATTCACGCAACACAAAGACACAAACATAATACAAAAACAACAAAACAGATATTAATATACAGGTTAAAGATGTGTGTGTGTCCTCGCAGCAGTGAATCTTGTGCTGAGGTGCTAGACAAGCACTTGCAGAGTTAATTTTCAGCCAGCACCGTTTAGGACTCATTACACAACATCGAAGCTATAGCAACATAATTATTCTATACACTATACATACATATTTCATACAAAATACAAACATATTTAATCAATAACTTAGGTATGATTTATATACGGAAATAAATAAATCAAACAATTGAAATACATAGATAAATAAAAAAAAAAAAAAAAAAAAAAAAAAAAAAAAAAAAAAAAAAAAAAAAAAAAAAACCCAGGTATAACAAAGTACTTGTATATCGTATACTTATACACAATACAAAACTTCAATTAAACAATGAAAGAAAAATAAATACATATAAAAAAATAAAAATAAAATTTACATATTTTGGTTTACTTGTTTACATATCTAAATGCTGGATAAAGGATGATTATTTTTGGAGTGTCAACATAACCCCTAAGGTTACGCCTAAAGGTGTACCTGCTAGGCAGACATTTCTTTTGTTATACTTTATTATATGTTATAAATATAAGTAGATATTATATTAATATAGAAATATTATAAATACAATTTCATTGTTAAATAGAGAAACGAATATATTTATATTTTGACAAGGTCATCGTCGCATTCGAATTATTTATTATCTTCTCATAACAAATTACATTATGATTATAATGATTTTAATGATTAAATTATGATTTATAAATAAATTAATAAAGTATTACTACATAAAAAATAATGCGTAATAAGCTTTTGATGGCTCCTTGGATGTATTTATTGTGTGTTTTTCTTAATTTAAATTTGAAAATGTTGATTATCTATTTGTATTTTGTATTATGTGTAGGATTTTATTTCAAAACCCACTGTACCTATAACATGTCGCTGCTTAAATTCAAAAGTACCACAAATCAAAAAATTCTAAAAATGTTTTTATTGCAAAAATACAATTAAAATCTGCTTATGGTTGTTTTATTCCATATTTAGTATATTTTGATAATTTTTTTTATATCCAAAAGTAACATATGCTTATATCTCATCTAGTATTCAGTTTATTATACAAGTACTTAAAACATTTAATGCTACTTAAAAATAGGCTTCTAACGATGTATAATATGCATATATTTGTATATATATAATAAGAAAAAAATAGATGAAAAATAATTTAATTTTTTTCGATTAGCTTTCCTGTAAAAAAGTGTAATTTTGATTTTTGTTACTTTTGAATTTAAACAACAATTTATCTATTTTGTTTAATATTTATTTTGTGTATGGAACTCTAAGCCTTTAAATATTTATGTATATTGTAGAAAATTATGTATAAATGACTGTTTGTTTCCTGAATAAAGAGGAAAAAAAAAACATAATTTCACTTTTCATTTATTTCCAGGTCGCCATCCTAACACGTACACTTTTACCAAGGCTCTGACAGAAACTTATGTGTTAAAAAATCATGGAAATCTACCAACAGCTATTGTCAGACCTTCAATCGGTAGGTAATAAATTATTACACTTGTAATAGTTATGGCTTAGCTCTTGGTTGTCACTGACCCAAATGTTTATTCAGTAAATTAGTTTCACCGCACACTACAGGATTACAACTAGAATGCTAATAAACCTAAAAAACCAAACGCGAGTAAGTAAGTAAGTAAGTAAGTATAATAACAGGAAAAGGATATTGTCTTATCAATGTCATAAAATGTCAATTTCAAATTAGCTGCATTTTTTAAGAAAATATATCTGAATCATCAAAATAATATATCTTTGCAAGCAATAGTGTTCTTGTTCTAAACACAACTAGACCTTTGTGACCCTTTGTGACCGTTATCTTTTCAGTTTTATCATACAAGGAAGAGCCTCTGCAGGGTTGGGTGGATAACTACAACGGTCCGACTGGTATCCTTGTCGGTGCAGCAACAGGCTTACATAGAGTTATGCCAGGAGATGGAAGTAATATCGCGGCAACGATACCAGTAGATTATGTCGCTAATTTATCAATAGTTGCCGCTACCAGATGTGAAAGGTATACGTCTTTCCGCTATTCTCAAATTCATGAATAGTTTAAGTCAGTATGGTTAAGTAAATCGTTAATAAATTAGATGTTTAATATGTTGAGCCATCTATCAACTAGATCCGCAGTGTTCTCTCAGAGAAAAGTTCAAAGAAATAAAGATTTTAACTGTTACATGTCAGTATATTTATGAAAATTTAATTTACGCTCATAAAAATATTAGTCAGTTTAATAAAAAATGTGATGTACAAAATATAAATACTAGGTTCAAAAATAATTTAGATTTACATAAGACGCGACTCCACAAGATAAGTAATTCTTTTATGGGTCAATGTATACGGTTTTATAATAAACTACCTGAGATGATAAGAGCCTTATCTATAAATAAATTTAAAGGTGTCATTAAAGCCAAACTCCTCTCGAAAGGCTACTATAAGGTCACTGATTATTTAAGTGACAATGAAGCCTGGATTTAGAGCTTGGATCCGGAGCTCATACTATATGTTTTGCATAGTATTGTATATGAACTTTATGTTTGTATTAAGTGTATTTAATTGTAATTTTTATATTTTAAAGATGACAAAAAGAATAGTATCCTGAGTTTCTTTCCTATCCTGGGTTGAATATCCTGGGTTTCTTCTCAGGATCGTCATCTTGGCTTTTTTTCCGAAACCCTAGTACATTTAAATTTATAATAACGATCATAAAGTTTCGTGAGAAACCTAATTGATAAATAAATATTTTGATTTGATTTTGATTTGATTTTTGGTTGACATTAAGAAATTATGTCAACATATTAAACATAATTTCTAGTGTTCTATACCAAGTAGCGCCAGTTAAAAAATCATAACACAACTAATTGTTTTTCTTTAATATATATATATATTTAGTTTCACTACTAGCTTGATCATGGATCGCAGGACCTAGAAGCGCTACATATTTACAGATAAACCATATTCGGCATACACAACAAAAATTATCATTAGGGCTATTATTTTACTAACTGTTGCACCCAACTTCGTCTGCGTAACTTTATAAAATATAGCCTATATATTACTCGTTTATAATGTAGCTTTCTATATGCGAAAGAATTTTTAAAATAGGTCCAGTAGTTTATTCATTACAAATTCCATTAAAGCACATAAAAACAACACATCCTATTACAATCCCATGGTTAAGATGGGTCGAAGTTATAATGATATATGTAGTAATCGGGTGTGACGTCGGTTTTGATATATTTGACGGCAGTTTTTCTCGATTCATCAATTAGTACTTAGTTAAGTTAAGTTTAACATGCTAAATACACTGTTTAGGAGTGCAATTTTGATTATAATCAATACACTTGTAATTTATAGTTTTCACGTATTAATTGTATTCTGTTTGTGTACTACATAAAAAAAAGTACAAATCGTTTCTCTTTATATAATGTCAAAAGGTATAGCTTTATAAAATAAAGACATGTAGTTAGCATTTCAAATTTTCATACATATATTGGCTGTGCATGGCCATTAGGTTTTCCTTGAGAGCTTTATCAAGCTCTTAAAGAATGCCTCGTTACGAGTTATGAAAATATACCTTTTATTCATGGCACGATTCGAGTTCGACGATATTGACAACATAAGTACTTCCTTATAGAAAGAAGACCACCGTGATATAAAAGGTAGAGTTTTTGTGTTTTGGTTAGTTAATAGGCCACCTACCGTCAAGTGGATCTCGTCGGCCTGTCTTCGGACCTTTAAATAAAAAATGAACCAATATGTTTCAGATCCGAAAGTGTAAAAGTTTATAACAGCTGTTCTAGTTCAACAAATCCGATCACCTGGTACGAATTGTGTGACTCGTTTATTGAACAATGCAAGGTTATTGGTATCCGTAAGTTTCAGTCATATTTTTAAAAAATAAATAAACAAAATATCTATTAAAGCAAAAACACATTTTTTCATATATCACGGTCTATGTACGCTTATTATCATTGCAGTGAAATAAGGAAAATATTTCTTTCGTCGCAATTAATCGCGCATTAAAAAAAGTCACTCAACTTATTTTGCGTACTTGCTGCTAACAACTGAATCGTTTGTATTTCAGCTAAACAAATTCTTAATACTTATATTATGTTGATAATATTCAGGCCTGACCCATATTCGTATTACTATTTGCACCTGAGTGCTTTAGTTGCATACTTTAGTTTTCTCTGTTAGTCAACAATATTAACAATGAAATTTTAAACAGACGCTACATATATGTCACATCGTGGATTCAACGGGTATTTTATCAGAATTGGGCGAAGCCATTATTTTAAAGAAATAATACAGTTAACTGTAAAAATCTAAATTTATTTTATCTAATTTAAGACAATGTGCAATAAGCGAACAATTGGGGACACCATTTTAAAGGGTAATCAGGCAGAGTAACTATCTCTAGAGCAGAATGCTGAGGGGCGTATTAACCACCATGGGTTATAGGCTGTAAGTAAACCGACTGGTTTGTCGGGAGCAGGTGCTCACTGAGTCTAAGCCGAAACTAGACTGGCGATTCGGAGCAACGCGCCGTCCTTTTAAAGGTGGCCTCAGTGCACGCACACATGTACCAACAACCCAATCCATTTGGCGCCAACGCGTATACAATTCAAATGAGGGTAGTTTGATATTTCAAGTTACCCACTAGATAATAAGGCGCGCAACGTGTTTACAACAGTTTTGTACTGTTTTTCCATTGCCGATCGTAGCGAGCGGTATTGTATTCTTTCGAGCTGCCAAGTTATTTCTGATGGTTTATAACAAAAACATTATCCTAATTAAAAATATTTACTTGAATATTACCAGCTCGTAAGAAGGCTATAATTTTTATAATCTTGTTACAGATGGATTTTATCCCAAATTATTTTTCCTCAAATCAACCTTCTTGATTAAGATATTGGTTTATATTCTCCAAATAATTCCGGCTTACTTGTGTGATTTCTGGCGTTTACTGAAAGGAAAGAGTCCAAGGTAAAGTTTTCTTAATCACAATTCATATTTGAATGATAATATTTCAATTTAACGTAAAAAACTTACTTATGACTTGTCAAAACTTTTAATGTCTCGCGAGTGAGCCCCTAAATGAAACACCTCATTAACTAAATAATCCTCACATCGTTTGGTAAGAAAACTATAAAAATATTATGGAGAGTGTAATAAATCAAAATATCTGAAAATTTTACGATAATTTACCGTTCCTATCTCGTACTCGATCCTAAAATACTATTTCTTTTAGGATCTTTTCTTTTAGAATTTAAATTTAGCTTACACTGTGAAAGTGTAAACTGTGTTTGCTTCTTTTGTAGAGTGCATTTATCTTTTCAGATACATAAAGTTGCAAAAACGTCTCATTGCCGCGACGCAAATATCGCAGTATTTCACATCTCACTCGTGGGTTTTCGACGTGAGTCGTGCAAACAAGTTGTGGGCGACTTTATCGCCGGACGACCAAAAGTTGTTCCCCTACAATCCACGGGATGTTAATTGGAAGTCGTACATCAAGATCTACTGTGAAGGCGTAAAGAAATATTTATTAACTCCTAAAAATGATAGTAATAAATAATTGTGTAAATAAATAATTACTTATTTTCCTAATGCTGGCACTTCACATGGCTATTTGTATTTGTGTATTTGGCATATTTGGCAAACAATTACCATGTGTGGACAGTTTATTTGACAAAGTGTTGCCCTTATTTGTCTATTTGACAAATAAGACCAATACCAAATACGCGGATTCGTGCGCTTGTCGGTTTTTCGAGACACATCAATGGGATCAAATAGGCAAATACGCAAATAAACCGTCCACACAATGGCCATATTCAGAAGCGCGTGCGCCGTAAACCTGTACGGACGTGCAGTATTTTTGTGTTTGTGCTGTTAGCAAGAAAATAATTATTCTTGAAAATGAATTGGGACAATGAAACAGTGCTAAAATTTTTGGAGTTGTACCAAATGAATTCGTGTAGGTATATGGGACCCCCAGAATGAATCTCATAACAACATACAGAGTGTTAATGACGCATGGAACCATACGTCCATAGTGTTGGTAAACATCTTGCGTTCTGCTGCCAAATGTTTGTGTGTTTGTTATTTGACTGCCATGTGTGGATGGTGGTATTTGCCGTTATTTGCATGATTACCAAAACGTCAAATATTTTGCCACATACAACAAACACCCAATAGCGAACACAAATAGCCATGTGAAGTGCCAGCATTAGATACCTACTTCGTGTTCCCTACCTTAAATGACCTTTCATATGCATTGACCCAATAACAATATTTGTAAAAGTTTAGTAACGTTAACATCTGGGATTGTTAGTATACTTGAAATTATAAACAACGACTCGTTCCCGGCTTCGCCCGGATGCATTTTTTTACGTAAAACCTTCCCTGATTATCCCTCTATCCATGAGTGAAGACAGAATTAAAATCGGCTCAGCCGTTTTCGAGTTTTGCGCTTAGCAACACATTTAGGGATTCATTTTTATATTATAGATTAATAATAATTCCCACCATTGCGGGATACCTAAATTCGAAATGGTTCTTATCCTTTCTTATACAATTATAATTAATGGTTATCCTTATCGCCATCATCATCATCAGTATCACCATCATCGTAGTAGTCGTTCTTTAAGCGCGTTGGGCATTTTTGAGTCTATGGGATAAAATCATTGTACTCGCGACATGTCATGTTATTTATTGTAACATTAGCTGATATTAATTTATTGATGTAGCTGATATAAATAAAATAATTTAAAAAAGAACAATAAGCAGACAACTACATATGAAAGTAAACTTACTAGATATGATAACAAGGATCAATATGGTATACACCTCTGACCAATAATCTAGTTTCATATTAACATAAAACTTTTTTAATGGTCTGTCATTATGAAGTTCATATGTTATATTTATTGTCATTGTGTGTCAGTGTCATGTATTTTTTCTTGTATTTCTTGCGATCAATAAAAATCCTATTTACCTAATTCGATAATGCCAAGGAATTTAAATATCATACAATTATTTTTGTGAAGCTACGTGCAGTCCTAAGACTGACATGAATTTTTTTGGGCGTTTCGTTGTGGTCTCCACTCAAAGACTACTCCAACACCCATCAGGGTTTCAATAATGGAAAGAGCGATATACGAGATAAGTTTGTGTATAGAAATAAATAAATAATAAACAAATAATCTTTATTTTTATTTATTTCACAAAAATTACATAATATTATCGTAAATTGGCTGGAGCTCACTTTCAAGCTTAAAAAGTAAAAAAATTATAAGTATAATGTAAATTTCTCCTTCACTTATTTTACCTCATCAATAAGTACGTATTTGTGAATGCCTACACAGTACGATTTCCAAATTATATTGCGTGGATTGAACGGGAAAAGCTTTTGGTCTTCTGGTGATAATGTTCACAAATCTTGCGCTTTCTTATCGTCAAAAACAAAAGTGCGAGATATGAAATATTTTGATATATTCGACGCTAGCATAAGCCGGGACTTGATCTTTAAGTATCTGAAGGCATTTTCCAATATGAGCGTTCGGAAGAAACCTGGATCCACCGAACGACAAAGAAATATATAATAGCACAATAGTTTTGTTATAGTAAAAGATGGCAAACAGGTTGACAGTACACTTGTTGGCATCCTATTTATCAATATCAATATAAAGTGTGTGAAACTAGTACAAATTTCGAGCCACTGCTCGAAATTTGATCATATTTATTTGTTACTCGATTTGATAACAGTTGATAACTTACAGATAATCTACTTCTAAACGATATTTTATGCAGATATACGTAACATTGTGTTGTACTATGAAATGTGTATTATATTTGGTTGGTACCGTGACCCTTGGCATAAACTGCGGGGTCTGAATTCAATTCGAAGCCTCCACCTACATGCATTAGTAAAATATTTACAAAGATCCAATAGAGTCCGCTTGGAGTAGGCCTTTTTAGTACAATATGAATGTTTCTTTATATTTTTTTAATACAAAGAAATAAAAAGTATCTCTCGATAATGTACTGATAGAGCGTAGATGGAAACAAAAAGAAAGATACGATACATTGTTACCTTACGTAATCGACAAATGTATACTTATGTATAAAACTGTATACTTTTTTTTAACTTTGGGAAATCCTCATGGATACTGGATACTGGCAGTAATAATGGACGCTGCGGGGTTATGTGAGACTCCTACCGGCTAAAACCCATCGACTTCCTAGCGCGCGGGGACGCTATGACACGACATTGGTGCCCCGCCGCGGAAACTAGTATACCTAAATATTCATCCTTACAAAAACAATAACAAATACTGAACACGTGTAACCACAGTAGACATTTGTATCTAACACATAGCAAAAGTACATTAATTACGTCAATGTAATATTGTATGTTCATAAATAATATTAATTAACGTATTTACTATGTTAACGTTAAAAGTTAATTATTAGTTTAAAACTATTAAAATATTTAACTTATTAAAACAATAAACAGTCTTAAATAAGATATAATTAATTAAATAAGCACCATGTTAAGTGTGTTTAATTCAGAGAAAACTTTAAAGAGTTTATTTTAACTACGATATAGAATGCTTAGTTTATTTCATGAATCCGTGTAGAGAAGGTTTAAATCAATTACAGGGATTGTACAGAGAATACCCCGCAGAGATCCATTGACGCAGGGAGTTCCCCGAAACATTAAGATGTATATTAATTTATTGTTTGAAAAATTATAACTAGATTAATTTATGGACAAAGAAGATATATAATTGTCTTAATTTCAATAAATACTAGCTGTTGCACGCTACTTCGTTCAACTTCGTTTACCTCGATCATTTTCTGAGACGTGTCTAGATTATTCGAGTGTGAAATGACTCAGTCAAGAGTGGCATTAGGTATTGTGGCTGATTCGTATCTATATATATAAAAATCTCGTGTCACGATGTATGTTCGCGATAAACTCTGAAACTACTGAACCGACTTTGATCAAACTTCATAAGTATCTGTTATTTGATCCAACTTAAAAGATAGGATAGTTTATATCTCATTTTGTTTATTATTTTTTTGCAAATTATATAATATTATTAACATAGCGCCATCTGTTGATACCTATTCAATCCAGCAATTATTTGTTAAAATTATCTGTGAGTTCCATGACAATCTAACAGCTGGCGGTGTAACAATTGTCTTACACCGCTATCTGTTAGATTGTCACTAGTATATATATACTACTACTATATACGCACGAGTGCAATTTTTTACTCAATACAGCTGATATAATTACCTTACATCGCCATCTGTTAGAATCTTTTGGAACTCACAGATAAATAATTGCTGGATTGAATAGGTATCAACAGATGGCGCTATGTTAAAAATATTATATAATTTGCAAAAATATATATAGTTTATTATCTGGATAACCTATATGTTAATCCAGATAATAAACTATCTGTGTGACAAATTTCAAGCAAATTCATTCACCCGTTTTTGGGTGATTGAGTAATAAACATCCAAACATATAAACTTTCGCATTTATAGATTACTAGCAGTTGCACGCGACTTTGTCTGCGTAATTTTGTAAAATATAGCCTATGTTACTCGCTGATAATATAGCTTTCTAAGTAGTTTTTAAGTGTATTCATTAGAAACATATTATAATTAATTGGCGATAAAAACAACCAATACGATTTTAGATTTGTAAAAGAATTTTTTTTTTGAACATATTTTTATAAGATTCTTTTGAAACTAGTTTAATGGAAAGACTAGCTTTTCAGGTTTATTTAGTAAAGATTCCACGGCAGAGGAAGTAATTACAGGTAACGATCATGAAAAATACGGACATTTATTGCGTTACAAACAGCGATTGTTACAATTAATTTTTAAATACGTTGTTGTACTTAGATTTTGTTTTTAATATTTTAATGGTCTTATGAATTATGTGAACATAAATTTATGTGAAAAACCACTTTATATGAACAAATTGTTCAGCGTTACACTGATTCTTAGTGATTTTAAATGTTATAAAATATCTAAAATAACAGTATATGTGCTGTTGTGTTGCGGTGAGTGAGTAAAGAATGACAGAGTCTATTTCCCAAGCCTTTATCCTTAATCCTACTATGATTGGCAACGAATTTTCAGCAATTGTGGCGTTGCTCGTGTTAGGCGCGGTTAGCCACCCATCATCAAGTGAATTATTAGCCTGTCAGCCTTTAAACATGCAACGGACCGAAGAGTCAGACGAACCCACGTCTTCAGTGAAAATCATAAAGACTAAAACGGCTACCAACACAATATTACAACGTATGTTTTCAGCCAGGTATAGAGCAATTTCAACCGCTTTTATAACAACGGATTGGGGTTAGCTTGTTGCGCGTCTGGTGATGACACGGGATTGGCTCCAATTTGTATTGGAGATGAGTCGGCTGACATTTGAGTGACGCATTATTGTTTCCTAGTTAAAATGTTATACATTTAAAATTACTTTATTGCTGCGGTATTTTTAAAAGGTACTCATTTTTAACTCATCTCAGATGTAGAACGTCCAAGCGCTGAATATAGAATTTCTAGTAAACCGTGGGTTATCGGCTCCTAATATTATGCCCCATCTAAACCCGTGAGTACCGTAAAAATCGACTAAAAAAAAACAATGAAAATGTGGACCGCACCGCAAAAGTGTGGTGGAGAATTTGAAATTTCCCTCTATAATCTACATGGATGCAATCATGGCTACCGTGATAGTAGAAAGAAAAAAATAATATGTAAAACTGGTTAGAAATTACAGCATTGATTACGTATGTTCTTTGAGACCTCATAAAATATTACTATAATTATTTCTGTTTTTGAAACAAAAACGGCTCTAATTCCGCTTAACCAGTGGATAATTAAATTTTTGATGGGGATAATTAATTTTTCTTGAGCACTGCAACGCCTTAAGTAAAATGCAATTTAATAGCAAGCTTGAAGTATTAAGAGCTAAATGGTTAAAATTGCTGTCAACTTAGAACCATTATTTCCATTTCAATACACACAGTATTTGTAAAGACAGTAGATAAGAACGTCTAGTTGCTGAAGATTAAAAATAAGTACTCGAAATCCACAAACAACAAACTTCTGTCGAGCTTATTTTACATTATTTTACGTTGTCTTATTTACAGTGGGCTCTCTTCCCGATTAATCTTGTGCACAATGCAAATATTATATCTTAGATTAAAAGAATATTATACTAGTCTTCTCGGAGTAAGTTTCACTTGGGATATTTATATTTAACATTACATCAAGTTATACTTATTTATACATTACGTTTTTTTTTTTTTTCAATATTTTATTATGAAATTCATTTTCACATTAAACATTCATATTTATTCATATACATATTCCTATTCTAAATAGTTTTTTCGAAAGTTGTATAATATTCTATATACTTTTATTATTTAAATTTATGTTAAAACATAAATTTAATATTGTTCGTAACATAATATTTGATGTGACAGATTAGTGGCAGTAATTAAACTTTAGATACATGTAGGTTACAGCTTTTTCTTTCAATATCTATATTATAACTTCTATCACTGCTTACTTCTATAGCCTGTGACTACTTTAAACTCAACCGAGTCAGTCGTTCCGTAGCTCTCGTAGCCATTGCCTGCTACGCCTGCTACGCCTGCTACGCCTGCTACGCCTTCTACGTTCCGTTCGATTCGCGCTACGAACTACGCCAAGGGAATAAACTTTGCAAATAACCTTGAACTATAACAACTTTGATTTGAAAGCTTTCTATTGAATGTACAAATTATTTATTAAAATGTGAACTTGAGTTTCTAAGTTCGGCAAAATGTGAAGTTCCGATAAAGTCGTGTTTTATGTCGGTAAGTTCATTTTTAAGTGTTAAGGTTTTAGAATGGAGGTGTTATGTTAATAAATCATCAAGCAAAAAAAAATATTTAAGCTATATATATGTAAATATAAATAGAAACGGTTCTTTATTAAAAAATTAAAAACTATTATGTTTACTTGAAATAATGAATTTTCAAAATATTATAGTGGACAGGAAAATGTATTATATTATAACAAAATTTGGAAGATGAATAAACGCGAAGATATTTTTCCGAGTTGTAGACTATCTTTGTAGCACTGTACTTTCTATTTCTATCTTACTAAGTAATCATACCAATAGACTAATCTAGTATTACACTAATACTGTAAGTGCTAAAATTTGTGTGGATATTAGAAATATGTTAGAACTAAAATTTATTATTCTAAAATAAATTTCTTTATTCTTATTGTTCTTTATGTACGTACAAATCTTTGTTAGATTTCACGAAAAAAACTTCTGAACAGATTATGAACAGAAACACAGATTATTACAGAGTAATATATTGACATTGACATTAGAATTATATATACAGCTTTTTTTTTTTTTTTAATTAAACTAAATTACAGACATCTTTTTACTCCCTCAAAAAAAAATACAAGTTTAAACGGTTTATATGTTTGACAGATGTTATAAGATTCTGTGTGATTTTTTTTAATTGATTGACTGACCTTTACCTCTAAGGGCGCTACCTCACCGGGACGCCATGGCCACGTCTCTGACGACGTAGGTGTGTCTACCTTCGGTTGCCAAATTGAGTGGCCAGTGGCGACCTGGCTACCATCTGTCAATCACTTCTCTCAGTTATCGTATCGAGAATGGACGCTTTGTGCATAGAAGAAATCACATTTATTTATTATGTGCCTCGCAAAAAGTTAAAAAAGAAGAAATCTAAGAAATTATGAGTCCATCCTTTTTGTATCAGATCGAAGCCAAAGTGGTGTTTTTTCCAAACTTTATGAAGATTTAAAAAAATATCCTCCAAAATTCTTTAACTACGTGAGAATGTCAGTATCATCTTTTGGTGAATTATTGAGCTTATGTAGAAATGAATTGACAAAACAAGATACAATATTAAGAAAATCCATAAGTCATGCGACTGTCTTGGCGACCGGTTGGACACTGAATGAGTGAGATGCAGTTTACTCGTGTATATTTCACTGGCGACGTCGTCGGCTCGCCAGAGTCTCCAGACTGCACACAGAGAGCCAACAGTCGTGGCTGCGCTTCCAAATTAGCGACGCTTCCAAACCGTCACCAAGTACGTTAACTGCCATACATTTCAATATTAATTGTCGCCCGGGGAGGTAGTGCTCTAAGTATTTGTCGTATAATGTTCATTTGCTCTAAAAGTGACTAAGTGAAATGCTTTCAGAGTGATGGCAGACTACAGCAGCCATACCTATGTATACTTATTTTATTTATTTATTTATTTCCATTTATATGTAGTAACTATACAAAGGTTTTGCCTACGATTCGCCTGCGCCCCTTTAGGTGTAAAAACATTTATTTAATCTTTATTATACTAATTTTTTTTCAGGGGTTGAATATTATTTAATTAATTTTTAGATAATATGGATTTTTCCATGAACGTATGAACAACGTGTCTCCAAAATTTATTTTAAATTTAACTTGAAATTTTGAAATAGTTAAAGCGAGAAAGCATAACAAGCCAACAAAGTCAATTTCGAATTTATAATATATATTAGTTAGAATGGCAAAAAAGTGCAGTAAACTCAATGAAGTGAGACAATAACCCTAATAAGAACAATTAGAAACAGTCTTAGGTACTTTTGCACGCCCTCTCAACGGCTGATGTTAAACTCAATTTACATAATAATTTATAACTGAGTGTACGCCGCTCAACACTTGGTTAACTCAATAAAAATCGTGTCGGGACTCTAATACGAAGTTCCAACTCCAATTACTTCATGCAAATTGATATCCACCGGAATAATTAGACCCGAAGATTAATATTGCAAGTTTTCCATGTCACAAATCCAATGTTATTAATTTACAAAAAGAACAACAAGTATTAAAGGAAAGAATTTTGAATCAGTACTTCTTCTTCTTACTGTGGTATCTCCTATACCGGAGTTTGCGACTGACGACATCCCGAATGTAATAATACCTACATTTCCGATTGCTATTTAGTTAATGTATAGATTTCCTAGGAAAAGTGCACATTACAAAATGTATCTATACATTTCCTATCTATTTTAGGATTTTTATACAATGACGGATTACATACTTTTTCGTTAACATATACATACATCGTCATGTTCCTCGAAGTTCAACTCACGCCATCTGTTAAGTGAATTCAGGCAACTATAATTTTGCAAATATTGATATATTTTATTTCTTTTAAACAACCTATAAAAAAAAACAACTGCAAATTGCAGACGAACTGATTTACTGTTTAAGTAGAATTTTTCACTTTTACCAACTTAAGATTAGCTACTATTATTAATTATACTAACTTTTACTATCTTAAGATTTCAATTTACTAGCAAAATCATTTTACTTTCCAACAACACTGATCTGTGACTTTTCTTTATAGGTCTGAAATGACTGCGTTCAATGAAAAGTTTATCAAGTTGCCTAACAAATTATTATCCCCTACTTGACACCAATAATTTGGGAGCAAACTAAGGTTAAAATATTTACTCAAGAATAACATTTAATTGCTATAACTTCGCGAAGTTTCCGTCGGCTGTTTTACTATGTCGTCGTCTTTACTTCGACTTGAGGCTCTTTTTGTTTGTGTTCAGTACCGACGAGGCATCAGCTTGAGGTTATTTACTGAACTTCTCGAATCAACACAGGAGGATATTACATAACAACTCTTTAGATGGTTTGCCACTCTGCGATTTTTTCAAACCAGTTAAGACTTAAGAAACTTCCAGGGAGAACTTCCAGGGGAAAGAAATATTCCAGGGTTCTTAGTACACAGGTTCTCACAGTGTTGTTTCCTAATATATGACTAGCTTTTGCCCGCGACTGCGTCTGCGTCCCTTTTTCTTAGGTGTTAAAATATTTCGACACCTCCAACGCAAATGGTCGTAACGCTTTTTTAGGCAAAATTCGATTTTTTACTCATTTAACATAAGATAATCCATACAATAACTTCCAAAAATAAAACTGCAAATATTTTTGTTAATTACAGAGTTTTATAATCGCTAACAGTCGTATCATTTGAACTCTCCCACGCAAAACGCGGCGCCACTACATTCGACGATTTGCGTTGCTCTATTGGACCGCGGTCCGGTCAATCATAGCAGAGTAGCGACGTCGTATTCTCTAAAACGGACTCACATTAGTACATCGTACTAAATTAAATAAAAACTAACAGTTGTGTTTCTGGTTGTTGTATACCTGTTGCTAACTGTTATTGTAAATAAAATGAGGGGAAGACGGTCTACAAAATTACTGGAATTAGCCTTAAAAAAGTTACCCACCGGAGAAAGACAAATAACTGGTGGTAAAAATTCTTTGACTGGTAAGTTTTATCATAATAATATTTACTGTTATAGATTTCTTAGTGCATCTTTGTCATATAGTAAAAGTGCAAATAGACCAATACTTATTATTGCTTATATAATTTGTAATTATAAAAATTGATCATGCCCTTCGCAAATCGCCGTAACTTCTAAGTTACGACTTTATACGTGGAGGTAAGAGTCATAGTTACGACTTTATGATGTAATTTTTTTTAAAATTATG
This sequence comes from Synanthedon andrenaeformis, assembly GCA_936446665.2. NCBI lineage: Eukaryota > Metazoa > Arthropoda > Insecta > Lepidoptera > Sesiidae > Synanthedon > Synanthedon andrenaeformis. The sequence goes on from OW387784.2 coordinate 12,137,258, forward strand.
CGTCGTAACTTGTACTTACGACAGTATGCGTCGCTTTAATAAAAAAATATATCCGTTCATATAGTCGTATTTACGACATACAACTTTATGCAATGTCCAAAATTTAAGATACGATTTTATGTATTTTTGTAACTGGCTTAATAATAATAATAATAATAATAATAATATTATTATTATTATTATTATTATTATAATAATAATAATAATAATATTATTATTATTATTATATATCTTATTATTAATATATATATATTATTATTATTATATATCTTATATAATAATAATTAGATATATATTATTATTAATATATATCTCAACGCCGGACAGTAATTGTCGACGTCGCTGTCCCGCACGACGGAAACCTCGTGAAAGCCGAAAAGGACAAGTTAAGTAAGTACCTGGACTTGGCTCATGAGGTGACCGACATGTGGGATGTCGATTCGACAATCATTGTCCCGATAGTTGTTACGGCGAACGGACTCATTGCGAAGAGCCTCGACCAGCACCTCAAGAGGCTCTCGCTAGATGGCTGGATCAAGGGGCAGATACAGAAGGCAGTACTCCTTGACACGGCGCGTATTGTCAGGAGGTTCCTCAGTCTGCAGCCCTAACCACCGGTAGTTTGGGCCCTGCCCCGCTACCAGCGGCAAACTAGTTTTAAGTTTTTATAATATTTATTGTTTATATATATATATATTGTAAAAATTTAAAATTAAGATAGGAAATAAATATATGTGAATAATAATAAAAGTTCTTAAGAGTCTTTTATCAGGAGGTAACAAGGTGCGCGCTTTCAATGGCTGGGTTATACCTTTACTCACATACTCCTTTGGCATACTAAGGTGGACTCAAACTGAGCTCGATGGTTTAGATAGGAAGGTTCGTCGATTGCTCACGGCGCATCGCATGCTACACCCACGCTCATCGGTAATGAGACTGTACATACCACGGAAATTGGGGGGTCGCGGTTTTTTAAGTGCCAAGAACCTCCATAACCGTGAGGTGTACAGTCTTAGGGAATATTTCCTGCATAATGAGAGTGGTGTACATCGAGACGTTGTAGCAATCGACAAAAACTTCACTCCTCTATCTCTGGCTAACGAGAATTGGCGTAAGCCTGTAGTGTTAAGCACCGAAGACCGAAGGAACGTATGGAAGGGCAAGGAGCTGCACGGGCGGTTCTACAAGGCCCTGACGGGTCCTGATGTAGACTCGCTCATGTCAGTGAACTGGCTACGTTTCGGTGACCTCTTTGGGGAAACCGAAGGCTTTGTCTGTGCAATTGCGGACGAAGTTATTAAGACGAACAATTACCGGAAATATATCCTGAAGGACGGTACGGTCGACGTCTGTCGGGCATGCCACCGTCCTGGAGAGACACTCAGGCATATTATTTCCGGTTGTGCTCATCTTTCTAACGGCGAGTATTTGCACAGACATAACCAAGTAGCCAGGATCATACATCAACAACTTGCCCTTCGATACGGTCTTATTGAATCTGAGATGCCGTACTACAAGTACGTGCCTACGCCCGTTCTCGAAAATAGTCGTGCCACGCTCTACTGGGACCGCTCTATAATCACGGACAGGACTATTGTTGCCAATAAGCCTGACATCGTGGTTATCGATCGATCTCAGCGCCAGACGATGCTTGTTGACATCACTGTCCCACATGACGAAAACCTCGTGAAAGCCGAAAAAGATAAGCTAAGTAAATATTTAGACTTGGCTCACGAGGTGACCGCCATGTGGGATGTTGATTCGACCATCATCGTCCCGATAGTCGTGTCGGCGAACGGTCTTATAGCGAAGAGCCTCGACCAATACCTTAAGAGGCTCTCACTAGATGGCTGGGTCAAGGGACAGATACAGAAGGCGGTACTTCTTGACACGGCACGAATTGTCAGGAGGTTCCTCACTCTGCAGCCCTAACCACCGGTAGCTTGGGCCTTGCCCCGCTACCTGCGGAGTTCTAGTTTTAGGTTTTTTACGATATTTATTGTTTTTTAATATTTATATTGTAAAAAATTTAGAATTAAGAGATGAAAATAAATATGTAAATAATAATAATAAGCCCTAATAAGCCCAAGTTACCTGTGGTAGCTTTCTACTTTCTACTTCACGGACAAGAAAACCATAAAATATTATTTGCCTCTTTCCAGCGACAGAGATGTACCAAATAAAATATGTAAAACTATGTTTTTAAACACCCTTTCCATAGGAGAGAAAACAGTTCATACAGCGTTATCAAAGTGCTGCTTAGGCGGTGGATCTATTTCTCCGGACCGTCGTGGAGGAGCTAAAGTTATTGTTATAGACGATGGAATAAAGCAAGGAGTAATAAGACATGTGAAAACATTTCAACCTGTTGAATATCACTACGTTCACAAAAAATCCTCAATCTAGACAGTGATCTTACCTTTAGAAAGATGTTTTCTTTATACAATGAATGGTATACAGGCGAAAATATAATAAAAAAAGCAATGACGGCTAGACAGTATCGAGATATCATAAATCAATATTTAAATATATCATTTCATATACCTAAAAAGGACATTTGTATATTATAATACAAACAAGAGTACAAAATGAACGATGAAGAAAAGAAAAAGCAAGAATTATATTATTCCCATTGAGCTTTATTACTAAAGCTCAATGATTATTCCTTTACATTATTTCCTTTATTTCTTAATTCGTTGGCCTCATTTATTATAAAAGAAAATTATCAATCCATAATTTTACCGTGTTTGATTAAGCTAGTCGAGAAGGATTTTGTTACATGTGGCCTGAGACTAACGGTAGACATGGTGCATGTGAAGTAGCTAGTTGTTTGACCAAATTTATGTAAAGTAAAGGACGGTGCTAAAAATTTAGATTTTGGTCTGATAATTGTGCAGGACAAAATCGTAACCGCATCTTATTTTCATTTTATATTTATGCGGCTAAGAGGTATGGTATACTTAACAATAGTTCACAGATTTTTAGAGCGTGGTCACACACTTTAAAAATCTGGAAAATCAGTTTATTTTTGGAGGAATTCCAAAAATAAACTTAAAATTATTTAAAATAATTTAATTTTTCGTTTCAAGTTATTCCTTTCGCTAAGTTTGTGTTTCTTTTTTAATATGTCTATACGACCTTTTGACGACGGGCATAAAGTCGTAACTTTAGATTTTATGCTATAATTTCGAAATTATGGTATTTATTTTAATAAATATTTATTCATTTAATGTCATTTAACCCGCTACGGATAGTGGGTCCAAAATTTTAAGTAATAAATATATACAGATTGCAAAATACATGAAAGTTCCTTATAATCGCTCTAGTGAAAAATCATACTTTTGTCGATACGACCTAATGCGTGGGAGGTGTCGATTTATTCAATCTTATTGCTCATATAATTTTCTCAGACGTTGAATTTTTATTTTTAGATGATCACTCGGGATTAGTACCTACTATTTCTGGATGAGAAGTAGTTTTTAGGTGAACTCTCAGGATCAGTACTTTTTCTAGAATTCGTTGTTGTCAAGCCAAAATATTATGAAAAGCATACTTTTCAGTTATTGACAAAAAAGTTTTCGTACAAAATTATACATGAAAGTTTATTTCGGAAAAAGTATTACCAACGTAACCAACCATTTTATTTATCACAAGAAAATAATATAAAATAACCAAAACTAAACGAAAAGTACGTCCGAATTTTACACATTGTTTATAAGTAAAACCGTTGCCTACTCAGTTTTTTATATGAAGATTTCTCCGAGCGTAACTTCAGTCCCTAAACTTTTATCATTAACACTTTTGTTAGCGACCGTACCCACTGTTTGTACAGTCGAGCACGAAATTGAACCTGTTAAAAATGCATCCGGCTAGTAACGGGCCTTGTATTCTTATGTTTGCGTTGCCAATTACTTGAGAACAAGGCGAACGAAATTATGCTTTCAAAGTGGAACTTTAAATTGAATATTTTCTGATATTTTAAATTGGTTGTTTCTTTCAAGTTTGCACAAATATAATTTAAATTGGTTTAAAGCCAGTCAGAAATAAGATTTAACTTTTATTACAGGAAAATTTAAAGTTTTTTAAAAAAAATCTTGAATTTGACCAATGTTCAAGTGGTGAAGGTGTTTTCCTGAAGGCTCTGACTAAGGGGCCCCGGGTTCGATTCTCGGCTAGGCAATCTTTGCCAATGAACTTTTCCAAATTAACTCTGGTCTGGGTGCGCAGTTTCGCCCCCTGTACGTTGTATACACCCATAACACAATACTAGCAGTTTGGAGGCCATAAAATTGCTGTTTTTGTCTTTAAAAAAAAGAGGTTAATTTTTTTAAATGTAATAATTGGCTACCAATTTAAAATGACAATATAAACTTGTTAAACAAGTTTGTTTGACTTGTTAAACGCCTACTTTTCATAGCACTCTCTTGAAAATATTTGTAAGTACATACCACGCACTTAGAAGAGATGTTTTTGTTAATTTTATTCATTAAATTTGAAGATTATTTAAAAAAATAATTTCATCTCAAAATAGGGTTAGGTTAGGTCACAGTCTATTGTTATTGTACTGTTTTTATACCTACTCATGAAAGACCTATTGGGTTTAGTTACTACATATAAACCTCCTGGAAGAATTTCTCTAGTTGCAATCAAATTCGGTCAACGAAGCGAGCAAACACACAGACACGGCAACATTGTGTCTATTTTGTATAGACTCTTAATACACTACGAGTTATTCTTGTTTGGGTGCTTTTTTAAATTTATTAATTACCGCAATCATTAATTAGATCAAAATTCAGTGCAACGTTGCTGATTGCGATTGGCGATGGGTAAGTTCGTTTCGATCCGCATTGTGCTTACGGAGGCTTGATTCAATTATACTTGTCTTTTTCATTGCTCAGTCGGCAGAGCGTTTCTTTTTTTTTTTTTTTGAAAATAAAATTTTTAATGTTCTTTAAATCCCAAATGATTTATATATAAAATTCTCGTGTCACAGTGTTTATAACAAAACTCACCGAAACGGCTTGACGATTTTATTTTATTGAATTTATTGTGAAATTTTTAATGAATGTTTTTATGAATTTTTGTGTATATTTGTGGGGTTTTTTTTTAAAAAAAAACAACGTTTGCAGGGTCAGCTAGTAATTTTATATATGCATTGCAAATTAGCTAGCCCAATAGGTCGGCATGTTAGCTAACTGACACAAGGTTCTATTCCTAGTTATGTTACCTTAACTTGGTTTTGGAGATTGGGATTTTACTAGCAGATTTTACGTTGTTCGCAACCATAGTACAAGACTTGGCCTCAGTTAAAATAAGTTTACTAGGCTTGATCTCGAAAATTGGTGAGTTTTACCTGGAAACATTGAATATTATTTTTTAACTCCTGATTTCTTAATATCTATTGTAAACATTAATCCAATTTTTAAAAAACACAGTAATATACAGCTACATAACAGAAGCAGACAACACAGAAGCACAGATGCTGTTATTACACAGTGGGTTTCAGACGAGCTGCCCAATTCTGTAATGCAGTACTGAAAAAATCTATATTCATTTTCGATCCATAAAAGCTATAATTTTCATGTGTTAATAAAATAGTAATCTAATAATCTTCGGAAGGCTGTTCATGAAATAGAGGAATTTATTCATGACATCTCCACTCGTAAAGAAAGCTTACGATGTTGATAATTTACGGGTTCGCCCGAACCCAACGGATTTATTACACAAAAATGTTTCACTTTGTTTATTGCCGATAGTAAGGGCGGTAAGGCAACAGATATAAAGCAAAATAAACATACATTAAATATTATATTCGTTATGAAACGAAAACTTATATACATTACTAGCTGACCCGTCAAACGTTGTTTTGCCATACAAAAAAATATCACTTAGGGGTATGGAAAATAGATGTTGGCCGATTCTCAGACCTACCCGATAAGCACACAAAATATCATCAAAATCGGTCCAGCCGTTTCGGAGGAGTTTGGCAATAAACACCGCGACACGAGAATTTTATATTATTAGAAGATATTGGCTTAATGCTGGGCCAGAGTATTGTACACATTTGCCAATAAAAGATTAAAAAAGATTACGTCTAATCTATCTGAAAAGAAAGGTTTCAGTGACTAATTTTTTCACAAACTTTAATTTTTAAGTTTTTATATTATAATTAATATTTAGTTTTAATATTGATTACGAGTTGCGCTAAAAAATTATATAAATACTTTACTTTTTGAATGTTTCATGTATCTAATATTATATAATCTATTAGCAGATTTGAACTCCGGACAACAAGTTGTCCCTTGTCCGGATAATCAAACGTGGTTAGTACAACATGGATATTTCATCTTAAATAGTGTTGAAGTTGGTCTGAATAAGGGTCTGTCATTATTCAAGTCCCAAACAAACACAGAGAAATGTCACAGCATCATTTAACTAACGAAACATGAGCTAGCCCTACCGTTTTGACAATTGAACAAAAGTATTCCTATTGCGGTGTGTATCATTGCTTATTTCTATTTCATGACTAGTTACACGCTCCCGGCTTCGCCCAGGGAGTGATTTTTATATATAAAAACTTTTTCTGCTTATCCCTCTTTACATAAGTGAAAACCGAATTAAAATCGATCTAGCCATTCTTGAATTTTTGCGAGACTAAAGCACGACGACTGAATTTTTTTATATGAAAAGCCTAATTAAATAGCAAGATATAATCATTCATTTTTTAGAACTAAGTTCTTAATGAAGAAATTCGGTATCTAGTTCCGAAATGAAAGAGTAATGGAGTTCATTCACTACCAAAAGTTGCAGAAAATAAATCGATGTCATCACGAAAAATGATTTTATTTATTTTGCCAGCGTTCTTCATAAAATTGGACAAATTGGCCTCGTAAAACTTTCATAAATGATCCAACTTTTGAGGGAGTATCATCTAAAAATTGTAAAATTGCAAAGTAATATACCCGAAAATTTGCTTTCGTTTTTTTTTGCTGCAAAATTTTTTACAGGTTCGCACTGTTTGCTGGTGTCACGTAGAAAATTGCAATATCGTGTAACTGACAACTTAATTTTATGTCCAATAACATGACAGCAACGCGACTGCTACACGTTCGTCGTCCCTCGACAAAAACTATGCGGTTGATTTATTAAAATACTTTCTAGCTGACATTTTAGGTTTTACTAAAGTTTCAGATCTGGCATTATTGCATTTATTGTGATATTGTATTTTTATGAAAACAATGAATCTCATAAAATTATCTTTATATATATTTTTTTTTACAGTTATATCTTCTGCGATACAATGAATTCGTTTAAAAGTAAATTGCTGACACTTTAATTGAGTCCCAACAGCTAGTAATAAATAAATTGGAATAAGTTTAGAGTCACTTTTTTCCCACAATCACTCGACACACACAAAATATGAAAAGCAAACGAAGAAATATAGGTAAAAATCGGCTGCACTTCCTCCCACTCAAAGTGCATCTGACAAACATCAGAGGATTGCACTCAAACCTCGACCCGGTCCATCACCACCTTGAGACCGTGACACCTATTCTTTCTCACGGAGACGCAGATAGTAACACCGTCAGACGCTTCATACCTCAACTACCCAGGTTACTCCCTTGAGCATAGATTCAAAAAAAACGCTGGGGTCTGTGTGTACGTTCGCGATGACATTTGCTGTCGGCGTCTCCGTTGCTTTGAAGATTCTGGGTTCTCTACGATCTGGCTTTTGGTGGATACAGGGATTGAAAAAATCGTCTACGCCTGTATTTACCGATCGCATAGCGGTAACCAGGAGACAACCAGACTTTTTGACCACCTGACCGAGTCGGCAGATTTAGCCCAACAAAAGTATCCTACATCGGAGCTTGTTTTCCTGGGGGACTTTAATGCCCATCATAGCGAATGGCTGTTTCCGTATCAGGAAACAGACCACGCTGGGAGGGAGGCGCGCAAATTTGCACTGACTGGATCTCACCCAGCTGATAAATGTCGCGACGCGGGTACCTGATGTTAACGGTCATACACCCAACTGCCTCGACCTACTGCTAACAACTGATCCAGACCTGCACTCCGTGTCGGTCTCAGCCCCTCTCGGGACATCCGACCACTGTCTGGTGAAGTCCGTGTCAAACCGCTCTCCTCCTGATAACAGCCCCAGAGGCACGAGGAGAATCTGGCGATACGAATCTGCAGATTGGGATGAGATGCGTCACTTCTTTGCATCTTATCCTTGGCGTCAGTTGTGCTTTTCTTTCGGTGATCCCTCGCTCTCTGCTGATGCGATTGCTAATGTGATAAAGCAGGGAATGGAATATTTCATTCCATTCTCCGACATCCCGCTCGGTCACAAAACCCGGCCATGGTACAATGCGGACTGTGCACGAGCTGCAGCCCGTAAAGAGTCTGCCTACCGAGCCTGGGTTCAAGCTCGCGATCGCAAACTCGGGGATCGTAGGGTTCGTTCAGGGAAGAGAGCATTCAACTCCGCTGCCAAGTCGTGCAAAAAGGTATTCCGCAAGGCTCGTTTCGACCATATTAGTCGGGTGGGAGCCAGGTTAGCAGCATACCCTCCCGGTAGTAAGCAATTCTGGTCATTATCGAAATGTATAGAAACAAACTTCTGTCGTCCGACGCTTCCTCCCTTGCTGAAGCCTGATGGCTCTCTGGCTCACTCCGCAATAGAGAAAGCGAACCTTTTCGCATCTTTATTTGCCAGTAACTCACGCCTCGTCACTAGCTCTCAACAACCACCATCATTACCTTGTTGTGAATCTTCAATGCCGGAGGTCTCGATTCACAACAAAGAGGTTCGAAGAGCACTACAGAATATTGATGTTAATAAAGCTAGTGGGCCTGATGGCATACCTGCAAGGGTCTTGAAGCACTGTGGTCCTGAATTGTCTCCTGTACTTACACGCTTGTACCGTCTCTCTCTCAAGACAAATACCGTACCGGCATCCTGGAAGCTTGCCAATGTTCAACCAGTGCCCAAAAAGGGTGGTCGTGCCGACCCCTGTAATTATCGTCCAATCGCCATCACTTCCATACTCTGCAAGGTTATGGAGAGAGTACTGAATAGCAAGCTGCTGACATATCTTGAAGCTAATGACCTGCTCAGTGATCGTCAATATGGTTTTCGTCCAGGACGTTCAACTGGAGATCTTCTTGTGTATGTCACGCACTACTGGGGTGAAGCCATCGAGAAACATGGCGAGGCTCTCGCTGTGTCCCTTGATATATCGAAGGCTTTTGACAGGGTGTGGCATGCAAGTTTGCTAAGCAAGCTTCCAACATACGGCATCCCTTCTGGCCTCTGTAGCTGGATTTCTGATTTTCTGAGTGAAAGGTCGATTCGAGTAGTCATTGATGGCTGCTCCTCGGATCTCATGGCTATCGATGCCGGTGTTCCTCAGGGATCTGTTCTCTCCGCGACTCTTTTCCTGCTTCACATAAATGACCTGCTCCTACCAGGAGTAGTTGCGTACGCAGATGATAGCACGGTCATGGAGAGATATTTGTCCAGCGCAGGGGCCACTCGCGATGAAATTAATTCTGAGAGAAGAGCAATGGTTGAGCGAATTGACTCTACCCTGAGTCTTGTATCCCAATGGGGTGACAGGAACCTGGTTAGTTTTAACGCCACCAAAACGCAAGCGTGTTTGTTCTCTGCAAAAAGGAGCCCCTTTGACCTGGCTCCAACCTTCCGAGGTGCATCCGTACCTGTCGCCAATGATCTTGAACTTCTTGGCATGAGGTTGAGCTCAAACCTCAACTTCGGCACCTCTATCGAGTCCAAAGCCCAAACAGCAGCCAAAAAGCTGGGCATCTTAAATAGGGTGAAGCGATACTTTACGCCTGGACAGCTCCTTTCTTTATATAAGGCGCAAGTTCGATCTTGCATGGAGTATTGCTCCCACCTTTGGGATGGTTCAGACAAATACCAACTTGCCGCACTCGACTCGGTGGAACGCAGAGCTAGGAGACTCATTGGCGGCAGTACGTTTTTAAAAACTAAGATGCAGAGCCTGGCACATAGACGCAAAATTGCCAGTCTATGTGTCTTTTATAAGATGTACTTCGGAGAGTGTGCTCAGGAGCTTCATGAACTCATACCGCCTTCCCCTTTCTTCCATCGGACATACAGACATACGGCTGGTTACCATCCTCATCTTGTCGATATCCCTCTATTTCGGACCAAGCGCTTTAAAACATCCTTTATAATGCGCACTGCCAAGGTTTGGAACTCCCTGCCGGCGTCTGTATTTCCGAGCACATATATTCAGGTGAATCTATTCAAAGTTCGAGTGAATAGGCACCTTCTGGGTGAGCTCGCTCCATCATAGGCCTCATCTTCGCTACACACCTGGATGTTGGCCAAGAGCAAACCCATCTCTACTTAAAAAAAAAAAAAGTCAATTTTTTTTAATTACTATTATCGAACCATACTAGATAGCTATATTTTGGCCTATGTATACATGCTGATTTTTTGGTAGGCGTATAAAAAATATGTAGTTAAATATATTTATAATTCAGTTCAATATAAAATCCAATAATAAATAAATTTCATTTGTACCATTTCCATCTATTGGTATAAAGAATTCTAAACAATGCATTATTCTAATCCCAGTAGCAGTTATAATGTGTATTAGCAGGGATGCTAAAATAGGAATACTGAGAAAAATTTAAAACTACGCAGCTCTCCATAGTACTCGTAAAAAACAATAATGTTACTTTGTTTCTACGAATCCTTATTTAATTACTTACATAATGGCACAGAAACGTTTTAATTAAAGTCCAATAGCATTCGTTTCGTAATTTTTTTGGCTTCCTTACATTTTAGTCTTGCAATTAACAAGTTTACACAATTCGCACACTAAAACCTACCTTATGAATTTAATGTTAAGCATTAATTTCGCTTACTTAAATAGGTCGCTAATAAAATAGGCCAGGAGCTTGAGATCACTCGTGTACTTACAAAGAGTACGGCTGGCATCGGCTAAAAGGGAGTGTAGGGCTCTCGAAATTTCTGACGCGAATTTTTTTTTTCCGACGCAGCAGGGCTTAGCATTCAAAGCAACTCGACGTACTTATGCCTCGTTGACAATGAACTGAGATCGTGTGAAAATGAGATAAAGTTGGGGTCAAAAGGTTGTGCGGATATTAAAGAGTACTTTTGAGTTGTCAGCATTAGAGACAGCATCTAAGAGAGAGCATTAGATTCTGCCAAATAAGGAATAAAAGGATGTCTAGCGTTCAAATCCTCTTTGACTACTTTTTAATAGAAGGCAGTTTCAAAATTGCTTTATGATATTTTGACTTTTTTAAAACAATGACTTTTTAAATTTATTAAATCTCATTAGCAAACAATTTAAATTATTTTGTAAATTCCACAAATTAATTATATCATAATTTCTAATTAATGAGTAAATAAAGTAGTAGATGGATTCATACAATAATTAAGACTTGAGAGAGTTGAAAAGGTACCAAAGCTTTTCATTGTGAACATAGTTCTAGTATTACTTTGAAATAAACGTTTCATAGCTGTAAGCTTTTTTAAGAAACTTAAGAAATAAAGGATTATATATTCTGAGAAATGTTACGACTGGACCTGCTAAAAATGACTAGTTACCTTAATTCTTGTTAGTCTCATGATAAAAAAAACATATACATACTATACCGAGATGTTTTATATAACCATCCATAGATAAGAGTAACTTCATCTCGTTCATGTTTAATTGACAGTGAATTTTTGTGTGTGAGGTACCTAGTACAGTCAGCGTCATAAGTAGATGAGCATCTGAAGTAGGCAAATAATTGTTAGCATTTAATTTTTCATTAACATCTACGCAACAACAGATTTCAAATTTATGTGAGCTTCTATGAATTCAAATATATCTAAACACCCATATGTCATATATTTCATTACAAAGGGAAAGTCTTATGTATACAATCCGATCGCCAAAAGTATCTAAGCACTAAAATGTTCAATTATATCTCAACACTTTTTGGAATAACCTTTCAACTCTTTGTATTAAGGTTCATATTTAGTTAATAATCGCCTACTTACATTGTCTTTCATAATACGCTTGAATGACATCAGCACACATCAGTGAGGAATTATTTTCAAACGAATTCAAAAAAGGAAGAGGTTCTCAATTTGACTATAATTGTGAATTGATTTTGATGATTCTTTTTATTTAAGTCGTACTTCAGAGGTGGTCCCATATAAATTTTATCGAAATAGATTTAGCGCTTTTTGAAAAAAAAAATCAAAACAAATACGACTTTAATATTATTCTACCTTCAATCTATATTTTAACTGTCATTACCGATAGTCATCACAGAAACATTAGCCAAAAACAAAGGATATTTGTATGTACATATTTGTAAGGAGCCAACATGATACTACCAGTCGAATGTCATTATTTTCTGTACAACCTTATTTTCATAATTAGGTATACAACTAAGTTTCCAGATCGATTGTAACTTGTCAAATTACCCGTATGTAAGTATTTAAATATAGTTGAAAATTAGCTGCAAAAGGGATAGAGATTTTTCGACTTTCGAATGGCACGAGGGCCATTCAAAAAATCTCTATCCCTTATCCTTAATGCTAGTGTAGTTGGCAGCGCACTTGCGGCACCTGTGACGTTGCTTGTTATAGGCGACGGTAGCCACCTACCATAAAGTGGACCGTTAGCATGTCTACCATTCCAAAAACAGTAAAGTTTTGTCAATTTTAGTTCAGTAATTAAGAATTAATAAACTATTAAACTTATTTTTCAAATTTTTAGTATATATATTTAGATACTATTGATCACCAACACACGTCCTAAAACAAAGCACGAGGGCCATTCGAAATTTGAAAAATCTTTCGCTCATAACTTCTCAATTACATTTAGATACATCTGACAACTTAGGTAATTATGAAAATATGATCGTATAGAAAATAATGACATTCGACTGTTTAGATATTTTTGACGCGTTGAATGTTCACATTAATTAGAGTACTTTGGAGTGTAGATATAATCGGTCTTCAAAGTGTGTAGTGTTATTTGAGTACCTAGACAGATCCGATATATCTGATGCTGACTGTACTAAAGCTTCCGTTATTCTAAATATTAAATAATATATTTTATTAACAAAAATATGATAATATACTTCTTCGTGTTTTAATGATATGTGTGAATATGTCATATGACAGTTTAATGACACAATTGAAACTAATAAATATTAATTGAAAAGTTCAGATGTGATAAAATATTGTTATATAGTCTACCGACAGTGTCGCGCATATAAAATATTGTAAAAGACAATATTTAAGACACATTCGTACCAATATTGTAAGCAATGGGCCTAAGCGCAGAATTTACATAAACCATCAAACGGTACGTACATACCAGGGGATGTAGTTAACGGAGTCATAAAATGGAGTAACGTTAAAGAAACTCTTTTCCATAAAATCACCGTTTCTTTGAAAGGGTACGGGATAGTAGTAGTAAAGGATGAATATAAAAAGAGAAATCAAATGCTCTACTACCGGAACTGTGAGGAATATGTAGACATAGATAACGTTATCTACGACACTAACAAAGGATCAGTATGTTCTATAAATTCTAACGAGACAGCATTTTCGTTTAACCTGCCAATGAATGTTCCCCCTTCGTTCAAATACTCAATGTCTAAAGTGTTTGAATGCACTCATCCTTTCAGACGAGAGACAACTCAACACACTACTGACATAAAGTGCAAAATCTTTTATTATATTCGAATTAAATTCAACAGACCAGGTTTTATGAAATTGTCGAAACACTTTAAAAAAGAAATCAATGTAGTGTCAGGAATAACGACCAATTTGCCAGCCGAACCTGTAACATATAGTGAACAGAAATCTATATTTCAATTATTACATTTATTTTCGAGTAAAAATAATTTAGTTAATTTAAAAGCGCGCATAGAGAACGCCATACTGCCAAGTGGCGGAATTATTGAACTAAATTATGAAGTATTAAATAACAGCAACATTGATGTAAAGGGAGTTGAGGCTAAACTTATGGAAATTCATACTTTCAAGCCTAATACACAGACAGCTGTAAAAATAAGTACTGAAATTAGCGGGTCTCAATCAAGAACTGATGTTGTGAAATCTGGTGATACTCGAACAGCTTCTATCAAAATAAATATACCAACAGATTGCAATAGCATTGATAGTTCAAATATTGTAACAAGAAAGTATGGAGTTTTCCTTGAAGCTGAACTGCCGTTGCCACATCGTGATATTGAATTAGAAATTCCAATTCATATAGGTGCTGTTATAGATAATGATGATAATGATAACAATGCTGACAATTGTGATAAAGATCGACCACCATCATATTGGGAAGCAATGGGTGAAGTTAAAGATGAAGACGATGATTGCGAACTTGGTGATGATGATGCTAAACTCTTACAGTCAAATAATGTTTAAATATTCTGATTATAATTTATACTTAATTGGTTTTGTTTTCTACTGTAACTTTAATGTTTTGTTGTTTTTTTTTTTGCGTGTTTACATAATTTTGATATAATTATTATGATCAGAATGTCATCTACATTAATATATTTTTTTTCAAATATAACTTATTAATATACAGTATATTATTGTAAATAGTGGCTTAAAAAATCACATAGCATTCTGATGAATGAGGATGAGCTATTTCTAATAACTACATATTACGAAGAATTGCAAACAAAACGAACCATGAATTATTTGTTTACAACTCAAAAGTTTCTCTTATTTTTTTATTTATTTGAAATTGAACGGTTAATTTCTTTTATTAATGGATTTTTACAAGTGCCTGTTGTTACTAGTTTGATAGTTAATGTACCTACCTATTTTTTCTTAAGTGTCAGACAAATCTCAAGAAAGCCTTGAAATCAAAGCTAAAAGGTCTGAAGGACCCTCATGTCTTGAGATACATTTTTACACAAAAGCATCTCTCAAGGCCCCAATTTGACCGACATCCGTTAACAAGTTACGTCTTGAGATCAAAGCCAAGTGCGAATTTCCACACTAACAAATGTTCAGTACATATTCGTTTTAACAGGTGAAAGGGGAAATTTCAACTCAGTCGTTGCGATCACAAATGCTTGCGACGAAACAAATAGAATTGTATATTGTGTAGTAGTACCACTTAACAAGGAAGTTATTTCTGTTCCTTATAACAAATTAAATGTGTTTTATGTACGTTTAATTGTTGTGTAATGGATGTTTAATTCAAAGAAAAATTATTTTCAGTATAGTTAGAAACAAATAATAAAATGTTATCGAATATGTTAGTAGTTTAGAATGGATCAATGGACCATCAAAAATAAATTACGCGTATGGGTTTCAAATAATATTATTCATTAACATTATTATAATACAAAAACTAAAGATTTTTTTAAATATAGTTCCTGTAATTGGAAACAAGGTATTGAGAAGTATATTCACTGTATAAGGAAACCTTTTAAAAATAGTCTTAATATTTTTCTTCGGCCATTACTTCCCAATATGAAGGCGGCTCATCAGGCAACTTAACGTCTGAATTATTGTCTCTTATTCTTCCAATTACTACAGGTATATCCAAAATTTCATTTATGTGTGGTATTGGCACTTTAGCTGTTACTCTTACATTGTATTTTCTCTGTATTATTTTTTCAGTTTGAAAAGTGTAAAATTCGGAATCCACGGAACTAGCGAAAATTTCGATGATGAATTTCGTGAAATGACATCCGAGGAAACTGTGGAATTCTTAATTATTTTCTCTGAAAATTTCGTCCTGCCACAACTCGCCTTGTAGGTAACATGTTCGTGTATCTCCGATTGAATTTTAACATTAACTTTTGTATCATTTGTTACAACAAAATCCAAACTAACATTAGAACCAGAATCCAAAAGAGAATTATTAATTTTAGCTTTCAGATTTATTGCATTGTCTGCGTTAGAAAAAAGCCTTGATAGTTTCTTCTGTAGACCATATATTGTTGGAGTATTAAACTGAGAAATGTCTAACTCAGAAGTATTAACATTTCCTTCAACAACCAGAGGTTTTTTATATACTTTGTTCCGTGACAACAAGGCTCGTTTATCGAATTTTATTTGAATCAAATAATTTATTGATCCATAATAACCTTTAAAAGATGGCGGTATGTTAGTAGGTAGAGTAAATTGAAATGGTGCTTCATATAGATTGGTTTCAAGAGTGAAATATTCGTCAGAATTTTTGTTTAAAATATATATGTTGAGATACAAATTCTTCGCTTCCACTAACTAAAGAAAGTTTTGGCAAAGAAACGCATTAGCGTTTCTTTGCCAAAACTTTCTTCCTTCCAGCTGCATTGACCTTTACCTAGGAGAGATATGATTATGGTTTTAATCTCTGTGGGTTTATCCACTGCGTACTTAATGGTCCCAGAAACTTGCTGCCCTGGTTTATAAACACCCTTCGTATTGTCCTTTAAGTTAATTTCGCACATAACACCCATTGCACTAACGTGATATTTTTATGCACAACTAGCAAACCTTCGCACGGATGTCTAATTTTTCCAATTTTTTTTCGTACGAACCTTCTTCGGGCTTCAGTGAATATTTTTTAAGAAATTCCAATTGGTCCATGCGTTCTCGGGTTTTGCGCTTAGGAACACACTTAGTGATATATATTTTTTATTTATATAAGAATAACAAAGAACGCTTCACCCCTCTAAGAATCGATAACGTACTAAACTGACTAGTTGATTATCTATAGTGCTGTACACATAAATATATATTATCACTGATAAAAATTTACCGTTAGTGATTTGTGAGTTAGACAGAGATAAATGTAGTGACAAATTTTATTTACACTTCATGCTAAGTAACTTGATAAAAACTAAAAATGTTTAGCGTCATAATTGTGTAATTATATCTCTAATAATGGCACCTGTGTACAAAGGGGAATACTTATCAGACATACAAAAAAAATGTCTAATAAAAACAATAATTTTATATCGGCATAAAAACAAAAACATTAAAATTAATTCATTATGTAAAAAGTAAGTAGAAGCCAGTTATTGACATTTTTGTTTATCTTTTTCTTATTTATAATTTTAACAATTTTAAGGCTAAATATATATAATAACATGTAAAATGATCACTAAAACCACTGAGGTTTAATCTCGTGTTATCATTTGTAATCTATAATATAAAAATGAATCCCTAAATGTGTTGCTAAGCGCAAAACTCGCTTTAAACTCGAACGGGTGGACCGATTTTAATTCTGTCTTCACTCATGGATAGAGGGATAACCAGGGAAGGTTTTTACGTAAAAAAATGCACCCCGGGCGAAGCCGGGAACAGGCCGCTAGTTATTAATAAAATCTAACAGATCTAGCAGATGGAGAATTTGTTTTGTTCGCATAAAGAGAGATTCGCAAAAAGAATTTTATCAGGAAAATTTAGCAGGAGTCTTAGTATTTTAAACTGTACCAGGTGACTGTTATCCAGTCACCTGGTACAGTCAGCATCAGATATATCGGATCTGTCTAGGTACTCAAATAACACTACACACTTTGAGGACCGATTATATCTGCACTCCAAAGTATTCTAATTAATGTGAACATTCAACGCGTCAAAAATATCTAAACTTTCCAGACCAGAGCCAATTTTGAAAAGTTTATTTCCAAAGTTAACCCTGCCGGGCATCGAACCCGGATTCAAGCACCACTCATCCAATGGACTAGTCATAAAAACACAACACAATACAAAAATAAGTTCACAATATACAAAAATCAATAAGGTATTCATCTACAATTACAAAATATTGTATTTGTATTAATAAAACTTGAATAAGAATTTTTTAAAAAACGAAGGTGCCAGCCAAGAGGGACAGTTTTATTCTGCGGCTCCTCAGATTATAAAATTAACTGATTATAAATTGTAAATAGGTAACTAGTATAAATAATTTCGTTGATTGTCCTTTAATGCTATGCTTTGAAGTAAAGCATTAATCATTAAAAATTAAGTAAGTGTATTATATAATATGGGTAGGCATACTAAACGCGCTGATCAAATGAGACAACGCTGTTTGTAAGAAAGTAGTGACGAGAGGGAAGATCGGTTAAAGTTTAAAGATACAGTCATATTGATAACGTCTTCCTTTTTTGAATTCGGTTGAAAATGATGTCATTCAAGCGTAATTATGAGACAATGTAAGTAGGTGATTATTGCGACCAACTAAACATGAACCTTAATACAAAGATATCAAAGTTTATTCCAAAAAGTGTTGAGATATAATTGAACATTTTAGTGCTTAGATACTTTTGGCGATCAGATTGTATACATAAGAAAAAAATTCCGTTTGTAATGAAATATATGACATATGTGTTTAGATATATTTGAATTCAAAGAAGCTCACATCAATTTGAAATCTGTTGTTGTTACTGAAAAATTAAATGCTAACAATTATTTGCCTACTTCAGATGCTCATCTATTTCTGACGCTGACTGTACAACTTCCAGTTATGACGTCATCAATTTATCTTCAGAAACCTATCGAGTGGAGTATTAAATAAATTACATTAAAATTTAGATAAAAATACCCCACACCATTTCAGCCAGTTGTTTCGTATGAAATATAAAATTTTAAAAAAAAAACATTTTGAGAACACAATGAGTTTGGACTCGGACGAACGTTTTTTTTTTTCGTGACCTATCAAGAATATAACTATAGGTTTAATCTCTATTGGTTTACAGCGTATTTCATGGTCCTCGAAATTTCTTCTCCAGATTTGTAAATTACGCATGATGTGTGAACGTCACATATATATCGTCACATTATAGTAAAACATCTCAGATAGCACGTCAATGTTCTTAAAGAACAAATTCTTACTGACGTGACGTATGTTACAGTAAGTACTAAATGATAGAACACTCCTTTGTTGCGTTGCGAGGGAAACGAAACGCTATAGATAAATACACTGATAAGAAAGTAAATCAATAAAAATATCGCTATTATTGCTATTTGTATTTAGGTTTTAGCATTTGTATTGCGTTTTTTTTTATTATTATTATATTAGCGACCCGTTCCCAGCTTCGCACAGGTACAATTTTTTCTGTCAATTATATATAAAAAGCCTTCCTCGTTTAACGCTCCATTATTATTGAAAACCGCATGAAAATTAGTAGTTTTTCGTGACCAGAAACATAGACAGACAGATGTAACGGGGGACTGTTTTATAATATGTAAGGAGTTTTTTAAAAAAAATAGTCCTATTTTTTATTACATTTAATTTGATTTAACTGAAAAAATACCAAATAGAGGTTTAATAACGAAAACGAAAATTATTATATTATTTGTTGCATATGATTTTATGAATAAGTTAGTCTACTTTTTCTCATCAATATCATCATCATCTTTCCCATCTCCTTCGTCACCCATCACTTCCCAGTAAGAAGGTGGAGGATCTTCGCAAACATTCTGTCTTTCTTTAAAGACATTACCAATCTGTACGGGGATTCGAAGTACAGCATTAGTGTGAGGCATAGGCAGTCCAACCGTTAATGTTACAAAGTACTCCCTTGATACAAGCTTAGAATGTTCTAGACTGTTATATTCGGATGGTACGTTAATCGAAACTAACATAGACTGAGTGTCGTTACTTTTAACTGCGCCTGTCTTGGAATCTGTGCCGGGAACTTCACTGTCCATTTCCACATTTACATGACCAACAGCATTGAACGTATATACTTCTATTAATTTGGCTTCTACACCTTTTATATCAACGTTACTTTCATTCTTCACTTCATAGTTCAATTCAATGTTACCTCCAGTAGGAATTACAGAGTTTTCTATACATGCTTTTATATAAACTACGCTCTTATTGCTTGAAAACAATTTGGTCAGATGAAATAAAGTCTTTTGCTCGCCATATACTGTGGGTTCCATTGGCAATGCAGGTGTTATCCCTGGCAAGATGGTTATTTCTTTTTTGAAGCGCTTTGCAAAAGTGAATAATCCTGGTCTACTGAACTTTATGCCTATGTAATAAAATATCCTGCAGCGTACTTCATTATTAAATATGCGTTTGTAGTATTTGAATGTCGGTGGTATATTCTCGGGTAATTTAAAAGTAAAATGGGTTTCATATGAGTTTACAGGGTACGTCGCACCTTTTTCGTCGTTGTGGAATACGTAATCAATGTCAAGATAATTTTCGCTTCTGGTGAATCTGTGCAGTTGATCATCTCTCTTCTTTCTGTGGTCTATTACAATCAATCTTCCGAATCCATTTAAAGATACAGTGATATTTTTGAAAACACTTTCCTCGTCAACAGCCCACTTTAAGGCACCAGACACTGTATCTCCTGGTACGTAAGCTCCATTCTCAGGTTTATATAAATTTATTTCCGCAAATATTCCCATCTCTAGGCTATTTTTATTTAAATGGTATGCGACAATTGCACAATATAAAATATTATTTCATTAACACTCAACAACAAAACGTCAGTGATTTCTTTGAATTCATCAGTATCAAACTAAACTAACACTATCACTTTTGTATTATCTTGGAAGGTGAGTAATACCACTAGGTAAATATACAAAACATACTTCAAAATTGTTTTAGGATAATTTTTCTACTAATCCATACACTGTGAGCAATGGTGAACGAATTTATTGGACTTATTAATTTTTTACTAACAATAAAAAACGATACGTTCAAACATGGCGATACAAACTCCGATAATAAAGACACTTTATCTTTATCGCGCGATATTAATAGTAGAGAGCCTGCAGCGATTATTTTAAATTCAAGTAATCCAGATCGACGTAATATCAAATAACAGGTTGGTAGTGCCACGGCTTATTAATTTTCGCAGTCAATTTGGTGTCAGTAACCATCCTCTTACAGGAGACCACCGTCTATAACAATTTCAGAGATTTATCGCATGAATACAGACAGAAAGAGAATATGTACGAATCAAATAGTGACAGATTTTTTCCAACAGATTAAATTCGTACTCTCTCTCTTTCCAACCTACAAATTATTTGGTATAATTTCTTTTTTTTCTGGAGCCTATTTTCACGCCAATAGATTTTACTATAAATGATTCAGATATACTCGTATGTTAGTGTCAGTAATCCTACTTGAGTGAAAATATATTCTAGTTGTGTGAAGACATTGGGCAAAATGAGAAACTACGAAATTACTACTTTCATTGCTGTTGAACAGGGCCGAATTTAATTTCATATTTATTTTGTATAAATTAATAATTAACTATATATATTTTCTGTAATGACAACATTTTACACAACATTTCGTTTTAACAGACAAATATTTTTATATACCTTTTATTTATTTCAAAGTTCCAACGGAAACGAAAAAACGAGCCATCGCGTAACGTATCGCTGGGTTCACCTAGTTATATAAACAGTTTTGAACGTAATCAAATAACTTGAATTTAAAATCTTACATATTTGAATATACCTAATAATATTGAACAATATTACCTAAACTTTCACTGTCCCGAAAATAAACGTTGAAATTTTCTTGTAGGTAATATTATTATTTAGAGTTCCTAAATAAACTTGTATTCTAAAATTCAAATTCTCAATTCTTGAACCTTCATTCATAGGCGTCAAAGCAAAACCAAGAATAAATAAAAACAATGTTATATTTGATCATTGACTTAAAGACTATCCTGTCTTTTAAGTTGGACCAAATTACATATAGTTACGAAATTTTATCAAAATCGGTTCAGTAGTTTGGGAGTTCATCGCGGACAAACATGTGACACGTAATTTTTATATATATAATAATATAACGCCTGACATCTGCTATGCTATTAAACTTTTGCCAGGCGTTAGTATTTCTTTTATTTTAGATTATCCTTCTATAGCTAGTTTTAATATTATATACTTACTAGCTGAGCCCGTCCACGCTTCGCTGTGATCATTGAGTAGTTCGTTCTCGCTTTCGGCAGATGGCGTCGTAAAAAAGCGATATTTTATTTTGCGATCGAAATTATATTATTACGCAAAATATATATTCTCGCAAAATATATCTTGAAGCGGATTGCATATTGTGTAAAAATTTCAAGTCAATCCGTCAAGTCAATATAATATATGAATTAAAATTTTGAAACGTATTTTTTTACGAATATTATTATCTAACTACATTGTAAACTATTTTTATATTTTTTTGATTTCCTATTGAGCTGTTTTTTTTTATTCCCTATTCGGTCCTGTTACATACCGTGCCGTCCGCACATTTACACAAGAAACGTCGAGGAAACAAGAACAGATTTACGATCCGCTTACGTAACAATATTTTGTGTTTCCCTTGTGGACATTAATTACTTAAGCTTTTGACGCCTAATTGTTTCATATTACAGCTTTTTACATCTTTTGGTGACAGAAACCACAACGTTGAATAAGTAAAATTGTTCTATATTTATTATTTCAATATAATTTATGATCATGCAATTACATGTTTGTTGCTTTAGAAATGAAAACAAAAATGACTTACGTTATAAAACCGTTGGGTTGTAATTTCTTTTTTTTTAATTTGTAAATAAGGTAAATTGCGTATTAAACGTTTGTAGAATATCTGTGGTTTTTTTTTTTGTCTTCTATATTTTTTTATTTCTTTTTTTTATTAATGAAATAAGAAAATAAGTACAATAATTAAGTAGGGGCAGGCAGGCTGGCGGCAGTATAACCACCCCCTTACAGAAGAATAATGTAAGCATTTGTGCTGTTGTGTTTCGTTGTGAGTAAGGGATACCAGAGCCCATTTCCATTACCCCTCGTAATACCTTAACATTAACCAGTTGACAGCGTAGGTATTATACCTACTATGGTTGGTTGCAGCACCTGTGCGATTGTTTGTGTTATGGGCGACAGACACTCAGCACCCTGTCTGAGGACCTTCAAATAAATAAAAATAATAAAAGTGTAAATTTCCTGTAAATGAAATACAAATTCAATAAAATTCACATTTCAAAAATAAAGTTAGTACTTACCGTGTCTCTGTCTTGAAGATCAAAAAAAAGAATTTTTTTTGAATTGTTAAGGAAAAAGTATGGAAAAACAAAATTCACGTATTTTCTAATGAGTATTGTGAGAATTGGATTTTTTTATTGGGAAAACCAGGGCCTGATTAACCCTTAGGCTAATTAGGCTGCAGCCTAGGGCGCGAGAATCGGAGGGGCGCGCTGAAATCGTGTCTTCGCATGCGCTATTAATCTAGCATCATTGCATCTACCCTACACTGAGAAAAAAAATCTCTTCTGACAACTAAATTTTATTTACGCCAACAAAATGATTTGATAGCCCATTGCCAATAAAATATTTAATAGTTTTAAATAAATATTTTGTAACTTCCTAACGAACTAATTATTAGAGATTAAAAAATATATAGTAAAGATAATTGTGCGTTCACTGGCGAGCATGAAATCATATCGTAGTAACTATAAAATATATTAGTTAGCCTTAGAAAATGAGTTATTATGAATATGTAATTAAATATAATTTCAAAATGAAGAAATGTTTATTTAGCTATTTATTGACTCGAACGTTTTTAAAAAATAAAAATAAAAATTTTACTCAACGCTCCGTTTTTTATGTTATTCGGATTTGTTTTAGATTTTGTCTCGACACTTATGTATCTTAACATTTTTCACTTAAATAAATATATAATTAAACCCTAGCGAAAATTCGAATCTAAGACCCTAACGCACGCCGGCTTAACACTACACGTAACAGCCCACTCAGCCACGACACCTTATGAGTAACAAAAGTTAAATAAACTCTTTTTAATAACTTCAATATGCTATTGCAATAATATTACATTTAACCTTAGGGTTTGCCACCCTAAGGTTAAATGTCATGCAGATTAAAGGACAACGTTAGTTTCGCTTGCAGATCGATCTGAAAACTTTTATAGGTATTATGAACCATGTTAAAATTTTCACACTAGTAAACAAAGTCAAAACTAATATTCTACTTTTTAGGCCGACCGTAACACACCTGGCGGGGGCGCGTCCTCATAATTAGCCTAGGGCGGTCAGAACTCTTGATCAGACCCTGGGGAAAACCTATATAATGTAGATACCAACTCCTACAATAAACAACTAGTAGTAGGTATACATACATGCCTTATTTTATTATAGATAAACATTTAGATAATTTTCAATACAGTACCTACTTACTTAACTTATCTTTTGCAAAACTTAAATTAGATTTAATATTTACAATTTAATAACTTCGCTACCCGTTTCAACCTGTGTCAGTTTTTAAATGAACTTTAAACAATTGTTTTATTTCTTGTATGATTAATTATGCTGAAATCGAGTATTTAAGTTTTGAGCATTTAAGGTGAAGCGATACTAAAAACCTGGATAATCAATGTGAAATAACACCATATGAGTCTTATTGCTATTGTATATTTTATCATCATTCTCAGAATCTTACCGCTCAAAGATCTCGCCATATATTTTCTGATTTTATTATATCGTCAGTCCATCTTGTGAGTGGATGTCCTATTATGTGCTTGCCGAAGCGTGGTCTCCACTCAAGAACTTGCTCGCTCCAGTACCCATGTCTAAGTAACTTTACTTACTTGGTAAATAACTATACTTACCAATAATATACATACTATACTGACTATACTGACCGTGCAGTAACAGCTCAATGAGATTAACACACAGGTTTTGATCCCGAACAAAATTGCACTTTTGAGTTTTTATGTTTTGTTTAAAAAATCATCATAAGTTGCTTAAACTATGAATACGTCATAGTACATTAGTATAAACTCACATACTAAATAGTATTTTATTGAAAAAGAAATTGAAATTCCCGCCACACTGCTCCATATACAAAATCGTGTTTATATTTATATATTAGTAAATTATATTACATTTATATTTCTAAAAGTAGACTTCCGCCAGACCTTGTGTTTGAAGATTATCTTCGCATGCATCGAACAAGATAACAAGTAAAGTTAAATAAGATAACATAATGTGAGACACTTATTGGAATGTCCATCCATGTCCCTACGGGTAATAGACTATCTGCGCCGACAGGGGCCCAATATCGATAAAACTAGGGGTGTCTCACTTAGATATCATTTATTTTATTCAAACTTTCGAGGCATTAAGACGCGATAGTTGAATTTCGATGTCTAAATTCCCGATATATAGTCCAGTAAAATAAGGCTTTAAATCAAAATTTGAGATAAGTACAGTAATTTTTTATATGTTCTTCTTTAAGGTATTTAAAAACTTTTTCAACTTTTTTTTCTAAACCCCCGAGCAAGGGTTGAAAAAAATCAAAATACTTAGTTGTTTTTTTTTTTTCAAGATTATTTCAAAAATGCTAGAAAAAAAGTTGTTAAGAAAAATTTTAGCAGGAAATTTTACATAAAGAGATATTATAGACTTTTTTATATTATTAAAATAATTGTTAACAGAGCTAGGGCGGTTTAAAGTTAAGGGTTGAAATATAAAACTTTAAAACCGAATTTTGAGATAAGTACCGGAATTTTTTATATAAGTTTCTTTAAAAGATCTAAAAACGACTAGTAAGTTTTTTTGAAAACAACCCCCGAGAGGGGGTGAAAATGTCCTTTTCTGTGTCACTGAGAAAATGTATGCAAAATTTTGCAATGATCGGTAGAGTAATTAAGACGGTAAAGCGTAACAGACAAACGAACGAAATCATTTTCCCATTTATAATATTGTTAGAATTATGATGAACAATTTCACACACTATAAACATAAACATTGATTGATAAACATCGACGTATATTTGCAATTACATGCGAACTTGTTAGACGACTGTGATGAGTGGCTAGTCTAAAGTTAAAATGTATAAAAATTCGTTCGTAGTTAAAGGTTTGAAAAAAATGTAATGTAACTCGAATTTTGACAACCCTAGATTGGCCGTGTTCGGGGAAAACTTTGTTATCGAGTACCGAGATTACATTCATAGATATAACTAATGGGAATGAAAAAATAATGTAATAATCGTACGCGCGTTAGTTTTATTTTAAGCTTTTTGACTGAAAAAAAATACTGCGCGGAGTACGTAGATTTTATTATTAATTTAAGTTTTTATATTGATACTTTCATTAATTTTGATACTTTAAATTAAGCGTACGTGAAACATGGCTAACAAACCCAAAAACTCAACTTTTCGGCGATGCTGCAGGCCCAAAACTTTTCGGCGATGCTGCAGGCTTTGAAGTTGAGACTCCACAAGGGCGTTGTTGCCAATAAGTTTCTTAGCTCGCCTTTCAATCGAGTCCAGTGCAGCCAGTTGATAACGGGCAGACCCATCCCAGAGGTGGCAGCAGTACTCCATGCAGGATCGGACTTGTGCTCTGTATAAGTCAAGGAGCTGTCTCGCAGTGAAGTACCGCCTAACCTTGGAAAGGATGCCCAATTTTCTGGCGACCGTTTTGGCAATGGACTCGATATGCCTACCAAAGTTCATATCGGCAGTAAGGTCTACACCAAGGAGTTGGAGGTGGTCAGTGATTGGAACGGTCACTCCCCGAAATGACGGGTTCAGGTCAAATTGACTCCGTTTCGCCGAAAAAAGACGCGCTTGGGTTTTTGATTCATTGAATCGCACCAAATTGGCGACTCCCAATTCAACTATATATAATATGTTAACTGTACAAGGTCAGATCCTTTTGCGAGATCAGAAATTATTCAATCTATTGGTCTACCTATGAAGGTTTTTATATGTTGGTACATAATTGAAAATAGCTATAAATATTAACTTATTTGAATACATTAGGTATATTAATTTCTGTCTTGTATTTGGTTTCATTTTGTAGTTTGACTTAACTTTTAACTTAGTTAATACAGAAAGTTCTATCGCTGCGTGCTTTTAGAGAGACACAAACGTGAACTTTCAAAATAAAGTTAGCAGTTTGTTATTTGTTTTGCAGTCCCCGAAACCATTCCTTTTTTAAATCATGATATTTTCATAATAAAAATATAAATGCTTTTCTATACATATTGCTATCCTGTCTTGCGATCTAAACATCTAGCGACCCGCTCCCGGCTTCACCCGGTGTGCAATTTTTATAAATAAAAATCTTCCCCGTTTATCCCTGTTTCCGAATTAAAATTCGGAAACCGAATTAAAATTGGTTTACCATCCTCGAGTTTTTGATGCGTACACAAACCAACTTAACATTTTTATATATAAAAAGAATACGACTGCAATCCAAAAAATAATAATAATAGTAAAATATACGTGTTAACCAAAAATCGATGCTTGAAACATAAGGACATATTTATTTAGCATTGTCCCTCCCTTATCCCTCATCTTTTAACCTGTCAAGGTCGACAGCGCATTTTCAAGCTCTATGGAATTGTTGTGATAATATGCAATGGTTGCCATGTAAAGTAAACTGTCAGCCTATGTCATATTAACATAAAAATTCTATATTGATTTAACCTTATAATCTTTAGTTGTGATGAATGTGATGAACAAACAAACATCTCTAAAGTCTCATATATAAGTAAGGTCCCAGCAAAAACCTTGATACATAAAGTAAGATTAAAAAGTGAAAGACTCGATAAAGTTTCCATAAAGGAATACTTTGAAGTCGACAACCGAATAAGGAAAAGTTGAAATACAAAAGTTAGAGGTGTTTCGAGAACCCTTTTCCTTCCCAATTTTAATAAAAAAAAAAAAACGTAAGCGTCACATTTCCTTTATGGAGGCGAAATGAACATTTACACGCGATACGGATCATACATTCGACACGCCATTGAACGGAATGTTTATTGAAGTTGAAATTTACAAAATATACTTATTATTAGTTACCATTAGATTATGAGCAGGATCATACTACATAGTTTGAAGAACCGTTATTGCGATTAACTTTTGCTCACGGCTTCGTACCTTTTTTTAACGTTGGGAAATCCTCTTAGATACCCGGCAGCATAGGGGATACTACCGGGTTATGCCGGATTCCTACCGGCTAAAACGTCGCGGGGACGTTATGACACAACTTCGGTGACCCATCACGGTTATCCAGCGCGGGGAGGACTGTGCTCTCGGTCAGAACCTCGGCGTGCCCGAAAGTGGAGGTACGCCGGCCATCTCGGGGGACCAAACGACGGGCAACAGTCTCCCCCAAGACCACCGCCCGGATTCCGGGTCAGGGTGAAAGGCGGCGGATATAGGCCAACCTCTCCGGCTAATTGGCAGGGAGAAGTTGCCTTTCCGCCGCTTCCTTGCGCGACATAACGTGCTCACAGAACGTGAGCATCGCCTGCCACACAAGCCACGTACTGCCAACCATAGATTTCACAACGGCCGGCAGCGAAAGATCGGCGCCCACGACGAGAGACAGAGTGGCGCGCGGCTCTGCCCATTCGGGGCATTCAGCCAAAGTGTGCTGCGCAGTGTCAACCGCGCAGCCACAAAGTGGCATTTCTCCGTCGGCTCTCTCACGGCAACCCGGTGAAGGTAACGGCCGAAGCGACCATGCCCCGAGAGCACCTGCACCAGGCGGAACGTGAGGGCCCCGCGCCGCTTCGCCTCCATCCCTCTAAGGAAGGGCGAATACCCTCAATCGCCGGGCGGCCTGCACTGGGCTCCGCCAGCCTTTCCTTCCACTCTTTGAGGAGGACCGTCTGGGAGTATCTCCTCAACCTGATGACCTCCTCCGATGACAAAACCGAACCGCGCGATCGCGCGTCCGCGACTTCACGGTACACCGCCGCGCCGCCAACACTTCGGCATCTAGCTCCCATGGAGGAGTACCAGCCAGTACACACGCCGCCTCAAAAGACATGGCGCGGTACCCTCTCACCACGGCTTCGTACCTGAGCCTATCTTTATAAATTTTAAAAAAATCCAAATTTAATATTTTCAAATTTTCCAATTCCAAATTATCCAAATTTTTTAAAAATTCCTATTTTATCAGAAGAACGGAACAGTTCTAATTCGAAACATCACCGCGAATACTACTGTCGTTTTCAAGGGAAAAGGCGAACTCGATAAACACTTTCAGAAATTCGATTTCCCCAATTACGCAGTGAATTGGTATCGAAGGAGGTCTATAATCTAATGCGTTTAAGTTTATATAAAAAAAAACTTAACGCATAAATGCATATTTCATATATTTTTCCGGTTAGACACTAATATTTGTGCATGGCATTGTACGGGTAAAAAATTAAGAAGTAGCCGAAATTATGTCAAAATAATTTCTAAATTATGGATTCTATTATTTTTGTAATCATCACAAATACAAGTAAATGAAAATATAAATAGTGCAAGAGTTGTAATTTCATTAACCTTTTTCATTTGTTTCAAACCTTTCCTTGGCATTTTCTAGGTTAGAGCGAACTAACCTAGAAAATGCCGTTTAGCATTCGTTTGGGCAGCAGTAACCACCTCCTAACAGGAGACCATCGTGAAATAACAGCACTTGTGCTGTTGTGTTTCGGTAAGTGAGTAAAGAATGCCGCAGCTCTAACCCTTTCCAATCCTTAATTCTACTATAGTCGTTGCTTGTGTTAAGGGTAGCCATCTACCATCAAGTGGATCGTCAGTTTATCTGCCGACCTTAACATCATATAAACTTAGCTTAAACAATTTTTACTAGAGATTGATGCTAATTTCGGTGGAGCGAAATACCGAGTGCAGAAACAATTCCCAAGTGAGAAAGTTACTGGAAGATAGGGAGGGTTTCTTGCTTTATTTAAATAATACAATTGCACCGTTTTTTTTTTTTTTTATTGTCTATACAATCCTTATATTATCTATATATATAAAAATCTCGTGTCACGATCTATGTTCGCGATAAACTCTGAAACTACTGAACCGATTTTGATAAAATTTCGTAACTATATGTAATTTGGTCCAACTTAAAAGATAGGATAGTTTATATTACATTTTGTTTATTATTTTTTTGCAAATTATATAATATTATTAACATAGCGCCATCTGTTGATACCTATTCAATCCAGCAATTATTTGTTAAAATTATCTGTGAGTTCCATGACAATCTAATAGATGGCGATGTAAGACAATCTAACAGATTGCACCCGTGCGAAGCCGGGAGCGGGCCACTAGTATATTATATTATCTGAGCCCCTCACTCGTGCCCTCAGAACCATGAAAATCTCGCTTCTTGTACTTGAATTCACAAGTGTCATTATGTCTATACAATATGTTTATGAAATTGTTTTATATATATAAAATATATCAATATACAACTATGACATATCAACACGGTTATATTGTAGTTATATACAAAGTAATCAGTGGGTCAGTGAGGGCAAATCTGTATCCGTCAGATATGAAAACTCATTCTTTTGAATTTAATTTAATTACACTATTCATTGGGATAAACTTGTAATGTAAAGTATGTAAATATATTTTTTAATCATCTTGAATGCCAATTAAACATATTAAAGAATAATAAAATGTTATATATATGTACAAACAGGTACATATTTGCCGCCGTATCAGCCGTATCAATTTTATATAGGGCCCAAGGGTTATAAAATATTTTTACAATCTCACTTAAATATTCATACTGTGTATAAGTAATATTAAAGTTACGTGCAATAACAAGAATATAAAAGAAAAGAAAGAAATAATCCAATCGAATGTCGACACAGTTGCGTCCTTCAACGTTACAAAAAAGAAAGAATCTAATATCAAAGTTTCTTTTTCCCTTTATTTAACATTTACACAGAACAGTTACAAATGGTTTTGTGCAAATAAATGGACGGGAACGATTCCTTTTTGTAATCCTCTTTAAACGTTTACTCATGTGTCCGGATAATTTATATTTTTAAATATATTTCTATTATTATAACAGTTACACGATGAAGCAATACAAGATATCAAACTCACACACGTAACTTTCAGTAACGAGCAGCGGTAAATATGGAGGTATGATTAGTAACAAAATATTATACGCGAAACCTTCGTATCCTTTTAGAAATTTTGACTTTAGCCACCGCCATAAAGTGGCCCGTCAGCCTGTCTGTCGACCTTAACATAAAAAAAACATAGCGTGCCCTAGGAACGCTACCGAAAACTACCTTGGAGAATCGACATGACCTTGTCTAAATTTAAAGGCGGATGAAACCAGGTGACGCAACTAGTTATAAATAAAAAATCAGCACGTGTTTGTTAAAATACTCGTACCTTCAAATTCAATAACTAATTTCAGTGGGATTAATAAAAGTTTCAGACAGAAAGAAAATTACATTACCAGCAAAAATACACAAAGTCGTACCTAATTAATGTTCTAATATTAACATAGCGTTGTAACAGATGTCCTCTTTCTGTTCGGATATCACGTGGCTCGGAAGTTGCCCAAGCGGAAGTCCGCTTTGATACCGGCTTACGCTCACCATATCCGGTGAAACATTTTAAAGGCTTCTCGGAAAGCTTTTAGTTTGAGCTAATTTACATTAACTTACCCTTTAATTTATCTTCGTTATTTTAACAAAAGAATTCGAAAAGCTTTCTGTCTACAGGCATTATAAGTCCAGGAAAATTTACAATCAAATAAATAATTTAAGTCCCTCAGGGGCATTTTTAAAATTTCTAGTAGATTATGTAATATCAATGGATGAAATTTTACCATGAAGAAGGGGTGTTTTTTTTTTTTTTTTCAATTTATACAAAAGTGGATTTAGTCCCCCAGAGAATCAAATTTTGAAAGTAGTTAGTAAATCAAAAGTCCTGTATAGCTTCCTGGATTACATGATTAAGTTGTTATTTCATATCTATACTAAATTATAAAGAGAAAAGATTACATAAACTCAAAAACTACTAGACCGATTTTAAAAATTCTTTCACCTATAAAAAGCTACATTATTTATTTATTTAATTAAACAGATACACCAGCGACAAAATAACTACAGGTACCTACAAAATCAGCGAATAAGTGATATGAGCCATTGCTACGCATTGATGATTGCTACGCGATGCTACGAAGGCTGTTATTCCCCGTTTAGTAGATTCTAGTAAACGAAAAACTTACATTTTGAATTTTTTCTACAATTTTATAAAAATTGAAAAGGTTTCTCGTGTTGAGTGACATAAGTTATATTTATTTGCATATTTAATCTTCCTTATTGAGCGGTTAGAATATTGAAATATTAAAAACTGCTAAAATTTTAACTAAAGTAACTCGAAGGTTTATTTGCTCAATAACTTTATTGCTTACTTAATTTTCGCAGGCAATAAATCGAACAATAGCCCGTTCCGATCCCCATCAAGTATATGGTTCGTAATCCAACCGAAAATACAATAAAAAGTTTATGGATGAGGGAACAATGTGTGTGGTTCAAGTGAAAAGTTAAATGCGGTATTTTCATGTTTAGTTTTGTTGATGTAGGAAATAATAATTCAGTGTATGGAACGCTCGGCTGCCGGACAAGGCTAGGATATTCGAGAGCAGTAAGAGTTTCGCGCTTTCTCGCCCTTCGCGGACCAACATTGTTAAAAAATAATATTTACAGCCTAAAACATTATGGAAAAATTTAAAGTCTACATTTTAACATCTAATAGACCTCTCACTATAATGGTTTGAATATGCTTTTGTTGCTGTTGCCACAGACTGTTGACCTCATAACGGCTATAACACGTCTATAACTACCTCGACCTTCCCTTACTTGTGGAAAACTGTTGTTGTACAACCTCTGCCGAAAGTAAATAATCCAATCGATTTAAGATGCTTAGACCAATCAGCATTTTACCGTGCATATCAAAAATAATGGAGATAACTGTCAGCGACCAGGTAATTAGTTACCTAGAAGATAATTGTATACTCCCTGACAATCAATCAGGTTTCCAAAAGGGAAGCAGTACCGCAACGGCCATGTTAGATGTCACAGACAATATTTTTGAAGCACAGAATAAAGGTATGTGCACACTATTATTTCTTCTTGATTTTTCACGCGCTTTCGACACAATAAACACTACGTTATTTCTATCTAAGTTGAGTTATTACGGTTTTGATGCAAACGCAATAAAATGGTTTGATAGTTACCTGCGTGGTCGACGGCAGTGAATTTCAGTATGTGAAATTATCAAAAACTGACGGTTAGTGAACTTTCTGAAGTAGCAGCCGTTGAACGGGGTGTGCCTCGGGGATCACTTTTGGGACCTATTCTGTTTATAGGTCAAATAAGACAAAATACACAAGTTTTGGTACAAAAAATAAATTTTGGCGATCGACCGGCTGCTCAAATGACTGCGAATCGCAATGTGTCTTTTTTTTAACGTTGGAAAATCCTCTTGGATACCCGGCAGTGTAGGGGAGACTGCTGGGTTATGCCGGTTCGTACCGACTAAAACCCAAAGACTTTCTTGCGCGACCGTTGATAGACCGTTTTCACTCCTGTCGGCACTCCCGGAGTGCCACTGTTTTTTTTTTATATATATATATAAATTAGTCTGCGACACACCCAACTCCTCGGCAAATCACAGCAGTTTAGGCTCAATAAAAGGTTGGGGGTTAGTTACTATCTTTATCTACTACTAGCTGTTGCACGCGGCATTTATTAAATAATATAGCCTATGTTACTCGCGGACAATGTATAACTAATTATGTAGCTCTCTATAGGTGAAAGAATTTTCAAAATCGGTCCAGTAGTTTTTGAGTTTATTCAATACAAATATACAAATCTTATCTTTTTATAATATTAGTATAGATATAGATTATAGCTTGTTGTATTGTGCTTTTCAGAGATAATTTATAATCATCGCACTAGTGCTACAATTTTGTATAAAATGTGCGCACTAAAAAAAAAGTCTATAAAAAGTCTCAGAAGCATGAATAAATATTTAACTCATTTCAATTAAATTAAAATTAGACTGACAAATTCGACAGTCGCGACAGATCGTATTGGTACGTAATGAAATAATCTAATTCAATTGGTAAATATTTTATTTTTGTTGACAACCTGGTCGTCAATCATTTCGTGATTTGCAGAGTAAGTTACAAGAGGACAGCGGGTGGAAAATTTCTTTTTGGCCGTACAAGAGTCGAAAAATTTTATGCACTTCTACCCATTATGATTTGCCCAAAAATAATATTACGATATGAAAATCTACGTTAATGGTCTTGTGGCGCACGCCTCCTTAGTCTCCTACTTACCAAATATTAAAATGTGAAAGTTTGTAAACCTATTTTCACTATGTAAACACAACAATAAATCAACTGAATTTTGTTGTGAATTCTTACCTTACAATTTTATTTTATTTTTTTAATTATTTCAATTGTATAAGTTCAATTTTTTCTATCATAAAGGGAGCCGGCTAAATTAATGTTCCACTTGATGGTAGCTGGCAACTGTAATCAAAATCTAATTTAATTAATTTAATTTAATTTAATCTAATTTAATTTAATTAATTAAATTAGTCAAATTACTGTTTTTCAAAAACACAATCAAAATTCGAATCGATAGACGTGATCTTTGGATCGTCATTGCATTAGAAATCTTTAACAGTAGGTATATCTACATATATCAATAAAAAATCTATATAAATATTTTCTGTGGTTAGTCTGCTCTTTACTTGTGCCATACCACAACCGGTAATGATTCCCTACGTCGCGAAGGCTCAAAGGTATATCAAGGAAAATTACCATCTCAGGAGAGTGACGTGCAACGTCTTTCAAAGTAGGAAACGGATTTTTAAGAGAGCTGATATCAAGAGTTTATTTTTTTTTGTAAATGTCTGCAATTTTTTTCAAAGGATTTCTAATAATCGCAGAGACATTTTTATAACGACACTAGCAACTGGCTCCCAATTTCGCCCTGGGTGCATTTTTTTATATACACAAACCTTCCTTCTTTATCTCTTTTACCATAAATGAAAACCGTATTAAAATCAACGATTGTTATAAACAATTTGCCATTTAATGACTGCAAAATACTTACTTAAGTGCTTAACAAGTCTTCACACAAATCCACAATTATAAATTCGTATTTCATTAACGACTTACAAAAGGAAAGTTCATTTCATACAATGAATGAATTACACATACGGTTTTAAAAAAAATACGTGGAGATGCAGAGTCTGATGAATGTCCAGGGCAGATAAGTGATGGGACAGAATGACTGCGTACTTTTTCAACGGTGCACGGGGAATTTTTTTTTATGTTTATTTTCGTTTTTACAGTAACATATGTAGCGTTGCCGTGTAGCCCGTATGTAAATATACAAATGTTGTTGTATAAATCATGTAAATTCATACGGAAATATGATGAAAGGGTTGACATTTGGTTGGCAAACAAAGATAACGGGAAAAGCTATTTAATTAACGACACAAACTAAGTTTGGCTATTAAAAATATTATGGCTAAAAGGCTAAAATGAAGGCTAAAAAGCGACATAGTACAGGTCTACAAGTTGAAAAATAAAAATATATGTTGTAAAGCCTAACATCTTTATCGCTGCGACAAGGGGATTTTTTTAATACTTTTAGACGATCCCTCACGGGAATATAAATTTTCCAAGATAAAAAGTATTATATATGATAATCCAGGTAATAAGCTATCTGTGTGCCAAATTTCATACAAATTCGTTCAGCCGTTTTTCGTTTATTGAGGAACAAACATCCAAAACGTTACCAACATACAAACCTTAGCATTTATAATATCGCTAGAAACCCGCTCCCGGATTCGCTGATCGGATTATTTTCTATTATAATATTTTTTGTTCTTTTTTTTCTGTATAGTATCTGTTCTCTCTTATATGTTATATCTATCTGTAGACACGCTTGTGGAATACCTATGTGTTAATTTTTTTGACTTTTTTACTATAATATATTATTGTTTTTATTTCTTTTTGTGTCCCAAAAATTGTTATAAAAAATCTCTTTCCATTAGTGAAAACCGCATGAAAATCTTAATACAGACAGATACACGTGGCGGGGCACTTTGTTTTATAATAAGTATTGGTTAAGATTTCTAATAACAAATAGTCTTACCTACAGTTTCGTGATAACTTCTTCACTTTGCCTATGCGGTCAGTAAACTCAGTTTTTTTGAAACTAAGACTAAGTTTCATTAATAACATGAACATCAATAAATATGACGAATTTATTAATAAATTTGATTCGATATTTGAAATTCCGCTTTGATTAAAATCCTTTACACATAGTTTACCTTTATTTCATCTATTCTATATCTACTTATATATATTTATTAGTATACTAACTTATCTCGATATTATTAAGTTTACAAATATAGTTTTGATTGGTCGAAGGTTGTATTAATTATTCAAATTTCAACCTTAGTCTGATCGTATTAGACGCTTCAAGAACTCTTTAGTCAAAGGCCAAAACAATGCTAATCAGTCTAACTTAGAACTAATGGTAAACTTAACAATTATTGTGAAGTCAAACTTAGTACAACCATTTACTTTGATATAACTTTTCAATGACATATTACTAGTATTACTTAAAATGCAATAAAAAATCATAATATTTTGATGCTGTTTTCACCATTATGTAGATAAATTTTCACGAAAAGTTTATTTATGTGTATATCTTCTTTGCATGAAAAAAGTGAAACATGTTGTTTTTGGAACTTTTTGTAACACCTTACTAACATGTTTTAAGCAAATAAATAAATCCAAATATAAATCTAGATACATCAATATTAAATGATAAATTTTCAATATTCTGATTTTGTATTCCCATATACATTATTGACATATTATTGTAGATTAAATTATTGAAATAATAAAAATGGTATAAAATCATACAGCAACGATTACTTGTAATTATTTAATTCAATGAAGTTTTGTCAGTTTCAAACGGTGCCTACGTTTAACTTAAGTCAAGTCTTGACTTGACTAAGGTCAAAAAAATGAAAAATGTCACCAATTTATCATTCGTTCAAGTCCCCCATTCATGAAAATGACTTAAAGACATTTTTGAATGTACTTGAAAGAATAATAGCGCCAAGTTTGCGAATTTCCTTTGTCGCATCAGCAAACATTGTATTTGGGAAGTAGCAACATTTAAATGTCAACTGAGTTGTCTAACGAAACGTACGATGTCTTATTCAAAATGTGGAATATTTATCGAAGACGCTGCCTTTAAGGTTTCAATTTTATTTTATTTTTCAATTGTTTTACAACTGAGTTTTTAAAATATTTCGAATTTTAACTTTTTTTTGACAATATTTAACATAATTGAAAAGGTTTTTTTATTTGAGATCTTGTTTTATTTTACTCGCTCCCCCCTGCTTTGCACGGCTGCAATTTTTTGCTGCAAATTAAAAAAAATATAGTTTCTACTACATGGACATTGTTTACAAAGTCTACTAAATTTCATGATACAAAACGAGAACATTCATATAATTTATTTATCGAACAGAGAAATGTATACTAAATTAATTTCGTCTGTTTACATGAAAAGCCAAATGTTAAAGGATCCGGAATATCTTAAAGAAAGTTCTTCATATCTCTGGGTAATATTATAAATGCGACAGTATGTTTGTTTTTTGTTACTCTTTCACGCCTTAACTACTCAACCGATCATTATGAAATTTTGCATATCTACATAAAGGTCAGGGATTGACATTATAATTTACTATAATTATAATGTCTTAAAAAGACTATAAAAAATTTCGGCCAACATGTGTTGCTAGTGATGTCATATGCCACTGAAACATGGTCTCTAACTTTTGGCCTTGTAAGAAAATTCAACGTTATGAATACTTATTTTTAATTTATTTACTGTATAGTATTACTAGGTCTAAGTTAAGGAAAGTATGTATACTATATGATATATGATTAACAATGTATTCAACCGTACAGTGTTGCCAGTTGTTAACATGAAACATTTGTCATTATCGGTAAGTATAATGTATGTGAGTACTTCGTAATCCTCGAGATGAGCGAACATTGGTGTTGCTGATTAAACTTCAAAGCGGAGAGAAACACTACGTTATGTATTGCAAAACGGGCAAGGTCGACTGCGCTCTTATAGATCTAAAACGAGTAATTAACGTCGATCTGATCGTTGGACTGCATTTAATCTATGTTGTCATTTGAAATAACAAAATAGTCTTTAAAATTTAATATTGAAAAATATAAAATAATAATTAATATTTATGTTTTGTGATGATTGTAATTTTTATTTCTATCACACTGCTGGGAAATCAGCACGAGATTGCCATATCATTGTTGTAAACAGATTTTTTTTAATGGTTGTTCTTTTAAAACATGAAAATTCAACATTTTCTTTATGTATTAATTTTCCCCACACTTTTTCACTGGCTCTTTACTGTTTCGAAATCGATATTGTTATTATAAAATTTTATTGAAATCCAGCATAGTATTTTGACAGTGATTTCTCTTTACCATAAATTCAAATTAATTTTGTGAATTTAAACATAAAAGTCTATAAAAGAAAT
Source organism: Synanthedon andrenaeformis (assembly GCA_936446665.2). Taxonomy (NCBI): domain Eukaryota; kingdom Metazoa; phylum Arthropoda; class Insecta; order Lepidoptera; family Sesiidae; genus Synanthedon; species Synanthedon andrenaeformis. Next base: position 12,175,686 of record OW387784.2, read on the forward strand.
CTCGCTTTCAGTAATATTAAATTTTCATTGTAAAGGCTTTTCTGAGAGAGGCGTTCAATTGTTTCCTTAAAGGTAATTACGGAAGTGTTTAATTTAAAAAGACGTGCTAACTCAAGATTTTTTCATCATTGCTAAGAAGTAGTGAGAGTGAAACAACTCGTGTCTATTCAATAGACTACTTGAAACTGAAAATTATTTTCCGACAAATCAACGGCTTTTCGTTTTCTAAATTATCGTTTTTAGATAAAAGAACAAAAATATATTTTTATTTACTAAATTCAAAAGTGTGTTTGTTTAGATTTTACGCCTTAGGCCGTCAAACATAATTTCGCAATTAATTACTCAATAAAAAATTTAAGTAATTAGTTTTTTTTATATAATTTTCTAATTAGGTTGTACCTTGTTCTTTGTCCTCGCATTTTTTCAAAAAATTGGCTACTGAGTTAATGAAAAACTTTAACATGATAACCATAAGGTAATTGGTTATTTATGAAAAGAGCAACTAGGGGGATTCTTGCTGAGTTCTTCCCCCTAGAACAGCATTCCAAACCGGTGGTAGTTTTGCCGAGTTTTTCCCCCTAGAAGCAGCATTCCAAACCGGTGGTAGTTTTGCCGAATTCTTCCCCCTAGAAACAGCATTCCAAACCGGTGGTAGTTTTGCCGAATTCTTCCCCCTAGAAGCAGCATTCCAAACCGGTGGTAGTTTTGCCGAATTCTTCCCCCTAGAAACAGCATTCCAAACTGGTGGTAGTTTTGCCGAGTTTTTCCCCCTGGAAGCAGCATTCCAAACCGGTGGTAGTTTTGCCGAATTCTTCCCCCTCGAAGCAGCATTCCAAACCGGTGGTAGTTTTGCCGAATTCTTCCCCCTAGAAGCAGCATTCCAAACAGGTGGTAGTTTTGCCGAGTTCTTCCACCTAGAAGCAGCATTCCAAACCGGTGGTAGTTTTGCCGAGTTCTTCCCCCAAAAAGCAGCATTCTAAACCGGTGGTAGTTTTGCCGAATTCTTCCCCCTAGAAGCAGCATTCCAAACCGGTGGTAGTTTTGCCGAATTCTTCCCCCTAGAAGCAGCATTCCAAACCGGTGGTAGTTTTGCCGAATTCTTCCCCCTAGAAGCAGCATTCCAAACGGGTGGTAGTTTTGCCGAGTTCTTCTACCTAGAAGCAGCATTCCAAACCGGTGGTAGTTTTTGGTAGTTTTGCCGAGTTCTTCCCCCAAAAAGCAGCATTCTAAACCGGTGGTAGTTTATAATTTTGATGAAGATAAATGTTTTGTAAAAACTTACATTGAATAAATGATTTATTATTATATTTTTTTAAAAAATCATCTAAATTATCAATATATATATATATATACATATTATTCATTTTTTTCTTAGCAAAATTGTTACATATGTTTAACAATATGTTTGTTTTATTTTCAGGGTAGTCGGCAGTGAAGCCGGCCTGGCATGAATCGCCCGCTGCGCCCCTCTTCACTCCTTTACCTATACGCATCCCTCTACGAAACTACCCTCAAATTACCCTTCATCTTGCCCATTACATTTATACTTTTTCTACCCATCCACACACAAATGGTCATCAACGATACTAAAACTAGCTTCAATAGTACGACTAACAATAATGGAACAGTTGATTTTATTATAAATAACAAAGATTACTCTGAAAATAGTGAAAATGAAGGGAATAACCTACAAAATGATACATTTTTTTATAAAGACAATGAAATAAGCGAGCTTATTACAAGTACTGTTAGTAGTAAAGAATATCAGACGCTTCTTGATAGGTCTAGAAGAAAAAACATCACAAAGAACGATAATGCGACAGATTACGGTAATATAGAAACTGAAAATATTTTATTAGAAATCTTTAAAACGAACAATGAATCTTTTAATAATGTAAACATTAATAATTTCAATGAATCAAAAGAGCAAGAAACTGATATAGTTTTAGATACTCAAATCAATGAAAATAATACTAGCGAAAAATTTCGAGTAGATGATAAGACCAGATACAATATATTCTACGATTTCTTCACAACGGTTAATAAGAAAGTGTTTCAAGCGAATACAGTGTCAATAGAAAATGAGAATTATGCAACAGAAGGTAACGTTTCAAATAGTTCAGAGAATATTGGGGAGACTACGCGCGGATGGTTCCCTAATGAATCATTAGACTCCCATCCAACTAATGTTACATCCTCTTATGTTCCTTTAATTATGCAAACTGAACGCCCTCAATTTGTGGATGGTAAGTGAATTAGGTTAAATTTATAGTAATAAATAACAATAAAATTTAATGTAGTATTTCCTTTTAGATAGCAAATCGTTTGTTTTTGATTTCTAATTAAATTCATTAATAATTCTGATACATATGTATCAGATACTAATATTATAAAGAGAAGATTTGTATGTTTGTGATGAATAAACTCAAAAACTACTAGACCGATTTTGAAAATTCTTTCATCTATAGAAAGATACATTATCAGCGAGTGACATAGGCTATATTATATATAAAGTTGCGCGGGCGAAGTCGCATGCAACAGCTAGTATGTTATAAGATGAAATCACTGTGCGCCTGTTCTGTTCTAACTTCTTCTAAACCATCAAACAGATTAGAAACGAAGAAGGTTTGTTCGTATTTTACAGAAAAAACTGCACCGGGTGAAGACGTAAGCGGATCGTTAGTTAATAATCGAATCCAAGATATTTCTCTCAGAATAAATAAATTTCTTAGTTAAATAAGTACATTTAGGGCCAGTTTTATAAACGACATACCTTTTTCTCGTTCGTTACAGTGCTAGTAACCGAACGGTTAACGGTCTGTCAATAACGTTTACTGACGGTGGTTCTATAAAAGAAATTAAACATTCGGTAGCTGCCCGTAAAAATACGCCGAAGTTTATGAATATTGTCGATGGTTTCGTTGTAGTCTGTCAAGAACTGTCAAGTGTCGCGTCACAAACACATTTATTTACATAAATAACAAAATAAACGATACGTAAGATAAACCGACCTTATCATAGTCAGTAAAGAGGCAGTAAACGCTAGCTGTCAAATTATACTGTTGACTTACTAATATATTGTTATAATACACTATATTATACTATTAGATCATTTTTTCGTCTATTTGATATAAAATTTAACTAACGGATTGTTATAAAACTGGCCCTTAGTCTGTCTTGCTTAAACTATTTCCATTTTCTTTTGCATAAAGTTAGTTCTCACAATTTTCCATTCTAAGTTAGTAAGTAACTGTAAGAAGTACATGTACAGGTAGTTCGTAGCTTAAGTTGTACAGCTATGACGTCACAGCGGGACAATACAACTATAGGTTCTACGTCTCGTAGCACTTGGAATTAAAAGGTGGCCTAATTCGAGTTGTAACTTCTCTCCACTGCTTGTTCATTTCATGCTGTAAGTAGATTATTGTATGTATTACCAGCTGTTACTAGCAGGCGACTTTATAAAATACTAGTTGACCCGCTCCTGGCTTCGCCCGGGCTGCAATTTTTATAATAAATACTAGCTGACCCGGCAAACGTTGTTTTGCCATAAAAAAATAAAAAAATAGATGTTGGCCGATTCTCAGACCTACCCGATAAGCACACAAAATTTCATCAAAATCGGTCCAGCCATTTCGGAGGAGTTTGGCATACAAACACCGCGACACGAGAATTTTATATATTAGATAAGAAAGAATATATCACGTCGTTAATCAAAAGTCTACATTTTATTTCGAAACTCGCAAAAATATCACCCAAGAAGTCAAAAAGTCGACTGGCTCCAACACATGGTAACCTTGATCTGATGCTGCAGCATCAGCATCAAGGATACCTAATTTCTTAGCAACTTAGAAAAGATATATAGCGTGTTTGGGCTCAATAAAAAGTCTGCAATCTGCAAAGATAATAAAGTTGTAATAAAGGAAGAGTGATACAATCGTACATATTTAACTTTTGACTTGATATTTGCTTAACAAACGTCTAAAAAGTTCTGAGCGGTTTTTGGAAGTTGTAAACAATGTTAATAATACAAATCTCATTTCACGGGCGGCATTTTAATATATGTTTAAAATAAAATTAATATATACAAATTCTTAAAATTTTCTTCACATAAATAAAAAATTTACAGTTACTAAAAAAAACAATACAAAATTATTTATACCCAAAGATATATTATTTCATTGTTTATACCCTTGAGCAATTTAACCACAAAAAAGAGATTTTAAATTCGGAATTCGAAATTAGAGTTAACAGTCAGGAGTAAGCCGAGTGACCTTTGACCTTTTCTCAGTGAAACAAGGGCGATGCCTCTCGACTTCGAGTGCTGACGGATATTGGATCCATGTGGTACACTTGTCTTATTGAGTTTATCTTTCTGTTAAGAGAAATATTGTACAAAAATTGATAATATTTACGTGCATTTCGAAACAAGAAAATAGTAGAAGTTTTTTGAATCTTCGGTAGGTAATATGGCTAAAAAAGATACTTTACAAATATTTATTTTTTATAAAGGATTTTTTTATGCAATTCATTTATGAGTTTTTATTCGATTAATGAAAACCGTATCAAAATCCGTTTTGAAGAAGTTAGCGGTTTAGAAGAAGTTAGCCGAGAATCAAACAGAAGCAGATAGGGAGTATTTTATAATGTGTATAGATAGATATAGATATAGAAGACACAAAAACTATTGTTTTGGCAAATAGTCTAGACCTAAAGAGAGCTAACGCTTTTCTGCTAAGTCTTCGCCTTAATACTACATCGCTACCCATTCTTGTAAATTGCCTTTATTACATTACTAGCTGGTGCCCACGACTTCGTCCGCGTTAAAAAATATTAAGTAGCCTATCCTGTGTCCCGTACGTCCAAATGTTTATCTACCAAGTTTCATGAAAATCAGTTAATTCGTTTCAGAGTTATGGAGGAACATACATACATACAATACCTACACTTACAGATTTATTATTAGTATTGATTGATTGATGGTGATGTTGATAGACTGGGAGCAGTCACGTTTTTTAATAAATTTTATTAGTAAGACTACAAGACTATAAGGACAACAAAAAACTAAAAGACTACAAAGAGTAAATGAAATTTTAAACTATGTACCTACTCTTATCTAATGTTCTAGTTAAGATTAATACAATTTATAAAGACAGAATCGAATCTAACGCGGAGTGCTGCCATTCGTACTGTGAGGGATTACTGGATTTGTGTCAAGCCAGAAGATCCCCGGGGATAATCTGTTACGATCGAAACAAATTTAGTTCCAGATGGAAAAATAACGTATGTACCAATAAAACAATAAATTGGAGGTACATATTATAATTTCAGGCTTTATTGAAGTATTTTTCAAGTTATAGGACGACAGACAGGCTCATGGTTTGCTTGATGACTTTAAAAGAAAAGCGATATTTTCGTCACCTAATTTGACCTTTTAGAGTAAAATTAAGTTACATAAAAATACAGTGCATATATATATATATATATATATATATATATATTAGGGAAACATACAATATCTCGCTACACATTATACATATACATACAAGAAGAACATAAATCAACAAAGATTCCACTAAATTACTAAAGCATATAAATTACAAGTCATTATATATATATATATATATATATATATATATATATATATATATATATATATATATATATATATATATATATATTTAGTTATTTATTTAACTATACTCGAATATTTTTAAGCTAATAGTAAATTACTATCCAAAGAAAAACCTTTCGTGTCACAGTAATACCTTTTTTTTAAATTACGCTCATACGTAACCATGAATCGAACCCGGTCAAAACTCTTTAAAAATTGCATTTTTTTTATTATTACCATGATTAAGCATTGGAAAATAAAATAATTAGACGCGTGTGCAACGGACTACCTGTATGCAAAATTTCATGATGCTCAGTTGAGTAGTTAAGGCGTGAAATCTTAACAAATAATCAACATCATTTTCGCATTTATAATATTATTTAGTTTAAAGGGAACATTAAATTATAACATTAGATTGAAAGCGAGTAGATTAACGATTTATGTCAAATCGATTAACGCAAAGTGGACGAGTTATGTCGTAACTGCTCTTTGGGGCTCGTGGCGTATGTGCTGTGGTGATATTGGTGCGTGATAAAGGTAGAGTCTCAATAAAAGCGTGAATTGTTCTTATGAAATTAATTGGAATTATTTGCAAATTGATATTATCCTCCCCCCCTTCGTGATCTCAAGTCTAAATTTGCTTTTAAAAATAAATACACTGCTTTACTAATAGAGAGACAAAAAAGTGAATGAGGTCTTAAGCCAAGTGTTTAATTTTTGAGGTATGAGCGATAACTGGGGAAGACTTGATCAGGGGTAGTGTAGTACATACAGAATGTAGTAAATTCCTGCAAGATAACAATACTGCTGTAACGACGCGTATTCCGCCGGCGTGAAACTTCAAGTAGGGCTGGCGTAAAATCAGCGCTGTGCTTTGCATCAGCTTATGCTGAGCCAGACACCTTTTTGCTGCCATGGCGCACACTCATTGGGATTTTATTTAAGTATGTATTGTCATTTAAATGTAAAAAATGTATGTATTTGATTTGTTATGTTATTTTTAGATGTATTCGTGTCATGTGTATGCAAATAAATGTTCTATCTATCTATCTATCTATCTATTTGCAAAATGAAGCTCAATTATATAATCTACTAGCGATGCGACCTCGACTCGTACGCTGTAAAGTTTTCAAAAATCCGTTCTTAACGAATTCTTATTAATATGTTATAAAATAAACCTATGCTCCAAATTACAGATTTCTAAACTGTGCATTAAAGGTTTTGCCTTGACATCAATTTTACAAGTTCCTATAGATCAGTGCGATTTTAAGATGAATTTCATATATTATACTTACAATATGGTCTTGATGGTATTGAAAGGATAAGTAACGTACTAAGAAGTAGCTGCGATTCCATGTCTCTTTCTGTATAAATGTACCCGCTTCAACATTGACCCCACCTTTAGGTGTGATCAGATTTGTGACACATACATATGCAGAGTAACTTTGGATAGTGGTATAATAATTAAAGTAGCTGTAAGGGCCCTTTCACATCGTCGATTGATGATTGAATGGCCACATCTAGGTTTGTATTACAATATAACTAACAATCTGATTGGAAAGCGCCTCTTGTATGTTGCTTTGTCTTAAAGCTTAATTTTTGGCCGTTAAATAAAACAAACTTAAACGACGAGCACGCATTCATTATTAGTTCATTTATTAACAAAATAAAAAAATACAAAAAATCAATTTTCTTTTTGAACAAATACTTAATTTAAACTAAACTACTAAGAATGTCCTGCGTACTGTCATACCTAAATGTCATATTATTGTCGTCATTATTACGATCGCCAATAGAAAGGCGCCCATTAGTCACATAGTCCTTGCTGACTAGCTACATCCTGAAGTTTTCCTACGATTATTATTATATATCCACGTTTTTTCGTCATCTTACGAGTGTTGTAATATTATAGAAAAATTACACAATCTCAAGAACATCACCTCACGTGACAATACAATATTGCCGGCTGACACGGAAACGCATCACTGATTCGCAACTTCCAACCTTACGACCTAGTAAACAAAGTTACATTTAGTCAGAAGAAGTGAAATGAAACAAAAGTGCCTCATTCTCTTTGGACCTTGCAAGTGATATATTATCATAGTACTGGTTAGACTGCATAACATTTGGACCTAAGTCTTTTTTTATGTCAAGTTGGCAAACTGGCTGAGGGTCCACTTGATAGTAGACCGTCACCTATACCGTCACCTATAACATAAGCGACGCCACAGGTGCTGCAATTGTGCTGCCGACTACAGTTTGGAAAGGGGTAAGGAAATGGGCTCTTTCTTTCCTTACTCACCCACCGAAACACAACAGCACATGCGCTGTTATTTCACGTTGGTCAGACGGGCTGCACAAATTACTGCGTAGTGTGCCCTGCCACTACTTTTCAGATCCATGCAGGTGGCTTATGTCGCCTAAAATTATGTACCAACACCACATTGGATAAAATGGAAATTTAGTTACGATTTATATAAACTGTATTTTCGCTAAGTTCTAAGTGTGCTAGGTCTAACTGTTCCTCTCCAACAATTTCCCAGAGTGATGAGAGCACGCGCTAACATCATTAACTACGCGAGTATTAAATAAAAGACATTTACTTATATTACGAGTCGCCCTGTCTCATGTTGCGTTTTTCACGTCTCGACACATAGGCCTGAAGAAATTATTTTTTATAGCACCTTAATATATTTCTTTTAGAAATACACTCATTCGATGCATTCAAAAGTCTGTAGACTGCTTACTATTTATTTAGAAATGCAAAATGAAAGAAGTTTATATTCTATAATCATAATTTATTTATTTTTTTCTCCTACGTAGTTTACTGGCCCAAAGTCATTTTAATGATCGTAGAAGGCTTTCAACACGTCCAACCCCACACTCTCCCTGTCAAACTAACAAATTGTTACACGGATTTTGTATTAGCATTACAATTTCTCTGTGTGGCCCATTTTTCTTGCTGAATTATGTGAAAGAATATATACAGCACTTGCTAGATATTGTTCTTCATTTAAATTTGGATATATATATAATTTTTAACGTCAGTGTCTAACTAGTTATTGTGTATATATTATTTAATTACTAAATTCTGTAACTTGATGATGAAATAATCTTACTAAATAAATGTATAACTTAGTCACTTACTATCGCAATTATATATATATAATTGTTGATATAATAAAGGATAATGGATAAATCATACGGGAATAGGCTCTGGCATTCCTTAGTCATACAATAGCATGACACAAGCTATTACCGTGATTTTTCTTTTTATAAAGAGTGATAACGAACAGTAATATGCTCTGTTCACTCTATTGTTTATTTCTCTAACTAATATTTGAAAATAGAATGACCACTGGATGAAAACAAGATAAAATAAAATAAAACGTATCACCAAATTCACCGAGTCATTAAAGTAATTTTTAGTTCAAAGTAAATGTTTAGTGCTTTGATTTATTAAAAATATTGTACACTTAAGTGAAACTTAAGAAAAAAAGAAAAAAAAATCGGAGCACTTTGTTAAAACTGTTGAAACTTGGTTTCAGTGGAGACTTTTACGAAATTTTTAAACTTGTTCTTTTTTTTTAGATAAAAATCTCGCTTATTTATAAAGTTAAAAAAATCAAAATTCCCGTCTCTAAATACACGTCTGTATTTTTTTATATTATCTCTAATATTATAATTGCGAACATACTTTTCATACAAAAAAGGTATTGTTTCCATGGACGCGATGAGGTCCCGAGCAAAATCTATGTAATTTTATGAAGAGGTAAACTTACTAAGTTTGAATATCTCTGAAATTATTGATTCAATCATTAATTTCAGAGATAAACTTACCTTGCAACAATATCAAAAAATCTTTCAACAATATTAAGAAGTTCAAGTTTAATTTAGTCGAAGTCGCGGGCAAATGATAGTGTTTATGAAACTTACTCAATTATTTTCAACATGCCCGTATTATTTTCTTTCATTCTTCTTTTCTCGCTAAGTAATATGTATCGTCCTTAATTAAATAGAGTCCCTTGCACTCTTGCCAGGAAGTGCATAGATTTATATACTGCAACAACCAAGACTGCTTTAGTGGATATTATTTTAAATGCACAGCTGACTAAGTGCCAACAAAGTTCAGTAAAATTTGTGCAAACTTAACAACATTCTTCATTTATGTAAAGGTCATGAGATAGGCTTACGGTCCACTGGATGTCAGGTGGCTACCATCTAGGCCACTAAGTGTGCTTACGACTATAGTTCTGGTATCATTTACTCACTCACTCACCAAAACATAACGTCACATGTGCTGTTATTTCACGGTGATTTTCTGTCAAGGGTTGTTACTGCTGTTAAGCGTCCGCAAGACGATCAATTGCGAATGACAATATTTACGTGATTAGCGCTCATTGGCAAATGACAATTTTTTGTTTAAATGTTCATGAGTAAACCTATATATTATCTGAATTATCTCAATTTGTACCACTCTGGTTCTTTTCTTTTTTTTTTCCTAATACTTATTACAAGAAAAGCCATGTCTGCGTTTGAAATCATATTTAATGAGCAAGGACGATTTTGAGTTTTCTCAACACAATTCAAAACGACTGAGGCGTGCGCGAATGATATATCTTCAATTGGCGCTTCAATCGCCCGTAGTTATTGTCATTATAATAATAATAATAATAAATCATTTATTAGATGTAAGTTTTTTACAAAACATTTACCCTCGTCAACATTATTTTACATTTACAAACTACCACCGGTTCGGAAAGCCGCTTCTAGGGGGAAGAACTCGGCAAGAAACCCCCTAGTTGCTCTTTTCATAATTCGCAATTGATCGTCTCGCGGACGCTTTAGACGGCCCCTTACAGAAGACCACCGTGAAAAACAGTATGTGTGCTGTTGTGTTTCTGTTAGCGAGTAAGGGATATCAGAATTCATTTCCCTATCTCAATTCCCTATGTAAATTAGGCTATTGCAGCTCTTATTCGTATGGGTTCAGTGCAGTCACGAACGCTATTTGATCACGTATGTTTACAAATCAGGAACAACCACTAGCGTTAATTCTAATTTTACGTACACAACATTAATTTGCACTGGCTTTGTCAAATATTATTCAATATGGAGTATAAACGAGCTGTTATTGTGGTTGATCGAAGTGAGGGTAGATTACGGATTGAAACCAGTGTGGAAATTTCCAATTTACCCTCATTAGAAACGCAATACTATTTTATTGATCAAATCCACATAAATTAATTATGAAAATCGGCGTCACATTCAATACAGCATATTAATGGTTTCAATAGATAAATTGTTCAAGTTGTAGCCACTAAAAACTTGTGTTCTATTGTGTTTCGGTGAGTAAGTGAGGGATGCCAGAACCCATTTTCCTATCCCTTCCTAATCCCTTATCCTTAACCTACTGTTAGCACCCTAGACTTCGGGTACATTAATTATCATACGACATCGACCTCTCTTCGCGAACGCGTTCGTTATACTATCCTGACTGAGTGAGTGATACCCTTTTTATATCCTACCATCGAATGAGATTGAATGAATGAACAAATGAGTGAATCTGCATGAATGAACACCTCTTTTGTTTCAAAAGAGCTCTTTTGTCACAAAGCACTTTTCAATCAACTTCAGTCGACATAAATAGCAGACGCTAACACTACTATGACCGAAAGCGCAATTGTAACACCTGTGGGATTGCTAGTGGTATCAACAAGTAGCCACCTACCATCTTGTGAACCCGTGTTCCGTGCTGCGTGTACTCTCCAGGCGTTGCTGACTCCGCCGAGCACATCTTTTTTGACTGTCAGCGTTGGTCTGAAATACGGTTACGTTGGCAGGAGGAGAAGGAAGTTCGTCGGAGGCCAGATGAAGTCGTTGCTTGGATGTTGGCGACGACTGATAACTATTAGATTTCAATGGCGGGTTTCGTGAGGGAGGTCCTATTGAAAAAGATGGAGGAAGAACACACGGAGGTGTAGCTGCGGACAGCAGCTAAGCTAAGAGGGCCTAGTAATGCTAACGCCGTCCCATAGTACTAGGTACTAGAGAGGGGAGGTTTTTAGTGAGTAAAACCCCACACTATCGGTCACTTGACCGATGTCTTTTAGAAGATTTTCCTCCTCTCAATTAAAAAAAAAATCTTGTGGACCTTCCACCTGTCTCTTAATCTTGAAACAAAAAAGTAAAAATAGAAGTCGCTTTCCGCATCTCTCTGTCTCTATATCCGCTAACTCCTCGTAAACCATGCTACGGATTTTGATATGGTTTTCACTAATGGAAAGAGCGAATAACGAAGAAGATTTTTGTTTAGAATTCGCAAAAAAAAATTGCATCCGTGCAAAACCGGAGACGGGTCGCCAGTCGTAGATAAATAGAAATTGTTAATTTATACCAATGAAGATGAACTTTAAAACGGCCAGTTAAAGCACATTCAGTTTTGTCAGTGAACCGAACGTTAACGATTCAGTGCATATGCGTTCAAGTGTATAATCTGAACGGATTATTATTATTATGTAAAATATATTTTAAAAAATTAATCCCATTAAACATTTAATGATTTAAATTAATTTTAAATAATTATTCACACATCTATACTAACGTTATAAAGAGAGAAGATTTGTGAATACACCCAAAAACTACTGGATCGATTTAGAAAATTTCCACCTATATTTTATAAAATTACGGGGACGAAGTCGCGTGCAACAGTTAGTATAAAATAATATGAGAAAAATTGGTAAAATTGAAAAATAATAATATATACTATATAATCTTGTTCAGAAAAATAGGTGGGTGTCGGACAGTGTCTAATTCTAGTTACTGTAATTACTGACTGTGGTCGAGGGTTATGTTACAGTAATATTAGCTTTTATCAATTAACCAAACGAGGCTGTTAAGGTGTGTAACGCCGATTTGGCCTTGAATTATTAGGCTGATTTCCCCGCGCCACCCTCTACAAGAGATCGACCGCACAGAGATGGCAAAGAGTAGTATGGAGACTAGACGACAAAGGCACGACATAGTCGACTGAGCCTACTTTACTGCAAATACATACTACAAATTTATAATTATTTACAATGTAGAGGGATAATTCAGTAACAATGAAGCGTGTTTTGTTATTTAGGTAGTAAATTATGTCACCTAGTAAAAATTTTTACCCGTCTGCGCCACAACGAGGGTTATGTTTTTAGAGTGTATAGCGGCGCGCTCCCGGCTTGGCCCGGGGTGTATTTTTTCTAAAATAAACGTAGCCTAAGTTACTCCTTATTAAATCAGCTACCTGCCAATAAAAGTCCCGTCAAAATCGGTCCAGCCATTTCAGAGATTAGCCGGAACAAACAAACAGACAGACAGACAAAAATTGTAAAAAATGTTATTTTGGATTTTTTCTAAAATAAACGTAGCCTAAGTTACTCCTTATTAAATCAGCTACCTGCCAATAAAAGTCCCGTCAAAATCGTTTCAGCCATTTCAGAGATTAGCCGGAACAAACAGACACCCAGACAGACAAAAATTTGGTTTGGTTATGTGGTTGTTTTATTTTGGTGTATGTACTCATATATCGACGGTATCCACGAACAAAGCTGTATGTGACAATACACCAAAATAGCTTTTTTAATCGCTTTTGGTTACAATTTGATCAAGCTACATGAGGCAATTTTAATTTTTTTTGTAACTATCTTAGTTTTTGTGATAGAGAAATGAACAAAGACGTATATGATTTTTTCTCCCGCTAACAAAGGCGCAACGTCACACGCAACGTTTTATTCCCGTGCTCATACTCCTCTCACCTCGTCGCACCCGCAGTCGCACCAGTGTTCGCTGTAACTCGAGTGGAGGGAGGACGTTCAGCATTATTTGTTATATTTCAAATTTTACAAGATGATGAACACAGGGCATATTAAATTTAACACTAAAACGACCCTATATAAGTAATTCTTCTGATAATTGCGATAGTAATGAAAAGAATATTAATAACTGTGATATAGGAAAATCAATTACTTGCCAAAATGTTGACGAAATTGGTAAGTTATACAACGAAATTAATTTATTAATATTGATTCTATAACTACATATATATTTATTGACATTTTTTCTATATTATTTTACTTTAATGAGCAAATGAACGATTATACCCAATGTGTGGTTGTATCCATACATACAACTGTGTTCTATGGAACAAGGATTAAAAATATTTTTTATGCTAATATCAATAAAATTACATAGACATGATTTTGATGATTAATTAAACATATTTTAACATAATAATTATTAAATTCATTTATTATGGTTGCTTATGAAAATACAACGTTGTGCTTTGTAATATTACGGTAGTATGTATTATATCCGACTGTGTTTTGCGGAATCACCAAGATCGTATGTACTTAAGCTACTTTTTTCTTAGATGACCATTTTGACATCCGACGTTGTTTGATATTTATTTTGAAAATACTCTTTTTAATTTAAATTTAAAAATGAATATCTGGAAATAATTTGTTTTTCAATTATTTTCAGCCACTCAAACCATATCTTCTGTCACGTCATCTCCGGTTCCTGAAGAGGCCAAAAATATTTCCATTGATATGGCAGATGTATGGAACGATGTGTTGTCGGACGACACAAATGACGTTTTTTTATCCAAGTAATAATGTGGAATCAGTTCAAATTGAAAAATACGAGTCTATGAATATAGAAAGCCCTAAATCAACAAGAAATAAAACTGATGAACTTACACCTTTTATAATAGAAGCTAGCACCAGTTACGAAAACTCTCCTAATATAGATATTGAAGAATTCGAAAAGGAGAGAAGCTCTACCCCAGCTAATCTATTAAACATACCAACCATGTTCTTCTCCGCTTAACAAACATAAAGCATGTACCGATGTTTTTTGCTCCACACACGATCACTGGTCGGACTCAATCAGATCTCTTTCTACTAATTGTAATAGCCCTAGCAGTACTGTATATCCTAGCCAAGTGGATGCAATAAATAGTCCACAGACCCCCAAGAAAATAAGAAAACAAAATCGATCCGATTGATCTGATGTAGGTAAGAAACATGTTTCTAAAAGAGGCAAAGTTGTAGATGAGAAGGTAATGCATAAGCCCTGCAAATGTAGATTACAGTGTGCAAAAAATATATCTCAGGAACAAAGAATTCAGTGTTTTACTAAGTTTTACACGAAGGCGTTAAAGAATTTCGTTTGGTACAATTGTACCGGGCAAAACCGAAATAGAATAGTTTTTCGCTTTATGCAGCCAAAAAATGTAGTGTCAATAACTCACCGTTTCCTAGTAAAGGGTCATACGCAAAATGAAGGCGATAGCGATCAATGCTCTGATAGAGCGCAGATCCCTTTCAAAAATAATATACACACCAGATAAGTGGCGTTTACTTGTACGCTGGGCAAAAACAGATGATAATCCTTACATTGTCAAAAACATGGGACAAGATGCGTTTCTTGACTTCAAGTCTTATGTTAAAAACAATGTTTGGACGAAGAACAGTATGGGAGCAAAGATAGAGTGGAATAAAGCAAAAGAAGTCTTTGTTGACAAAACAGATCCGAAAAAACTGTTTTATAAGTATGATTTAGGTCGAGAATCTCATGATGTTCTCATCATTCGTAGCGGAACCAGAAATGCTTCATGCATACCTGATGTAAAACCTCTTTATACATCCCCGCTCAAGATCTCCAAAGAAAAATATAATGACTTGGTCAGTATGTATGATTCGGGTGTGATAATCCAAGAACACGCTAATTATTTTATATCATTAATATTTAGTGACTCTGTTAATGAAAGTAAGGAGGGGTAATGATTTATGAAACTTAAAATGGTCCATAAGAAATAAATAGTTAAAAAGTATAAAGGTTTAAGAAAGGTTTCAAATTGAAAACTACTGTTATTACAAGTGCCATTGGTAGCGTTAAAATATTATTATACATTTAAAAAATATATTTTTTTTAAGTAAGTCCGTTAGTAAAGAGTTTCAGTTAAAGACTGTTGGATTAAAGGTGCCATTATTTGCTATTCTCATTCTTATAAGTAAGTTTTTTAGTTAATAGAAAAGAAGTTTTTTTATTGCTTTTCATTTAGATATTAATTTCTTATTAATAAAGTTTCTTGAATTACTAAATTTTTTATTGGTTAATGTCATTTTCTAACTTACAACACACACCGCTTTGCATATTTCCCAAGAATAGCGATGCATTAGCACATACTACCAGTATAATTTTGATGAATAAAGACGCATAATTTCATACCACTTTTTATTTACAAAGAACAATGTTGCAAATGATCAAAGGTCCTCATTTTTTGTCTAATTACTATTTTTTGAAAACAATAATTGAGGAAATAACATTATCAACTTATTCCTAATAGCATATTTAAATTTCGTGGAAATTGGTTGACTTTCTTTCGAAATATTTACTAAAAACTGTTTTACAATTTTTAAATCGCTCTCCTGGAAAGTTAAGATTTTGCAGATGCGACTTTGTTCGTGGATACCGTCGATATGGTGTATGTACGTATATATAATCATATGCATGTAGTAAAAAACGGTTATTTCAATATTACAAACAGACACTCCAATTTTCTTTATATGTATAGATGTATGTATATTTCTTTATACGAATATAAAATATATGGTAAAAGAGCCAAACAAAAGTTTTTATCAAAACTAACAAATTTTTTAATTTTCAGTAAAAACAATTGAGTTTTTGCACCAACCGTGCAAACTTCGCGTGGTACGTTTTGTTTGGGTAACGCTAATGCCGGCGGTAATAATTTTTTTTTTTAATTTTGATATTTTTTTTCAAATTCACCAAGTGAGTGGTGACAATAAATTGAAACAAAAAGTGTTTTTTTTTTTTTTCATTTTGATAAAGATTACGAACTTTTTAGAGCAAGAATCTTGCTTCTTCAATTTTTTCAAAAAATCTATCGAGTGGGACAAAAAAGCGGCTGTGTGGATTAAATGGAAACTCTGTGGGGCTTTTTAGGGTATATTGAACTGTAAAAGGCACACTTAACATTTATTATTTTCTCCATATTTTTGATTCAGCGCTTGATTTTTCTAAAAGCTATCAAAAGCCCTTTTTTATAATTTTTAAAATTCATGTCAATAGAATTAAAAAAAAAAAAACAAATCCTTGTAGAAAATTTATTCACGTTTTCATTTTGTTTTCGTTTTGTCTTGTCTTTTGCCATGTCTAATTGTTTTGGTTTGGTTTTGGTCTTATTATTATTAATTATGTAATTTTAAAGGAGGGGGGGGGGGTAAGGGGGGAGCGGAGGGGGCTGGGAGGATGGTGTTGATAGATTACCCTCATCCTTTCAAATGATACCTAACATGGGGGATCTATTTGTAACCGTTGACCATGGTTACGTCAAATTTTTTATCTCGTCGAGACGTCTCCGATGAACCCAAACACGACCCGGCTGTGACGCGCCGTTTCCGAGTTACGGTCGGGGGGTCCGCGGGGGGTGGTCAATTTTTTTATCTCGTCCAGACGTCCCCGATGAGCCCAAACACGACCCGGCTGTGACGCGCCGTTTCCGAGTTACGGTCGGGGGGTCCGCGGGGGGTGGTCAATTTTTTTATCTCGTCCAGACGTCCCCGATGAGCCCAAACACGACCCGGCTGTGACGCGCCGTTTCCGAGTTACGGTCGGGGGGTCCGCGGGGGGGGGGTCAATTTTTTTATCTCGTCCAGACGTCCCCGATGAGCCCAAACACGACCCGGCTGTGACGCGCCGTTTCCGAGTTACGGTCGGGGGGGGGGGGTCGGTCCAAGGAGGGGGCTGTCAAAAATCTCGCTTTTTTTGGTGCCCCGGTAGACCGGATGACACTTTCCTTGGTGACTTTACCAGAACGGTGTACCGAGGATATCGGATTTTTCTGGAGGTCACGGGGGCGTCCCCTACGCGACCACCTACAATAGGGAAACCCCCCATCGCTCCTTCTAGGAGAACAATTCTATGAGTCACTAGATACGTGAGTGGGAATCCGGCTTTATAGTGGCTTTATTATTTATTTATTTATTAGGCTTATTAATTTATATGTATTAATTAATCATTAATCATTATTAATATTAATTAATTTAATTAATTAATTAATTAAAATTCATGAAAACTTTCCTTCCTCGTTTGGTTTATTTTTGATATATTACGCTTTTGCCTCCTTTGCTTACTTCCTATCTTTATTAAATTTAGATAACAAGTATATATACAGATGAATTATTAATTGAATATTCAAATTGAATATTTCAGATTATTAATAAATTGAATATTATATTACAACATAATGTATATTTAGTTTTTTAAAGATTTAATTAAAAAGACAAAAAAGAAAACCTATTAAAGTATTATATACGCTATCATGCACTGTCTGTTCTACAACTAAAATGTTTATTCTTTGTTTATTACGTAAAAATTAATAATTTGATGAAGCGCAACGCGGCACAGGTCCGTCTAGCATCACGACTCGCCCCGCACTGATTTTATGGACGAGAACGGGCTAGCGCTGAGTAAGTGGGGAAATATTTTTGATAAAAACATTATATAAAATTCAATTTTACGAATTTTCAAAAAGCGCTTCCAACAAATCATGCTACATTGTTATCTTCATAAGTGTACAAAATTTCATAATCTTTTGATAAATATTGTAGAAGTGAGATTGTTATAACTGAAAATAAAAGGGGTGAGTTTAGAATTTTTTTCCTGAATCAATTTCAATAAAATAAAAATTTTGATCCCAACAAATCATTCCTCATATCTTGTAGATAAACATATATTTTTTTCGCTGAAGAAAAGGCGTATATATAATGAATAAAACTATTACAAAATGTTGCAAAAATTTAATTTTTTGGAAGGATAAGCCTTAAATGACAAGTTTTTCATTATAATATATCTTCTACCTGTTAACAGTAAATAGACATTTATCACATGAAAAATTATTTTGTTATCACTTTAAATTTCCAAACTTATGACTAATCATAGTCTTCTTTTGCGTCATTTTTTTAGTGTGATGAAACTATTGGTTCATTTCTATTGAACCATTGATAAGATTTTATTTTATTTTATTTTACATATGTATGTCTTCTTTACATAGTATAATTTGAAGTCGCTTTCACTGTATGGTCACTATCTCTTCCTAAATCACGCAACGTATTTTGTTGTGTATTTCACCATTAGTTAGATAATTTTTCATTGATTTTTCATATCCATACTATCCATACTAATATTATAAATATGAAAGTTACTCTGTCTGTCTGTCTGTTACCTTTTACATAACGCCGTAGCCGTAACGTCCAAATCGTTACGAAATTCAGATAACATTTTAACATATGTCTATTAATTACTCTATTAACGTCTCTGTTTAACACGGTAATTTGATTTTGAGCCTTTTAATGCGAGGCCTTTTAATGTTAATTACTTTTTTTAATGTGTATCGTTAATATTTATACACCAATGTTCGCAAGCCTCGGGTCATCTGGTTAACAAACTGTCACGACCTTTGCTCTGTGACCTGACCTATAACGTCGAGCCACTGTTTTCCAACAACCCGTTATATTTACACACTTCGTCTTGTCGTGAGTTAATTGCGAAACGCGTCTTTGTCAAATAGACACGGGGTAGCAGCACTGTGCTTGATGAGTTTTTTCTACTGTGTTTCATTAGGAGATAATGTCAACAGACTTTGTAGATTAACATACTTCTTAATGTTAAGTAGTCAGGTCTCCGTGGGTCGAGTGGTCTTGTGAAGAAATTTCAATTTTTTATTGCTCACTATCTGATCCGACATCTGACATGGTATTTCGTATAAAAATATTGTACCATAAAAATTTCCCACTAATTAAATGAAGCTAATTAATTTTCCACTAATAAAAATACTATACAAATTTCCACCTTTCCTGTAGATTTTCCGAAATATTCCTGTCACACAAACCTTGTCCTGACAATTACAAACACAAAAAAAAAATATCAAAATCGATTTTTATTTATATAGAAATTTTTAAGGCATTGAATTTTTTTATATATTGAGAAATAGTACCTATTTCTTGATAAAAGGTACTCTATATCATTTTCTGTACCCCTAACAATCTCTATGCAAAACTTCATGGTAATCGGTTGAGCAGTTAAGGCGTGAAATTGTAAAAAATTAACAAACTCACCATATAATAAGTATTACTAAAGGATTTAAATAATTATCTTCTGTACATCAATACACAATATTAACGCAAATCCTTTTTAATTAAATGGTTAAGCCTAAATCCCTATTTCGTCATAAAAACTTAATTTGGAAATCGATCACTTATCAGACTACATTGATAATAAAGTGCCACTTTCACTGAAAGATCCAATCCGTATTACATCCGTATTAAGTTTACAATTAACAAAATTAACATTTTAAGAGGGTTAATAAAATCTCGGTGCCGTTTTAATAATGCCCCATAAAACGGCCAGAGGACAAAATTAAAATTGCCAACGCTTTCGAATCATCCAATAAAAATGCAATTAACCAGATTTTTATTATCTCTATCATCGTCTTTATACTATCGCAAGTTCGTACATACTTGGTGATATTATTAAATATTTATTTAATTTTTATAGCTCATTTAATTTTTAACAGTCATTAAAGTTGTTATTTTTTTTTTAAATGGTCTCTCCGCAACAGTACTTTTCCTGGATAAAAGGTACCCTATGTATTTTTCTATGAAAGCGTGAATTTCACCTAGTGACGACGAACTCACATAACAGCTTCTGAAAGCAAGAAATAAAACCGATACTTAAAATCCTACTTAGCATTTTGTTTAGTTTATAATATTAGTTTTTTTGCATAAAATTATAAAACTCTTAAACGCATCGGCTAGTCAATACTAATAATAAATCTGTAAGGGTCGGTCATGGAGTAAGTTACTTTGTTTTCAGAGATATCGTGTTTATAGGCTCTATACATGATACTGAAACTAAATTGACGATTTTTAGATTTTTTTTCTGTATGTACGTATGTATATATGTTCGTCCATAACTCTGAAACGAATTAACTGATTTTCATGAAACTTTGTAGATAAACATTTGAACGTACAGGACACAGGATAGGCAACTTAATATTTTTCAACGCGAACGAAGTCGTGGGCACCAGCTAGTTTATAAATGAAGTTAAATATTCCTTAACATAGGCCACGTCATGATAATCTAATTTCTCATAGACCGTGTAACGAACACTCAGGGAAGACGTTTGCATTGTTTCAATTAATTTTTCGTTTACACTGCTCCGTATCAGCGTAGGCTCTATAATAATGTCAGTTTAATTAAAAGGGACAGCTCTAGAAATTGGTACAAATGATTCTATCGACGAGACTAATGGAACAAAAGCGTACAACATTTATCGACCAATTATCCTCACTGGAAATATTGTTGGTTTAAATTTTTCTAGTGAATTTAATGAAATTTTGTATTATTGTTTTTACAGTATTCACTCGTTTCAATTAATACTCAAAAGACTCACTTCAGTCTCTATTACTCGAAGCCACTTAGTAAATTGTGTTTTCTGTGATTAGAAAGTGAAGAAAATTCAATGGCGTCACTTTGTTTTTAGGTGGCCATTAAAAATAATATTGGCCACTTTATTGAGAACTACTAAACAAAAATGCCGATGCTCTTTGTTTTTTAATTTCTTAGACAATGCCTCCACATTATTTAGTGGCCAGTTATAATTAAAACCTTAAACAAAAATTTAGTTCTACTTTAAAATTTTGTTCCCTTAATTGTTTTGAGCAGTATATTTGATTTGTTGCTCAATATATTCATTTTTAAATATCATCTAAGCGTAAAAACTCGAAAACGGTTAAGCCTTGGTTAAACCAAGTCGTATTTATTTATTTATTTTTTCAAATATTCATTAAATTCCTAGTCAGGTCTTTATGAAAGAAAAATTGGATAAATCCCTACGAAGCCGGGGGAGGATCGCTGTAAACAATATTTGTCTATCTATATCTGAAGTAATCCATGAACAAGGATAGAGATAATTAATTTTATGTATAATCCGTGTAATACATTTCCAGCCTCTGTAAAACCCATGTTTGCTTTGTATAACATATTCGCTGTGTCGTTTGTCATCACGTCTCGCTATCCATATGTCTTTTTGGGTTTTATATTATGTTGTTTATTAAATATTTATTCATGTAATTCCAGTTTTCTGATCTGCTGCTGACATTGAAAGTTCTCATGCGATTTAAAAAAATCTTTCATCAATAGTTAGAAAAGTATTTCAGGATGGACATATGCTAAAAATTTCAATAGGGCACCATCTAACTTAAAACAAAGATCCAACGGTTGGCAAAAGTATAATTTTATAGCTACATATTACAAAAAAGCGGACACCGGCTAGTAGTCATATTAAAATTGAGTGAAATTTGAATACAAAAAAGCAATAAATTTATTAATATTACCAAAACTTTACATAACAATACAGCTATTCAAACGACATTATGCACCATTCAGACTACAACAACCTCTAAAAAGCTTAATGTTAACGTAAATGGGTCGTAAAATGTTTAATACGAACCCAAATGCACAAAACGAAACTCACGTTGAGTCGTAACGACCGCTCGTATATCATATATCTGTTCAAGTGTTGCCCACGTATACGCCATTTAACAGTGTAGCTATTGTTGCCACTTAAAAAATATAATAATCCATAATAATACCATTATAAATATCCATACTAATATACTAATGAATACTTGTAGTCGTTTGTCCTGATTGACTATCAACGCTCAGCCAAAACTACTAAGTTTAGAAAAATAGTTTTTAGATTTTGTTGTCTGTTTGTCTGTGCACACTAATCTCACAAGCGGCTTAACATATTTGAATGAAATTTGGCACACATATAGTTTATTACTTGGATTAACATATGGGATACTTTTTATTCTAAAAAAATGTTAGATTTTTGTGGGGTTTTTAAAAAAATAACTACAGTCGCGGGCACCACCTAGCTAAAAATAAATAAGTTAAGTATTCTATTCGCAGAACTGCCGAAGACTACGAGCAACAGAATAGTCTCAATCCTCGGTCTCTTCGAGCTGTCCGTAGGAGATTCTCCTAGAGTCGATGGATTATCAGAACTAGCTGCTGCAAGATTAGCTGTAGCACATGTAAACAGGAGAAACCTTTTACCTGGATACAAGCTTCATCTCATCACCAACGACACAAAGGTAAAGACATTTTGAACTCAGGTCTGGATCATTATGTTTTTTTTTAATATTTTCTTTACGTGTATTCGTCAGAGAGGCTGATGGTCCACTTGATGGTAGGAGACTACCGTCGCCACAGGTGCTGCCGTCCAAAGAAGGTTTAAGAATAAAAGGTTGGGAAGGGACAGGCAAATGAGCTCAGATGAAGCAGAAAGGGATGCTTTCTCAATCACTGAAACACAACCTGTTATTTCACGGTGGTCTCTGTAAGTGGGTGGTTACTGCAGCCAGGTTGGTTGCCCAAATGACTTTTAACTTACTATTATGAACGTTATACACAAACGTATATTTTTTTCTAACAAACAGTTTAAATTTATTTATATATTTTTACTTTAACACTGTGATGTAGTCATAATTGTTTGAAAATCCATGTTTTGAGGTTACAAATTTGTTAACACAAAATCCCTTGCTCAAATTAATAGAGTATAGTTTCTTTGAATGTTTCATGCCTAATTCATACCTAATTGTCACGCAAAGAATAGTGAGAAAAAAAACAGTTAAAAAATTAATTAACATTGCTTAATTAACATTTGACTATTGAAATCAGAAAGACATTCGAAATGAACACAGAAAATTGGCTACAACTTTTAATTAACTTGCGAAAAAACTTAATTGGAGTTTATTATAAAACAAATGTCTAATAAACAATTCATAATGTCGGTTTTTATGCTATAAATTGGTTGTATTTGAAGGTCATATACCTTTCAATACAACCAATTTAGATAAAAATGGATCTAATTCTAACTAATCTTTACATAGTATAAAATAAAGTCGCTTCCCGCCGTCTGTCTCTCTGTATGTACCATCGATATACATAGTATATATCGATGGTATGTACGCTTAGATCTCTTAAAATATGCAACAGATTTTAATGCGGTTTTCACTAATGGAAATCTCAGACCAAATAAGAACTGATTTTGCGAAGAACATAGTGAAGCCAGTTTTATAAACATGTGCCTTTTTCTGTGTTAAGATTTTGTGTTCCAAGCTATAATCACATTTTTTGTTTATTTTCACTGAAAATATTGTACCTACTTACTTTCGTGCGAAATGTGATTCCATCCTGTTTTTTTTAAACTTGGATTTTACATCTTTTCATTACGCAATTCAACATTTTCATTAGTAAATATTTTAATAAGGTTGATTGCATTTGTTTGCATTGATTGCATTGTTGGTATTACTGATATTGCCCTGGTGCAAGCAAATGTCGACTTTAAGGTGACGAACCTTTTCATACCGCGACTTTACTTTAAACGTGCAATTGAAAGCGAAACTTCGTTTCGTTTTGTGTTCCCAAAAAACTTTAAACACTGGTTGGCGTTACCCAGCCATTAGCGTAATCTAAAAGGTTTCCAGTTTACAAATTCCTTAATAATGCCTCTCGATTTTCTGAAGCCTTCCTTCTTGAGGAATCTGGATTTTCTCTTGTAAAAAATTGATACAGTAATAAATAAATCAATTTCTCAATTGGAGCTGTTAATTGCCAACAATGAAGTTGTTAATTGCTTTTCCCTTTTGTTAATACGGTAGGACCTTCTCTTGGTTTAATAAAGTCTTTTCTAGTTCTATGCTACGTAATTAGTTCTTTTAAGAGCTTATTTTAAAAAAACTAGTTGTATAATTAGTAAGCTGCTCTAGCAGTTATCACCAAAAATGTTTTTCTAATATATTAAAACATCCTAGCTATAATATACATTTACTGTTAAAATTGGCTTGTCATAGCTACCACCTATAAAGGTTTTTTGTTTTATTATTTAGGTAGATAGATTTTGAACTCTGTTAACAGAGTTCGTGCTCAAATTTTAGTGTTTTATGCCGCTTTAAAGTGGGAATATGTTTTATGAGCTTTAGCAAATTTTTTTCAGCACACGTGATCACCATAATTATTATGTAGCTTTTTTCCCTAGACTAGGTCAATAATTGTAGTGAATCATCAGCCTATGTCTGTCACCTCCTATTTACATTAAAACTTTAATTGTTTTTTAGTGTGATCCAGGAGTGGGAGTGGACCGATTCTTCCACGCACTATACACGGAGAAGGAATCAAGAATGGTGATGCTACTTGGAACAGCTTGTTCAGAAGTCACTGAAAGTATCGCCAAAATTGTGCCCTATTGGAATATTGTTCAGGTATGTGCATATGGTCTTTTTTCTCTTTTGTCTCTATCAAATCAAAATCAAAATATTTATTTATCAATAGGTTTTTCTCCAAGAAACTCTTACGATCGTCATTATAAATTTAAATTTACCAGGGTATCGGAAAAATAGCCAAGATGACGATCCTGAGAAAAAAACCCCGAAAGAAATTCAGGATACCATTCTTTTTGTCATCTTTAAAATATAAAATTACTTTCATAACATGATTTCTACAAATACTCTTAAGTTTAAAGGACTTAATCGTCTCAGCAGCATGACGTCCACTGCTGAACATAGACCTCCTCCAAATCAAGAGGACTTAGTTATTCCTAATTAGGACCTAGGGAATCAATGCAGTGCGATTATTCAGGCGCTGCTTATAATACCGATTACTTGACTAATCATATACCATGGACAGAAATAACAACGCAGTAGTATAAACGTTTTCATATCTACATATTACATATAATACGTTTAAGAAACCTGAAAAAGAAATCTGAAATTTACACACATAATATGGTCGGCCGCCCCCGGCTTCGTACAGATTCAATCTTTTTCTGCAAATTTTACCTATATACAAACCATCCTCGTTGGTTGATCTTTTCATTTCTATCTCCAATGAAAACCGTATCGGAGAGCGGAGAAATAGACAGACGCGGAAAGCGACTGTCTATTTCTCCGCTTATAATAATACTATTAATGCTAATATTATAGAGAGAGAGAGATTTGTATGTTTGTAATGAATAAACTCAAAAACTACGAGACCAATTTTGAAAATTCTTTCAGCTATAGAAAGCTACATTATTAGCGAGTAACATAGGCTATAGTAACATAGGTCCCCAGCGGAAGATCATCGCTGTATGTGGCTTGTAGGACACACAGCATAATTATGCAGAGTTGGGTGCTTAATATTTGGTTCGTGACACTGGTGCATGCATTGGCATGTATGGTAGGTACTATTGCCAATACGATTAAGATTGTTCTCATTAAACTTGTGCTATTTGTGTTTCGAACTCAATAAAAAAAATTTTTTCTTTCATTCTATATTTTATAATGTTGCGAAGACGAAGTCGAAAATCTCATTGCTAGATTCCCTATTCACTAGACAGCACAATTGCTACAGTGGGGAGTCTATAAAGCAAACTTTGACATCTTCACAACCGGTAGTATAGTACGATTTCATACCGTTAGGAACAGCTGACGCCAAAATGTTAATAAACCAATTTTCCTCTTATTCAATTGGTGGCAGAGTGCAATTTGCTGTGCATCCACTAGCTCTTCAAATCGAAGCAGAACTATGGGTAATGATGGACACTTAATTAGGTTTCAAACGTTCAAACGCCAACATTTCCGCTAATTATGTTTTGATACAAACTCAAATTCGCATTTATAATTAAGCCAGAATTTATACAAAATCTGTTCAATCTCTTTATTGTGTTAAGTAATGGAAAAATCCAAGTAGGTACATTATGGTCAAGGTACTAAGTTAGTTACTATATTATTTACTTACTACCTTACTAATACTAAGGTAAACTTACATGAGTAAATTGGGTTGTGATAAAAGAGTGTAAAACATTCATTTACATATTTTGAAAACTTCTTAATTTAATGCTTGGGTAGACCAAAGGTAGGGTAGATGTCCTCTGGCATACCCTCCTCGCTCATACTGGTATTATACGGTTGTCTTCTGTATAGTGCAGTCTCTTTTATGCCAATTTAAGATTGTGAAACGCAGTGTGCCCTGCCTCTACTAAAACACCCAGAAAGTTCCAGTTCCAACTCTGAAAAATTAATTTCCAAAGTTGGCCCTTGATGACCAGGACCCCTGAGTCAGAGCGCTAAGACACCTTAAACACTAGACCAATTCTATCGGCTTATGAGACAAATATTAGGTAATTTGGGTGGCTCTTTGTTAACACAATTTCTTTTGTAACTGCATCATTTTCCCCATTGGTACTTCACTATTAGAAATCAGGGCGAGCATGAGGCACTCAACGTCAGCACGTACGGCCGGTGTTTGGCTACGGTACGTTTGTTTTACACGCCGAATCGAGTTAGCATTGCAAGGCTGTACGGTATTACCGCAAATGTAAGGTACTACCATGAATTTTATATCAAACTTAAATTCATGGTCTGTATGTACAGTGACGAAGGTAGGTGAAAAAAAATGGGATGTCGCAAAGCAATATTTTCTTTAAGCGTATTATAATTAACCTATGGAATCCAACGAAATTATTCGCGTAGATATAAGTAGAAGTATCTATATGCAGACGAAGTCGCGGGGAAAAACTAGTACTACATAAATTTACTAGCTGACGTTTAATTTGTAATACATATACTTAATAATAAAGAAAATTCAAAACAAAATTGGCCGATATAAGGCTTTGTGTTGTATCTACATTCTGTCTGTATCCAGAGTACGTGCCAAGGGATTAGTCTATATTAGATTTGGAATCAATCGAATTTGTGTTATATGCAAACACATTGATATTCTACAGCCATTAGCAAATGAGTAATTACACTCACTGTGACAGTGAAAATAAAGACATACCAATAACGGTTAAAGGGAAACTTTATAAAACTTGTGTACTACCATGTTTAACATATGGATGCCAAACATGGAATCTTACAAAAAAATTAGAACAGAAATTGAATGTTTGTCAAAATTCTATGCAAAGAAGTATGTTGAACATAAAATTAAAAGATAAATGCAGACTAACAGATATCCAAAAGAAAACGCAAATTCCCAACATAATAGTAAAAATAAGGCAGCTAAAATGGCGCTGGACGGGTCACATAATGAGAGAAAAAGTGGATAAGTGGACCAAAAGAGTGGTGGAATGGTATCCAAGAGAAGGAAAAAGAAAAAAGGGAAGGCAGCTGAGAAGATGGGATGATGATCTCCCCAAAAGATGGAGACAGCTGGCACTTGACCGCAGCAGATGGCATGATCTGGAGGAGGCCTATGTCTTCGGACAACCTGATAAGGTTGCGGATGTCTAACCGCAAAAATATAAAAAAATTTAGTCAAGTATTTTTTTTTTCATTGTATAGAAGCACATCATGGTATAATCACACGTGTCTGTAACTTATCAGTGAATAAAGGCTTATTTTATTTTTTATTTTTATTTTAACTACACTCACTGTTATTGCGCTAGCTCGTACCCGCAACTTCGTTCGCCTCGATTCAATTTTAATATTTTTAAGATAAGAAAATTAAATTTCCTATCTCTTTAAACTGTGACGTGGGCGCTTGAGAGGCCTGACCTTAAAGTAGATTTTCTATGAATCTAGATGCTTTATTGTTATAGATTATTAACTAAATTTATTGGTTTCGTTAAATATGAGTATATTAATAAAATATACTGAATTTTCAAATATTTTTATATTTAAATCAGTTATTTTTAACAATTAAATTACAGAAAACTTTTTTGGCAGAAATTACTTGAAATCAGAAATCACCTTATGTGTCTTAAAATTCTTAACAAAATTGAAATGTTATCCTTAATTATAAAACTCCAATAATGTCTCCAATAAACCATACAATAATCAACTTTGCTACTTACAATCAAAATTTTTGTCATTTGCTATCAATGCCGTAGCAATATTGACAATCGCTTCATTTTTTGCATGATGTAAACGATCAATTTTTGTATCAAAAAGCGCCAATCACGTAATTAATGTCAATCGCAATTGGTCGCCGAGCATCTTAACCACTCGACCAATACGTTAAGGGCTCGTTAAGAAATAAATACAAATCCCAGCCCATCTGAGTCAAATACAGTCTACACTGCAGACCCTTTTTGTAAAAAATGTCTGGATGCATTTAAGTTTACATTTTGGTTTTACTGTATAGGTATCCTTCGGGTCTACATCACCAGCCTTAAGCGATCGCTCCGAGTTCCCTTTGTTCTGTCGTACAGTCGCACCTGACTCATCGCATAATCCCGCCCGAATCGCTTTCATCAGGTAATCACTTATTAAAATATTAATATACAATTTAACCCTGAGGACAACCCTAAATGTGTCGCCTCCTCAAGCCGAAAGGTTTCGCCTTCAAATGGAAGCTATTGAGATTTCTAATTACATCTAAGGAAAACGTCTGCCGTGTGTTTATCTTCCAAACTGTATTCGAGAGAGAGAAGATATACAGATTACAGAGTGCGGCAAGCAGGCTGATGGTCAGCTACCTTCGTCTATAAACACAAGTAACGCCTAAGAGGAAAATACGCTGCTGCTGACGCTAATAAGCTAAAGGATACGGGTAGGCTTTTCTTTAATGACTTTTTCTTTTACTAAGTCAATCGTTCTTTCCTGTCTTATATTATTAATATTACACATATTTATTTCTGGCGGAAAGTCTTGTTATCATGTCAGCCCTAGGACGTATATATAGGACATAGGCCTTCCCCATAACTTTCCAATAGAATCGGTCAGAAGTAGCCTGGATCCGTCGTCAACCCGCGGTGCTTATCAAATCATCTGTCCACTTTGTAGGTGCACAAATTGGATAAACTACGCTTCGCTTGCCGGACCCTTATATTTGGGAAAAAGTCTTGTTATAATAAAAATTTAAAAATATTCTTAAAAGAACTAGATATATAAGAACTTGATCCATTCCTATGTAGACAGTTCGGATGGGACACTGTGACGGCATTCTCTCAGAATGAAGAGGTCTACTCCTTGGCTGTGAACGAGCTGGTGACCCAACTGGAAGCTGCCAACATTACGTGCACAGCCTCGATAACGTTTGCAGAGTCTGACTTCAAAGAACAGTTGCAGCAGTTGAAGGTATACCGGTAGTACAATAGCTAAATAAGAGATGTAGCCTCTCTTTGTGCCTTTACGGCTGTACAACGGTGAGTGCTCCGATGAGTGGTTTTATATCATCATAAAAGCTAACACATATACACTATGTATTTTTTTATATAGGATAAATAAACGGGCGAAGCCACGGTACACAGCTAGTAATAAAATAAACAAGACCAGATAAATTATGCTATTATCTTCAATTGGCATTATAATTTCAAAACCACAAATTATTATAATTTCGAAACAAATTAATTTCTTAATCTTAAATTCTAGCTATAATGAATACAGTCTACGATTTATTCAATTTTCTCGTACCTTTATTGTTTTAATCTCAACTCTTCAGAGACTACTTTATCTAAAACCTAATATAAAAATTCATTTTGCCAGATGGAATCCCAAGAGATTTTACCTATCAGCATAAAATATTCATACTTGAGCCATATTTTATGTAGGTAACTTTACTCTGTTGATACAGTATCCTTATTGAAATATTTCACTGTGGAAATATTATTAGAAATGCAGACAAACAAATGAAACTTAAGGTAATAACTAATTTTGTGACACGATAATGTTTTTGTATAAATCTTTTTTATACAGCATTATACTGTATTATTATATTTACTGTGGCAACACATATTGGCTATGATTACACAAGAAAAGCACAACAAAAAGATTCACTGTGAAGCAAAATTATAGCTCAGATGAGTCTATTTACTTAGTTCCTAAAACTATCAAGAGATGGTGCTGTCCCATTAATTAAAATTTTTAATATGGTTTTTTTATATTTTTTTATTAAGTACTTAGTTAATCGTATAGGTATGCGGTAAGGGTTGTTGTGTAAACGTAATACAAGAAATAATACAGTCCTTTGTAGTTGTGTAAATCAAAATTAAATTTAAAAAAAACAACTAAGTACCTAAATTGTGGTCTAAAATTTATAAAAAAATATCCGAGAACGACGTCTTTGTCTGACTTTGTAATATTTATGAGAAAAATTTAAACTCCTCTACACTTTTTAAGTATTATCTTTGAAATTTCATAGTTCATTTTGTGCGAAACTTATAAATTCAGTGTAGATAAGAAAATGGAGCCGCTCTCCGCCTTGTCAAGTGCATTGTGTAAGTTTTCCTTTGTTTCAAACTTTTCAGTCAGAAGAATTGCTATTGTTGGAGCCTTTGTTAAATACCTACGCAATTTATTCATGTTTACCCGCTACGATCTACAAATTAGCAATCACCACGACTATTTAACTTGGGCACTGCGCAACCGTAGACACTTTTTGCTATAGACACGTGTAAAGGTGTGAGTAACTTAGAGGTTAGAGTGAGTTAAGTAGTGACAGGGCACGTTGCATTTTGCAGTCATTTCGGCGCCCGTCTGGCGGCAGTAACCACCCCCTTACAGAAGACCGCCGTGAATTAATAGCATGATGAGTGTTCGGTTGGTAGTTAGTAAGGCCCATGAGTAATCCTACTATGGTCGGCAGTACACCGGGATTAGAAATCCGCTCTGGCATCCCTTACTTACACATGTGCTGTTATTTCACGGTGATCTTCTGTAAGAGGGTGGTTACTGCCGCCGGACGGGCTCCTGAAATTACTGCAAAACTTGATAAAATAAATATTAGAATTAATACCTGAACTGATTTCAATGTAATAGATTAAATCCTAAGATTTATTACATCCAAAGTAATATTGAGGTCATCGGATCACTGCCTTATTCATTTATAAAAACTTATATTGATTACCTACGTAATAAATTTATTGGCCTTTTCTTAAATTTTATATTAATTTTTCCTTGCGCTTTTTTACTAGTCTCATATTTAGTCAGTAGTAAGTCAGTTAAATTTAAGAGTAGATAACCAGTAGTAGCTTTTTATGAATTCTTATACCAACCCATGTTCATATCATCTATGTCATGTTAAATGTTATAATGTTGTTTATCGTACTGTAAACTGTCTTTATTTTTATTTTTTAGATTTCTTCGTGAACAGTACTTTCTTCTGAATGAAAGTTATCCCATATAATTTTCTGTATCCCTGACAACGTGTATGCAAAATTTCATAATGATCGTTTAAGTAGTTAAGGCGTGAAAACGTAACAAGCAAACTAACTTCTGCATTTATAATATTTAGTTAGTACATTAATATCTTTAATTTTGTTTATAGAAGCTAGGTAAATGTTGAGCTGTCATTAAAATTAATTGTCATTAAAGACCACTAATGAAGCATTAACTGTGAGTGTGGCTGTAAAATCTTTAAATTTAACAATAACTAGCTGTTGCACGCGACTTCGCCGGTGTAACTTTATAAAATATATCTATGTTACTCCCTGGTACATAGCTTTCTAAAGGTGAAAGAATTTTTAATATCGGTCCAGTACAGTTTGAATTTACTCTACAAACATAGAAATCATCTTATAATATTACTAGCTGACCCGGCAAATGTTGTTTTGCCATAAAAAAAATATCACTTAAAAGTATGGAAAATAGATGTTGGCCGATTCTCAGACCTACCCGATAAGCACACAAAATTTCATCAAAATCGGTCCAGCCGTTTCGGAGGAATTTGGCAACAAACACCGCGACACGAGAATTTTATATATTAGATAGATAGTAATAGTATAGTATAGATAAAAGTATTATTATAGTATTTTACTAAAAATTAAATAAAATTAGAAAATGAATGGAATAAAATCTGTATTGAAGATTTATAAAAGGGAAATGCCAAAGCGAACCGTATCCCAATTTGAAAGTGCGAACGATTTCCACGCAACAGCAAATATAAACCGAGATGTTATCAAATATGCATCCAACAGATGGAAATACGCCATCAGCTATTAAATAAATTTTCACGGGAAAATTTTAGTCCAACTACATTCGGCTGTGAATTGCGTTTCGTTTCGTTTTATATAAAGGCGAAATAGAGAAGCTATAAAAAATAATAACACAGTAAAAATTTGTTCCCCTTGTTCACAGAAAAATTGTATAAAATAATGTTGATTCTGAGTCTGAATTAAGCTTTTAAAATGGACATCAAACGCCTTGTAATGGTTTTTAAAGTACACTAGCGACTAGTTCCCGGCTTCGCACGGACGCAACTTTTTTCTGCAAATTTTCTTTACATTATAAAAAAATAACAAATCACAGTTTTAAAAAAATAATTTGGATGTTTCATTAATTATTTTTAATTATTATAATGTAAGAAATTAATTTTTATCGCCATTGTAATTTCGAATTAGATTTCAGGTTCGTCTTTTATAGCCTACTTAGTACCTACTATTGATTAGATTATACCTATTTAGTAGTAAATCTGAAAAAAAATTGTTTGCAGGCACTGGACACTCGCATCATCATAGGCAGCTTTTCTCAAGAGATGATCCCGAAAATATTTTGCGAGGTGAGTTGCTTTCGAGTGCATTCTCTTGTAATGTATCATTTTTTTAAATTTTATTATTAAACTTGATTCTTTCCTACTTTTATTTTATTATTAGGTATTAGGTATATAAGTTTGAAAGTCCATTTAAATTTTGGCAAAAATTGCCAAAGTATGTTTGCATACAAATGATATTTACTGTTAAACAATAGTCTATTTATGTATGCTCATTTATGTACACACAATTTGTGTTTATGTAGAATGACTAAGAACTTATTATACGAGCGAAGTCGCAGGGAAAAGCTAGTTAGATTATAAGAAACAAAAACGTTTGAGAGCGCAGGCGTTCAAGCTGGGAATGTTTGGCGCGGAGTACGCATGGGTGGTAGCCGGCGCGCCGCCTCGTATCCGCGGTGCATCTCCATGCGCGCGCGCACATCTCGCTCGCGCCCTCGAAGGACTCATCTCGGTCACTGCACATAGAGGCATCGTTGGCAACATCGTCTCTTATTCAGGACTGGTGAGTGACTGAAAATTAAGCTAAAGTTGCATGCCTAGCACATTTTATTATTTACTAGCTTATGACCACGACTTGGTACGTACGCGTGGTTTCGGAATAGCGCTTAACTTTTTTTATATCGATTGAAATAAAACAAACACTAAATTTTGTGGTAAACTTGCTAGAATATATCAGTGTAAACTGTTTTCAAAGCGGTTAAGCCGTTTTTTTTTGTTTTAACACTGTCCCATATCAATTTCGAAAAAAAATACATAATTACTTATGCTACATAAATTTTAATAGATGCCTTAAGTGGCACCTTTCTTCTCTTACTAAAAAGTACTTAATGCTTTTAGATATTAAAGCCATTCTTCTTTTAGCTGTGCGTGGAAGCCACAGTTGTTTGATAAGGAAAACATTATCTTTTACTGTAGTGGAAATAACGTGCAGTAAATTTTAACTATACGGCACGACTGCACGATTATCTTTAGTAAACGAAGCGTAACGACAGAAAAAAAGGTTGGCGATAAATCTCAGCTCCTGTTCCGCATTGTAGTTGTGTTTAACTTGTTTTGTCCTAACTTCTTTTACGCAGTTTTCTTAGGACGTGCGGAACTGTTGATCCTTGATTTATATGTAAACACGATAATTTAGGAAAAGTTTATGAACTAATCCCTACTGTTATTGTAAGGACCGCAGGTCGACGTTGGATCTTAGGGTGCTTGCTAATAGAGAGCAATAATCGAAAAAAAAAGGAACTTAACTAGTATATATGTTACATAGAATAAAACAATCTCCCTGTCTCCTCCAGTCTGTTTCTGAAATTGATTCTTCTGAACAAATTTTGATACGATTTTCACCATTTTTGAAACAGCAATAAACGACGAAAGTTTGTGTGAGTATATAACTTGCAGAAAACAGTTTCACACGTGCAAAGCCGGAGTGGGTCGCTTGTTTAAATACAAATAAATGTACGAGACAATTAATAACATAAGTTTAAGTTTCTATAATAAGCAGTTTAAAGTTGATTACGAAAAGGATCAGGCTTTTGAACAATAAATATTTTGAAAGCCTTTCATGAAAGGCTTTCACTTAAGACTAAAAGGAGCTTTAGTATTATCAAAAGCCTTAGTTGCTAGGTACTACGCAATAGTACTCCCTAGAGGCAGTTCTTTCGCTTCAACTTTGAAGGTACTTCGCGCAACGGTAGAAAGGTTGCAACCTACTGTTTATTTAAATAACAATAGATCTAAAATAGTATTCGTATGTTTTATTCATGATTTCTCTTATTCTGTTGAACTTGTGAGGTGTAAAGTCACTGTTTCACTGTCAAAGATAAGTCTCATATTTTTTTTAAATAAAGCGGTTATCACACTTTACAATTTGAAGGATCGGATTTAGGAAATCGGAAAGTGTAATCGCAGTTAGAACAGATTGGATCCAATTTAGATTTTCTCTATTTTCAATTCTATGTCTTCGATTTAGAAATCAATTTAGTACAGTGTGATCACTAGGTTCACTACTTAGGTACCTAAATTGGATTCCTTCAAATTGTAAAGTGTGATAAACGCTTTACAGTAGGCAGGTGCACTGACTTGATGATTGACAACATACTAGCATGTGGGCTGCCATGGTGTTCTCGTTCAAAAGATCCCATTTGTGACAATTTAGTAGGCGTTGAAGGATGTAGCCTAAGAACCCAGGGCTACCAGACATAAATTATTTTCTCAAGGGCAAAATGCGAAAATTCCTATGTACTTTTGACGTATTTGTATAAAAAAATTATGAACATGTTATTAAAACTTAATTTTTATAAGACAACAAATAGGTCCAACGTAGTGAATTCATTCTGTATGCAAGTCAATTTTTTGCGCCATTTTTTCCTTATATATTTTTTCTGTTTAATTATTATATTTAAGACATGTTTAATTTACTCGTGAATGGTTTTTTATTAATTTTGATCATTGCATTCGTTTCCGTTTTTCAATGATTATTATTATAAAATAATAAACTTTTTCAACTAATAAAATGTTTCGTACCACAGATAATAAATAATGTTTGCACATAGCAAACGTTCGCCATGAATTTTTTTATGCTTCTATTCGAAACGTAGACGATTTGTCTCGTCTTATAAAAGAATAGAGCCCATAAAGCAGCAGTATACCAATCGAACCACAAATATTTTGGCAAAAATTATACAGAGAAAAATTAAAAAGAGAGTACCACAAAATAACTTTATTTATAACTTATCTAAGACTTAAAATTTGTAAGTGTAATACAAATTTTTAATACGTAACTTTATGTTTTATGGCTAATATCAAAGCCTACATCAATCAATCAATACTAATAATAAATCTGTAAGGGTCGGTCATGGAGTAATTTACTTTGTTTTCAGAGATATCGTGTTTATAGGCTCTATACATGATACTGAAACTAAATTGACGATTTTTACAATTTTTATCTGTATGTATGTATGTTCCTCCATAACTCTGAAACGAATTAACTGATTTTCATGAAACTTGGTAGATAAACATTTGGACGTACGGGACACAGGATAGGCTACTTAATATTTTTCAACGCAGACGAAGTCGTGGGCACCAGCTAGTCAAAGAATAAAGTTTTATTCGTTTATTCCAGACAAACGATATGTTCAAACAAGCCATGGACGAAGTCGGGGTGCCTGTCTCCCCATACGCACCGCAGACGTATGACGCCGTGTGGGCAATAGCTTTAGCTCTAAGCAAGGCCGAGCTAATGTGGAGAAATCTAGAAATGTCAGATCACAACGGCACATTGCTCAAGGGAGGTGCTAAACTGGGCTTGGGACATTTCGATTACGACAGAAAAGACATGGCCGTGGAGTTCTTGAACCAAATGGCCGGTTTAAGTTTTTTGGGTGTTTCGGTAAGTGATTTTTTTTGTCATTTTTCCACTTTCTATACTTATGTGTTTTTCTAACTTTTTTTTCCTCATCAAAATATTTTCAACTACATAATAAGTTTTAAAATTGTCATTAAAAATTAAAATGTATTTCAGGATTTCAAAAGCAAAAATTATCCTGCGAACACAAAACGAATTTTATTAATCAAAAAAAAATAATAATCAAATCGTATCTCTCCATATCTATACATCCTACTAATATTATAAATGCGAAAGTTTGTATGTAAATGTTTGTAACTCAATAGTTTGTATTCAAAAACGGCTGAACGGGTTTGGATGCAATTTGGCACACAAATAGTGTATTATCTGTATTAACATATAGCATACTTTTAATTCAAAAAAAATGTTAGGTTCCAGTGTGATTTTCAGCGAGCACGAAGTCGCCGGCGCAGCTAGTGTTTAATAAAATAAGTTCGCTCTCCGGTTCTTCCTGTTTCTCCGCTGATTTCTTTCTTGACCACCCTACGTATGTTTATTTATTTATTTATTTCAAAAGGTTTACCAACTAAAGATATACTTAATCGCAACATACAACATTTACAGAAAGGAACATTACAAGTATGAATTTAAATTCTAGGAAAGCACAACATTATTAGAGACTAGCTGGTGCCCACGACTTCGTCCGCGTTAAAAAATATTAAGTAGCCTATCCTGTGTCCCGTACGTCCAAATGTTTATCTACCAAGTTTCATGAAAATCAGTTAATTCGTTTCAGAGTTATGGAGGAACATACATACATACAGAAAAAAATTCCAAAAATCGTCAATTTAGTTTCAGTATCATGTATAGAGCCTATAAACACGATATCTCTGAAAACAAAGTAACTTACTCCATAACCGACCCTTACAGATTTATTATTAGTATTGATTAATTAAATTATACCTATTATATTATAAATGAATCAAAAAATATTAATAAAATCAAAAATATCTCCCATATCTAGAACAACTTACCCATTATTATAAATCAATCAATCAATCAATCAATCAATCACACAAAATGAAATCAAGTCAATAGAACATTTGATTTGTTGATAAGAAAGACATTTAACTGTCTCTCTTTGTTTGATACGATTTCTGCTAATGGAAAGAGCGCGAAACGAGGAAGGTTTGTCTTCATAATTTACAGAAAAATACTGCATCCATGAGAAACCGGAGTCGGGTCGTTGGTTAAATATAAAGAACTAGCTGTTGCACGCGACTTCGCTCGCGTAACTTTATAAAATAATCTAGCTTTCTATAAGTGAAAGAATTTTCAAAATCGGTCCAGTAGTTTTTGAGTTTATTCATTATAAACATACAAAAATAAAATATTCTCTCTTTATAATAGTATATCATAAACACATATACATATACATCTTCGCAGAGAATTGCCTATCGTCAAGCAACCCACATTTCTTATTCTCGGCTATTTCTCTTTTAAGTATGGCAGGTAGGTAATATCTTTTTGTTGCGTTTTTATGTTTTCCAAGTCAAAGTACGTACTTCGTTGCTATACATATATACTTGTGTTTACGTCCGCACTGAGGCCACATTCGTTACACACGCGTCTTCTAAAGTTGTACTAACTTTGGATTTTATTCTATTTTCATTTCCCTCTCAGAGCTCTCCTAATGGGATTACCAACATAAACCATTAAAATCTCCCTTTATATAATTGTACTGTAATTTTTTTACTATTAGTAACTAAATGAACCCGGCTACGCTTCGCTACGGCGTACTAAACACTGCTTATAAGTATATAACTATTAGCGACCTGCTCCCGGCTTCGTATGGGTGCATTTTATTCTACAAATTATATATATAAAAGCCTTCCTCGTTTAACGCTCTTTCCATTAATGAAAACCGCATGAAAATCCGTTCAGTAATTTTTGAGATCATAGTGAACATACATACAAACAGATATAAACGGTGGGAGACTTTGTTTTATAATATGTAAGAATATTATATAATTTTTATTTTTCCAAAATAAAAGTAGTCAAAGTTACTCCTTATAAAATCCACTAACAGCCAGTTGTTATAAAATTTTTAACTGATTGATTAACATTGTTTTCAGGGTCCTGTCTCTTTTAATGGAGCGGATAGGATTGGCACATCAGCATTTTACCAAATACAAGGTAGGTAAGCATTGTTATTTAAATACTAGAGCTAGCTTAGTATTTCGATATTCGATATAACTTTTTTGTTTGTAAACCGATTGGAATGAAACAAACACTAAATATTATGGGAAGCTTGCAACAATACATTAGTGAAAACCATATTCAAATAGGTTAAGCCGTTTCTGAGATTAGCTTGCACAAACACAGACATACAGACAAAAACTTACTTAATGTAAAGACACGGCTGGTTAACGTTTTTATTATACCAATGTATAGATAAAAAAAGAGGATTATTATTATTTAAATATTTTGAATGTAAAAAATATTCATATTTAGGAGATAAGAATTACTCTTTTGGCTGACGGTGTAAACACTTCCGGTACGGTATGGCTACTGCAACCACTAGCGACGTCCAGAAGTCATTTCTTAACACAAATTAGATGGACTGGTTCCCGTTTTTGTACCTACATGTTTATACATAGACATGAGTAACGGGGTGAAGATAACTACAGGTAGGTATAGTTGCAACTCATACTTGGGGGCGCGAAACCTTACCTAAATCTGAATATCTGAATACCACATCATGTGCACATTAAATAAATAATAAATAAATATCTTAACACATTCCACACAGCACCACCTAGTTCCAAAGTAAGCAACTAATGCTTGTATTATGGATACCAGACAGTTGATAAAATACAAAGATTACTTTTTTTTTGTAAATACATATATATTATAAATAAAAAACATCCATGACTCAGGTACAAAGGTAAAAACAGATAAACATTTACCCCTAGCGGGACTCGAACCCACGATCGTTTGGTTAACAGCTAGGGTTACTATCCACTAGACCAAATTTTAATTAAAAAATAATGGTCAGACATTGAGGTGAGCTGAGGCTGCGTATTTGATCAGCAGTGCTGATGTAATTCAGAAGCCGATCGGTTTTTAAAGCCGGTATGTTTCAGGAGGCCGTCCAAAGACGGTGGCCCTTTATGCCCACGGCAAGGAAGTCAGGTGTAGTGAATGCACTCGGCCGCAGTGGGGCGCCAGCGGGAGCGCCCCGGCCGCTAGAAGGGTGCTTGTGTTAAGGGTGGAATCGGTCTGGGCGCCAGCCAGGCTTATTGTGGCTATACTTGCAGCAGCCGGAGTCGCTTTGGCTATTGGCTTTTTGGCGTTCAACTTGCACTACAGCAAGCGGAGGTTAGTTATACATATTACCATTCGCCTCTTTTTTTTAATATTTTTTTTTTTTTATTTAATCGAAATACCAACAGCACATCAAAATTAGCTAAATCACATACATAAGTTATACAAACACATTTGTGTACCAATTACTGCTACAGCTACATGTTACATGTCTGTTAAAAATATTTAGAAAATAATAATAATAATTAATAATACATATATCATACCTACTCGAAACTTAAGCATTTATAATAAAATATAAAAAAAAATTGAATACATATAAAGATAAGAAGCAGAGCGTTCACTTAAAATTCAATTAATTATACAAGTCAAAGTAATATCTAACAATATAAATTCAATCCTATCAACAACAATCCAATCGGCAATATCAATTCGTCAGACCATAAATTCACAACTTCATTATTATTATTATTTGACTAAAATATCGTCAAAATAAAAGCAATGGAAGCCTCTTCAAAGTTTGTGTTTTCTTGATTGATAATGCGATAAAGGTTAATACTTACATGAGATTTTAGATTTGTCTCTGCTCTTTAGCAAAACCTTTGAAATTATGGTCTTAATGTTATGTCACATTAATGTCTTCCATAAGCTGTTTTTTTTAATATATATGGAAAATATTTAAAATCGATATAATTTGTCAGGATGAAGGCTTAGTTAAGAAATGGATATTAACTGTATCTCGTACACAGGTACGTGGTTCTTGTGGTGTTGCTTTGTTTCCTTAGACGATAGTGGCCACTTATCATTAAGTGGACTTTTACCCTGCCTTATAATGTAAAAATATATACCCTTACAATATAAAAAAATCTTCCTATTTAAGAAATAATTTTCAATTATGTAACATTGTAGGTCAATAAAACTGTCTTCGCCCCGCTTGAACAACATGACACTGATTGGTTGCGTTTTGGTGTATACTGCGGTGGCCCTACTGGGCCTCGACCACGCCACTCTACCCGCTTCTGTACCCTTCTCGGCTATGTGTACTGTGAGTATTACAATATGAACTCATCAATACTAATAATAAATCTGTAAGGGTCGATCATGGAGTAAGTTACTTTGTTTTCAGAGATATCGTGTTTATAGGCTCTATACATGATACTGAAACTAAATTGACGATTTTTAGAATTTTTTTCTGTATGTATGTATGTTCCTCCATAACTCTGAAACGAATTAACTGATTTTCATGAAACTTGGTAGATAAACATTTGGACGTACGGGACACAGGATAGGCTACTTAATATTTTTCAACTCGGACGAAGTCGTGGGCACCAGCTAGTTTATAATAATCTAAATTAAATAATAATCTATTCCAACAAATGCGTGCACAGTTATAGAATACTTCATTCTTTCGTTATATCTAAAAACAGGTATATATAGTTTAATAATATAACATTCTTACTTATAAGGGACGTGGACGGAGTCGCGGTCGAAAGCCGGTAAAGTATAAATCTAAACGTGTAATAATGATGAAATTTACATTTTTTTATAATAAATATAACACTTTTTTAAGTTAAAAAAATGTCACTCTAATTGACGGTCTATATAAGTGGCTACTATCGCCGTTGCGAGGAGCGTAATTGGAGTGCGACTCCAATACGACAGGGGCCCTAGCCAAGATGCAAACGCAGTGCTTTCTACAGTCGTAAACGCTACGCTACACTGGGACAAAGCTTTGTGATTGGTCAAAATATTATGTGGGCGTTACAACAACCAATCACCGGGCTTTATTTTGTTCGCTTCGTAAAGTTCGCTAGGGAGCGTTTCTTTAATGTACATCTTGGCTAGGCCCCCAGGTACGAGTACGATAAAGGGTCAAGATGAGAATCTGGAAATAGATTTCAGAATTTCGCATTGAAACCCAACAGTATACGTGTCG
Source organism: Synanthedon andrenaeformis (assembly GCA_936446665.2). NCBI lineage: Eukaryota > Metazoa > Arthropoda > Insecta > Lepidoptera > Sesiidae > Synanthedon > Synanthedon andrenaeformis. The sequence continues at coordinate 12,217,506 of OW387784.2, forward strand.
TCGGTTACCTTCTGTAAATCTTCTGTAATCCTCGGTTATCTTCGGTTATCCACTGCCGCCAAATGTTTGCCGCTAGTAAATGTTTCATAATTTACTAGCTTTTGCACACGACTTCATCCGCGTCCATTTTTTCTTAGGTGTTCAAATATTTATTCAGATTTTATTACTTATATAATTTTGTTAATCATTGAATATTTCATTTGTAGCAATAGCAAATAGTCAAATTTTGTATAAATTTGTAAGGAAAACCTGATACTAATATTCCAAAAAAAGTTTTGTTTATCCGATACGCTAGACTTCCACCAGATTGCCTAAAACTTAAATTTTTATATACATACTTATATAATATTGCACTCTATAAATTACATTGTCATATATAAGAAGTAGGGTGTCAAGTATTTTTGCTAAAACGTCTTTGGCCACAAAGTATACTACCCACTTTAATTTATTTATTTTTAAATGTTGCTTTGAGGTTTCTGCATCCTCATTGGGCAAACAAAAGCTATAAAGCTTTATTACCTAAAATATGAGATAACAGCAGTTCCAAAGTTCTCCTAATGACTCTACATAAGCCAAATTAAATCGTAGCGGCTTAAGACTTGGGGACTATTTATTCGTATATGTAGGTGTTTATGTACCTACTATCACACACATAAATTATAGGTTTGCTCACAGTTTTTTTGAAATTTAACATTTTGTTTTGTATATTTTTCTCCTGTTTAAAACTTAGGTTCAAAATATTATACTTTGTTGTATATACAATAGAAACTAATAAGAAGATTTGTGTTTTTGTATTTTTGTTTGTAATAATAAACTCAAAAACTACTGGACCGATTTTAAATATTCTTTCACCTATAGAAAACTACATTATCAGCGAGTAACATAGGCTACATTTATAAACTAGTGTTTCTTTTTCGTTTTTTTCTGGATATATTTATTAAACGTTGTTGCTATTTTATGTTCATCTGTAACAGGCATTTAGTATCAGTAAATGTATAAAGAGTAATGGAAGTCACCGTTTTTAATTACATTTGTGAGTTCAATATAATTATATTTTTCTCTGTCGTAACGACTTAAATATAGCATCGTCCATTATTAATTATGTAAAGAAATGATTTTTTTTTTTTCAGGGCAGGGTGTACATATTGTCGGCTGGTTTCTCACTGGCTTTCGGTTCAATGTTCGCGAAGACGTATCGAGTTCATCGCATATTCATAAGGTAGGTATTACCTCAAACTGATTTAGAACTTCTTGTTGATTTAGTGATCGATTTGTAAGTTTTCACTATACGAAACCGAAATACCTACTTACATAGTTTCTCCCAAAAGTTTTTAACTATAATATAATTGACATGTCCTTCAGGTAAAAGCCTCGTAATAAACTTTAAAAAAAAAGTAAAATATATACTAATGTTTATTCAAATTACCTAAGTATAATTTGAATAAACATTAGTCTTAAGCAATGAATTAATTTGCTTCAATCAGTCATATTATGTGACATAAAACGATTATTTGTCTTTATTAATTACCTGTTATTGCGTATCTAAAACACAATTATACGATTGACTACCTAGCTAATACAATGTACCACATTTAAGTACTATTGTAAAACAAATTTACAATTAAAAGAAATGCTCACTCTTCGATAACTGCTGTCCTCAGTAACCGTAGTGGCGTTTGCAAGACTAAGTTGCTGCAAGACACGCCACTGATCGCACTCGTGTGCGCTCTATTGGTGTTGGACGGTGCCGTAGTCACGCTTTGGGCGGCGCTAGATCCCATGGAACGACACCTTAAGAATCTCACCATACATATCACCACCGCCGACAGAAGCGTTGTCTACCAACCGCAGGTAAAATTACTTTTCATGACGTGTGAGAACACAAAACTTACAAGTTTATGGGTAAACTTTGGGGTAAATGTAACTTAGGGGTAATTTATATGTTACAAGTTTATTGAAAAGAAATATTCGTCACAGTTATGGGTATATACATACTTGCAAGGAAGTTAGTTAAGCCCAGCACGGAAACTCATCAGCGACTTCCACTTAAACAAACCTCAACTTTAGCCTATCAATTAAAGATGTGAGTCGATGAAGGTGATATGTCGCATTTTTGGGTTTTTTCGTTTTTTTTTTTGCGTTCATAAATGCCCACATATATGATTACAGACCTTAAGATCGTCGATTTAAGACATATTTTGGAAAATAGAAAGTTGAAAAAGGCCCCACATACGCCATCGATCTCCCCATGGTCGATGGAGATCTGGTTCGCAGATTTTCCCATGGAAAAAAAATGAAGCTTAGGTCGGTCACTATATAAAATAACTAATAAAAAATAATACAAGTGTTTAATTGCTATCATAAAATTATTATTTTAGGTTGTTTACACAACTTTGTATCATAATTTAGTACAAAAATCAGTTTCGTGGCGACATAATTATCTCAAAAATTAAAAGTAAAACATTAACCTCGATTTACTCAAAATTGAAATAAAGCGACTTATCACCTTCATCCACTCACGTCTTCAATTCACAGATGGTGTTAAGTGATTAAAAGTTTGTAGGTACAGATTGCAGAACTAGGTACCCTCTTTCAGATAGAGGTGTGCAAATCCCAAAACACAACGGGTTGGCTGTCGGCCCTCTATGTTTACAAAGGATTGCTGCTCATCGTTGGCGTTTATATGGCCTGGGAGACGAGGAATGTGAAGATATCCGCCCTCAACGACTCCAAGTACATCGGCATCAGCGTCTATTCAGTGGTTATCACAAGCACCAGTGTGGTGGTAATCGGAACCATAATATCGGAACGGACTACGCTCGTTTACGTCACCGTCACCAGTTTGATCCTCATCACTACCACGTCGACGCTTTGTTTGCTGTTCTTGCCAAAGATTATCGCCATCAAGAGGAACAGTAAGTCTTCTCTCCCCTTCACCTTTCCAGGAACCGTTATGTCTTTAATCTATAAACATTGACTTGGAAATTTGGTTTGTATAGTCCAAGAAATTTTAGAATTCTTCAGAGCACTGGTTATTTTACAGCCACGAAGGACACACATACTTCTAAGGGGTTTAAACCGCTGTTATTTTAGCAATAATATATCGTCGACAATTCGAACTATTCGATGCCGTAAACACTAATTTAATCTAATGAAATAAATGTGTTTTAGTCTATTAAAATTATAGACGTTTCACAATGTAGTTATTGTATATACTGTTGTGTGGGAAAAATTTGTGCGGGGGTAACATGGGGGTAACCTAAATTCGCTTTAAATAAAATGCCTTTTTAGCCGAAGAGGACCCCGTGATACAAAGTATGGGGTTGAGGTTGGAGTGCAAAACGCGAAGGTTCGTAACCGACGATAAACAAGAGTTGCACTTCAGAATAGAGATTCAGAACAAAGTGTACAAGAGAGAAGTTGCAGCGCTCGACAAAGAGATCGGCAGATTGGAGAAGTTGTTGGCGGAACCGTTGGAGTCCACCACTAGTTCCAGTGTTTCCATTGCTTTAAATAAACGTGTAAGTTGCTATTTTTACATTATAGACATGAAATAGAAATAGAAAATTTAGAAAATGTCATCCCACATCTTCCTAACAATATTTATCCTAAATCCAAAAATTATTTTCTAAAAAATATTATCAATTTTAATCGAACTATTATTTTATTTTTATATTTCTTACTTAAAAATATTTATGCTTTAGTTACTTCTTTTTATTTTGGACAAATTATCTATATTTAGATACGTAGATATATATAGTTACATAATATATTTTTTGATCAGCCTCATTTAAGTATTAACATAAATGTACTTAAAATTTGCAAATTTTAAAGTATTTTCTTTAAAAAAAGTTAATATTTTCATTTATTAATACTCCCTTGTAAGTAATTAAATTAATTGTTTTTATTTAAATAAATAAATATGTAATTTTATTTTATTTGGTGAAGGGCTCAACAAATATGTAACGACATACACCTGTATATAGGACTACTTACTGCATATAAAATGGTAACAATAAGCGATATAAAGTAGATGAGTGCGGTTTGTGTGTGCGCGTGTATTTCTAAGTAAAAGTTTGCTAAATTTCATTAATATTCTTTAATAAGTACTAGCTAATCATAGTAGGATTGTAGAATATCTGCGTGGGCAACCGATATGGGGCGAAAACTCGTCGACAGAGAAATACTCTTAAGAGCATTCATGCCTCAGAATCACTCTGGTCAAAATTTATGATTCCCGACGACTCATAATGCCATGATGTGTTTAGTTTGCAGATAAGATATTAACGTCATATTATTTATAATATAGTGTTTCATAATCTAGTGCATGGTGGATAATTATTTTAAAATATTGAGATAATTTTCTCATTAGAACAGTTTTTAAACAGCCCTTTTTTTAAACTAGCGGTCGACACTCTATCTGGAAGGGAGATATTAGAAAAATTATATGCGATAAACCTATAAAAATATTAACTTTCAAAAATTCATATCATTTATTAGTGCTTGGTGAATAAAAACATACGATTTCTGTAAATTTTCATTCAAGAAAAGTATAATCAAAAGTGTCACTTAGTAATTTTTCGTGATATTAAACGTCTTATTTTAGAATCAAATTTGAGATATTTCTGTTTTTTCTTCGACCTAGTATATGAAGTCATTTATGTTCTAAAACATTATTTATAATTTTTTTCATATTTTGTATATTTATCTGCGTAGGCCGTCGACCGCTAGTTTAAAAAGGGCTGTTTAAAAACTGTTCTAATGAGAATTCATTTTAAAATATTTTTCAGCCATGTAAAAACTACAAATAATATGACGTTAACATATTATCTGCAAACTAAACATTTGAGACTACTAAAAATCATATATTTTGACTCCAGCGTGATTCTAAGGCATGAATGCTCTTAATGTACCTAATACTAGCTACTTGCCCCAGACTTCGACAGATGCAATTTTTTGTTTAAATTAAATACAAAAATCTTCCTCGTTTATCACTCTCCATTAGTGAAAACCGTATCGAAATCCATGAAAACCGTATGGCGAAATAGAGAGGCGGACAGGCCTTTATATTATAACGTGTATATAATTGTCTTTTCAAAATACTGGTGATAATTTTTTTTACAAACTTCTAATTTATAAAAATGTCGTTTTTAAGACGATGATTACAATATCTAATTAAATTAAATATCTTTCCAATAATCAGTAGTAACAATAACAAATTCATCTACTACCCGTTCACAAAAAAAAGTTTAAAATTCCAACGAAAATTCATTAATTATTTAATTTTAATAATGGCGTGTCTGTTATTTTATTGAAAAAAATTGAAATATATGACAATTACGTCATCATAGTTTAATACATATAATTGTATTAAACTATAACAAAATAGACAAAGACAAAATAGAAGGTTTATAATATCTTCTTACTTAAGATCTTGCCTTTGTTATTCTTTCGGTAATTTCATACTTGAACACCTCATGTGACTGATTTTCAAAACTGACCACATACCTACTTGCCAATAATTTTCTAAACAACTCAAATATTAAATGACACGATATGATAGGTTGCCCTCGCCTAGGTATATGTAAAATGTGTGAATTTGTGATAATATCTATCTTAGTGAAATAATTAGATCTGGATAAATTGAGTAGATTTTGTGATGTTTTTATCAGTTTTTTTTAATCTAAGTCATTAAATGTAGATCGACGATTTACCTAGCTAGTGAATTGGGATATTTAAGATTTAAAAAAAGCAGTCAAAATGCTTATTTTTTATTTAAGTATAAATAAAAATGCCTAGGAAAAAATATCTACTGACTTGACTTATAGAAAAGTTTTAATCTACTTAGCTATTTTCCAGCGTAGATATCATTCTTATATTATTTTATAGTTAACAGCACCTATGTTGTTTTAGATTAATTTGATACCTTAATACCAAATATACACAACACACCTGAATTCATCTTAAAAATATCACTTTTGTCCGTCCTGAGTTCGTGCTATATCTTTATTTAGACTTGGAATTTCATCAAAACAAATCAAATCATTTATTTGCATGTACATGGGTGTAAAACAGTTAATACATTTACAATTATTACAATTTTCAGACGGAATTAAATACAGTGGACGATGAGAGAGCATCGAAGGACACAGACAAACGCACCCCTAGCATCAGTGGAGGCCTGCCAATGTTGCTTCTGTCGGTACTTCCCCCGGTTATTCCCCGCGCTTCTTGGCCTTCAGCGGAAGCATACCGGGGCCGAAACTCAGTCAGTTTTAGTTCCCAACCCAAACTTAACTACAGGAAATCACAACCAGCCATAGACCTTTATAGCTTATGTTTGAACAAGCGAGAAGAACACCCCGGACTACTCAGTAGATTGAAAAGCTTCTTCGGCAGTAGACCTACAAGCAGAAAAGCTTCGACTATGTCTATAGCAGACCCAACAGGGCAGAGCATAGCTTCCGCTCTTAAAATGCACGTGGGCATGATTGCTGGTCTCATGCCCGGGAATAGGAAACATTCAATGGTATTGTCTTGCAACACATTGAACGTACCTAACCCAGAATTGATATTGAGGCGAGAGTCTTACGCGAAGAGTGGACCGATCATCAGAATCACAGACGATGTCGACGAACCGTCCTGCTCTAATTACACATCAGAGAAGAGTTTGTCATCGGGAGCTCAAAAATATGTCGTAGAACCTGAGACGAAGGTGAATTTCGTACTTCCGGAGACCCATAAAAGAACCATTTCCCATCAGAATTCCTGTGAGAGGTTTAAAGGCTCGCCGAGGTTCCCTCACAGGATTTCTCCGGCTGCGTCTAGTTTGACAACATTGGACAACAGAAGAAAAACCAGCGCCGACAGTGTCTACAGTATATCAGTAAGGACATTCGATGAGCAAAGAAGGTTTAGCAATGTCTCAAATCAGGAAGCTAAAGGGAAAACAGTATTGGAGAGCAGATGGAAATCGACAGAGGACGCGAGGCCAGGGCCCTCTTCGAGGCAATAAGTGGAAATGGTGCCAAAATTGACATGTGTTACAATCAGACTTCCAGTCACTGAGAGTGCCAAAATTTGCGCTGTTTTCACACCGCTCCGTAAAAAAAGTACGTTGGCCTATTTTTTACTTTAACATCGTGTGATTATATCAATATTAAATTATAGACATCAAATTTGTGTGTGTAGATTAGATATATATATAATTATGTAGAATGGAATTTATCCATTATAGTACTTCTTTTATACATGTATAAAAGAGTTTGTTAGAAAATAATAGCATCATTTCTAAACTCTTGTATATTTATATTAACATTTTTTTTTTGTCATGTGTAGGAAATCCATAAAAATACCAAACATTACTTCATAATCTTCATAATATGTTAGATAATCCTCTGCTCAATATTATGACACATGAAATATTAATCTGTGTGACACATTGAGCATAACTTTTCATTTTTACCCAAATATATGATAGTATATAGTAATTATATATGATTGTAAATGAGTAGATATTTTTGTAATCTTTTATGAATACATATAAATTAACACAAAGGGCCGAGCTTGTTGCTCCTTTGGTCTCTTCTAAATATTCAGTGTTTCTCAACCTGTGGGTCAGCGACTGAGGATGACAGTATAGGCTACGACTACCTTGCATGGAGCAGTAGTTTTGTTTGTTATACACATTTTAAATTAATTACCTAATATATAGAACTAATGTGGTCGTTATGATTTATAGTTCTATCATGGTCATGAGGGGTCGGTAAATTTGTTTTACTGTAATTTTAAGTCGCATTTTCAAGAAGGTTGAAAACTACTGATTTAGTGTAACTAATAACTATAGAAGAAATTGTAAACAAATTTTAAAAAGGAATATGGACACCAAAAAGTAGGCATTAGGTCTCTAATTTGTTTAATGTAAGAATTATTGTACCTACACTGCTCTTTTAGGGTTGCTTGAGTTTATCGTTCTCTACCACCTCTAAATATTAAAAAAGTAAACGAGCCTTACAGTAGTCGCATATGATGTGTAACATCTGACATCTTAAAATGTTTCTATAATTTTGACAATGTAAAAATTCCTAATCAAATTCCTCCCAAATTTATTGCTGTTGAAACATAAATATTCTTGTTTTATTTCGAATAAAATTCTCCCGATTTTTTTGCTGGCAACTTTACCGATTTTCAATATTTCACTTTTGCAACACTGCGGTGACGTCCGCGCGCGCTCATTGGTCAAATGAAATAGCGTGCGTTCTGTTAATCCCAACTTCCTGTAACACGTTTACGTTACATTGCACGATTTTACTCCCACAAAACCGAGGGGTCACGAGAGGGTCAGATGTTATACATCAAAAATTACGCTGTACATACAGACACGTCGAAGTCCGTATCTGCCGTTAATATTAGAAGAATATGGCACGACATTTTGCATTATTTAGGTTTTAAAATAATTTAAATGATTTAATTTTTTTAAAGAATTCAGGTTAAGCTTAAATTTCTAGCACAAGATCTATGGCAATTAAAGACGCTGATTATTTTATAATATTTTTCTTACACCCTAAATGTATTTTTATTATTAAAATGTTATTAAAACAATTTTGCAATTTTTTATGTATGCAGTAATATCTGAACCACTAATTATTGTACAATCTTAAAATGTTTTTATATGTAAATGTAGAGAAATTAAGATTTGTATATAATTTAAACTTCAATATGAAAAATAAATAAGCAATAACTATATATTATGTAATTAGGTGTAATAGTTTTAAAACGCATTATAAAATTTTTAAGATGTAATATTATTTTTTAGAAAAAAGAAATGTAATTATATAAAAATGAATTTCACCCCTGAACGTTAAGAGTGGTCCTAGACAAGTGTTCAAATTTTATATTTATTAAATGAAAATCAGTATTATTTTAACAACTAGTCAATTTAGAGGATTGTGTGAAACATATGACAATTATACATTTTTTTGATGTCTCTCTCTTTTATTTATTTCAAAGGATACTATAAACTATTATTGTAGTGGATCACAGTATCCCTATCCACGGATAAATCATGTAAAAAATTCATATACATATAAATTCAAATGTATGTGCTCGAGAAGCAAACTTTGTTCCATATGTATATAAAATGGATACCACTTTGACGAGCCTGTTGGGTGAGTGGTTAGGGTGCTTGCCTTATGCTGTGTCCCGGGTTCGATAACCCAGCAGGGTCAACTTTGGAAATGAACTTTTCAATGTTGCCTCTGGTCTGGATGACAGACATTTGGACAGCCCTTTTGGCGACAGTAACCACCTTTTACAAAAGGTCACCGTGAAATAAACACATTTGTGACCAATTATGCAGTTTTTTATACCGGATATATATATCAATATATAAATATAAAATATAATTAAAGTCTTGAATGTTTCTATAAACAATTT